>CM051269.1:32652995-33395495 GCA_027921565.1 Artemia sinica
CGAAGTCAAAATAAAGTTCCTTTCTAAAGATAATTCCGATTTCTTATACATAAGCTAAATCTAGTTGCAAAAATGAAAAGTTCTTACTCAGCAAAAAGAGAAATTGCATTTCTAGCTTCAGTCAGACAACGGCGCTAGTCGTTCGAATTTCGCTAAGATAATTAGTAGCAAAAAGCAAATGCTAACGCACAATATTTCTAAGGAAGTTTAAAAAGAAAGAACCGTGTGAACGCCTGAATCATCAAAAATATTTTAGACGTATTATTGGACGAGGGTTCGCGTCCTTGGGCCACGTAAAGCCAATGGCAGGCAGTCCCTAGAGCGCAGGACGAAAGAACTGCGTTTGGGAGTGGGGTAAATGTGCCTTTTAATTTTAATCTCTATCCAGCTCTTGAAGCGATTAGTACCGAAATTATTTTCGGCCCACCGTTTTATTGTCATTGAAGTGACCCCGTTGCTGTACAACTAAGCATGTAAGTTCATAAATCTATTGTCCTTTTTATATGTGTTTGTTTCTCTTATATGTCTGAGTCTAGTCCGATAATAGGTAACTAGTTCGCCAGTCTCCATGGTAAAATGCTCCCAAAGGATCTGATCTCCAGATAGCTCAAGAAAGAAGAAGCCACATTTGTATGTCTACATATTCAATTTTCTCTCATTACTTGAGAGCGGTGCTAGCCTAGTTGACACAATCTCCATCGCTATAAGTGGCGCTATAGGAGAAATCTCTATCGCCACGAGCAAATCTTTTCTATTACTACAAATAAACTTCAATGGTACAAATGGCGCGTGTCGGAAATTGGAGGAAAACTGCGAACTAGTTAGGCTGTTTAAACTTTGTAATTCAAATTTAATTTTTGGAGGGATACAGACATATAAGAAAAATTAATTAGGCCTATTGCCGCTAAGCTACTACAGGGAAACCCTTTAGAATATCTCATAGGAGATAATAGCCCCCCCAAAATAGGTTAAGTAAAATAATTTTAAGTTTTAAGTTGATATAAACGCAAAAAAAAAAATGGAAGAAATAGAAGAGTTATTAATAGTGCAAAAGTTAGTCGCAAAAAATATAGAGATTGCAAAATCTATCCCGGAATACAATGGTCAATCAGATATTGACGAATTTAATATCCAATTGACCCAGTTTGTACAATTAACAAAAAACAGACGTTGGAGCATTAAAAGACATGCTGCTTCTACGATTAAGAGGCCAGGCCTTAACCTTTCTAAAACAGGTCGAACATACCATAGGAAATAACGCCAACTTGCCAATAAATACGGTTGATGACTTGTTAAAAGCATTCAAAGAGAGATTTATAGAAACCAGTTCAATAAATAAATTAAAACATGGAGTAGTGAACTTTGATTTTTCACAAAATATAAGGGAATATCTGGATAATATACGCATTTCTGTAGAAGCAAAATACGGAAGTGGTTCTGGGCAACTGTATGAAAAAGTCATACTAAATACCTTTTTGCAAGGGCTACCCCCCGAAAACTATATAGAGTAGTAATATCCAAGAATATTCAGACGTTTGGGATCTTGCAGTCCAAGAGGTAGAACGATTAATCGAAGTTGATAAAATGGTTGCTAATCATAGTAATGCAAAAATAAATAGCTTAGGCGACTCAAACGCGAACCCAATCTTCAAGGGCGATCAAGCATCCCCCAATTTCTTTTCAAGGGATAACTCCCCAGTAGCACAAAAGAAACAAAACGCCAGAACCCGCTAGGCAGAAAACAGTACGTTTTCAGCCCATTAACCCTACAATAATAAGGTGCTATAACTGCAATCGTGTTGGCCACATAGCAAGAGAGTGCCACTACGTCACCAATCCCATACCAAGAAATGCTGTCGGTAATACGCAAAATTACGGTAACCATTTGTTCAGAAGAACAAATTTTAGCACCGGTCGTGCAATAGGCTATAGCCAGGGGGATTGCGCCAATCAGTACCTTTATAATGCGTACCAACCAAATTTGTATAGCCCTTTCCCCAACAGGCAAATTAATTACCGGTTTGAAAACCCAAATACTCGCCAAGGTCAATATAATGCGAGAATGCAATATAGAAATCATGAAAATTTGCCGATGAGAAATGAAAATTTTACAAGCCAACGGCACTGGCAAGTCAACGCCAGCAAATGGCAACTGACACGAGACATCCACGCTACCATAATAATACATGGCAAAGACAGGCAGACGTAAATCATTTAAATATGCCTACGGAACCTAATACGTCTGAATATCTATTACAGGCACCGACAAATGAAATAAATTCTCAGGGAAACGCTTCAGGCCCCTCAGAAACATAAGTTGGACCCCGAGGGTGCCAGGGATATTTAATAGGTCCAAAACAATACTAGTGCCTTCTTGTAGTGATATTATTAACAAGTTACCTATATTTAATGATTTTTGTGTAGAAAACGTTTACTTTACGGCCTTAGTTGACAGTGGTGCTACTGTAAATATCATAAACTCTTGCGTATTTAATACGTTGCCTCTGCACATTAGGCGACAAAAGAACCCTAATAATCCCAATTTAACAAGTGTTACAGGCCATAATTAAATGCAAAAGGGTCAATTTGCCTAAACGTAAAAAAGAGACAAACAGAACCTTCATGACAAATTTTATTATATGCGATAATCTCCCATATGATGCTATTATAGGGGCAAATTTTCTAAGGTCTAATAGAATACTATTAGACGTAGCCAACGAGAGGTTGGTCTACCCAGCTAAGGTGGAGGAAAAAGTTTCTACCTTAAGAAATCGTAACAGAGGTTACGAAGATAACATAACAGTAAACAAAATTTCTAATGGTATAATGTCGAAGTATTTTGAACCTCATGTCTCGCAAAGACAGGGCATAATTGGAAATTTATTCAATTATCCTGAAAGATATCGCAGAAATGAAGTAAATTTAAATAATAACAGCATTGAATCTGCGAAAGTAAAAATAGGAGATATGCGACAGTACAGATCAAATGAAATTAAGAAAATAGTGGAATTGTGGAAAAACAAATAGTAAAACCCAACGTGACGCCACAAGATGCCGCAATGGCGCAGCATAGCGCCAGTATGAATCTAATAAACAATGAAAATGAAGAGAAATATTACGGATTTGCGATAAGGAAAACAAAAAATCCCTCCCAAAACGATGCAAAAAAATCCAAATATCACAAATGATCGAGCCAATAATTAGCAAATCAGAAATATGGTTTGCGACACCGTCTGAAATACCCGAAAATCTGTCATGCGAGGAACAGATTATATCTTATGACCAAGGGGAAGGTTTTATTTGGGTAAACCAATAACCATGAAAACGATACAATTACAATTAAAAGGGGACTTGTTTAGTCCAAATCGAGGTTTTAACGGAAAATGATTTAAATACATGGGAAAATTCTAAAAGAAACCTAGTTAACGGTATTAAAACTTCAAATAACGAATATCCTTTGACTAAATCGCAATTTTTAAACAAATTTAAAATGGATCATATTACGGATATGGAACTTAAGAAAAAATTATGCGAATTATTATGGAATTTTAAGGATGTATTTTCTGCATCTGAAAATGATATCGGTCTGATTCCATTTTATCAGCATTCAATTTTAACGACTGGTAATCCCGTAGCAAAACAGCCATATCGTGTGCCATATAAGCACAAAGAGTGGTTAAAAAATAAAATCCATGAATTAGAAAGAAACGAAATTATACGCCCAAGTATAAGCCCGTATAGCGCACCAGTGATCCTAGTACCAAAAAAGAATGGAGATTTTAGGCTCGTTGTAGATTATAGGGCTCTCAACAAACAAGTAGTTAGCGATAAATTTCCTCTACCAAGAATAGACGAAATTCTTGACTCAATTTCAAGCAAAAACAAAATTTTTACTTCTTTGGACCTTACCCAAGGCTACCACCAAGTGAAAATAGCCGAAAAGGATGTCCATAAAAACTGCATTTTCAGCATCCGAATATGGATCTTATGAATACTTGAGAGTACCATTTGGGCTTAAAACAAGTTCAAGCGCGTTATGTAGACCCCTATTGCACCTGTTAAGAGGATTAAGAATATAATTCATTTTGTTGATGATATTATATGCGTGGGGGAAAACACTGAGCAACACTTAGCAACTTTAGCTAAGGTGTTCGAGAAGTTCAGGCAAGGCAATTTAAAATGCCGGCCTGAGAAAGTAAATTTATTTCAATCCAAAATTAAATTTTTAGGAGTAGTAGTGACCCAGGGAGAGATATCCCCAGACCTGATAAAATAAGATGTGTTGAAAACCTCAAGCCCCCCAGAACTATGAAAGAATTAAGGGGAATTTTAGGACTTACTGGCTACTTTAGAAAATTCGTACGCAATTATGCCCAAATTGCGAAACCCCTCACGGAATTAACTAAAGGAAACTCCCATAATGTTACCTGGTCCCAGGAAGCTCAAACTTCCCTAGACCGTCTCAAAAGGCACTCACTTCTGAACCAATTTTGTCACTCCCTGATTTCGAAAACGGAAAATTCATCGTTACCACTGATGCTAGCTCAAAGGGCATAGGCGCTATCCTTTCGCAAACAATCCCAGTAGAAAACCCTAACCCTCTACAGGGAACACCTAAACAAATAGAAAAAGTTATATGCTATTCAAGTAAAACTTTATCAAAGGGCGAAAGTAGTTATTCCGCCACAAACTTAGAATTACTATCTATTATCTACCACTTGGACAAATTTAGACATTATTTAATTGGTAGAAAAATTTATATTACGATCAGACCATAAAAGCTTGCAGTACCTGCACACATTTAAAAACCCCACGGGCATTCTAGCTAGATGGATTATGAAAATCCAAGACCTAGATTATGAATTTGAACATTTAAAGGGAAAACAAAACGCAGCTTGCGACTTTTTGAGTAGATATCCAGAAAATGATCCGTCGGAAACTGAAGAAAATGAAGTTAATGCTATCAATGCTAAAAGCAAACATGGATGTAAGAAAAACAAAGTCAAAGACGCAGTAAAAGAAAATAAGATTAACTATTGTCCCTTGTTTGGAAAATATAAAAAGAAAGCAAAAAAGGACGAAATGTGTGTAGCACTAATTGATTATTTTGTGAATGATGAGGCGTTACCGGATAAATTCAAAACTCTTAGAAAAGAGATAGATAATTTTTACTACGACCTTGATGAAGAAATACTGTGTAGGATTGTGACTGCTGAGACAAATAGAAACCAAACCTCGATAATACCTGTATTACCACAAAACTTGATAGGGCCTGCATTTGAATATTTTCATTCGGACACAGGTGGACATTTAGGAGTTATGAAAACGTTCCATAAGCTAAAACAATACTTTTACGTACAATCGGCACTGACAAAACTTAAAGAATTTGTAAGTACATGCGAAGCATGTAATTTGAGAAAAATCCCCCCAGCTTATCCAAATCCTCCAATGGAAGGGTTCCAGTAGCAAAGTACCCCTTCGATATTATCTCATTTGACCTATTCGGGACAAGTGGAGGCTTACCTGTTTCTAGCAGAGGCCATACTTGTATTCTTTCGGTTGTAGATCATTTTTCCGGATTTACTTTTGCAAAAGCATTAAAAAATCAAGGTGCTTATGCCACAAGTAAGGCATTAGCAAAATTATTTTTACAATTTGGCATTCCTAATAAAATTTTGAGCGACAACGGGAGCAATTTTGTTGCAAAAGTAACAAAAGATTTAATGAGTTTCCTTAATATAGAGAAAATGGTGACAGCGCCGTACCATCCACAAGCTAATGGCAAAATAGAAAACAGACATAAAATATTTTCGAACGTTCTAAGTATTTATACGAAAGACAATAGGGAGCGACTGGGATAAATTCTTACCTTACTTAACTAACGTAATCAACACTGCTTATTCCGAAGCAACCAAAGACAATCCATTTTATTTACTTTTTGGTCGAGATTTTAGAGTCCCATATAATGAGATTATTGAGTCTCGGCAGTATTATAACGACTCAGAAGATTATAAAACAAGAATTCATAAATAGGATGAGGAAAACTTATAAAATAGTTAGGCAAGAGTTGGAAAAATGTAAAATAAACCAAGAAACTAAGAAACCAACCCAAAGTTAAGGGGAATATAGATTTCAAAGTAGGAGACTTCGTTTACCTAAAGAACGAGGCGAAAACGGAAGGAAAAAAACTTTCCAACAAATATTCTGGGCCGTACAGAATAGTCAAAAAGTACGATAATGAATATACCTTTAAAATGGAAAACCCCGATAGTGGAAGAAACTTACAAGGCGCATGTTAGCCGAATAAAAAGAGCCAAAATTTCCAGAGAGATGGGTATCACAGCCTCCTCTACTGATTCGTCAGATTCGGAAAATGAGCCCCCTAGGTCAAGATTGGCAGAGCTAAAACCTTTCAATTTTAAAACAAGATTATTTTGAAAATGAAAGTGATGAACAAAACTTTGAAGAATTTTTGGCAATGGAAAATCTAGTTGTTCCTAAGAAAAAATCCCTAATACCAGGATTTTTTCCTGAAATAAAAAACGCCAAAAAGTCCAAAAAGTTATTCATCGGCAAAACGCAGGAGATTTAGATTATACAATATCTCCAAAACCCCAATTCTTCCCCGATAGAATTTCGACACCATGTCCCCCAAAAGATTTCCAGACGATATGGTTTCCCCTGCAACACCAATAGAAAGGCCCCTGTCCTTTACAGGAAGAATTAAACAGAGCTGTAGAAACCCCCGGTATTACTGTAAAGAAAACTCCTCCAAAGATTTAACTAAAACAAACCTGCGAGAAGCTATGGATTTAATAAATTTTCCCATAAAAACGAGTCAAAGTACATTGCCCGGGATAAAAAACTCCAAAGGATGACCAGCAAGGTCAATATCATGATATAACTGTGTCCAAGGTCAAACCTAAACACGACTGGACGTGGACTTCACGGAGGGAATCCCTATTGCAAAGAATGCCCCATCCCCCTGAAGACATGGCCTTCAAACAATGGAGGAACCCCGCAAAAACTATTGATTCCTCCCAAAGCTCTCAAGAATCTTTCAAATCCCCCGAGTTGAGAACTCAAGGCGAGGACTTAGAGAATAAACCTTCTACTTCCAGGGGAGTAGAAATTTACGAAGGAATGGCAGGTGATACCACAAAAAGTGCCACCTCTAAAAGTTCCAATCCGGATTCGTCAGAAACTAGTTCCGAAGAGTCTGATGGTGAATCAGGCCAAATAGTAGCTAAAGAAATAGGGAAATCAAGGCCGACCTCAGCAGCCGCACACGGGAAACAAACGAAATTAAAAGGGCAAGAATTTTTGAAAAAACAATACAAAAAGTTTGACCTTATTTCGCTAGACAAACCCGAAAAAAGAAAAAACCGCAAGAAACAGAGGAGAAAATAACGACACAGTCAGGTAGAACGGTTAAAAAACCTGACAGATGGAAATATCCCTAATTAATGTAAGACAAATTTCAAAGATATGAATTTAACACCATAATAAATTCAAAAGTGTGCAAGTAAAGTTAACCAAGTCAATATTAATGGAAAAAAAAAAAAAATAAATAAATAAAATAAAATGATACGAGTAATGTCAAAACGTTGACGATCACAGAAAATAACAAAGGTAGGAAGCTAGTGGTCTACTGAAAACGACAACTGGCGTTGGGACCACGTCTTGTGGGAAGCCTGGGGAGGAACTCAAGGCCCATCATTGTTTTTTTGTAATTTTTTAACGACCGTAGGAAGGGATATTTCTCAGTCCTTCAAGTGTAAGAAATTAGTATTCTTATGCCAATCAGGGCCAGTCAAAGCAATACTTAAGGTTGAATAGAAACTTCTGTGAGCTAGAGCTAAGTTTTCGTTTTTGGATCTGAATGCTTTGAAAGAGAAACAGAGAGTTTACTTTCTTATAGCTCGCGAGAAAAAAAAAAAAAGAAAAAAAAAAAAAAAGAACTTTTAATTTCATATATATTATCTATGACGTATGCTGTCCTACAGCTCTGTGTTAAACATTACTTCCAAAGAGAAACAGAGACATTAATGTCTTTAGCTCCTTGGCGAAAAATTTAATTTCACTAGTTTATATCTATGACATATACAATAACAGAGAGATCACTGTTCTATAGTTCTGTGACAAAAATGTCCTTTAATTTCATTGGTTTATCTATGACATATATATTGTGCTCTAATTTTTGTGAAATATTTTCGCAAGTCAGTCACGTTATATCTTACCTATACTGACTCAGGTCCCCTCAGATTTTCTATGAAAAATCGACCCATGTCCAAACCAAGATGGATATTATCAAAAAAAAAAAAAACAAGAAATTATCAGTACAGAAGCGTCTAATTATATGAAATATTTTATCTTAGTGCAGATTATAATTATTTTAGGCCTACCAGTGTAATTAATGCGCCGCAAGTTTGCTTATTCATGTGTTTCTTACTCGAGAAATATAATGTTTCTTACTCGAGTAATATATGTACCAATAGCCAACTATTGGTAACTATAACCAAACAACCTATGGTACGTTTATATGTAGAATTCACGGCGGATGTGAAATTATATCTCAATAATAATATGTAAAATTTTAAAACCATTTAATCAGTTAAGATATATGGATTGAAACCCTGTGTATGTCCAATGGCGACTAAGTAAAACCCACAAGGAATTCCCTATTAATGTGAAGGTGTTTCTCGCTTAACGGATTCTAATAAGACTTTAATATAATATTTATTTATTTAGTGCTGAAGGATTTGCTCAAACAATAGCCTTCTAAAAAGATATTGATGTCAGTTCTTCATTACGCTTATATTCTTTGCCAAGCATCAACTGGAATCTACGCGGGCAAGCTTGGAAATCCTGCATCTAATGACCTTATTCGGAAGGCGAATACGAGGCACCAATGTTGACTTGCAATTACGGAAAAATCCTGAGACTAAGAACCTCTGCATTTCAGCCGTTAAACCCGGAGCCCCATGAGAACGTCTAAGCCAAGAAATAGGGAAGACATCAGAAAACTAGTGGGTATAGAGGTCTCCACTAGTCCTTGTTATGTCTTGTTCCCTCATTGTAGTATCGTTTGCGTAAAACCGTGCGGTATGACGCTGCACATGCGTTTCTTATACAGCGCGGACTTGCGTGAACAATGCAGGCATGAAAAAATATTGTAAAAACAGACCTCAAACTTAATAATGTAGGGTAAATTATGTTTATTTAATATCGATATTTTCGTTATCAAAACAAATTTGAAGAAATTTCTGTTTTAGATTTTCAATGTGAGTACTAATATTAGTGTATTTATTTAATTCTGTCTCATAGCTAAGAAATTATAACCCAATTAATGCGTGAATTATTGTATGTGTATTTACTTCAAAGAACATGTGATTCTGCCGCGTTGTTTTTATTACAGGAAGTAAATGGACAATTTGGTTATTGAGTATTACAATAAGCTGCCAGTACAGATACGACCCAGTAACATCTATTTTCATCATATCTCAACCAACGAAGAGTACTCACCATGACTCCAGGCAACTTCATCCCAGCTTCGTCTACGAAAACAACAGTTACCTTCGATCGTCGTTTCTTCGAATATGAACCATATTATGTATCAGGTAACACTATATTTGAACCTCAGTATCAAGTGCTTTAACGAACTATATAATCGCATAAACGCTGAGAAACCCATCGGCTAGGACAAGATATAAATACGTAGATATCGCTGTTGATACTCACTATGGACCCCATAATAATTTGACAGTATAGTGATGATACTTGAAGCTAAACGATATTAAACAATATTTAAAGTTAAATGATACTTAAAGACATTTGAAGATATTTGAAGATGAAATTAAAGACAATTTGAAGTTTAATTCTGAGAACTCCATCAATCAGCACATGATAAACGATATTTCGAAGTTAAAAGATACTTAAAGACATTTGAAGATATTTGAAGATGAAATTAAAGACAATTTGAAGTTTAATTCTGAGAACTCCATCAATCAGCACATGATAAACGATATTCGAAGTTAAAAAGATACTTAAAGACATTTGAAGATATTGAAGATGAAATTAAAGACAATTTGAAGTTTAATTCTGAGAACTCCATCAATCAGCACACGATAACGATATTTGAAGTTAAATGACACTTAAAGACATTTGAGGATATTTGAAGACAAAATTAAAGAAAATTTGAAGTTTAACTCTGAGAACACCATCGAGCAGTACAAGATGAAACGATATTTAACGATATTTGAAGTTAGATGATAGTTGAAGAGGTTCGAAGTTGAATTTAAAGACAATATATTAAGAGAGTCACTATAATATGACGGCAACCCGTTTCAAAAGGCACAAATGAACAATTTTACTGGAGAATACATTCTCTATGTGCCTCAAAAATCCTAAAAATGATATGCTGAGAAGAAAAACACCAACACCTGCAGTGGGAAGAATCATTTCTCAGTTGACTATTAGAACGATATTTAACGGTCATTTCCCAGTTGACTATTAGGGAAAACATACCGTGTAAAGACAACTAGACTCGAACTGTTCCATGAAGAAACCATAACGTACGTGCTTCGAAATTTTTGCCACGACAAAAGGAGTGAAGGACAGTAATTTACAACAGAAGGGTGTAGTACACTAAGGACACGAAAGGTGATGAATAGATGTGAAGCTACATGTGTTACTTCCTAACAGCTTTGACAATGCAAAAATCTAAATAGTGAAAGTGTTTTAATGTCATCTGTGAATATGTTGAACCAAATATTGTATGTTATAAATCATTTATGTATGTACCACAAGTAGAATTAGGTGTAATATTATTATGTTATTCATTTAACGTTGTGTAGATAGTATGTAGTACGTCATATAGACAGCAAAATCAAAAAAAGAGAACTAATATAAAAAGTAGAATAGTCCCAACCTTATTGGAAAAGTAAAAGTAATCAGTGTTAGATATAGAAAAAAAAAAAAAAATCTTTAGTATAGTAGCTAACCTAGAACCAAAAATAATCTTAGTCCGGTAGATGAATTTTAGATAAGGATGTAGAATAAATAAGAAAAATAATTGAAAAATTTTAAAACTCCTGATGGGCAGTAACTAATGACGGGGCGTCATTATTTCATGGGAAGGGTGATATGTACCGGGAGTAAAACACGATGTATTTAAAATACCAAAATAAAGTTCCTTTCTAAAGATAATTCCGATTTCTTATAATTAAGCTAAATCTAGTTGCAAAAATGAAAAGTTCCTTAATCAGCAAAAGAGAAATTGCATTTCTAGCTTCAGTCAGACAACGGCGCTAGTCGTTCGAATTTCGCTAAGATAATTAGTAGCAAAAAAAAATGCTACGCACAATATTTTTAAGGAAGTTTAAACGATAAGAACCGTGTGAACGCCTAAATCATCAAAAATATTAAGACGTATTATTGGACGAGGGTTCGCGTCCTTGGGCCACGTAAGCCAATGGCAGGCAGTCCCTATAGCGCAGGACGAAAGAACTGCGTTTGGGAGTGGGGTAAATGTGCCTTTTTATTTTAATCTCTATCCAGCTCTGAAACGATTAGTACCGAAATATTTTCGGCTACCGTTATTATCATAGAAGTGACCCGTTGCTGTACAACTAAGTATGTAAGTTCAATAAATCTATTGTCCCTTTTTATATGTGTTTGTTTCTCTTATATGTCTGAGTCTAGTCCGATAATAGGTAACTAGTTCGCCAGTCTCCATGGTAAATGCTCCCAAAGGAATCTGATCTCCAGATAGCTCAAGAAAGAAGAAGCCACATTTGTATGTCTACATATTCAATTTTCTCTCATTAATTGAGAGCGGCGCTAGCCTAGTTGACACAATCTCCAGCGCTATAAGTGGCGCTATAGGAGAAATCTCGATCGCCACGAGCAAATCTTTTCTATTACCACAAATATTTCTTCAATGGTACACAACAATGTATACGCTTTCATATTTCTAACTACTATGCCCACTCGGTTTCCAATTGGAACCAGTTTTATTTTGAATTCTATTTTGGGTTCCATGTCTAACCAACCTGAAAGTAGGACCCATCTAGACACAACACAAACAAACATGAATATATTAACAAACACAAAAGCCAAGTGGATTGGTGGGCTGGATTTAGAATCCTTTGTCCGAGAGGACCTTGTTCGAATCCTAGACTATTTCGATTTTCTTTCTTCTTTTCTTTTTTTTTTTTTTTTTTACTTTCTTCGAACTCGATTATTTTTTTCGGGTTCGATCTATCTTTTTTTTTTGTCTTTTATCCTAGTGGTTTTTTTTTTTTTTTTTTTTTTTTATTTTTTTAGCTTTTCGCTTTCTTTTTACTCGATTATTTGGTTTGGGGCGGAGGTCAGTGGCGTGACTCTGTAAGCTCAGCCGGAGTTGACCCAGCTTAAAATGGGTACCTGGAGAAATCTGGGGAAGGTAAACAGGAAGGGTGTGCGCAAGTACAGGATGGTTGGCCCCCAACCCTCCATTGCACTTCCTGGCTGAAGGGCCAAGAAACGGAGATCAGCACTGCCGGTAGGGACTGTAAAGTCCAATGCCGTATTCTTCACCTTTACCTTACAAACGTAGACAAACCAATGACGAACAATAAAGCCGGAAAGGAGAAAGACTAAACCAAAATCACTATCGACAATCTTTTGTTTCAAGGTTGGTAATCCTGCATTCTTTCCATTTTTTATTTGATCTTCGTTGCAAGGTATCTTTCCTGTAGGCTTCCGTGTTTAAGAAAAAACATGTCCTATCTATGATTCGAACCTAAATTAATACGGTCACAGGCAAGTTTTCTTACGCCTACTGTATCAAATCTTTTACAATAATGTTTGTCTTGTGCTTTTTGCTGTGCCCAATCATCTGTTTTCGTTATTTTAGTAATATTACTGAATTAAAGGATGGAAATTTTTAAGGAATGTTTTGTTATTGCACTGTCATCGGAAGTGGTCGAAAAATGGCTCACAAATTTAACGTGTAATTGTTACAAACAAACAAAAAGCCGGTGAGTTGAGAAAAACGGGTTAATAATTATAACTTAATAATAGAAAAAACAAGGAAAAGGGTAGAGATATGCTGTTTTTTTTTTTTTTTTTTTTTTTTTTTTTTTTTTTTTTTTTTTTTTTTTTTTTTTTTTTTTTTTTGGTATTTCCTATTCTCCTACAATTAAATTTTTTCAATAGTTTTACAAATAAATTCTCCACGAAATCCATTTTGAATTAAAATACCTTCAATGAAAATTTGATTACTCCATGTAATTTTGAATATTAGTTTCAGAATCCTATAAAACAGTGAATTAATGAGTTGTAGAACCTGAATTGTCAATAAAAGGCCCAGCAATTCTGTTAGAGTGTCATACTAGACTCAACTATATAAAAAAAAACACCTCGGAGGGGCTGGGCCATGGGCCTGCGACCCACACCTGGGACCTCGAGGCCAACCCCCGGAGAAAATATCATTGCAACTGAAACATCACTATTGAGCCTTATGCTGGCCCCCCTTTTGATGACGACTACTGCGCGCTCAAGGTCAAGGTTTGTGAATGCGGAACACCATTTAAAATTTGGTTTTTGGAATATCCACCCTATGTCTCAAGCGTCAAAGACTGAACAAGTTCTTAAAACAATGCAAGATTAGCACCTCGATCTTCTTGCTCTGTCTGAAATTCGATGACTAGGTTCTGGATCAGATAAACCGGACGAAGATGTGGCCATTATCTACAGTGGATCGTATGAAAGACATGAAGTTGGAGTTACTCTAAAGGTGACAAAGCAAACCTCTCAAGCTTTACTCCAGTGGAAACCAATATCACCAATGGAAACCAGAATCTAAATGCACGCTTCATATGTGCCCATGCGAAACTGTCAGTAGCAGTATGCGATGCACCAACCAATGGCGCCCAAAGCACGAATCAAAGCATGAATTTTACAGAAAACTGAACTCCATAGCTAATGACATACCGTGGCATGACATGGCATATTTTCTAGGAGACTTTCACGCGAGAGTAAGAAATGATCGATTGTTTGCTCCTTGGGTTCTTCGCGAGCATGGCCTGGGTCAGCGAAACGAAAAGTAGAATTACTGTTCGACTTTGCACTCCTAAGCGGCCTTGTAATAGAAGGCACCCTCATTGCCAATCGCGATGTCTACAAATCTTCCTGAACATCTCCTGACGGTCACGCCCAAAATCAGATTGATTATTGTTTAAGAAGTAAAGAGTGGACAACAAGCCTGTTTCATATAATGGGGCACGAAGGAGCTGAACTGGGCTCAGACAACAATCTCATAAAATAGAAAGTTTGCCTTGAAC
This sequence comes from Artemia sinica, assembly GCA_027921565.1. NCBI lineage: Eukaryota > Metazoa > Arthropoda > Branchiopoda > Anostraca > Artemiidae > Artemia > Artemia sinica. The sequence continues at coordinate 32,667,323 of CM051269.1, forward strand.
TGAAAAGAAATGAAAACACCTAAAAGGTTCCCTCAAACCCAGTCTTCGACTTGGAGAAATTTCGGGTCGAAGAACCCAACCTAGGCTTAAACCTAGAGATACAAAACAGATTTGAAGCTCTATCTCTATCAGATAATCATGACAATAAAAAAAAACTCGGGAAATTATAAAGCTGTGTCTCCACGATGCCGCAACAGCCAACATTGGATAAAGCAAGAGCTTAAAGGACCAGTTACTGTCTGACCAAACATGGGATCACATAGAGAAGAGGAAAAACTTGAAGCATCACTTATCCAAATGCAAGTCCCCTATTTGTAAGTCCAGCATAGACGGCATCCAATTGAATTTAAAAGGGCATCTCAGTTATATAGACTTCGCTGCCAACGTTCGCGTCCTGGAGTCATGTAACCAAACAACTCAAAGAGCTCTTAGACCAGGTCATAGAGAAAGGAAGCAAAATCGATTTGAAAATTAATTCTGAAAAAAAAAATGCATGGGAACCACAGGCTCGCCCTTGAGCATCAAATCAGGAAAGCAGCATATAGAGCAAATCTTCTCTTTATGTTGTTTTCTTGTATGTTTTAGCTTTTAGTCTTGCTGCTCTCTTTTTCCATTGAAACAGCCTTCTGGAGGTAAAGCTGGGATATTTGGTATTTTATTACCATAACCGAAACCTGTGATAACTATATAGGATTAACACTAAGATTAACATTAACATATAGGATTAACATTGGGTTAACACTGTAAGAAAATATGAATAGTTTTAGTCATAAATATATAAAGAGTTGTAGGTAATTGGCTGGGATTGCTTGTACGGGGCGTCGGCTTATGTTGATATATTAGAAGTAGAAGAAAGCCGTCCGTTCCATTTTCTTTTGGTTTTTAGCTTGAACCTAGACAAGAGCGAATCACGACAAACCGTTCTGGCCGTCGTGCTTACCCGAAAAATAATCAGAGCTAGGTATATTTGGTCTATAGATGTGTTCTTACTACAACTTGTTTTTGTAAACCATTTCATTTCTATAGCTTATCCTCATGTTTTGCGATAGTGCTTATTTTAAAGAATAGTGTCAGAATTTTTCGTCTTTTAATCTAATACCTCCTTTTAAATCTTCTTTATCTGTCATGTCACCAGTCCTTATTTTTCTCGCTATCGGTTCTTTTTTTTACATGTCAATTTCGTATCGTCTGTTGTAGACCCTCTTTGATTATTGGCTCATTTTGGATAGTGTCTTAGCACGTTCTTCGCTGCTATAAACTTTGCCTTCTGGAGTAAGCTCTGCCAAGTTTAATAAATCCCTTGGGTTTGCGATGCAAACATTAATTAGACCCTCCCGTTAAATATTTTTCCTCAGCTTCAGTGATGTCATCAATCCTTATATTCCCTACTGTCTGTTCCTTTTCCTGATCCTTTGATTCGGTACCACCTACAGTATATCCTCTTTGTTTATTCGCTAATTCTGGATAGTGTCTCCTATAGATCTCCTTGGTTTTCAAGATGGCGAATTGTAAACCTCCAGTTAAGGGCTTTCGACCATGGCTAATCGATTGGCTGTCTTAGAATTTGGATTCTCAAGCATTCTGGCCTCTTTTCTGTGTCGTGATCTATTTCTTTACGTCAAAAATTATCTAGATAATTTATTTTTATTTAAATTAGGATTCGCCTTATACGCCGATAACTTGGATTCGCCGATAACTTGTTCGATACAATCACCACTGAAAAAAAAAAAAAAAAAAAAAAAAAAAAAAAAAAAAAAAAAAAAAAAAAAAAAAACCAGACAGATCTGTGCTACAATGTGACTGTCCAAATGTCCTCGGCGGTGGTGATTTCAATGATGTACTTACTATGTCAATCGGAAATCACCTTTGAGGGGTTTCAGCTCTTTTTCGAAATTCTCAACGATTTCTTCTACTTATAAGTTACTGTTCAGTCGAATCCGAAATAAAAATATCATTTCAAGATTGTGTTACATGAGAAATATTTGTCACTAGACAAATATTTAAATAAAAGATTCTTAAATTTCGAGTATTAAGGAGTATAATTTGCTCTTTACTAGGTTGCTGCAACTATGAAAAATAACCATCAAAACCTACAAAGAAGCTGAAGGTATGCTTTCGAGTAAAAAAAGCCTAGTAGTGAGCCAAACTATACAAATTTTAAGAGCAGGATTACTTTTTAGCTAAGATATTTCTGGTGAAGGCTATGATTATTGAAGCTAAGGTTTTTTCATACTTATGGATAATAGAGTTATGAGAAAGATAGGAAAAATCCTAACTATGGGTAACATTGAATCTGTTCAAGCAGTTCCTGGTTCGTTTTTAGCGGAACCTAAATATAGATAAATCATTTTCTTGTCGTGTCTGTTATATTAGTAATACCTTGATGACATATCACTAGTCGTGACCGATTATCCTTTCTTTTTGTATGAAATGGTTAGGGCTCGTTCTTAAATTTAAAGATGCCGCTTTGGAAAGCTGCTACAATGCCCGTATAATTTGATTTAATTTCGTTCAAATTACTGTCCATTATTATCGATGAATTTACCTTGATATTGAATTCACGGCTGGAAGCATTTCTAGAAGGCTTCTTTTGGGAGGAGATTCAGTTGCTCTGTTGTGGTGCTATTATTGTCAGGAATAGTGACTCAGCAGTGTCCTTTAAGTACAGTTTTAATCATAGGCAGCGCAATAGCGCTGCCTAAGTAAAGAACGGTGTTGGCACAATGTATTATTTATTTATTTATTTATTGTTTTTCTTTTTTGGTTTTTTGATTTTAGACCAGGGCACTTTGTATCGAAGGAGTTGTTGTAGAAACTTGGAAAATGGCTCATTCGATTGGAAGTCGGAAGGACTTGGGCCGTTTTTAATAGCCGAAAGTGATTGCAAGGCAACTAACATCCCTTCGCCGCCCACTATTTCCCCAAACACATCCAATCAAAATTTTGAGATACCCATTTTGTTCAATGTAGTTTAAAGATCTGGAAATTACGTCTTTGAGGAGGACACTCCCGCCACAGCCCTCAGGGCAAGGGTTGTAAGTTATGCCCTGGGTTACATATAAGGTTTTTATAGAAAGTGTTGTCGTAGAAACTTCAGAAAGGGCTCATTCGATTCGAAATTGAAAGGGCTAGTGCCCTTTTTAATAGTCGAAAGTGATTTGAGGGCAACTAACCTTCCTCTCACGCCCCCCACTTCCCCAAACAAAGCTAATCAAAATTTTGAGATTACAATTTTGTTGATCATAATTGAAGGGTCTGGAAATTATGTATTTGAGTACGAACCCCCCCCCCCCCCCTCCACAGCCCTCAGAGCTAAGGTTGTAAGTTATGCCCTGGGGCATATAAGGTTTTTTATAGAAAGGGTTGTCATAGAATCTTCAAAAAGGGCTCATTCGTTCGGAAATTGAAAGGGCTAGTGCACTTTTTAATAGTAAAAAGTGATTGGAGGGCAACTAACCCCTTCTCACGTCCACCATTTCCCCAAACACAACCAATCAATATTTTGAGATAGCCATTTTGTTCAACGTAGTTTAAGGTTCTGGAGATTAGGTCTTTGAGGATGAAAACCCCCCCACAGCCCTCAGGGCAAGGGTTGTAAGTTATGCCCTGGGGGTATATAAGGTTTTTATAGAAAGCGTTGTCGTAGAAGCTTCAAAAAGGGCTCATTTGATTGGAAATTGAAAGGGCTAGTGACCTTTTTAATAGTCGAAAGTGATTGGAAGGCAACTAACCCCTTCTCGCACCCACCATTTCCCCAAACACACGCAATCAATATTTTGAGATAGCCATTTTGTTCAACGTAGTTTAAGGTTCTGGAAATTAGGTCTTTGAGGATGAAAACCCCCCCACACCCCTCTTGGCAAGGGTTTAAGTTCTGCCCTGGGGCCATATAAGGTTTTTATAGATAGCATTGTCGTAGAAACTTCAAAAAGGGCTCACTCAATTGGAAATTGAAAGGGCTAGTGCCCTTTGTAATAGTATAGCCATTGCCCTTTGTAACACATCAAATCAAAATTTTGAGATAGCCATTTTTTTCAACGTAATTGAAAGTTCTGGAAATTATATCTTTGAGGATGACAACCCCCCACAGCCCTCAGGGCAAGGGTTGTAAGTTATGCCCTGGGGGTATATAAGGTTTTTATAGAAAGCGTTGTCGTAGAAGCTTCATAAAGGGCTCATTCGATAGGAAATTGAAAGGGCTAGTGCCCTTTGTAATAGTAGAAAGTGATCGGAGGGCAACTAACCCCCCTCTTGCGCCCACCATTTCCACAAACACGTCCAATCAAAATTTTTTTCAACGTAGTTGAAAGGTCCGGAAATTATGTCTTTGAGGATAACAAACCCCACTCAGCCCCCAGGTTGTAAGTTATGCCCTGGGGGTATATGAGGTTGGTATAGAAAGTGTTGTCGTAGAAACTTCAAAAAGGGCTCATTCAATTGGGAACTGAGAGGGCTATTGTCCTTATTAAAAGTCAAAAGCGATCGGAGGTTGAATACCCCCCCCCCCCCCCCCCCAACGCCCATCATTTCCCCAAACAATTCCAATCAACATTTTGATATAGCCATTTTGTTAATCATAGTTGAATGGTCTGGAAATTATTTCTTTGAGTATGACAATCCTCCCCACCCCACTGCCCTCTGAGCTAAGGTTGTAAGTTATGCCCTGGGGGCATATAAGGTTAATAGAAAGCGTTGTCGTAAAAACTTCAAAAAGGACTCATTCGATTGGAAATTGAGACGGATAGTAATCTATCTTTCACCATCCTACTCAGCTCCCAGCTTTCACAACTTGCTAAGATTGGACAAGAAGAGCACCGTAAGGTACCCCAAAAGAATGCTGGTTGTGTCTACTGAGAGCTTTCATCCATATCAATTCTCGATTCTCTTTGTCCATAACTTCTTTCCGTTTTGCAGTCCATTTTTTTTTTCACTTCCATAATACGTTTATGGATAGCCTCCTTACACCCCTGCTTCCTCCATCCTCTATCAAATAGGAACTGTCTTGTTTCAGCTGTCGCCGGGTAGGATAGTAATCTATCTTTCACCATCCTACTCAGCTCCCAGCTTTCACAACTTGCTAAGATTGGGCAAGAAGAGCACCATTCCCATCATGCTTCTATGATCAAATCACCCAAAACCACCATACTATCATAGTCATTTATCTATTGCCCTTTTTAATAGTTGAAAGTAATGGGAGGGAGAATCACCCCCGCCCACGCCCATCATTTCCTCAAACATTTTTGATCAACATTTTGATATGGCTATTTTGTTCAACATAGTTGTAAAGTCTGGAAATTATGTCTTTGAGGATGACAACCCTACCCCCATAGCCCTCAGGACAAGGGTCGTAAGTTATGCCCTCGAGGCATATAAGGTTTTTATAGAAAGTTTTGGCACAGAAGCTTCAAAAAGGGCTTATTTGGTTGGGAATTGAGAGGACTAGTGACTTTCTTATTAGTCGAAAGTGATCTGAGGGCAAATGCCCCCCCCCCACGCCCATCTTTTCCCCAAACACTTCCAATCAAAATTTTGAGATAGTAATTTTGTTCAATACATTTGAAAAGTCTGGAAATTATGTCTTTGAGTATAGCAAATCCCCCCAACCCTCAGGGCAAGGGTTGTAAGTTATGCCCTGGGGGCATATAAGGTTTTTATAGAAAGCATGGTCATATAAACATCGGAGGGGGCTCATTGTATTGGTAATCACACGCTCTAGTGCTCTTTTTAAGAGTCAAAGTGATCGGAGGGTTGCTAATCCCCCCCCCCTCACACACGTCGTATTGTCCCGAAATGTATCTAATAGAAATTTTGAGATAGCCATTCTATTCAAAATAGTCTAAATATCATATAATAAGGCTCTTGGGGTTGAAAGAAACCCCAGAGATTAGGGGCAAGAATTGTAAGTTATGACCAGGGGATATTTAAGGTTTTTATGGAAGGGATGGTTGTTTAACTTTAGAAAAGGCTCAGTCTTTTTCTCTGAATTAAATTAAAAAAAAACAAGTTTTTTTTAACTGAAAGTAAGGAGCGACATTAAAACTTAAAACGAGCAGAAATTATTCCGTATATGAAAGGGGCTGTCCCCTCCTCTACGCCTCGCTCTTTAAGCTAAAGTTTTTTTTATTGTTTTAAAAATAAAGTTGTGAGACAGAGTCAAACTTTAGCGTAAAGAGCGAGGCGTTGAGGAGGGGATAGCCCCTTTGACTGGGTGTCCCCTCCCCCAATCAAAATTTTGATTGGGTGACTTCGAGAAAAAAATGAGCGTGGGAGGGGGCCAAGTTGCCCTCCAATTTTTTTAGTCACTTAAAAAGGGCACTAGAACTTTTAATTTTCGTTTGAATGAGCCCTCTCACGATGTTCTAGGACTAATGGATCGATACGATAACCCCTGGGAAAAAAAAAACAAATAAACGCGCATCCGTGATCTTTCTTCTGGCAAAAAATGCAAAATTCCACATTTTTGTAGATAGAAGCTTGAAACTTCTATCATAGGGTTCTCTATACGCTGAATCTGATGGTGTGATTTTCATTAAAGTTCTATGACTTTTAGGGGTTGTTTCCTCCTTTTTTCGAAAATGAATTAAAAAAAACTTTTTCTACAAAATAAGTTTTTCAAAGAAAAGTAAAGAACTCTATTAAACAAAAAATGAGCAAAAATAAAATCAAATAATTTACCAAGCTCGAAACTACCACGAATCCGCATCGATAAATAAATAAAACCCAAAACGAACAGAAATTACAATAAATAACCGAGTCAAACTCAAAACGAGCAGAAATTAACATCAGTTGGGTGCAAAACCCCTATGCCTTCCCAAGGCCAGAACAAAATTTGCACTTTACTGAAAAAATATAAATGTTTTTACTTTTATAACATTAATAAATCAAATAATTTTAACATTTTGATTACTAAATATCAATAAATGTATATGAAACTGACAATGTACATTTATTTGTATTTTTCAGACTTTAGTGTTTGGCCTGCTATTTGTATGCTGGAGAAAAATTTTCAGCAATTTTTAACAACCACCTTTTTGAAAATCTGGACACAAATAGTACTGTTTAACTTAGTTTCATACCTCCTCTAGTTAACCTGAAATACACTATTTTGATTTGGTTAAATTTTAAGAGCAGAAGTAGCCTCGAAAGTTTGAACATAATACCCTCAGTCGTTCTTGGGATACTGCTGAGATGCCTTATTGGGAATTAGCATTATCACAGTGTATTTTGATTTAATCTTAAGGCAACATTTATTTTTTAAACATAATGGACAAATGCGAGGGTGGGAGTGGAAGGGGGATTAGTTGCCCCCTTCCTATGCCTATGCCTATGCCTAGGATTAGGTATAACTTAAAACCCTTGCCCTGAGGGTTGTGGGGGAGTGTCCTCCTCAAAAACATATTTTCTATCTGGAAATCAACTACGCTGAACAAAATGGCTATCTCAAAATTTTGATTGGATGTGTTTGGGAAGGATGGGCGTTGGGGGGGGGGGGATAGTTGCCCTCCAATCACTTTTGACTATTAAAAAGGGCACTAGCCCTTTCAATTTCCAATCGAATTAGCCTTTTTTGAAGTTTCTACGACAACACCTTCTATAAAAAACCTTATATGCCCCAAGGGCATAACTTAAAACCCTTGCCATGAGGGTTGTGGGGGAGTGTCCTTCTCAAAAACATATTTTCTATCTGGAAATCAACTAGCCTACGCTAAACAAAATTGCTATCTCAAGATTTTGACTGGATGTGTTTGGGGGAATGATGGGCGTGGGGGAGGGGCTAGTTCCCCTCCAATCACTTTCGACTATTAAGAAGGGAACTAGCCCTTTGAATTTCAGTCGAATTAACCTTCTTATAAAAACCTTATATGCCCCCAGGGCATAACTTAAAACCCTTGCCCTGAGGGTTGTGGGAGAGTGTCCTCTTAAAAAATATATTTTCTATCTGGAAATCAACTAGCCTACGCTAAACAAAATGGCTATCTCAAAATTCTGATTGGATGTGTTTGGGGGAATGATGGGTGTGGGGGGCTAGTTGCCCTCCAATCACTAGCCCTTTGAATTGCCCTGAGGGTTGTGGGGGAGTGTCCTCCTCAAAAACATATTTTCTATCTGAAAATCAACTACGTTGAACAAAATGGCCATCTCAAAATTTTGATTGGATGTGTTTGAGGGAATGATGGGCGTGGGGGGGGGCTAGTTGCCCTCCAATCACTTTCGACTATTTAAAAGGGCACTAGCCCTTTGAGTTTTCAATCGAATGAGCCTGTTTTGAAGTTTCTACGACAACGCCTTCTATAAAAACCTTATATGCCCCCAGGGCATAACTTAAAACCCTTGCCCTGAGGGCTGTGGGGTAGTGTCCTCCTCAAAAGTACATTTTCTATCTGGAAATCAATTACGCTGAACAAAATGACTATCTCACAATTTTGATTGGATGTGTTTGGGTTAATGATGGGTGTGGGGGGGGGGTAGTTGCCCTCCAATCACTTTCGACTATTATAAAGGGCACTAGCCCTTTGAATTTCCAATTGAGTGAGCCTGTTTTGAAGTTTCTACGACAACACCTTCTATAAAAACCTTGTATGCCCCCAGGGCATAACTTAAAACCCTTGCCCCGAGGTTTGTGGGGGAGTGTCCTCCTCAAAAAGATATTTTCTATCTAGAAATCAGCTACGCTGACAAAATGCCTATCTCAAAATTTTGATTGGATGTGTTTGGGGGAATAATGGGCGTGGTGGGGGGGGGGGCTATTTGCCTTCCAATCACTTTCGACTATTAAAAAGGGCACTAGCCCTTTGAATTTCCAATCGAATGAGCCTGTTTTGAAGTTTCTACGACAAAGCCTTCTATAAAAACCTTGTATGCCCCCAGGGCATAACTTAAAACCCTTGCCCCGAGGTTTGTGGGGAAGTGTCCTCCTCAAAAAGATATTTTCTATCTAGAAATCAGCTACGCTGACAAAATGCCTATCTCAAAATTTTGATTGGATGTGTTTGGGGGAATAATGGGCGTGGGGGGGGGCTATTTGCCTTCCAATCACTTTCGACTATTAAAAAGGGCACTAGCCCTTTGAATTTCCAATCGAATGAGCCTGTATTGAAGTTTCTACGACAACGCCGTCTATAAAAGCCTTATATGCCCCCAGGGCATAACTTAAAACCCCTGTCCTGGGGGTTGTGGGTGAGTGTCCTCCTCAAGAACCTATTTTTTATCTGGAAATCAAATATGTTGAACAAAACGGCTATCTCACAATTTTTATTGGATGGGCTTGGAGGGGGGCTAGTTGCCCTCCAATCACTTTCCTCTATTAAAAAGGGCACTAGCCCTTTGAATTTCCAATCGAATGAGGCTTTTTTGAAGTTTCTACGGCAACGCCTTCTATAAAAACCTTATATGCCCCCAGGGTATAACTTAAAACCCTTGCTCTGAGGTTTGTGGGGGAGTGTCCTCCTCAAAAACTCATTTTCTATCTGGAAATCAACTACGCTGAACAAATGGCTATCTCACAATTTTGATTGGATGTGTTTGGGGGAATGATTAGCGTGGGGGGGGGCTAGTTGCCCTCCAATCACTTTCGACTATTAAAAAGGGCACTAGCCCTTTGAATTTCCAATCGAATGAGCCTGTTTTGAAGTTTCTACGACAAAGCCTTCTATAAAAACCTTATATGCCCCCAGGGCATAACTTAAAATCCTTGCCCTGAGGGTTGTGGGGGAGTGTCCTCTTCAAAAACACATTTTCTATCTGGAAATCAACTACGCTGAACAAAATGGCTATCTCAAAATTTCGATTGGATGTGTTTGGGGGAATGATTGGCGTGAGGGGGTCTAGTTGCCCTCCAGTCACTTTCGACTATTAAAAAGGGCACTAGAACTCTCGATTTCCAATCGAATGAACCCCTTTTGGAGTCTCTACGACGACCCCTTCTATATAAAGTGCTCTGCTTTAAAGAAAAAAAAATAATAAACTGTACATTGTGTCAACATTGATCTTATATGCCCTCAGGCATAACTTAAAACCCTTGCCCCGAGGGTTATGGGGGAGTGTCCTCCTCAAAAAGATATTTTCCATGTGGAAATCAAATACGCTGAACAAAATGGCTATCTCAAAATCTTGATTGGATGTGTTTGGGGAATGATGGGCGTAGGGGGGGGGGCTAGTTGCCCTCCAATCACTTTCAACTATTAAAAAGGGCATTAGCCACTCCAATTTCCAATCGAATGAGCCCTTTTCGAAGTTTCTACGACAACTCCTTCGATACGAAGTGCCCGGGTATGGAGAGAAAAAAAAAACACATTGTGCCCACATCGTTCTTTACTTAGGCAGCGCTTGCGCGCTGCCTATGATAAGGCAAATTTTCTCAGGCGCGTAACTTTTGATGGGTAGGACTAAACTTAATGAAACTTATATATTTGAAATCAGCATAAAAATATGATTCTATTGATGTATCTCTTTGTATCAAAATTTCGTTTTTTAGAGTGTCGGTTACTATTGAGCTGGGTCGCTCCTTACTTACAGTTCGTTGCCACGAAAAAAAATGAACAAAATAGAATCAAAGAATCTAGCAAGCATACAACTACCACAAATCAGTATCAGTAAATAAATGAAACCCAAAGCAAACAGAAATTAAAATAAATAACAGAGTCAAACTCAAAACGAGCAGAAATTAATATGAGTAGGGTTCTAAAACCCTATGCTTTCTAAAAGCCAGAATATAATTTGTACTTTACCGAAAAAATCTTTTACATGTTTTCATTTTTATAACTTTAAGAAATCAAAAATTAATTAAGATTTTAAGGAATAAATATCAGCATATGTATATAACCCTGACAATGCACATTTTTTTAGTAAATTCATTTGAATTTTTTTTCAGTTAAGTACAAATTATATTCTGGCTTTTAGAAAGCATGGGGTTTTGAACCCTTCTCATATTAATTTCTTTTTGTTTTGGGTTTCATTTATTTATTGATACTGATTTGTGGTAGTTGTATGCTTGCTTGATTCTTTGATTCTATTTTGTTCATTTTTGGGTAATGGAGTTCTTTACTTTTTTTTTGAAAAACTTATTTTGTGGAAAAAAGTTCTTTTAATTAATATTTGGAAAGAGCTAGAAGTTGCACGGTTTTAGATACCGTAAGGTGAACATGTACAGATAGGAGCACGGGATTTTTTTTTTTGATTTTATTTGCCTTCCAATCACTTTCGACTATTAAAAAGGGCACTAGCCCTTTGAATTTCCAATCGAATGAGCCTGTATTGAAGTTTCTACGACAACGCCGTCTATAAAAGCCTTATATGCCCCCAGGGCATAACTTAAAACCCCTGTCCTGAGGGTTGTGGGTGAGTGTCCTCCTCAAGAACGCAAAAAAAAAATCCCTTTTTGATAGCTCGTATATATGATTTTAATGTCGGCTAATACGTTTTATCAAACAGGTCGTGGTAACGAACAATTGAGGAACGACTCGGCTCAGTAGTGACCGAAACTCTAAAAACAGAATTTTGTTAGCAATTCATCAAACAGTTCGTGGTAACGAACTGTAAGTAAGGAGCGACTCGGCTCAATGGTAACCGAAACTCTAAAAAACGGAATTTTGATACCAATAGATACATCAAAAGAATCAGATTTTAATTCTGATTTCAAATATATAAGTTTCATCAAGTTTAATCTTACCCATCAAAAGTTACGCGCCTGAGAAAATTTGATTGATTTTCGAGAAAAGGGGGAAAGACCCCCTAAAAGTTCTAGAAACTTAATGAAAATCACACCATCATATTCAGTGTATCAGAGAACCCTACTGTAGAGGTTTCAAGCTCCTATCTTCAAAATGTGGAATTTTGCATTTTTTGCCAGAAGAAAGATCACGGGTGCGTGTTTATTTGTTTTTTTTTCCCCAGGGGTGATCTTATTGACCCAGTGGTCCTAGAACATTGTAGGAGGGCTCATTGGAACGGAAATTAAAAGTTCTAGTGCCCTTTTTAAGTGACCAAAAAAATGGAGGGCAACTAGGCCCCCTCCCACGCTCATTTTTTCCCAAAATCACCCGATCAAAATTTTGAGATAGCCATTTTGTTCAGCATAGTCGAAAATCTAATAAATATGTCTTTTACGATGACTTAATCCCCCACAGTTCCCAGGGGAAGGGCTGCAAGTTATGAACTTTGCCCATTGCTTACATATTGTATTGGTTATTGGGAAGTATACAGACATTTTCAGGAAGAATTTTTTCTGGTAGAGGGGGGGGGGGGCTGAAAGAGGGGGTTACTCGGGAGAATCTTTCCGTGGAGGATGTTTCTTTGGGGTAAGGGACATTTCTATGAAGGGGGCGCCGGATTTCCAAGCATTATTTAAAATACGATCAGAAATTAAATTTAAAAAAATAAGTTTTTTCAACTGAAAGTAAGAAGCAACATTAGAACTTAAAATGAACAGAAATTATTACGTATATGAGGGGGTTCTCCCCCAAGTCAATACCTCGTTCTTTAAGCCAAGGATTTTTTAGTACTTTCATAAGAGCTATTTATTCTAATTAACGGCCTTTTTGATTAAGCGGTCATTTTTAAAGAATTGGAACAAAATTCGAACTTTAGCTTAAAGAGCAAGGTATTGATTAGGGGGCGAACCCCCTAATATACGTATTAAAAATATATGAATATAGAAGTTCGTTACGCAAGTTATTTCGTAAGTTACGTATATTTATTACTAATAAAAACGTTCGTAAATAAAATTAAACAAGTTTCGAGAAAGCCATTTAACCAAATAAAATTAAATTAATATGCAAGTTTTGTTTTAATTATTCATGTACGGTGAGCCAAGATCAAAACCTGCATTTATTCAAAAACGTTCAAAAAGTAAATAAAAAAACAAGTTTTTTAAACTGAAAGTAAGGAGCGACATTAAAACTTAAAACGAACAGAAATTATTCCGTATATGGAAGGGGCTTTCCCCTCCTCAACGCCTCGCTCTTTACGCTAAAGTTTGACTCTGTCTCAAAACTTTATTTTTTAAAACAATAAAAAACTTTTGAGGAGGGGAAAGCCCCTTCCATATACGGAATAATTTCTGTTCGTTTTAAGTTTTAATGTCGCTCCTTACTTTCAGTTTAAAAAACTTGTTTTTTTTTATTTAATACATAAAAAGAATCGGTTTTTTATGCTGGTCCCAAATATATAAAGTTTACTAAGTTGAATCTTACCGATCAAAAACTACGAGCCTGCAAAAATTTGCCTGATTTGTGAAAAGGGCGGAAACACCCCCAAAAAGTCAAGCTATCTTGACTTTTTGTGAAAATCACACCATCAGATTCAGAATATCAGAGAACTCTACTGTAGAGGTTTCAAGCCCTATATACAGAAATGTGGAATTTTGAATTTTTTGCCAGAAGAATGATCACGGATGCATATTAATTTTTTTTTCCCAGGGGCGATCGTATTGAACAAGTGATCCAGAAGCCAGAAATAGGGCTCATTTGATTGAAAATCAGAAATTATAGTGACCTTTTAAGTGACCAAAAACATTGGAGGGCGACTAGCCCCTTCCCACGCCCCTTTTCCCCTAATGTCATTTGATCAAAATTTTGAGATGACCATTTGATGCAGCATAGTTTAAGGTCCAATAAATATGCCTTTGGGGATGACATAACTCCCTTTAGTCCCTGGGGAAAGGACTGTAAGTTACGCAATTTGTCCATTGTTCACTTGCGGTATTTGCTATTGGAACATTTACGGATTTTTTTTCTTTTGTTAGGGGGGGGGGTATTTTCTGCATAGGGGGAAGGGATTTTCCACGAGGAGAATTTTCCGACGAGCAGAAATGATTCAGTAAATGAGGGGACTGCCCCTTCCTTGACCCTCAATCTTTACGCTAAAGTTTGATTTTTTATCACAATTCTTTATGAAAGACTTGAATTTTAGTGAAATATATTTTTAGGGAATTTAAGACTTTACCTTAAAGAAAGAGGATTGAGGAAGAACAAGCCCCCCCCCCCCCCCCCTCATATACGGAATAACTTTTTGATCAAACAAAATACTTAGCTTAAACATAATTTACGAAAAAAAAACTTCACACACAAATCTTATTGAATTTTGTTTCAATTCGAGTTTCCTTGCGTTTTTTTTTCATATAGCATGTGTGTGTGTTTTAATATGTTTTATTTAAGCTAGTTTTTTTTCCTCGTTGATGGGAAGCCGGAATATTAAGGCTTTTATTATGATTTTTGTATAAACAAGTTTTTTATTTATTTTCCCAATCTTGTTAAAAATTGTAGGTTCAATTATAAATGCAAAAGCACTGATCTATGAAACTGTTTAGTCATCACGCGCCTAAGGCATCTTCCAACCATAGGGATTGGAACTCCTTGCAGGATTCTTGTTTCTTTAAGGGGATGCTTCTTTAAGGATGAAGCCTCTATTAAATGATCAATTTGCGTAATTTACTTCCCCTGTCCATTGGAAAGGGGCTATATTTGGGTGAAAATCAAACATTTTTATTTTGCACTTGTATATTGTAATTATATTACGAACATACTACAAATCAATTACATATTACGGTGCTATGTCTTATATTTGTCATTCTGTCTAGGTCTTCCCGAGTTTTTGATGGATAAAGCAGTTGAGCCCAACCAAGAATGTAGGAATACTAAGTACGATATCGTTGGTAAATTATCACGTTCCCCATCTGCAAAACAGGTTTTTGGTGAAGGATTATCAAATTTATTTCAAGAACATTTTCGAGAGGGACCGTACTTTTTCAGAAGCCAGGCTGAAATTGCTATGGAAAGTCGTCAGTGATGATTTCTTCTTCTTTTTCTTATTTTGTAATATATAAATATTCAAGTGGTTCATTTTTGCATTTTAATGAAAGAAGCGGTAGAATAATTTTATGCACAAAAAACTGGTTACTATATTTAAACCCCGCGCACATAGGCGCTGTTTGATTTCGTGGATTTTAAGATATAATCGTTTGATAATTTATTTAGTTATCGCCCATTCTACAAAGAGTCTTAGGGGAGAGCTGGAGAACTGATGAAGAGGGTATGAATGGTATCATCGATTCTCCTTTAAACTTCACTATATCTCCTTTAAACACTTCACTTCAAGGAGGTGTTCTTACGATTTATGCTCTGGTCATTTGTTTTCTAAGGAGAACAAAACAAGGAAATAGTACCTTCTTCAAACACTCCAAGATGGAGGCTTTGGTCATCTTTTTTCCAAGCAGAACAAAAAGAAGGAAGTGGTACCTCCTTCAAAAACTCCAGTTATAGGAGGTGTTCTTACGATCGATACTTTGCTCATATGTTTCCTAAGGTGAACAAAAATAAGGAAATAGTACCTACTTCAAACACTCTAGTTATTGGAGGTATTCTTACGATCGATGCTTTGGTCATTTGTTTTCTAAGGAGAACAGAAACAAAGAAATAGTACCTTCTTCAAACACTCTCAAGATGGATTCTTTGGTCGTCTTTTATCCAAGGAGAACAAAAAGAAGCAAGTAGTACCTCCTTCAAAAACTCCAGTTATAGGAGTGTTCTTACGATCAATACTTTGCTCAGATGTTTTCTAAGGTGAACAAAAATAAGGAAATAGTACCTACTTCAGACACTCTAGTTATGGGAGGTATTCTTACGATCGATGCTTTGGTCATTTGTTTTCTAAGGAGAACAGAAACAAAGAAATAGTACCTTCTTCAAACACTCTCAAGATGGATTCTTGGTCGTCTTTTATCCAAGGAGAACAAAAAGAAGCAAGTAGTACCTCCTTCAAAAACTCCAGTTATAGGAGGTGTTCTTACGATCAATACTTTGCTCAGATGTTTTCTAAGGTGAACAAAAATAAGGAAATAGTACCTACTTCAAACACTCTAGTTATTGGAGGTATTCTTACGATCGATGCTTTGGTCATTTGTTTTCTAAGGAGAACAGAAACAAAGAAATAGTACCTTCTTCAAACACTCTCAAGATGGATTCTTTGGTCGTCTTTTATCCAAGGAGAACAAAAGAAGCAAGTAGTACCTCCTTCAAAAACTCCAGTTATAGGAGGTGTTCTTACGATCAATACTTTGCTCAGATGTTTTCTAAGGTGAACAAAAATAAGGAAATAGTACCTACTTCAGACACTCTAGTTATGGGAGGTATTCTTACGATCGATGCTTTGGTCATTTGTTTTCTAAGGAGAACAGAAACAAAGAAATAGTACCTTCTTCAAACACTCTCAAGATGGATTCTTTGGTCGTCTTTTATCCAAGGAGAACAAAAAGAAGCAAGTAGTACCTCCTTCAAAAACTCCAGTTATAGGAGGTGTTCTTACGATCAATACTTTGCTCAGATGTTTTCTAAGGTGAACAAAAATAAGGAAATAGTACCTACTTCAGACACTCTAGTTATGGGAGGTATTCTTACGATCGATGCTTTGGTCATTTGTTTTCTAAGGAGAACAGAAACAAAGAAATAGTACCTTCTTCAAACACTCTCAAGATGGATTCTTTGGTCGTCTTTTATCCAAGGAGAACAAAAAGAAGCAAGTAGTACCTCCTTCAAAAACTCCAGTTATAGGAGGTGTTATTACGATCAATACTTTGCTCAGATGTTTTCTAAGGTGAACAAAAATAGGAATAGTACCTACTTCAGACACTCTAGTTATGGAGGTATTCTTACGATCGATGCTTTGGTCATTTGTTTTCTAAGGAGAACAGAAACAAAGAAATAGTACCTTCTTCAAACACTCTCAAGATGGATTCTTTGGTCGTCTTTTATCCAAGGAGAACAAAAAGAAGCAAGTAGTACCTCCTTCAAAAACTCCAGTTATAGGAGGTGTTCTTACGATCAATACTTTGCTCAGATGTTTTCTAAGGTGAACAAAAATAAGGAAATAGTACCTACTTCAAACACTCTAGTTATTGGAGGTATTCTTACGATCGATGCTTTGGTCATTTGTTTTCTAAGGAGAACAGAAACAAAGAAATAGTACCTTCTTCAAACACTCTCAAGATGGATTCTTTGGTCGTCTTTTATCCAAGGAGAACAAAAAGAAGCAAGTAGTACCTCCTTCAAAAACTCCAGTTATAGGAGGTGTTCTTACGATCAATACTTTGCTCAGATGTTTTCTAAGGTGAACAAAAATAAGGAAATAGTACCTACTTCAGACACTCTAGTTATGGGAGGTATTCTTACGATCGATGCTTTGGTCATTTGTTTTCTAAGGAGAACAGAAACAAAGAAATAGTACCTTCTTCAAACACTCTCAAGATGGATTCTTTGGTCGTCTTTTATCCAAGGAGAACAAAAAGAAGCAAGTAGTACCTCCTTCAAAAACTCCAGTTATAGGAGGTGTTCTTACGATCAATACTTTGCTCAGATGTTTTCTAAGGTGAACAAAAATAAGGAAATAGTACCTACTTCAGACACTCTAGTTATGGGAGTATTCTTACGATCGATGCTTTGGTCATTTGTTTTCTAAGGAGAACAGAAACAAAGAAATAGTACCTTCTTCAAACACTCTCAAGATGGATTCTTTGGTCGTCTTTTATCCAAGGAGAACAAAAAGAAGCAAGTAGTACCTCCTTCAAAAACTCCAGTTATAGGAGGTGTTCTTACGATCAATACTTTGCTCAGATGTTTTCTAAGGTGAACAAAAATAAGGAAATAGTACCTACTTCAGACACTCTAGTTATGGGAGGTATTCTTACGATCGATGCTTTGGTCATTTGTTTTCTAAGGAGAACAGAAACAAAGAAATAGTACCTTCTTCAAACACTCTCAAGATGGATTCTTTGGTCGTCTTTTATCCAAGGAGAACAAAAAGAAGCAAGTAGTACCTCCTTCAAAAACTCCAGTTATAGGAGGTGTTCTTACGATCAATACTTTGCTCATATGTTTTCTAAGGTGAACAAAAATAAGGAAATAGTACCTACTTCAGACACTCTAGTTATGGGAGGTATTCTTACGATCGATGCTTTGGTCATTTGTTTTCTAAGGAGAACAGAAACAAAGAAATAGTAACTTCTTCAAACACTCTCAAGATGGATGCTTTGGTCATCTTTTATCCAAGGAGAACAAAAAGAAGCAAGTAGTACCTCCTTCAAAAACTCCAGTTATGGGAGGTGTTGTTACGATCGATGCTTTGGTCATCTGTTTTCTAAGGAGAACAAAACAAGGAAATAGTACCTTCTTCAAACACTCCAAGATTGATGCTTTGGTCATCTTTTTTCCAAGCAGAACAAAAAGAAGCAGTTATAGGAGGTGTTCTTACGATCGATACTTTGCTCATATGTTTTCTAAGGTGAACAAAAATAAGGAAATAGTACCTACTTCAAACACTCCAGTTATGGGAGGTATTCTTGCGATCGATGCTTTGGTCATTTGTTTTCTAAGGAGAACAGAAACAAAGAAATAGTACCTTCTTCAAACACTCCAAGATGGATGCTTTGGTCATCTTTTTTCCAAGGAGAACAAAGAGAAGGAAGTAGTACCTCCTTCAAAAACTCCAGTTATTGGAGGTGTTCTTACAATCGATACTTTGCTCATATGTTTTCTAAGGTGAACAAAAACAAGGAAATTGTACCTACTTCAAACTCTCCAGTTATGGGAGGTATTCCTACGATCGATGCTTCGGTCATTTGTTTTCGAAGGAGAACAGAAACAAAGAAATAGCACCTTCTTCAAACACTCCCAAGATGGATGCTTTGGTCATCTTTTTTCCAAGGAGAACAAAAAGAAGGAAGTAGTACCTCCTTCAAAAACTCCAGTTATGGGAGGTAGTCTTTCGATCGATGCTTTGGTCATTTTTTTTCTAAGGAGAACAGAAACAAAAAAATAGTACCTTCTTCAAACACTCTAGATTGATGCTTTGGTCATCTTTTTTCCAAGGAGAACAAAAAGAAGGAAGTAGTACCTCCTGCAAAAACTCCAGTTATAGGAGGTGTTCTTACGATCGATACTTTGCTCATATGTTTTCTAAGGTGAACAAAAATAAGGAAATAGTACCTACTCCAAACACTCCAGTTATAGGAGGTGTTCTTACGATCGATGCTTTGGTCATCTGTTTTCCAAGGAGAACAAAATAAGGAAATAGTACCTTCTTCAAACACTCCAAGATTGATGCTTTGGTCATCTTTTTTCCAAGCAGAACAAAAAGAAGGAAGTAGTATCTCCTTCAAAAACTCCAGTTATAGGAGGTTTTCTTACGATCGATACTTTGTTCATATGTTTTCTAAGCGGAACAAAAATAAGGAAATAGTACCTACTTCAAACACTCCAGTTATGGGAGGTGTTCTTACGATCGATGCTTTGGTCATCTGTTTTCTAAGGAGAACAAAACAAGGAAATAGTACCTTCTTCAAACACTCCAAGATGGATGCTTCGGGCATCTTTTTTCCAAGGAGAACAAAAAGAAGGAAGTAGTACCTCCTTCAAAAACTCCAGTTATAGGAGGTGTTCTTACGATCGATACTTTGCTCATATGTTTTCTAAGGTACAGTTATGGGAGGCATTCTTACGATCGATGCTTTGGTCATTTGTTTTCTAAGGAGAACAGAAACAAAGAAATAGTACCTTCTTCAAATACTCCAAGATGGATGCTTTGGTCATCTTTTTTCCAAGGAGAACAAAAAGAAGGAAGTAGTACCTCCTTCCAAAACTCCAGTTAGTGGAGGTGTTTTTACGGTCGATACTTTGCTCATATGTTTTCTAAGGTGAACAAAAATAAGGAAATAGTACATACTTCAAACACTCCAGTTATGGTAGGTATTCTTATGGTCGATGATTTAGTCATCTATTTTCTAAGGAGAACAAAACAAGGAAATAGTACCTTCTTCAAACACTCCAAGATGGATGCTTTGATCATCTTTTTTCCAAGGAGAACAAAAAGAAGGAAGTTGTACTTCCTTCAAAAACTCCAGTTATAGGAGGAGTTCTTACGATCGACACTTTGCTCATATGTTTTCTAAGGTGAACAAAAATAAGGAAATAGTACATACTTCAAACACTCCAGTTATGGGAGGTATTCTTACGATCGATGATTTAGTCATCTATTTTCTAAGGAGAACAAAACAAGGAAATAGTACCTTCTTCAAACACTCCAAGATGGATGCTTTGATCATCTTTTTTCCAAGGAGAACAAAAAGAAGGAAGTTGTACTTCCTTCAAAAACTCCAGTTATAGGAGGAGTTCTTACGATCGACACTTTGCTCATATGTTTTCTAAGGTGAACAAAAATAAGGAAATAGTACATACTTCAAACACTCCAGTTATGGGAGGTATTCTTACGATCGATGCTTTGGTCATCTATTTTCTAAGGAGAACAAAACAAGGAAATAGTACCTACTTCAAACACTCTAGTTATTGGAGGTATTCTTACGATCGATGCTTTGGTCATTTGTTTTCTAAGGAGAACAGAAACAAAGAAATAGTACCTTCTTCAAACACTCTCAAGATGGATTCTTTGGTCGTCTTTTATCCAAGGAGAACAAAAAGAAGCAAGTAGTACCTCCTTCAAAAACTCCAGTTATAGGAGGTGTTCTTACGATCAATACTTTGCTCATATGTTTTCTAAGGTGAACAAAAATAAGGAAATAGTACCTACTTCAGACACTCTAGTTATGGGAGGTATTCTTACGATCGATGCTTTGGTCATTGTTTTCTAAGGAGAACAGAAACAAAGAAATAGTACCTACTTCAAACACTCCAAGATGGATTCTTTGGTCGTCTTTTATCCAAGGAGAACAAAAAGAAGCAAGTAGTACCTCCTTCAAAAACTCCAGTTATAGGAGGTGTTCTTACGATCAATACTTTGCTCATATGTTTTCTAAGGTGAACAAAAATAAGGAAATAGTACCTACTTCAGACACTCTAGTTATGGGAGGTATTCTTACGATCGATGCTTTGGTCATTTGTTTTCTAAGGAGAACAGAAACAAAGAAATAGTACCTTCTTCAAACACTCTCAAGATGGATGCTTTGGTCATCTTTTATCCAAGGAGAACAAAAAGAAGCAAGTAGTACCTCCTTCAAAAACTCCAGTTATGGGAGGTGTTGTTACGATCGATGCTTTGGTCATCTGTTTTCTAAGGAGAACAAAATAAGGAAATAGTACCTTCTTCAAACACTCCAAGATTGATGCTTTGGTCATCTTTTTTCCAAGCAGAACAAAAAGAAGCAGTTATAGGAGGTGTTCTTACGATCGATACTTTGCTCATATGTTTTCTAAGGTGAACAAAAATAAGGAAATAGTACCTACTTCAAACACTCCAGTTATGGGAGGTATTCTTGCGATCGATGCTTTGGTCATTTGTTTTCTAAGGAGAACAGAAACAAAGAAATAGTACCTTCTTCAAACACTCCAAGATGGAAGCCTTGGTCATCTTTTTTCCAAGGAGAACAAAGAGAAGGAAGTAGTACCTCCTTCAAAAACTCCAGTTATTGGAGGTGTTCTTACAATCGATACTTTGCTCATATGTTTTCTAAGGTGAACAAAAACAAGGAAATTGTACCTACTTCAAACTCTCCAGTTATGGGAGGTATTCCTACGATCGATGCTTCGGTCATTTGTTTTCGAAGGAGAACAGAAACAAAGAAATAGCACCTTCTTCAAACACTCCCAAGATGGATGCTTTGGTCATCTTTTTTCCAAGGAGAACAAAAAGAAGGAAGTAGTACCTCCTTCAAAAACTCCAGTTATGGGAGGTATTCTTTCGATCGATGCTTTGGTCATTTGTTTTCGAAGGAGAACAGAAACAAAAAAATAGTACCTTCTTCAAACACTCTAGATAGATGCTTTGGTCATCTTTTTTCCAAGGAGAACAAAAAGAAGGAAGTAGTACCTCCTGCAAAAACTCCAGTTATAGGAGGTGTTCTCACGATCGATACTTTGCTCATATGTTTTCTAAGGTGAACAAAAATAAGGAAATAGTACCTACTCCAAACACTCCAGTTATAGGAGGTGTTCTTACGATCGATGCTTTGGTCATCTGTTTTCCAAGGAGAACAAAATAAGGAAATAGTACCTTCTTCAAACACTCCAAGATTGATGCTTTGGTCATCTTTTTTCCAAGCAGAACAAAAAGAAGGAAGTAGTATCTCCTTCAAAAACTCCAGTTATAGGAGGTGTTCTTACGATCGATACTTTGTTCATATGTTTTCTAAGGGGAACAAAAATAAGGAAATAGTACACACTTCAAACACTCCAGTTATGGGAGGTGTTCTTACGATCGATGCTTTGGTCATCTGTTTTCTAAGGAGAACAAAACAAGGAAATAGTACCTTCTTCAAACACTCCAAGATGGATGCTTCGGGCATCTTTTTTCCAAGGAGAACAAAAAGAAGGAAGTAGTACCTCCTTCAAAAAACTCCAGTTATAGGAGGTGTTCTTACGATCGATACTTTGCTCATATGTTTTCTAAGGTGCAGTTATGGGAGGCATTCTTACGATCGATGCTTTGGTCATTTGTTTTCTAAGGAGAACAGAAACAAAGAAATAGTACCTTCTTCAAATACTCCAAGATGGATGCTTTGGTCATCTTTTTTCCAAGGAGAACAAAAAGAAGGAAGTAGTACCTCCTTCCAAAACTCCAGTTAGTGGAGGTGTTTTTACGATCGATACTTTGCTCATATGTTTTCTAAGGTGTACAAAAATAAGGAAATAGTACATACTTCAAACACTCCAGTTATGGTAGGTATTCTTATGGTCGATGATTTGGTCATCTATTTTCTAAAGAGAACAAAACAAGGAAATAGTACCTTCTTCAAACACTCCAAGATGGATGCTTTGATCATCTTTTTCCAAGGAGAACAAAAAGAAGGAAGTTGTACTTCCTTCAAAAACTCCAGTTATAGGAGGAGTTCTTACGATTGACACTTTGCTCATATGTTTTCTAAGGTGAACAAAAATAAGGAAATAGTACCTACTTCAAACACTCCAGTTATGGGAGGTATTCTTACGATCGATGATTTGGTCATCTATTTTCTAAGGAGAACAAAACAAGGAAATAGTACCTTCTTCAAACACTCCAAGATGGATGCTTTGATCATCTTTTTTCCAAGGAGAACAAAAAGAAGGAAGTTGTACTTCCTTCAAAAACTCCAGTTATAGGAGGAGTTCTTACGATCGACACTTTGCTCAGATGTTTTCTAAGGTGAACAAAAATAAGGAAATAGTACATACTTCAAACACTCCAGTTATGGGAGGCATTCTTACGATCGATGCTTTGGTCATCTATTTTCTAAGGAGAACAAAACAAGGAAATAGTACCTTCTTCAAACACTCCAAGATGGATGCTTCGGGCATCTTTTTTCCAAGGAGAACAAAAAGAAGGAAGTTGTACTTCCTTCAAAAACTCCAGTTATAGGAGGAGTTCTTACGATCGACACTTTGCTCATATGTTTTCTAAGGTGAACAAAAATAAGGAAATAGTACCTACTTTAAACACTCCAGTTATGGGAGGTATTCTTACGATCAATGCTTTGGTCATCTATTTTCTAAGGAGAACAAAACAAGGAAATAGTACCTTCTTCAAACACTCCAAGATGGATGCTTTGATCATCTTTTTTCCAAGGAGAACAAAAAGAAGGAAGTTGTACTTCCTTCAAAAACTCCAGTTATAGGAGGAGTTCTTACGATCGACACTTTGCTCATATGTTTTCTAAGGTGAACAAAAATAAGGAAATAGTACCTACTTCAAACACTCCAGTTATGGGAGGTATTCTTACGATCGATGCTTTGGTCATTTGTTTTCTAAGGAGAACACAAACAAAGAAATAGTACCTTCTTCAAATACTCCAAGATGGATGCTTTGGTCATCTTTTTTCCAAGGAGAACAAAAAGAAGGAAGTAGTACCTCCTTCCAAAACTCCAGTTAGTGGAGGTGTTTTTACGATCGATACTTTGCTCATATGTTTTCTAAGGTGTACAAAAATAAGGAAATAGTACATACTTCAAACACTCCAGTTATGGTAGGTATTCTTATGGTCGATGATTTGGTCATCTATTTTCTAAGGAGAACAAAACAAGGAAATAGTACCTTCTTCAAACACTCCAAGATGGATGCTTTGATCATCTTTTTTCCAAGGAGAACAAAAAGAAGGAAGTTGTACTTCCTTCAAAAACTCCAGTTATAGGAGGAGTTCTTACGATCGACACTTTGCTCATATGTTTTCTAAGGTGAACAAAAATAAGGAAATAGTACCTACTTCAAACACTCCAGTTATGGGAGGTATTCTTACGATCGATGATTTGGTCATCTATTTTCTAAGGAGAACAAAACAAGGAAATAGTACCTTCTTCAAACACTCCAAGATGGATGCTTTGATCATCTTTTTTCCAAGGAGAACAAAAAGAAGGAAGTTGTACTTCCTTCAAAAACTCCAGTTATAGGAGGAGTTCTTACGATCGACACTTTGCTCATATGTTTTCTAAGGTGAACAAAAATAAGGAAATAGTACATACTTCAAACACTCCAGTTATGGGAGGTATTCTTACGATCGATGCTTTGGTCATCTATTTTCTAAGGAGAACAAAACAAGGAAATAGTACCTTCTTCAAACACTCCAAGATGGATGCTTTGGTCATCTTTTTTCCAAGGAGAACAAAAAGAAGGAAGTTGTACTTCCTTCAAAAACTCCAGTTATAGGAGGAGTTCTTACGATCGACACTTTGCTCATATGTTTTCTAAGGTGAACAAAAATAAGGAAATAGTACCTACTTCAAACACTCCAGTTATGGGAGGTATTCTTACGATCGATGCTTTGGTCATCTATTTTCTAAGGAGAACAAAACAAGGAAATAGTACCTTCTTCAAACACTCCAAGATGGATGCTTTGATCATCTTTTTTCCAAGGAGAACAAAAAGAAGGAAGTTGTACTTCCTTCAAAAACTCCAGTTATAGGAGGAGTTCTTACGATCGACACTTTGCTCATATGTTTTCTAAGGTGAACAAAAATAAGGAAATAGTACCTACTTCAAACACTCCAGTTATGGGAGGTATTCTTACGATCGATGCTTTGGTCATCTATTTTCTAAGGAGAACAAAACAAGGAAATAGTACCTTCTTCAAACACTCCAAGATGGATGCTTTGATCATCTTTTTTCCAAGGAGAACAAAAAGAAGGAAGTTGTACTTCCTTCAAAAACTCCAGTTATAGGAGGAGTTCTTACGATCGACACTTTGCTCATATGTTTTCTAAGGTGAACAAAAATAAGGAAATAGTACCTACTTCAAACACTCCAGTTATGGGAGGTATTCTTACGATCGATGCTTTGGTCATCTATTTTCTAAGGAGAACAAAACAAGGAAATAGTACCTTCTTCAAACACTCCAAGATGGATGCTTTGGTCATCTTTTTTCCAAGGAGAACAAAAAGAAGGAAGTAGTACCTCCTTCAAAAACTCCAGTTATAGGAGGAGTTCTTACGATCGACACTTTGCTCATATGTTTTCTAAGGTGAACAAAAATAAGGAAATAGTACCTACTTCAAACACTCCAGTTATGGGAGGTATTCTTACGATCGATGCTTTGGTCATCTATTTTCTAAGGAGAACAAAACAAGGAAATAGTACCTTCTTCAAACACTCCAAGATGGATGCTTTGATCATCTTTTTTCCAAGGAGAACAAAAAGAAGGAAGTTGTACTTCCTTCAAAAACTCCAGTTATAGGAGGAGTTCTTACGATCGACACTTTGCTCATATGTTTTCTAAGGTGAACAAAAATAAGGAAATAGTACCTACTTCAAACACTCCAGTTATGGGAGGTATTCTTACGATCGATGCTTTGGTCATCTATTTTCTAAGGAGAACAAAACAAGGAAATAGTACCTTCTTCAAACACTCCAAGATGGATGCTTTGATCATCTTTTTTCCAAGGAGAACAAAAAGAAGGAAGTTGTACTTCCTTCAAAAACTCCAGTTATAGGAGGAGTTCTTACGATCGACACTTTGCTCATATGTTTTCTAAGGTGAACAAAAATAAGGAAATAGTACCTACTTCAAACACTCCAGTTATGGGAGGTATTCTTACGATCGATGCTTTGGTCATCTATTTTCTAAGGAGAACAAAACAAGGAAATAGTACCTTCTTCAAACACTCCAAGATGGATGCTTTGGTCATCTTTTTTCAAAGGAGAACAAAAAGAAGGAAGTTGTACTCCTTCAAAAACTCCAGTTATAGGAGGAGTTCTTACGATCGACACTTTGCTCATATGTTTTCTAAGGTGAACAAAAATAAGGAAATAGTACCTACTTCAAACACTCCAGTTATGGGAGGTATTCTTACGATCGATGCTTTGGTCATCTATTTTCTAAGGAGAACAAAACAAGGAAATAGTACCTTCTTCAAACACTCCAAGATGGATGCTTTGGTCATCTTTTTTCAAAGGAGAACAAAGAGAAGGAAGTTGTACCTCCTTCAAAAACTCCAGTTATAGGAGGAGTTCTTACGATCGACACTTTGCTCATATGTTTTCTAAGGTGAACAAAAAATAAGGAAATAGTACCTACTTCAAACACTCCAGTTATGGGAGGTATTCTTACGATCGATGCTTTGGTCATCTATTTTCTAAGGAGAACAAAACAAGGAAATAGTACCTTCTTCAAACACTCCAAGATGGATGCTTTGGTCATCTTTTTTCCAAGGAGAACAAAAAGAAGGAAGTTGTACTTCCTTCAAAAACTCCAGTTATAGGAGGAGTTCTTACGATCGACACTTTGCTCATATGTTTTCTAAGGTGAACAAAAATAAGGAAATAGTACTACTTCAAACACTCCAGTTATGGGAGGTATTCTTACGATCGATGCTTTGGTCATCTATTTTCTAAGGAGAACAAAACAAGGAAATAGTACCTTCTTCAAACACTCCAAGATGGATGCTTTGGTCATCTTTTTTCAAAGGAGAACAAAGAGAAGGAAGTTGTACCTCCTTCAAAAACTCCAGTTATAGGAGGAGTTCTTACGATCGACACTTTGCTCATATGTTTTCTAAGGTGAACAAAAATAAGGAAATAGTACCTACTTCAAACACTCCAGTTATGGGAGGTATTCTTACGATCGATGCTTTGGTCATCTATTTTCTAAGGAGAACAAAACAAGGAAATAGTACCTTCTTCAAACACTCCAAGATGGATGCTTTGGTCATCTTTTTTCAAAGGAGAACAAAAAGAAGGAAGTTGTACTTCCTTCAAAAACTCCAGTTATAGGAGGAGTTCTTACGATCGACACTTTGCTCATATGTTTTCTAAGGTGAACAAAAATAAGGAAATAGTACCTACTTCAAACACTCCAGTTATGGGAGGTATTCTTACGATCGATGCTTTGGTCATCTATTTTCTAAGGAGAACAAAACAAGGAAATAGTACCTTCTTCAAACACTCCAAGATGAATGCTTTGGTCATCTTTTTTCAAAGGAGAACAAAAAGAAGGAAGTTGTACTTCCTTCAAAAACTCCAGTTATAGGAGGGGTTCTTACGATCGACACTTTGCTCATATGTTTTCTAAGGTGAACGAAAATAAGGAAATAGTACCTACTTCAAACATACCAGTTATGGGAGGTGTTCTTACGATCGATGCTTTGGTCATCTGTTTTCTAAGGAGAACAAAACAAGGAAATAGTACCTTCTTCAAATACTACAGTTCTAGGAGGTGTTCTTACGATCGATGTAAGAACACATGAGGACCACCGATGGAGGTGTTCAAAAAACAAAGAAATATTACATACTTGAAACACTCCAATTCTATTAGATGTTCTTGCGATCGATGTTTCGATATTCTGTTTTCTAAGGAGAACAGAAATAAGGAAATAGCACCTACTTCAAACACTTTAGTTTTAGGAGGTGTTCTTACGATCGATGCTTTGGCCATCTGTTTTCTAAGGAGAACAAAAACAAGGAAATGGTGTTTCAAAGAATTGACACAGGTATAAGAAATTCAATAATTTGCCTGCCGTCTGCTGAAGAAATCTCTAGCTCCTGACTCAGCATTATTCTCATGTGGCTTCTTGTTGTGGTCACTTGTAAATGAAATCCGAATTCTAGTGCTAAAATCTGAATTCTTTCATCAAAGTTCAAAGTTATTGAGATGGTCAAAATACTAGATTTTGTTGCCAATTAATCAATTATCTCTTACGATAAAAGAATAAAACTAACTGAGTCAGTTTAAGACTCTCCGAAGCTTATTTTATACCCGTTGAAAATAAATAATCACTGAGAAACTCCAGGAGAGTGGGAGGGGAGGAGGAGGAGGAACAGGATTTAAAGAAAGGTCAATAATGCCTAAAGCGTATGCAAATGACATCTAGGAATAATTTATTAAGTTCGCAAAACATAGATGTGAATCCTAGACGAAATCTCGTAGAAAACAGGACTGTTCCAATTTTTACTATAAATGATCCTGTGGAGTAAAATATAAGAGTATAACGCAAATTATAACGCAAAGAAATAAGTTTAAGATTCAAAAAATTCTCGACAGAGGCTAAAACTTTATGATGGGATGTATAGTCGTCATAAGTCTATTGGACTGACGAAAAAGTGAATAATTGAATATAAACTTACTCGACGGGCCTTGAATGCTGGATCTTTGCTCTGTCCAACTTTGATCTGGATTAAACCCCAGTTATAAACCTAAAGGAATAAGAAGACTGATTAAAACCCGAGGAAAAACAGCACCATTTTGCTGTGGGATACCGTGCTACATTTTAGATTGGTATATTTCAGCTAATTTTTAATATAGTCAGTATAAAAATTATTAAGAAACAGCAAATGGTAGTTCAGCCATCCATTGAAACAGGCTATGTCTTTTGATTTTCTTAATCAACCCTTGAAAAATGTTCAAACAAATGCCCCAACATTTAGTGGCAGGCTCAAACACACTGAACAGACTGTCTTCATAAACCTGCAAGGGTCTTTGCTTGACGTAGGAAAATGTGATGTTTTTTGCTCTTCGTCAGGTATGATAAAGTAAAGTTAATCATTCTTTAGTACTGTCTTCCTCCTGCAAATTTTTGTGTAGTGAGAGTAGAGCAAGAGTACTGTCTAAAGTTATTAAAACTCGTACGTGCAGTACAAAGGGCACCTGCACATTTGTTATTGTTCATTTCTATCTTGACTATTTACTGTCAATACTGTGTCATTGTTAAATTACGGTTTTACGTGCAGAATCGTTGCTCATTTTATAACACTTGCATTGAAATTTTAGATATGGCCTAAGACTACACTGGTTATACGTGACGTTCGGCAAAAAAACAGAGAGCAAAAATAAAATAATTAAGAAACCTAAACGAGGGTGATTTCCATTCGGTAGAAAAAAACAATGAAAAGATAAAGCAGATATTTTGGGCAAGACCTCCGTCAAGCTGTCCTCAGCGGTAAAAAAAAAGAAACGAAAAAATGTGTATATAAAACAAAAACTTAAATTTTGAAGTCAACTATGTAAAAATAGAGAAATTACTGAACAAAAAACAAGCCAAACAAACAAAAGAACATCAAAAATTAGGCTGGGTAAGATTGCTTGCCTTAGCGATTACTGCAGTACTATATTTTCTACTTTATTTTCCACTGGCTCAAAATCATCTTCGTTACGGTTTCTTAATGATTTAAATTCTTTTTCGTCATATTCCTCGGGTTTTTCCATCAAACGTCATTGAAATTTCGAGAAACCTACATGTCAACAATATACTTAAAATCGATACAAAAACGTTATGTCAACAACTTAGAACAAAACTGAGAAACCCTGCATCGCTTACAATAAGAACGGATACAACACCCTTATATTAAGACTGCCAAACAATATCTAATTACTGTTTATCTTTACTTTGATCAATTTCTGTTGCACTGATCTACTTTGGACTCAGCTGAAAAATAGTAGTTTTTTTTTAGTGGGGTAGTTCTTACCCAGTTCTTCTGTAGGGAAAAAATAGCTGTCATCTTGTCGTCTAAATAGTTAAAAATGTCGGAATTTGAGTTTATTAGACTGAAGTAGGTAACGTTACTACAAAAGCTGCTGAATATTGAAATCAATTTTTCAAACTGCGCAAATTTCCTATGCATAATGATGGCACTACCATCTCAAGTCAGTGCTGTCAATGGCTGTTCACCAATGACTTTTCAAAAGTGTAGGATGTTGAATACTATATATGTGCTCGTGCTCTACCATGTAAGGCCATAAATAAAAGTTCAAATAGGGATAAAATCCTTTTAATAGACAGTGATGATGATAACAGTGATAGAAATTCACAAAAATACCAGATATTTCGGTCAAATATACAGTGACCGTCATCAGTAGTAAAACTAAACTAAAACAATTTAAAACAAAAGTTTATATACTAAATCAAATAACACTACATATTGTTTAAATCTCTAATTCTTTTCAAAGCAAAGGCGGAAGCTATTCTCTTTGACCTTCTTGGATTCGGTTCATTAGCGTTCAATGATATAACATTTGGACAAAGGTCAACTACATTTTTTTTTTTTTTTCAACTACATTGGGTGAATTGAACTTTACTCTGTCAGATTTTAATAAATTATCATAGATAGAGTTCAGCCCATATTCACCTGTATCCCGATTCAAAGCAATATTCTTGAATAAGATTTTCTTTATTTCAAGAATTTCACGAAAATTTTGCTTTAAACTCCGATCCCTAGAAATCAAAGAGACATTCTCGAACAAAATAAAATGGTCTGGAATATTTTAGATTAATTTATTTTTTGCAATCTCGACCACCAAAGTACATTTTCTTTGCTATTCTGACTTGTTAAATATCCTTCATTCCCAGCTTGGACCCCTGGCTGGAGATTATTGAGTCTAAAAGATTTTTCTTCATTTTTTCTGAAAGATATACTTTTTAAATATCATAGGCAGCGCAATAGTGCTGCTTAAGTAAAGAACGATGTTGGCACAATGTATTATATATTTATATTTTTTTTTGGTTTAGACCAGGACACTTCGTATCGAAGGAGTTGTCGTAGAAACTTCGAAAAGGGCTCATTGGATTGGAAATCGGAAGGGATTGTGCCCTTTTTAAAAGCCGAAAGTGATTCGAGGGCAACTAACACCCCTTGTACGCTCACAATTTCCCCAAACACATCCAATCAAAATTTTGAGATAGCCATTTTGTTCAACGTAGTTTAAAGATCTGGAAAATATGTCGTTGAGGAGGACACTCCCCCCACAGCCCTCAGGGCAAGTTGAAAATGATTGGGGGGCAAATAACCCTCCTCTCACGCCCACCATTTCTCCAAGCACATGCAGTAAAAATTTTGATATAGCCATTTTTTTCTATGTAGTTGAAAGTTCTGGAAATTAGGTCTTTGAAGATGACAACCCCTTCCCCCAGATCCCTCAGGGCAAGGGTTGTAAGTTATGCCCTGGGGGCATAGAAGGTTTTTATAGAAAGTGTTGTCGTCTGCTGAAGAAATCTCTAGCTCCTGACAGAGAAATCTCTATATGCGCTAGGGGGCATATAAGGTTTTTATAGAAAGAGTTGTCATAGTAACTTCAAAAATGGCTCATTCGATTGGTATGTGAAAGGGCTACTGTACTTTTTAGTAGTAGAAAGCGACTGGAGGGCAACTAACCCCTCTCACGCCCACAATTTCCCCAAACACAGGCAAACAAAATTTTGAGATTACCATTTTGCTCAACGTAGTTTAAAGTTCTGGAAATTAGGTCTTTGAGGATGACAATACCCCCCCCCCCAACCCTCAGGGCAAGGGTTGTAAGTTATGCTCTGGGGGCCTATAAGGTTTTTTATAGAAAGTTTTGTCCTAGAAACTTCAAAAAGGGCTCATTCGATTTCAAATTGAAAGGGCTAGTGCCCTTTTCCATAGTCGAAAGTATTGAGGGCAACTAATCTCCCTATCACGCCCACCATTTCCCCAAACACATCCAATCACAATTTTGTGATAGCCATTTTGTTCAACGTAGTTGAAAGTTCTGAAAATTATGTCTTGAAGTTTTTTTTAATTAATTTTTGTTCGTTTTATATTGACTTCGTCTTTTTCAGGAAAAAGACTGAGGCTCTTCTAAAGCTAAAAAAACATCCCTTCCATAAAAACCTTAAATACCCCCTGGGCATAACCTATAACCCTTGCCCCTAGTTGCCTAGTAACTTATAACTAGTTGCCTTTCAACCACTTCAGACAATTAAAAAGGGCACTAGCCCTTTGAAACTCCTAATCTCATGATATTTAGAATATTTTGAATAGAATGGCTATCTCAAAAGATTCTCCCTCTGATTACTTTCGACTATTAAAAAGGGCAATAGCCTTCTCAATTTCCAATAGAATTAGTCATTTTTGAAGTTTTTACGACAACGCTTTCTATAAAAACCTTATATGCCCCCAGGGCATAACTTACAACCTTATCCCTGTGGGCTGTGGGGGGGGGGGTGTCATACTCAAAGACATATTTTCCAGACACTTGAACTATGTTCAACAAAATGGCTGTATCAAAATGTTGATTGGAAGTGTTTGGGGGAAGGATGGGCGTGGGGGGGGGGGCATTCGCCTTTCTAAAAGCTAGAATATAATTAGTGCTTTATTGAAAAAAAAATCAAATGAATTTACTGAAAAAAATGTGCTTTGCCAGTTTAAAATTCATATGCTGATATTTATTCATTAAAACCGTAATTAATTTTTTTTAGTTAATTTCTGTTCGTTTTATATTGACCTATCTTTTTCAGGGAAAAAGACTGATCCTCTTCAAAAGTAAAAAAACCATCCCTTCCATAAAAACCTTAAATACCCTCTGGGCATAACTTAAAACCGTTGTCCCCAATATCTGGGGTTTGTTTCAGCCCCAAAAGCCTTGTTATATGATATTTAGACTATTTTGAATAGAATGTCCATCTCAAAAGATTCCCCTTTGATTACGTTCGACTATTAAAAAAGGCAATAGCCCTCTCAATTTCCAATCAAATGAGTCCTTTTTGAAGATTTTACGACAACGCTTTCTATAAAAATCGTATTTGCCCCCAGGGCATAACTTACAACCTTTGCCCTGGGGGCCCTGTGGGGCTTGTCATTCTCAAAGTCTTAATTTCCGGACCTTTCAACTACGTTGAACAAAATGAATATCTCAAAATTTTGATTGGATGTGTTTGGGGAAATGGTGGGTGTTGCCTTTCAGCCACTTTCGACAATTAAAAAGGGCACTAGCCCTTTCAATTTCCAATCGAATGAGCCATTTTTGAAGTTTCTACGACAGCACTTTCTATAAAAGCCTTATATGCCCCAAGGGCATAACTTACAACCCTTACCCTGAGGTTTGTGGGGGGGGGGGGGGTCATCCTCAAAGACATAATTTCCAGAACTTTCAACTACGTTGAAAAAATGGCTATCTCAAAATTTTTACTGGATGTGTTTGGGGAAATGGTGGGTGTGAGAGGAGGGTTTGTTGCCCTACAATCCCTGTCGACTTTTAAAAAGGGCACTAAGTGTGCCATTTTTGAAGTTTCTACAGCAACGCTATTTATAAAAACCTTATATGGCCCCAGGGCATAACTTACAACCTTGCCCTGGGGCTGCGTGTGTGTGTGTGGGGGGGGGGGGGTTGTCATCCTCAAAGACATAATCTCCGGACCTTTCAACGACGTTGAACAAATGGCCACGTTGAACAAAATGGCTATCTCAAAATTTTGATTCAATGTGTTCTGGGAAATGGTGGGCTTGAGAGGGGGGTTAGTTGCCCTCCAATTGCTTTCGACTATTAAAAAAGACACTAGTCCTTTCAATTTCCAATCGAATGAGCCCTTTTTGAAGTTTCTATGACAACACTTTCTATAAAAAACCTTATATACCCCCAGGGCATAGCTTGCAACCCTTGCCCTGTAGGTTGGGGGGGGGGGGTTGTCATCCTCAAAGACCTAATTTCCAGAACTTTAAACTATATTGAACAAAATAGCTATCTCAAATTTTGTATTGGATGTGTTTGGGGAAATGGTGGGCGTAAGAGAGGGGTTAGTTGCCCTCCAATCACTTTCTACTATTGCAAAGGGCACTAGCCCTTTCAATTTCCAATCGAATGAGCCCTTTTCGAAGTTTCTATGACAACCCTTTATATAAAGACCTTATATGCTCCCAGGGCATAACTTACAACCCTTGTCCCGAGGGCTGTGGCGGGTTGTCATCCTCAAAGACATAATTTCCAGAACTTTCAACTACGTTGAACAAAATTGCTATCTCAAAATTTTGATTAGATGTGTTTGGGGAAATGGTGGGCGTGAGAGGTAGGTTAGTTGACCTCCAGTTACTTTTGACTTTTAAAAAGGGCACTAGCCCTTTCAATTTCCAATCGAATGAGCCCTTTTCGAAGTTTCTATGACAACACTTTCTATAAAAACCTTATATAACCCCAGGGCATAATTACAACCCTTGCCTTGAGGGTTGGGGGGGGGGGTTCATCCTCAAAGACCTAATTTCCAGAAGTATAAACTACGTTGAACAAATTGGATTTCTCAAAATTTTGATTGCCTGTGTTTGGGGAAATGGTGGGCGTGAGAGTATGGAAAGGTAGATGAGAAAGGTTAAGCGGGTGAGTATGGAAAAGACGAGAGTTGCAGAGCTTTCAAAAAGACAACAATATTTTTTTTTTTTTTATGATCTTATGTTATATTAGAACATAAAAAAAAACGAACACTCACATAGTAGTACTTTAGTAATAACAACTTTAGTAAACAACTTTAGTAATAACCATAAGTGCTAGCAGATGGATGCCTGAGCTCTATCGATTCTGAACAGGCATTTGATTCAGCCAAAAGCGAAGATTGTGTCTTAGCCCCGTTTGTATGTATCGTATTGATTGATTTCTCCTAAAGAACATACCAAATGATATGGGAGAGCATAGAGTTAAACGGAAAAATGAAACTTTTTTAGACTAAGATTTTTCAGATGATTTAAGTATTCTAGATAAAAATGTTAATAAAATGAATCCGTTTTGGAAGTTTTGAGAGTTCGAATTAAAGAATAGGTTTTGCAATTAATGTCAGGAAGATTAATTCGTTTAAATGCTATGTAACGCAAAAACTAATTTAATTGATTGCTGTATTTCCCTATAGATATCATGGTTAGTAAGGCGGGTGAATGTAAAAACTATATATGAAGTAGAATAGCCTAGGCACTTGGGTTTTTTGTTGTTGTCAAAACTGAACTCTTGGAGTAATAACATTGGTCAAATATGGCTTTCATTCGTGGGTGTTTCGAAAGGTCAATGAAGAAATGCTAGATGTTTTCTAGAGGAATTGTTTAATGACTCTTTTGTACATTCATTTGAATGTTCGTGTATCAATTAATAAGTTGTCCCAGAAATGGGGCTTGATCCCACTTTTTAGGGCTATAATAAAAGGAATATTAATATGGCTGTATCACATTTTAGGGATGAAGGATGGTAGGTTGGTTAAAAAAAAGTGCTTTTTGGGCATCCAGCTAGGTCCAAACAGAAATTAGGATGTCCTCGAATGGAGTGAGGAGTGTTCATTTGACAAAATCTAATAAAAAAATAGGAACTTCCTACGAGAGAACAGAGAGTGAAGCTCTGAATGGAGTGAGATGGAGGTTTGGATGTCCACTTGAGTTAGTCAGGCGGCTCGGTGCTTCGACTAGTTCTCTAACGTAGTAGTGGAGTAAGCAGTATTATTTCCAGATGTAGGTAAAGTCTGCCAAAGTAATTATATGG
Organism: Artemia sinica; assembly: GCA_027921565.1. Classification (NCBI taxonomy): domain Eukaryota; kingdom Metazoa; phylum Arthropoda; class Branchiopoda; order Anostraca; family Artemiidae; genus Artemia; species Artemia sinica. The sequence continues at coordinate 32,702,961 of CM051269.1, forward strand.
GGGAAGGGGTAATGTTCTGTTTCTAGGAAAGTGTCGTAGTTGTGTTTGATCGTTACAAAAGTTTGTGCTTTTGTATATTCTTGGCCTTAATAGCAAGGGTAGGGGTAATAACCCAGTGTTTGCCCTTCGTCTGAGAGGTTCTACTATAATTTTATCCCTTTCCTGCCAATTAACCCTGAAACCATAAAATGATTGTTCCTCCTCTTAGAATTTCTTCTGTAACTCTACTAATTTAGTTAGAATAACCCTCCTTGCAAGCTTTGAAAATCAAAGGATTCATAATTTTTACTAGATAATTGCTTGAATTGTTGAATTCCTTGATATGTTCCTCAAAACAAACTCCAAGTGTATAATTTACTTTATAGCAACGGAGTTCGATTTAGCGAAGAGGATTTTTGAAGATCCTCTTCAAAAATCCTAAGGTATAATCCATGCTTGTTAATAATGTGCTGCGAAAGACCAGACGTAAATTATGTCAGATTTTGTTTAATTTATCTTATGTCTAGTTGTGTTCCTTTAAGACAAGTTGAAGTTTTTTTTTAAATTTTAGCCTGGTCCTTTGATTTTAATGATGATTAATGGTTAACCTTTTTACAAGATTAATTTCGATTTTCGGTCTTCAAGACCATGAGAAAAATATTCCTGGGACGAAGTTTCTTGAAAACTGCAATTTTACATCTACGTCTGAGTAGATAAAAGTAGGACTAATTCAAGGGGGAGGGGCCTAGAACATTTACAAACATATGGTCACGCAATGTGGCTTAAAAATACCTTGATATAAAAACAGGGTGGAAATTGTGTTGGACAGCAATCTAAAATATGTTAAATAAGTAAAAGAAAACAAAATGCAATTAATAAAATTTTCATTTTCTGACCTATTCATGGATTATCAGCTAACTATCCCACCCCCTGCCAACTCTGGGCTCCACATGTCCCTGTGTGTTCCTGCTATACATTTATCCACCGTTAATTTTAACCTTAACCATATACCACATCTTTTTGGGTCCTTTTTAACGTTCAAATCATACTTTGTTGACTAGTTATCAGCAGGGCCGTCCTTTGGGGGTGGCGAGGGGGGGGCTGTTGCCCCCCAATGATGTGGAGAAAAAAATATTATACATCCCATGCCCTTTGACTATCCAGATATGGACCCTTCTTGCCCCCCAATAAAATTGCTGGAGATTCGCCCCTGGTTATTAGTACGAATGTCATTGTAAATTTTGCGTAAAATCCGTTTTAAACTTTAAATCGTTCTGTTTTATTGTCTTTGCTTTTTTAATTAGTACACAATTTGTGTCGATTGAGTAGCCACACACTTGTGGGAGAATCAGTTGTGTCGCAACTTCCTAGTCTTAACTGATTTAAGGAAGAAAAAAGGTTTGTATGCTTCATTAAATTAGTTACCAAGTCCTTGAAAAGGACTTAATTATTTAAGTATAAAATAATATCTAAACATTATTATCCAAGACAATAGCCCTAATTTTAAGGCTTATAATACTTTCACTTTTTTTGTGTGCATTTTTTATTGTTTCTTTTTATAGACAAAAGAACAAACCTAACTGCGAAAATTTCTCGAGGATTAGATGGTTCATGGTGACTCTTCGAGAAAGTGCTTATATTGATAGCTGTAATTTTTTTCCCTTATACTTTTAATATTATTCAAATCGATATAAAATATTTCATTATTTAAGAATAAGCCCGAATTTTGGTTTGGAAGTGGGACTGTTGGATGCAAGAAAAATTTTTTCAACGTCCCTTTAGCATTAATATAACCGCAACATCGGGTGTTTTGTAATTTTGCGCTTTTTGCGATTGGAAGGGGCTGGGTAATTGAAACCTTGCAATCCTCCTGGCCCTGACTTTATGGAGGACTTTTGCAGTTTTAGTCAAGTTGTTATGCATAAAACTGAATGAATTAAAAGAAGATTGTACTATTTGAGCATAATATATCAAATAAGTAATGAAGTGAGTGTGTTTTTGTGAGTCTTGTGGGAAAAATTTTTGTGGTGCAAATATCTGAATTTCTCGTACGTTTTTCCTAATTTCCTGAATGGTTTTGTAAAGTTCCTTACGCTATTGTTCAGTGGCACCAATTGTGAAGGAGTAATCGGCCCTCCCCCCTGACTAAGATTTGTTAGCCCCCCAAACTTTGTTTTTTGTTGTTTTCATAGAAAAAATCGAAAAAAAAGTACACATTTATCCCTAGGATTTGAATTCCTTCTTGCATCATTCCCCCCAATCTCCGTGAATGGGCGTCACTGCTGCTGTCAAAGAAGGGCTGGCTCTCCCTCAGAGCTCATTCCTGATATGTGGTTTTTGAATTTCCAATTTTGTAAGGACTGCTTGAGAAAAACCAGCCAGTGCAACAATCGAGCTGAACAGAACTAATAAGAAAAATCCGAGTAGCAAAGATGTGCTCCAACCAAATAACAACTTCGCGTATTGAGAATATAGAGACTGTCCCGTAGATCTGTTGGAAATGCGCAAAATTTAGTCATAAAGCTTCAAACGCCACTCTTTACGATCGAAGCAGTTCCAGCTCACTCCATTTATCATCAACAACTGGCTTAGATAATTTCTTCATAATGCAAAAAGACCACTTTCCTGGAAAATATTTTGAAATGGCCTCTGAGGGAGGAATAGAAAAGGTGGATGTCCTTGATCAACCTGGGAAGAGACATTCTATTGCTACTATAAACTGTTACTTATGGCAGGTTCATAGCAGTAATTGAGTCGTACAAGAAACCTTCTTAGGAACCCACAAATATTGGGCTTTAAGTATTATAATTTTATACTCTTCGAGAACGTTCTCATTTCTCTTCCTCAGGCGTTAGCCATGTCGGCCTGTGTCTTTAATATATTAACTAAAAAAAACAAGTTTTTTTTAACTGAAAGTAAGGAGCGACATCAAAACTTAAAACAAACAGAAATTATTACGTATATGAAAGGGGCCTTCCCCTCCTCAGTCAAAGTCAAACTTTAGCGTAAAGAGCGAGGCGTTGAGGAGGGGACAGCCCCTTTCATATACGGAATAATTTTTGTTCATTTTAAGTTTTAATGTCGCTCTTTATTTTCAGTTAAAAAAAACTTGTTTTTTTCAGTTAATTTCTGAACGTTTTTGAATTGGGCTTTGGCAATTCCTTTTTTTGGCTAATTGGCTTTCTCGAAATTTTGTTCTGACGTAAATTACGAATTAACTTACGTAACGAATTTCTATATTAGTGTGTTTTTATTACGTATATTAGGGAGTTCGCTCCCTAGTCAATACCTCGCTCTTTACGCTAAAGTTCGAATTTTGTTCGAATCACAAACCCCTGAATCACAAAGACCGGTTAATTAGAATAGATAGCTCTTTTGAAAGTACTAAAACAACTTTAGCGTAAAGAGCTAGGCATTGACTAGAGGGTGAACCCCCTTATATACGTAATAATTTCTGTTCGTTTTAAGTTTTAATGTTGCTTCTTACTTTCAGTTGAAAAAAAAATTTGTTTTTATTTAATTTCTGATCGTTTTTTAAATAATGCTGGGAAATCTGGCGTCCCCTTCATAGAAATGTACCTTCCCCCAAGGAAATATCCTCCATGGAAAGATCCTCTCACGTAACCCCTACTCTGACCCTGACCCCCCACTAGAAAAAAATTCCTCCTGAAAATGCCTGTATACTTCCCAATAATCAATACTATATGTAAATTAAATAAAAAAAAAACAAGTTTTTTTTTTAACTGAAAGTAAGGAACGACGTTAGAACTTGAAACGAACAGAAATTATTCCGTATATGAAAGGGGCTCTCCCCTCCTCAACGCCTCACTCTTTACGCTAAAGTTTTTTATTGCTTAAGAAAAATAGAGTTGTGAGAAAGTCAAAATTTAGCGTAAAGAGCGAGGCGTTGAGCAGGGGAAAGCCCCCTTCATATACGGAATAATTTCTGTTCGTTTTGAGTTTTAACGTCGTTCCTTACTTTCAGTTAAAAAACTTGTTTTTTTTATTTAATTTTTGAACGTTTTTGAATTAATGCAGGCTTTGATTTTGGCTCACCGTACATGAATAATTAAAACAAAATTTGCATATTAATTTTGCTTTTATTTGGTTTACTGGCTTTCTCGAAACTTGCTTAATTTTATTTACGAACGTTTTTATTAGTAATAAATATACGTAACTTACGAATTAACTTATTTAACGAACTTCTATATTCATAGATTTTTAATACGTATTTTAGGGGGTTCACCCCCTAGTCAATACCTTGCTCTTTAAGCTAAAGTTCGAATTTTGTTCCAATTCTTTAAAAATGACCCCTTAATCACAAAGGCCGTTAATTAGAATAAACAGCTCTTATGAAAGTACTAAAAAGTCTTTGGCTTAAAGAGCGAGGTATTGACTAGGGGGTGAACCCAATCATATACGTAATATTTTTTGTTCGTTTTAAGTTTTGATGTTGCTTCTTACTTTCAGTTGAAAAACTTGTTTTTTTTTATTTAATTTCTGATCTTCTTCTTTAATAATGATGGGAAATCCGGCGCCCCCTTCATACCAATGTCCATTCCCCTATGAAAACTTCTTTCATGGAAAGATCATCCCATATAACTCCCAACCCGTCCCCCCAACCTACCAGAAGAAATCACCCCTGAAAACGTCTGTATACTTCCCAATAACCAATACTATATGTTAACATTGGATAAAGTTGATAACTTTCAGCCCTCCCCCCCCTAGGACTTCGGGGATTAAGTCATCCTAAAAGACATAGTTATCATATTTTCGAGCATGCTGAACAAAATGGCTATCTCAAAATATTGATCAGGTGACTTTGGGAAAAAATGAGCGTGAGAGGGGGCCTAGTTGCCCTCCATTTTTTCGGTCACTTAAAAAGGGCACTAGAACTTTTAATTTCCGTTCCAATGAGCCCTCCCACGATATTCTAGGACCACTGGGTCGATACGATCACCCCCGGGGAAAAAAACAAAAAAACAAATAAACACACATCCGTGATATTTCTTCTGGGAAAAAGTGCAAAATACCACATTTTTGTAGATAGGTACTTGAAACCTCTACAGTAGGGTTCTCTTATACACTGAATATGATGGTGTGATTTTCATTAGGGTCCTATAACTTTTAGGGTGTCTTTCCCCTTTTTTTCTAGATGGGTAAGACTAAACTTGATGAAACTTATATATTTGAAATCAGCATTAAAATCTGATTCTTTTGAAGTATCTATTGGTATCAAAATTCTGTTTTTTAGAGTTTTGGTTACCATTGAGCCGGATCGCTCCTTACTTACAGTTCGTTACCACGAACTGTTTGACAATAGGCGAAGTTTATAGCTTGCAGCCCTTCCCCCAGGAACAGTGGGGGATCAAGTCATCCTCAAAGACATACTAATTAGATTTTTGCCTATGCTGAACAAAATGGCTATCTCAAAATTTTGATTTGGTGACTTCGGGGAAAAAATGTGTGGGAGGGGGCCAATTTTTCCTCCAATTGTTTTGTCACTTAAAAAGGGCACTAGAAATTTTAATTTCCTTTCGAATGAGCCCTCTCACGATATTCTAGGACTACTTGGATCGATACGATCACCCCTGGGAAAATAAAAAAAAAAAAAATGATCTTTCTTCTGGCAAAAAATACTAAATTCTACATTTTTGTAGATAGGAGCTTGAAACCTATATAGTAGAGTTCTCTGACACGCTGAACCTGATGGTGTGATTTTCATTAAAGTTCTATTACTTTTAGGGATTGTTTCCTCCTTTTTTAGAAAATTAATTAAAAAAACATTTTTCACAAAATAAGTTTTTCAAAGAAAAGTAAAGAACTCCATTAAACCAAAAATGAGCAAAAATAAAATCAAATAATCTACCAAGCGTGAAACTACCACAAATCAGCATCGATAAGTAAATGAAACCCAAAACGAACAGAAATTACAATAAATAACCGAGTCAAACTGAAAACGAGCAGAAATTAACATGAGTAGGGCTCAAAACCCCTATGCCTTCCCAAGGCCAGAACATAATTTGCACTTTACTGAAAAAAATATAAATGTTTTTACTTTCATAACTTTAATACATCAAATAATATTAACATTTTGATTAAGAAATTGATAACAAGTATATTAAACTGACAATGCTCATTCCATTTGTATTATTTTCAGTAAAGTGCAAATTATGTTCAGGTCTTGGGAAGGCATAAGGGTTTTGAGCCCTACTCATGTTAATTTCTTCTCGTTTTTGATGTTTGTCACCCTTTTTGATGTTTTTACAAATCGCTTTGTATAAAAACCTTACATGCTCCCAGGGCATAACTTACAACCCCTGCCCTGGGGTGTTGTGGGGGGGGGATGGGTTGTCATCCTTAAAGACCTAATTTCCAAGACTTTCGACTATTAAAAAGGGCACTAGCCCTTTGAATTTCCAATCGAATGAGCCCCTTTTCAAGTTTCTACGACGAAGATTTCAATAAATACCTTATATGCCCCCAGGGCATAACTTATAACCGTTGCCCTGAAGACTGTGGGGGGAGTGTCCTGCTCAGAGGTATAATCTCCTGAACTTTAAACTGCGTAGAACAAAATGGCCATCTCAAAATTTTGATTGGATGTGTTTGGGGAAATGGTGGGCGTGGAAAGGGTGTTAGTTGCCTTCCAATCACTTTCGACTATTAAAAAGGACACTAGCAATTTCAATTCCCAATCGAATGAGCCCTTTTTGAAGTTTCTATGACAACTCGTTCTATAAAAACCTTATATGCCCCCAGGGGATAACTCACAACCCTTGCCCTCAGGACTGTGGGGGAGTATCCTCCTCAAAAACATAATTTCTATCTGGAAATCAACAACGCTGAACAAAATGGCTATCTAAAAACTTTGATTGGATGGGTTTGGAGAAAAGGTGGGTGAGAGAGGGGGGTTAGTTGCCCTCAAATCACTTTCGACTATTAAAAAGGGCACTAGACCTTTGAATTTCCAATCGAATGAGCCCTTTTTCAAGTTTCTACGACAAAGATTTCAATATAAACTTATATGCCCCCAGGGCATAATTTATAACCCTTGCCCTGAAGACTGTGGGGGAGTGTCCTGCTCAAAGGTATAATCTCCTGAACTTTAAACTGCGTAGAACAAAATGGCTATCTCAAAATTTTTATTGGATGTGTTTGGGGAAATGGTGGGCGTGGAAGGAGTGTTAGTTGCCTTCCAGTTACTTTCGACTATAAAAAAAGGGCACTAGCCATTTCAATTTCTAATCGAATGAGTCCTTTTTGAAGTTTCTACGATAACGCGTTCTATAAAAAACCTTATATGCCCCCAGGGAATAACTTACAACCCTTGCCCTGAGGGCTGTGAGGGGTTGTCATCCTCAAAAATCTAAGTTACAGAACTTAAAACTACGTTGAATAAAATGGCTATCTCAAAATTTTGATCGGATGTGTTTGGGGAAAAGGTGGGCGTGAGAGGGGGGTTAGTTGCCCTCCAATCACTTTCGACTATTGAAATGGGCACTAGTCCTTTGAATTTCCAGTCGAAAGAGCCTCTTTTGAAGTTTCTACGACAACGCCTTCTATAAAAACCTTATATGCCCCCAGGGCATAACTTACAACCCTTGCCCTGAGGGTTGGGGGGAGTGTCCTCCTCAAAATAATATTTTATGGCTGGAAATCAACTACGCTGAGCAAAATCTCTGTCTCAAAATTTTGATTGGATGTATTTTGGGGAATGATGGGCGTGGGGGGGGGCTAGTTGCCCTCCAATCACTTTCGACTATTCAAAAGGGCACTAGCCCTTTGGATTTCCAATCGAATGAGCCTTTTTTGAAGTTTCTACGACAACGCCTTATGCAAAAACCTTATTTGCCCCCAGGACATAACTTAAAACCCTTCCCTGAGGGTTGTGGGGAATCAACTCCCCACAACTCTAAAACATAATTTCAATCTGGAAATCAACTAAGCTGAACAAAAAGGCTATCTCAAAATGTTGATTGGATGTGTTTGGAGGAATGATGAGTGTGGGGGGGGGCTAATTGCCCTCCAATCACTTTCGACTATGAAAAAAGGGTACTAGCCCTTCAAATTTCCAATCGAATGAGCCTGTTTTGAAGTTTCTACGACAACGCCTTCTATAAAAACCTTATATGCCCCCAGGGCATAACTTAAAACCCTTGCCCTGAGGGTTGTGGGGGAGTGTCCTCCTCAAAAACACATTTTTTATCTGAAAATCAACTACGCTGAACAAAATGGCTATCTCGAAATTTTGATTGGATGGATTGGGGGAATGATGGGCGTGGGGGGCGCTAGTTGCCCTCCAATCACTTTCGACTATTAAAAAGGGCCCTAGAACTCTCGATTTCCAATTGAATGAGCCCCTTTTGAAGTCTCTACGACGACCCCTTCCATATGAAGTGCCCTGCTCTAAAGTAAAAAAATAATATATGGTACATTGTGCCAACATTGTTCTTATCTGCCCTCAGGGCATAACTTAAAACCCTTGCCCCGAGGGTTGTGGGGGAGTGTCCTCCTCAAAAAGATTTTTTTCTATCAGGAAATCAACTACGCTGAACAAAATAGCTATCTTAAAATTTTGATTGGATGTGTTTGTGGGAAATGATTGGCGTGGGAGGGGGGCTAGTTGCCCTCCAATCACTTTCTACTATTAAAAAGGGCACTAGCCCTCCTAATTTCCAATCGAATGAGCCCTTTTCGAAGTTTCTACGACAACCCCTTCGATACGAAGTGCCTGTCGAAGAAAGAAGAAGAAAAAAAATACATTGTGGCCACATCGTTCTTTACTTAGGCAGCGCTAGCGCGCTGCCTATGATAAGGCAATTTTTCTCAGGCGCTTAATTTTTGATCGGTAAGACTAAATTTGATGAAACTTATATATTTGAAATCAGCATAAAAATCTGATTCTTCTGATGTATCTATTGGTATCAAGATTCCGTTATTTAGCGTTTCAGTTACTATTGAACCGGGTCGCTCCTTACTTAAAGTTCGTTACCACAGACTGTTTGATTGTCTATCCTGAAACGTGTAATCGAGGGGACAGGCTATACCTCTGTTCCCCCTTCAATGCTAGGTAATTTAATTTTACTATTGTTGCATAATAATAATAATAATCTGTATTTAAAAGCTTTTTAAATCCATATACAAAAAAAGACAAATACTAGTAGGGAGGCCTCATGAGTTCGTGACCCTACATAATTCCGTTATCAAAAGAATGTATCTCCACTAACGGGTCAATGACCCCCTTTTCAAGGTCGATTTATTCACTGTTTCTAAGTGTATTGACTCCGGGACGAAGTTTGCACATAAGCACTGAATACTAACGGTACAATATTATTGAATACTGACCCTACATAATTTATTCATGGATTATTGATCCACGAAGGGGAGAGAATTTCTGAGAAATGGATTGCATAATCGACCAGGACAAGAGGGGAAGTAGATTTCTGGGAAATTGATTACATAATCTAACGGTGAATTATTGATTCTAACGGGAAAAGGATCACGTGTCTCTTTCTAAGCCAATCAGGGAGTCGGAAATATTAGCGGGACAGGATTGCAGAGATTATAAGGAAAGGATTTTTGCTATAGTTTTTATTAGTGTGTGAATAGAATTCAAGGAGTGAGAACAGTTTGACTTTACTCATTAGGATATATTTGTAATAATAATGAGTGGAATTTTTACACTATTAGAAGTTGATAGTGGAGTTGGTAGCAATGATACAAGAGTACCAAACATTGCGGTGGAAATCACGAGAGGATCACGGCTTTGTCTGGGATGGGATGAAGTATATGCAAGATATGTGATATCTTTGAGCAGGTTTAAAATGGAGGATCAATTATGCATCGCTGCAAAAGTTGATATAGCACATGTGAATAGACTTCAAAGTGCTTTAAGTGCATTAGTGAAGCATATCGAAGACAATAAGCTGTATCGCTAGTTGTATATGTGTAGTATTATTGTTGTAATTATACAATAAAATTGTTTCGAAATCGAAAATGTTCCCTTTCTTTTTGTTAGAATGTTAGGCTAACGAATCATGGTCAGTGTAGAGTCAGCAGTGAGAGTGATAGGATTGAAAAATGAATAAATTTGAGAAAGAGAGAATTAGATCGAATCTTGTGATTATGGAAAAACATTTGATTTTGGATGATAATTTTCTCGAGTTATCCCTTCAACGAAAGATATTCTCTCAGGGAACACTTGACAATATGATGAAAACTGACCCCATTGGACTATTGTATGAAACTTTTTCGATGTGACTCAAATGCTTATACTCAATTTATTGATATATTAATAAGAACAAAGCAGAATTGATATACTTTTGAAAACATTGCCATAGATTCAATGTAGATGGCTCCTCCATTCGAAAGAGGTGATGTTGAAGAGTTACTCCTCTCCCATTCCTCCCTATGAATTTATCGAATGAGGATCAGTTTCGTTTTAGCTGTGAGAGAGTTGACATTGGAAACCAAAAAGAGTTCTATACATGTCCACTATGCATGTACACTCTTGGCAGTTGGACATCCTGTGAGAATTGTACAATTAATGATGACTATAATGAAAAGTGCAAATTATGCAATCCTTGTAAATTACATAGAGGATATGCAGTACAAATCAAAGGATGTAATTCATGCCTTGAAGAGATTTGTGACTCTCACCCTAGAGGACATCTGTGCTCCAATTGTCACTATGACAAATGTGATCAGTGGGATAATACTTACCCCGGTATGATTGGAAAGAATCCCAAACGTGATTTTAGTGTATTTCTACGAGATTGGTATCGTCGTGGATTTAAATTATTCTGGGAGGAAGAATCTGGTCTACGATTCAACTGTTGGGATAACAAGACAATTTGGTTTCTACGTCATTGTTGTGACAACACTGCCTATTATGACTATAAACCTAGTGATTTTTATTTGGCAGTTACTGAATGTGATTCACCAGTTGAAAACACTGTATGTGATATTGCTTCAAATAGACAGATTGAAACTCGTGAATTTCATAATATGAATGCAAATAGTATCATTGACTATACAAAGAGATATGACAAGAGTGAAGTTATATTATACTGTAGAAAATGTGACCCTGACTTTGCGGCCAATCAAGATCAATATACAGTGAATCCAAATGATTTACCAGCATTAGTGGTTCACGACAGTTGCCTATACACCGAAGAAGAAGAAATCTAAACTGAAGAATAAAGACATTGTTGTATATACATTTTTCATTTATTAATAAACAAATTCACATGAATTTTTTAAGCACTTTACTCGTAGGGTGCCGAAATTTATATTATACAGGTCTGAGAGGATATTTTCCACCATAAAGTCGTTCAGACGTGGATTGTCTACATAAATGTTGAGAAACTGCTTGTAAGTATAGCCGCGACATCGGAACACAAAATATAGTAGTGCATGAAAGCCACTGCTTTTAGGCGTCAGATCCTGCACTCTCTTCCGATTTTGAATAATAGTTTTCCCACTGCTCTCAATATAGTTGCTGATGTGTGGTGTGTAGAATGAATAGGGTAGACCAAGAGGATCAAAAAATTCAATCGTCTTTGCTGTTTGAAAGATGCACAACCAATGACCCGTCTGCACAGTCGATTGACTGCTATTAAAATAATTAGGGTATTGTTGGCACTTTGAATTTTTCCAAGAAAGTCCGAGGGCAGACAATAGGATCTATATTTGGACATGTAGGGGTCCATATTAAATACATTGATTATTTGACTGGTGTTCATGGTGCCAAGTCTAGTAGAACACTGCCTTCGGGAGTGATTTTCCAATAGGTTTCATATTGATTTAGTGAGATTAGTGCAATACTCTCAGCTAATGGGTCGGCAAATTTACACTCTAAACGCACACTCCCCGTACGTACTATACTCATATCCTGGGTGCCAGACAAATTCAATACAATGATACCATGTGTTTTAGCAAACATTTCTTCGGTTATACCATTTTCAAATAGTTGTGAATCATGATCTAGGGTTTGCATGGTGAACTCATTCAATGTCCTATAGAATTTATCAAAAGATAGATTGTAGAGTGGGATTCCATTTACTTTGCAGACAAGAGATGAAAGCCCAAACATTTCAAATTTATGTCAACATCCAGTTCACGATCCTATTGCACTAGCGCTTTTTACAAATGCCAAGGCCAGTTTTGACGGAATTTCGCCATTGATAAAGGATGAGTCGGTAAAGGTGCGTGACCCCGTGGCAATTTACGCTGATTGGTGATTGTATGAGGAACAAGTAGTTTAATATTATTTCCTCTGGCTCTCAGTTTTTCCACTGCCAAAGCAACAGAACTCATGACCAGTTGTTTGCGTACATGTAGTATTGCCAAGGTGAGAGAGAGAGTTACATCTGGCTTGGCAGCAAGTTCTTTTCTCAATATGAAATTGGATGGAGCAAGCGTCAATTTTATATCCACTTTGATATTGGGTGGTAGCCATTGGGGTATATTAAATATTTCATGATATATTTTTCCAACTAGATGTAATTCACTGGTTGTAGCATTTTTAAGTGCATCTGTACTATCAGTATTAGTAATATATTCATATCCATTGGAGGTGTTTCTCAATTCCTTGTATGACTTGGGTGTCATCAGCATGAATTGCTTATAGCTTGTATAATTTGAGAGATTGTTGCTTGTGCTCACCAGTGTGCCATTGATATAGACACTGATTTGACGGAATAAATTATGCAATATACAATTCTCATAGGATATTCCAACGGCAATGTATTATTTGCAATGTATTATCGGATTTCCGGACTTTCATTCGTAAATCTATAAATGTCGAAGAAATGTCCATAAAGTAGTCTTCATTGGAATAAATTTGAAAGTGGATATTATCGTAGAGGGGTCGTTGTGGATAAAATTGTTCATAGTATCCATGCTTTACACTCACATCAACATTTTCTGCATTGAATAGATTCAATGAGGAGGTGATTGAAGGTTGGGAATCCTTATGCGGTAGATATGACATCTTAGGAAAAGAAATCTAGTTTCGATCTAACAGTTCTCTTCCTGGGGCTTCTTCTTCTACTGTTTACAGTGCGCGTCGGCTTTTTGCTTCTTTTCTTTGACAAGGGTGATGATGTCTTACGTTTCTCACCTGAGTAGGGACTGATAAGTGATGCATTGTTTCTCGACATTTTTAAACCTTTTCCATTTTGTCTTAACCTCTCGGCAAGGGTTCGCGCACTGGACCCAAGATTTTCCGAAGCACTTTTTTTAAAATCCTTGCCAGAGCTCCAATCGTATAGTGTAGAGGATGTAAAATCTGTCGCAGCCGGTACAATATATTTTCTATCCAGAGGTAGTGCAGAGCGAGACAGCTTAGCAAACCAACTGCCAAGACCGTAGCCAGACATTGACAAGCGACCTTTGTAATAGTCCATTCCATTGCCCTGTTGTATTGGGCCAAGAGTATTAACATAGCAGTCAATATCAGGACAAATGAATACCACTTTTCTATTAGAAATCTTGTTGTTGAACTAAGGGATCGAAAATGGCATGTAATCACAGCCAAACCTTCGATATTGCTAGGGGATCACCTAATTCAGTTTTTAGTGTTAACTGACAGAGTTCCAAATAGGAAGTGTTTACGGGAATATACTGAAGATGCTTTATATTGTAGTGGTGAATATGTTCTTGATTGGTTTTTCGTTCAAGAACTCTAGGAGGGGAACATTGCTATTGCCAACCCGGGATGTTTCCACAAATGAGGCGTAGAGAAATGTACAAGTGTCTGTGGAGAAGGCAGGTGGGTAGTCAGAAAAAATAAAATTAGTGTTTCCAGCACTTTTACCATTGATTATATTGAGCTTAAAGCCAAGCACATCCTTTAGATTATCATTGAGAATAATCTTTTCATTGGCAATAGGTGAACTAATGTAGATTTTGCACTCATCCTTTGAATAGTTGAAATGAAAAGCTCCTTTTTTACGAGTGGAAATTCTTTTATTGATAGAACGACATAAATCATTCATACAGGTGAGTTCTTCATAGGGTAATTCAATATATGGATAATTCATTCAATTGATCTTTTGAATTTGTTCTTGATCACCTGAGTGTGGCGGCCAATCATAGGGTCTAATTTTTATATCATATTTACGATCTTTTCTCAGGATATCATATGTACTTTTGAGGATACAGTCGACAAGAGCCACTTCATACATGCCGTCGAATTTGATGGTGGGGGAGAGTTTCGTCGAAAAATCACTTGTTCTATTCAAGTCATTGTAGAGAGGATCAGAAACATTGGACATGAAAGTCACATAGAAATCATTGGGCATTGTTAATATCTTCAGCACTGACCCAAGAATCAAAATCAGAGTTGTATCCTAGCCAGCGAACAAGCAACTGTCTCTTGCCCCTGCGAGTACGACTCATTAATATCTTTTCAATTAGATAAAATTCACTAGTGTTTCTAACTTTTTGCAGTTCATATTCATAAAAACCGCCGAGAATCTCATCATCTTTGGAGTCTCGCAGTCGATATGTCGTGGGTGTAGTGTCTAGGATTTTGGACACTTTAAAAAGTTCAGTGCTCCATAAATAATTCCCTTTTTCAAAAATATTGGTGGCTCTGTTAATTCGAACAGTATCACCAACATTGAATTTCTTCTTTTTCTCCTCATTGCCATTGGAATATTGCTTTAGAAAAGCATCAAATGTATTATCTCTGCAATGAACGTCCCGAGGGCTTGAGTTGGACAGGGATCAATGTGGACGATGGTTATATATTTGCATGATTTTATCTAAATCATGAAAAAAAGCAGCAGTATTTTTCAGTGTACAATATCTTGAAACTAATAGACGAATCGTCCTTATCAGTCGTTCAGCCAATGCAGCCTTTAACGGGCTGGGACTATGATAGAGTGTTGTATTATATTTCAATAGAACCTTTTGCACATGAGAATTAACAAATTCGCTACCGCGATCTGATTGAATTTTTCTATAGCAATCCTGTTCAAGAATACTTTCTAAAGCATGAGCAACTTCAGCACCTCTCTTTGATTGCAATGGAATGGCATAGGCATAGCGACTAAAGACACTGATTGCCACTAGAATATATTTATAGGGTGCATTGTGACGCCGTTGAATCGCGTCTAAAGTTAAAAGATCAGTTTGCATTATATACAGAGGGGAAAAGGCTTTAGTTTGTCGATATTGTTTGCCACGAAGCCTGCGATTCCGATGCAGTGTGTAACTCGGTTCATTTTCTAGATACTCTTTTGCTTTTTTTTAATGTGCTGCCATCTATGTTAGAGGCAACTTTATAAAGCGTTGTGGGGGAACTTAGACTTCTCGCTTCACCAATATTTTCATAGACATGTTTCAGAACTTCAACCATTTTGAACGCAAACACGTAGTGTAATGTCCACTCCCTTTTTGCGCACTGGAGGGTGATTCAATCCGTCTTCGCTTTTGACTAGCAGCCACAGGTGTTATAAAATCATTGCTGCTGCTGCTGCTGCTGCTAGTATTTTCTAAAATTGAATCTTCTTCTTTTTTAAATGGTGGTGTTGATGTTGTTGGAGGACTATATTCTCTTAGTTTCTTTAGAATTTGCTTATTGCCAATAAGACTTTTGGGGAAGTTTGATATTTAGAAAGGTATATAGATTATTGTCAAATGATAAAAGTCCTTTACGATTCGTCACCATATCACAAATTAAATCAATTAGATTATAACTTTTCCCCTGAATTATAATGCGCTTCCTTGTGCTGTCAACTTGAACTTGATGTTCACTTTCCAACATGAGATATGATAATATTCTTTTACTCTATTCTCGATAGGTCACTGGCAATAGGTTTCCAATTGTTGACACTATAGAATTCAATTCCTTCTCCTTTGATTGCACTGCTGAATCTTGAGGAGATGTTTCCCGTTTAGAGGGATCTGTGATGACGGTGGGTCTCTCATGATAAGGTCTATGTTTGTCCACACGCCGCAATGCATCTTGAAGTAAAACTAGCTTTTTGTCATCGGCAATATTCTCATTATTAATGAATTTGCTTAGATTGTCTTCAAAATGTTCCAAGGGCGAGAGGACAAGTTCTATTGGAGTCAATTTATTGGGTTTAGCCATCTAGAGAAAACTGTTTACAAGTCCTGCGATTATTGGCAGTAAAAGTGTAAAAAAGCTACCGCCAGCTTGAAGGAGACGTTTTCTTTTAAAAATTTTTCCTTTGTTTTTGCAAGCCGAGGCGCGTACAGTAAAACGATGTTGCTTTGTCTGTTGTCTAACACCTTCTGGCAAGTGTACATTGCCCTCAGTTAAATTTAAACAAAGTTCAGATATTAGATTAATGAAATCATTGTCAACACCGTGTTTGAGTATGGCCTTCCTGAGTGGAGGTTTTGAAGTGCCTAAAACGGAAAATAAATGCCGTTGTTCGAGTAGTTTCTTCAGTGTCATAATGGTAACTAATAGCCTTTTCTATTGTTCACCGGAAGATATACAGTAATTTCTTTGTCGAAAATATCTGTGACTACACGTAGATCCTCGGGTGTGCTCTGATTAAGATCTAGTAAAATGTACCCGTAGGGCTTATTTGTCGCCTGAGTGTACGCTGACAACAGAAATTTGGGAGCGCCTGGATATATTATCTTATTGAGAGTTATTAGCGAGCTAGAATCACGAACAACTCGGTAGATAATATAGATGGTGCAATTCAAAGCAAGGGTTCTCATACATTTGCACTGATGAAACAGATTGTGTAAAACTAGGGTTATGGAAATGTTTTCATGATGAGAGCGAACGGTAAACATCTGTAGCATTTCCTGCGAGAACTGTTCAATGGATTCAGCCAAATCATCAATCATCAGCCACGAGTTTGGTTCAATACTATTGAAAACATCAAGTCCCCGTATGAATTGTATTGGTATGGTTGTGGCAATAGCTTTTATTTGATCGTAGGACTCTTGTCAAATACTATAGTAATAATAAATTTTCTTTGGTTTTTCCAAAAATATTTTATTACAATTTTGAATTATTTTAGCTAAAAGTGTCGTTTTCCCAGACATTGATGGACCAAACAGAAACGACCTGAATGGTGTTTTAAATTGATACATAGTGCTGCTGCTGCTGTTGTTGACAACAGTCGGACTACAACTAGCTGTAAACCATACTTGTCCAATGAATAAGTAGTAATAATAATTTTCCCATAGATCTATCTAGTACATTAACAAGAACGACAAAAACAATATTTTATTCATTTATTCGACATAAAAACACTTGTTCAACAAGAACGACATTTATTGAACAAAAACACTTGTTCAACAAGAACAACATTTATTATCATAAAAACACTTCTGTTCAAACAAGAACAACATTTATTAACATAAAAACACTTTTCTGTTCAAGAAGAACAACATTTATTAACAACAACATTTTTTTCACTTTTTCGTTCAACAAGAACAATATTTATTATCAAAAACACCTTTTTGTTCAACAAGAACAACGAAATTATACGTACAACAATATTTATTGTCATAAAAAACACTTTTTGTCCAGCAAGAACACCAACACTATTTGTGCACGCACAAATATATTTTTGTACATTAGCACTATTTGTACAACACTTAAAAAAACACGAACTTGAATAGCACAGTTGAACACTATGAATTTATACCCCTCCTCCCCAAGGGGACCGCGGACCAAATGCCGGGCGCGGGCGGGACCCCCCACCTCCAGGGTCGCTGTGGATCGAAACAGTACACAATAGTCGCCGTCACTGCTGCAGGTTAGGTTTGAGCATTTAAGTTAATTCATGAAAGGTTGGGTTAGGTTGGGTTAACTTATAAGGTGAGGTTTGGGTTAGGTTAATTTATCCAGACCAAGTTGGTTGTGATAGTCTACACATTCAACCCGGGCTGAAATTCTATAGTAGTCGTGGGGGAGTACATTTACAACATTCCCGAGCACAAAGACTTTGTCAGATATACATGACATTGCATTCTTTTCCAGTCTAACAGCATAATTTTTATACTGTAGAGAGCGAATTGCAAGCACTCGTGCTCTCGGCACTAGGCTACTCTCTACACAGTCTCTGTAGACACTCATGTTGAAATTGTCCTTTACAAAATGTGTAGGCACCCCTTTACACGCCTGCTTTACATCCCTATTATGAGTTTCAACGCAATAAACTTTAGGACCCGGGAACACCCCATTGGATATCAAATCACTCCCCGTCTCCGATTTTAACATGAGTAGTTGATTGGGGGCCTGACGTTTCACCAACTCAAGGTAGAAGGACGGATTCCAGTTAGTGAAATCCATCCGGGAGCTGATGTGTTCGTCATTTTCTAAATCTCCCAATAAATCCTCGGTTTTTACTTTTAACAGCAGAGAATCTGTATCCCCATAGTAAACTTGAACCTCCCCCTCCCTTGACCATTGTACCTTGCACACATTGTTAAAAAACGACAACATGAGATTTTTGGAAATTTCAAGTACTGAACTACCTCCTGCTATATTCTTGTTCAGTATCACATTTGTCTTTTTCCTGTGTAGAAGAACCATGCTAGTCTCTATGCTCGTGAACGATGTAAAATTGGGGTTTGCAATAATTCGTGCACATTCTTGAGGGTCAGTCACAACGTCACAACGAGTTCTGTTCCGAACGCTTTCACACATTTTGCCAAACGCAGAATTTAGAATGAGCTTGTACATTTCCTTTTCTACTTTACTGTTTGCCCGAGAGCGTTTATCGACAAAGGTGTCGATAAACGTCTTTAAATAAGGTTTTTGATTGAATTGCAGGACCCTATGTATTTTGGTGATCTTGAAATCATTGTTCACCATCCAGTGCAAAAGCACATGGTGAACAACGATATTCTCTTTAGGGTCCAGATCTGTAATCAGTTTCTTCTTGGAGGGGGTCCAGTGCATCCCCATATCCTCAACCAATGATCTATTGTATGGACTCAGTGAGTCCTTGGTCACTGGTCGATTGATACAGGGGAAAAAAAAATCTCTGACTGAATCATGAAGCGCCAATGGAATGTTACCGTCATTTTCAAAGAACCATCCTTGTGGCTCATTGTCCTCGACGGTGTTAATGTCGGGGAACTCACAAGGATTCTCAAGCCATTTATAGTTTCCACACGGCAAAGAGTAGTGAGACATTGCCGAGGGATATAACGAGTTCATATCAAGGAAAACTGCATTTGACTTTACACCAGTGTCTTGTCCGCTTGGATCTGTTGTCAAAACGCGATCTCCATGAAAAACACACCCACCCCTCATTGACGTTTCTAAAAAAAGATGTTGATCTACATCGGTTATCAAGCCTATTTCTTCCCTAATAACTTTTAAAATCAAGTCCATCACCAAATGTGGTGTGGAAAAATAATACCCTATATCTAGTCCAAACTCTGAATAGATTTGATCTGTGTTTTTACAGGCAATATCTAACAAAGTTAAAACGTCACTGGCCAAGTACAGTCTACAATAATCCCACCCATTTTTAAATTTACCCTTAGCCCAGACCTTCTTGGCAAATTCATATTCCTCGGCTGTTCATTTACTGTTGGTGAGTGAATTATAGAAAGCTTCAATTGGAGGTAGTTTCACCTCGCTTAAGCGAGCGCCAGAACATTAATAGTCGTATGCATATACACCGTTACAGGTCAATAGGTCATACATTTCACTGTCTGGAAAGTGCTGTTTAAGCAAAGGAAAACTATCAAAATTTTCGCTTTTCTGCACTTGAATCAATTGACTCAATGCCTTGGGGAAAAAACTAAAAGAATCTAAAAACCTGATTTTATTCAGGCACGTATGCCCGTTATTCACTACCTGCCATTTCAACTCGAGAAGCACCAACTTCTCTGCTGATTTGGGGGTGATGTTATAGGTAAATGAATTGTTTACCCATGGACTATCTACTCCCCCTCCCCCTCTGTGCATACGTGCCAAAGCCGGTAAAATAAATTTTAAATCATAATTTGCGTTGTGAATGAAAACCGGAATAAAAAAAAACTGCTGGCTTAGATTCATATTGCACGATTGATGTGCTACCCCTCTAAAATTATTACCCCCTGATGATATTTCCTGCCACAAGTGATTGTGGTCTCTGACTTTCCCCTTCCCCCCTCTTTTCCCCCTAGTCCCTTTCCCCTTAGGCCCTCTTCAAACTCCCCCTTACAAACCCAGAATATTTTTTGATTTTTAATCGCGAGATGATCCTCTGTGGACAACAACATTGGGTAATTTGTATTTCTCAAACGAGAAATAGCTCCATTAGCGGTGCCAATTAATTTGGTCAGTGCCTTGACCATGAACTCACCCTCATCCAACGTTTCAACTATTTCTAACAACTGCATAGTGTTAGAACTGTCTCTTTGTGCGTGGGCGTAGAAAACTGCAATGGCTCGATGTTCTTTGATTCGATTCGTAAATCGAGGATCGTTCACTTCAACAAGCTTTGTTTTACAATCCAAAGAGATTTTATTGCTTTGGAGGAGGGTATTTTGAAAATTTTTAAACCGTAAAATGGCCCTATCACCTGAAACCGTTTCCACTGACTGGTAGCCATGCCTTCTACAATGCTTCATATGATTCCGTAGTTTTAAATTGCTATGAAATCGAGATAGTCTTGTCGGACAGTAGAAACCTGTCCCCCTAGTCTTACCCTCCCCCAGAACTCTACTGATGTCTGTAATAGGATTAAAATGGCCAATTGCATTAGGTTCACTAGGTGGTGTATACAACAACCAAGCCCAGTGCTTCACCAATTCAATTGACGGGCCCATTACTGGGAACAGCACCCCCTTCTTTTTAGAACGAACCCCACACTCAAATTCTGTTTCATATTGAACCACAGTAACGCCTATATTTAAATGGGCATTGGCCCTTTCAAAAATATCAATAGACCTGAGCGTTACTGGGTATTTTCCCTCTAAAAAAGTAAAATCTACCATGGGAAAATCGGAACTCTCCTTTCCATGCACGGCCCAATATTCTAAATTTTTCTTTGAAGCGTCACGTGCTAGACGCTCGAATGCTGACATGCGGAAAGCATATATGAAACATTTTTGACCTGTTTCAAAACAGATTCGTTGAACACCTTTGCAACCCTCTAAATCAGGATGATATTTTAATTCAATTGCCCTCCCTTCCCCATGCCCCCCTCTTAAAATAAAATCTTTTTTAAATTTACAAATATTAACGCTTAAATTTTCAACAAAAAGAACCACAGAGCCACTCCCATTTTCGCTATAATTTTCGAGATGCGTAATAATGTGTTCTATCCATTCCATAAAAACTGATTCATAATTTTCCAAATGCGGATGCACCACTAGCATCTCGGTATGTACATAATGATGATAAACCTCGCTGTTACCCTCATTTAAATAAAACACCTTTAAAACAATTGAAAACTTAATTGAATCCCTACCCCCCCCCCACAACTGAATTTGGTTTTATAAGAGTGCACGAATTCTATCTACATATTCATGGACAATATCTTCAGGGTCAAATACAAAATTACCCCCCATAAGCGAATTAAATGGATCCCCAAAAGTCACAGTGTAAACGACTATTGTATTTAAAATTGAATTTGAGAGCTGAAAGTCAGGAAAAGTCATAAATTGGGTATTGTCACCCTCCTCCTCCCCCTCTTGTATATTATCACCATCCCCTCCCCCACATTGTTCAATAATAGGGCTGTTCGAAGCCATTTCATCCCCCTCCCCCTCTTGTATATTATCACCACCCCTCCCCCCTTATTGTTCAATAATTGGGTTGTTCAAAGCCATTTCAGTAGTTTGAAGTGGAAGTATGTAATCAGTAGGGGGAGGGTTCCCTGTTAATTAATTGGCAAAATCCACTAAAAGCTGTTAAGTATTTGGACTTAGCAAAGGTAAGTCCCCCTGCCCAACTGCGCTATTATCTACATTAAAATAATCGGTTAAAAATCATCAATATTATCTGGAATTTCGTTAATGATACCATCCCACGGTGAATTGTTGCAGAACTTCATAGGTGCGTCTTCTTCTCCAACTGACGAGCAGGGGGGGGGATGGCGAATATGGAACCAATGCAACCTATAAAAGAAAATAGCTTATTTTCAAAGTGTCTAAATCACCCTATTTTTAAAATTGGATTATTATTTACATATTATTTAAAACGCGCTGAGTAATAGTAGCAGTATGCACATAGTAGCATTTGGTTAATTCACTGTTCCCTACTCTATATATATTCTGAAAGTTCCAACTCTATACAATCTAAAAGATGACATAGTTGGTTTTGATTTTTGTTCAAACAACCCCTCAAAAATCCATATTAATACTCTATCTGCGTTGAAAAAAAACCAGGGTCTTTACTTGATTTGAAATGGATAGCCTATCCCTTTCAGGCCATATCCTCTCATGATACACAACTCATTCTGATAGAAAATTGTTTTTATAATAATTGTAGAGGCAAGGTGAAGCATTCGTTAATAAAGCAGTTTATATCGCAAAGATTTTGCTATTTACTTTAGGGAATTATGACCGGAATATAGTGTCCTTATATTTGGCTTCACTAAGAGAATTCAGCTGACTGAATGTATGCAATAATTAAACAATTCAAAGGGGGAACGTTATATTTCCTTTGGGAGAAAAAATGTTTTTTAATATCTCTGACACGCTTTTACTGCGTTGAAAAATGATGAAATGAATGGCCTAAAAAAAGTTAAAAAAATGTTTACTTCTAAGTCCCTTAAAATTGGGGGAAAACTATAATATTCTAGTGAAAAATAGCATTATTAGCTTCAAATGGCGAGATAAAAGGCTCTCTAACAGTAAACTAGAAATTAGCGAAAAATATTATTATGAGGTTGAAAAAATAGCAAAGATGTCTGCAGTAAGCAGAGAAAATAAGGTGATAGGAAAGATTAGAAAAGAGCGGTTTCTTTGACAAGCAAAAAAAATTACATTATATTTAGGTATCTCTGAGGGGAGGGAGCAGTGAAATTTAAAACAAGGGGGGGAATTAATATTATAGCGAAAATAACATTTTAATATCTTCGACAAGCTTGTATTAGGTTGAAAAATAGTTTTGTTCAGATATTTCTATAACCTGGTCCTGAATAATAGAAAAAAGTGAAAAGACAAAAGTAAAGAGTAAAAGGCTCTCTAACAGCTAAAAAAATAGCTTATTAGATTGAAAAAAATTTACTCACGTCTTCAAATTGATCAAACACTTGACAGGAAGCTGGAGGCTTGGACATTACCGATAGGGAGTCATTGGTTGGTCTACGACTTGCCTGGAGGGGCCAACCCTTCTACCTTGCATGGAAGGCTCAGCACTTGACGGAGACAGTCGAGGAGAGTGCACTGACACTTGACGGGGAGCTGATAGCTCAGATATTACATGAGAAGGAGCCGATGTTTGGCCTACGGCTTGTCTAGAAGGGCCATGCATTGTATCTTGTCCTAAAGCCCTGCTGTATGACTGGGGCTCAAATGGATCATATCATGTCCATCACGACCTTTCGCAGCTGGGCCAGCGATATACCGGGCTCGTGCAGCCGGGGCTGTAACTTGACGAGACAGCATTGAGGCTCGATGAAGAGGGACTTGCATAGATGTGGTGGCGGCGGCGATGTCACTGGCTTGTACAGCGGGGTTCGCCATCCTATGAGCAGTCGCCCATTCTCTTTTCGGTTTTTGACCAGACTGTATTGCTGTCTGCATGGAGGACACAGAGGGCTGGTAAAGTGTGGCCCTGGATGGCTCAGCTATCTCCTGTTGTTGCATAGGAGTAGCGCCATTAGTCTTAGCTCTCTTTTGAGGGGGAGGCATGCATTCTTCAAAATTGTCCTTAAAAAGAAGAAAAAATTTAGTATGGAAAAACGATTCACCTTTTTACAGAAGAAAAAATTAGTACCCCCGCTCCTAACCAGAATTTATTGTCAGGCATAATTTTGTCTAGAAAGCATTTATCTCCCTTTTCAGCAAAGCAAAAAGTAAAATTTTGCGAGAAATGTACTAGGCTTAGAAATCAAACGTTTTTATTACACAACTTGTGAAAAATAAAACTTGACAATCAGTAGTCTGTAGCCGTAGGATAGAAATCAATGTTTCTATTTTTACCATTTAGAAAATAATTTAAAAAAAACATTATTCTTTAGAGCCCAAAACTGCATCAAATCCAATACAATGATTTAAAATATAGATCTCAAAATAGTCAGTCATAAGTATGGTATAATTAAAAGCTAACCAAACACTAAACTTCAGTGTTGCGCGTCGGAATGACCACATTAGTTTTCTTGTCAAAAGGGGGTACATGTCTGCACAGATTCAACCCCCCCCCTCCCCTTTTACATAATGTCCTAAAAATATTTGTTAGGCATTAATTTTGGAAATAACTCCATTCCCTCTTCCATACAACATAGAACTTCGCAAAGCCTATAGCCTTACAAATTTAGTCAACAGCAATCTGTTTCTGCGTGAAACTGTTTTTAATTTGACGGGAAAAAGTATCATTTTTTTCAGCGGAAGCTTTGCTATCCAAATTCATAAGGATTTAGCAAAGCCGGATGTACTTTAAAGGGTTCAATAATTAAACCTGTTTAAATATTAGCGGTTTAGCGTCATAAAGGGGCCAGTATACCTATGGGTTGACAGAAAGTTGGCTGTCACTTTTAGATAGGATACAGAAAGAATAAATTTATCAAAAACAGAATTATTTCCAATGAAAGATTTAAAGTCGTAAACAGGGGAGAGGGGGAGTTGTACAGGGTACAAAGAGTGTATTTTACGCTTTTTATCGAGTATAAACATCACATAGATGTGATTTGTATGGGGGGGGGTGGTATACCCTGAATTTGAAATTACAGGAATGGGACTATGTTAAATGATTTTATTTGGAAATAAACTAAGAAAATTTACTAAACAGAACTCACATTATAAATCGATGTAGCCAAAGTTTCCAACTCATCATTTTCAATAATTTATCCATGGTGTCTTAAAACTGTATGATAGTTTAACCACAACGCATATCCGTTATATACAAAATCTCAAGGGCGAATTGTGATGTAATGGGAAACCTTACGTAACTTTCCTGATTGGCTTAGAAAGAGACACGTGATCCTGTTCCCGTTAGAATCAATAATTCACCGTTAGATTATGTAATCAATTTCTCAGAAATCCAGTTCCCCTTGAGTGGATCAATACATTTTTCCCGTTAGCATTCAATCCGCATGTGCAAGCTTCGTCCCGGAGTCATTACACCAAGAAACAACAAATAAATCGACCTTGAAAAAGGGGTCATTGACCCGTTAGTGGAGATACATTCTTTTGATAACTGAATTATGTAGGGTCACGAACTCACGAGGCCTCCCTACTAATACTAAGGAAAAATTACACTCCATTTGACAATTCTCTTTTAGATGTCTAAAGCAGTTATATTTTGAACATTCTTTGAACTTAATTTCATAGAATACCTTATATATCACAATTCCTCTTCTCTTCACATAACTTGACTATTGGGCTGTTGAAAAATGCAACATTCTATTTCAAATTGTGCCAAACGTTTAAAGTCTGCGCCTTGAATATGTATGAAATAATATTTAGTTTTGAAATTAGTCTTCATGGGATGTAGTGGTTGGTAAATATAAATCTCCTAGCTTGTTAGTAGTAAAGACAGGCGACGACAGTAGATATCGATGTTCCATTTTGCTGACGCCCCTAAGAACCACTGAAGCGTATCAAGTTGAATGAACTTTACCTAGGTTATCCCCTAGGGCACTCTTGAGGTTGAACGATCTTTATCTATGTCAGCCTCTATTATACTTTACAGACGCCCCTAGGAACCACTGAAGCGTATCAAGTTCAAAGAACTTTATCTAGGTCATCCCCTAGGGCCCTCTAAACCTTTCAAAGAGAGTGAGTATCTCCTCGCAATGTCGTATGGATTTGCATGAACCTATACACCTTTCAAAGAGATTAAGTATCCCCTCGCAATGCCGTATGGATTTGCATGGACCTATACACCCTTCGAAGAGAGTGAGTATCTCCTCACAATTTCGAATGGATTTGCATGAACCTATACACCTTTCAAAGAGATTAAGTATCCCCTCGCAATGCCGTATGGATTTGCATGGACCTATACACCTTTCAAAGAGAGTGAGTATCCCCTCGCAATGTCGTATGGATTTGCATGGACCTATACACCTTTAAAAGAGATTGAGTATCCCCTCGCAATGCCGTATGGATTTGCATGGACCTATACCCCTTTCAAAAAGAGTGAATATCCCCTCGCAATGTCGTATGGATTTGCATGGACCTATATACCTTTCAAAGAGAGTGAGTATCGAGTAAGTAGCTTGAATGAACCTTATCTAGATCATCCCCTAGGCCACTCTTGAGGTTGAACGAACCTTATCTAGGTCATTCTCTATTGAGGTTCCATTTTGCTTACTTTACGTTCCTTGCCATGCTATTTGCTTACTTTACGTTCCTTGACACCTTTCCAGGGCACATGTCAAGGCTATCCCCTTGGAACACTCTTGCATAATCAGGTTTTGGACGTTAGGGAGCGCTCAAAGCTGAAACTAATAAAAATGTAAATGCCGAGAAAAGAATTTTAATACAGAAATTCAGAACAATCTTTAGAAATCCTTAGAAATCAACTAGCGAGATGATTATGGGTTTGAACCATCAAGGACTGCAACCACCAATGACCCTAACCACCAAGGACCTCAACCTCCAAGGGAACTCTCTCCCCAACCTCCAAGGGGCCCCCTCCCTCCAAATTTTTTGGCGCATCCCCTCTTTTATTTATTTTTTATTTATTTATTTTTTTAACATGATAATTTTTTTACAACTTTTTTTAAATGTCTTAGAATGACATGAAATATACTTAAAACAAAAAAAAAATTCGAATTTGATATTTTTGAAATACAAAATGGGAATGATATAAATATGTCGTGTCTTTTACTATTAGAAAAATAATGTTTGTAGTAGCACTTTTTTTATGGACTGAATTCTTTGGGCTTAGAAATTTTTCAACTTTTATTTTACGAATCTTAAAATCATATGAAATATGCTTGCAGCTGTACCAGTCGTACTCTATACTTGCTCATAAACACGACGTGGCTTTCCCTGTGGTACTCTATGGTCAGTTATCGACACTACGCTGCTGTACCATTTGAGAACTAAAGTTACATCAATCAACAACATAGAAGATTTTAATATGGATCAAAGTGTTGAGTTAGAAATATCTCTTTATTGAGAGTGTGCTATTTTTAATGGCCACTATCATGACTTCAGTAATTCATATGAGAGTAATGCAGCAAATTTTAAATCATGGGAAATGAAATAGAAGAGGACAGTCTGCAAGAAATGAGAAGAAGAATCTTTGATGGAATGGTGAGAAAAAGGTTAGGTTCATCAGTTTCTTCAGTGGAAGAGGGTGACCAATATCACAAGAAACAATACATACAAAGGACATCCTCTCCATTACAAGGAAGATCAGGAGCACAAGGAAGCTCTAACAAAAGGAGGTTCGATATGATAGAAAAGAAAGGTCTAAAGAAGAGACATAGACAAGATAGATATCTCTTAAGAGGGCACTATCAAGAGAGAACACGTTGAGTTATTTTATGGAGCAGATTCAGAATGTCCAAAGTTGCTCAATTATATTAATATTGTATAATAATATATTTTTATAGTAATATTCTACATGTCATTATTTCATTAAACATATATTATGCACTACCTTGTTATGTGTTCATAATTTTCAGAGTATGCTAGCATATCAAAGCTTAAGAATGCCTATTAAAAAATTGGAGATTAAGAAAAGGAATTGTCATACATCATATGTTGGATAAATAGGTTAACATAGACAAAATCTAAGGGTCAGAATGAATAAATTCTTTATCATCATCTTTTGTCGGATAGCTCAGGATAAAATTGATAAAATATAAGTATCAGAGCGAATAGATTCTTTATCAACATCCTTTGCCGGATATGTCAGTTAACATTATCAAAACCTAAGTGTCAGAGTGATTAAATTCTATGTCAACATCTGTTGTCAGATACATGCGATAACATTGTCAAAATCTAAGTATCATTGGGAACAAATTCTTTATTATCATTCTTTTGTTGGATACATCAGATAACATTCACAAAATCTAAGTATCAGATTGAACAAATTCTATATCATCAAACTTTGTCAGATTAGTTTGATAAAATTGAGAAAATCTAAGTATAAGAGGGAATAAATTCTTTATCAATGTCTTTTGACAGATACGTTTGATAACACTGACAAAATTGAAGTATCGGAGTGAACAAATTCTTTATTAACATTCTTTATCGATATCATTTGTCGGATAAGTCGGGTAAAAGTGACAGAACCTATGTATTAGAATGAATAAATTCATTATCAACATCTTTCATCGGATAGGTCGGGATAAAATTGATAAAATATAAGTATCAGAGCGAATAGATTCTTTATCAACATCCTTTGCCGGATATGTCAGTTAACATTATCAAAACCTAAGTGTCAGAGTGATTAAATTTGTATCAACATCTATTGTCAGATACATGGGATAAAATTGAAAAAATGTAAGTTTCAGAATGAATAAATTTGAATGAATGGTTGTAAGTTATACCCCTGGGGCATTTCAGGTTCTTATGGAAGGGATGGTTGGATAAGCTTTAGAAGCGGCTGATTTGGTTTAAATTGGAAGTTCTAGTTCCCTTGTATGAGTCAATAGTGATGGAGGTCAAAGCAATCCCCCACCCAACTAACCGTTTTTTCACCAAATGCATTTGATTGAAATTGTGCGATGGCAATTTTGTTTAAAATAGTCCAAAGAACATATAACAATGCTTCCAGGGTTAGCAGAAACCCCCAGAGCCCTGGGGCAAGGGCTTTAAGTAATGCCCTGGGGGCATATAAAGTTTTTTATGGAATGGGTGGTCGTATTAAATTCAGATCTGTCTCACTTGCTATTAAATTGGAAGTTAGAGTGCCCTTTTTAAGAGTCAAAATGATTTGAGATAAACCTCCCCAACCCCCTCCCCACTCCCATCATTTCCCATAACAAATATCCAAACAAAGTTTTGAGACATCTGTTTTTTCAGCATTGTTGAAAGGTTCAGTAATTATGCGTAGCAATAGTTGTAGTTGCAGTAGTAGCATTAGTAGCAGTATGCAAATAGCACCTTTTTAAAACATCCCCTTCAACGCACGATGTAATTTTCAACTTAATACCGGTTTTAACCGGTCCTGAAGTATTGCTGATACGTCCTCTTGACAACGTATATCGGCATAGTATCTTTCGATTTATTTCAATACAGTTACAATATTGCCCAGAATTTTCGCCTTAATACCCTTAGGTTTATTAGTTGTAGTAGTAGCACCAGTAAATACAGTAGTAGCAGTAGTAGTAGTAGCAGTAATAGTAAAAGCAGCAGTAGTTGTAGGAGTAGAAGCATTAGTATTATGATGCAAATATTGTCTTTTGGTTAGTTCAACAAACTTACAAGCGTTGTAAGTTTTAATTTCACGCACGAAACTTTTCCTAAGATATTGCTGATATGCCCTTTGACAACCTGCATACGGATGGCAGGTTGTTATCCGTACAACAGAAATTTTCTATTAAAATTTCACCTTCATACCTTCATAGGTTGTGGATTTTGAACTAGCCAGAAGACACTGTGTGTATTAGTAGTAACCTATATGCTGATTTCACGAGTGATTGCTTAATATGACTTACCACGGGTCAGTCACCTATTACTACGAACGGCACTTGACTTAGCAGACTGGTTTTTATGAGGTAACAGCCATTTTTTTTGGGTCATACGGTGAAAGAACGGTGGTTAGTCTATATAGAGTAAGTTGAATAGTAGGGTTTTTTTTTTTTTTTTTTTTTTTTTTTTTTTTTTTTTTTTTTTTTTTTTTTTTTTTTTTTTTTTTTAAACAACTTGGTGACGTATGATGTACTCAGGCAAAAACCCTATAAATGTTCATACACTACATTCCAATTTTCATTATGTTTTAACACATTGGTTATAGTACATCACATTTTATTAACTTTGAAAACAATGGATTCGTCAATTTTCAATGTGAGTACACTTTTCATTCTTTTATTTCCCCCCCCCCAAAAAAAACGTTTTACTAGTAAATTCAAATTTCAGAGGGACTTAGCCCCCTCCCCTCCAACAATACAAAATCTTAAGAATATAATGAGTACATTCGATAGAAACGGCAAAGCACGCTTTTTTCTATTATGTAAAAAAATTTCTCCTCTACAGCTATGTTTACAAGTTTTAATTGTTTTGAAAAACAGTTCTTTATCATTCAGAAGCAAGCTTTTTCCAAACATGCTGTATTTTTCCGGTTTGAATGAAAACCTTGCATGTTACAAAGATAGTGACAGTTTTGTGGGGTCAAATTTCACAGGCTTTTGCTATAAACGGGCTTTGTCTAATTCCGATGTCGCGGCTATACTTACAAGAAGTTTCTCAACATTTATGGTGACAATCCACGTCTGAACGACTTTCTAGTGCTAAATGATGAACGAGGCGCTGATTCCCCTATCCCTCCCCCTAATGATTTTAATAATAATTCTTCTGGGATTTCCTTGAAAAATATCATTTTTTTTTTATTTTCAGTGAAAAAATAGTGCCTTCATGATTCTGAGTAACTCATTCCACCCCCCTATTTTTTGAGGGGGGGGGGGTGGTAACGCACGGATGACATTGTGACACTTTGGTGGTGGTTAATCGAAGCTCTCGTTGACGGTGTTCGGTTGATGTGGCCTCATTTTCGTTAATGTCACTTATTTACTAAGGAAATTAAATCTCGTACAGGCTTTTACTGAGGACATTAAATCTCGTATATGCGTTTACTAAGGACAAAATTTTTTTTTATCAATATTAAGGTTCTCTTTAGCCCTGTTTAAAGTTTTATGTTGTTTTTAAAAGGGAATTTTGCCTGTTTTTATTATATTTGCATATTTTTGTTGGGAAACACACTGAAAAGCCATATTAAGAGCTATATTCGTTATTTTTCACTGACAATTCCATTTTTTAGCCAAGCCTTGACCCTCCTAAGTGCATTTATACTGCGAAATGTCCCTAAGCTAACACAGCAAATGATAGAACCCCTACTATATTTGTGTTCCGATGTCGCGGCTATACTTACAAAACTTTTTAAAAAAAAAAAAACGTTTTACTAGTAAATTCAAATTTCAGAGGGACTTAGCCCCCTCCCCTCCAACAATACAAAATCTTAAGAATATAATGAGTACATTCGATAGAAACGGCAAAGCACGCTTTTTTCTATTATGTAAATAAAATCTCTCCTCCACAGCTATGTTTACAAGTTTTAATTGTTTTGAAAAACAGTTCTTTATCATTCAGAAGCAAGCTTTTTCCAAACATGCTGTATTTTTCCGGTTTGAATGAAAACCTTGCGTGTTACAAGGAGAGTGACAGTTTTGTGGGGTCAAATTTCACAGAATTTTGCTATAAACGGGCTTTGTCTAATTCCGATGTCGCGGCTATACTTACAAGCAGTTTCTCAACATTTATGGTGACAATCCACGTCTGAACGACTTTCTAGTACTAAATGATGAATGAGGCGCTGATTCCCCTATCCCTCCCCCCTAATGATTTTAATATTAATTCTTCTAGGATTTTCCTTGAAAAATATCATTTTTTTATTTTCAGTGAAAAAATAATGTCTTCATGATTCTGAGTAACTCATTCCACCCCCCTATTTTTTGAGGGGGGGTGGTAACGCACGGATGACATTGTGACACTTTGGTGGTGGTTAATCGAAGCTCTCGTTGACGGTGTTCGGTTGATGTGGCCTCATTTTCGTTAATGTTACTTATTTACTAAGGAAATTAAATCTCTTACCGGCTTTTACTGAGGACATTAAATCTCGTATATGCGTTTACTAAGGACAAAATTTTTTTTATCAATATTAAGGTTCTCTTTAGCCCTGTTTAAAGTTTTATGTTGTTTTTAAAAGGGAATTTCGCCTGTTTTTATCATATTTGCATATTTTTGTCGGGAAACACACTGAAAAGCCATATTAAGAGCTATATTCGTGAGTTTTTCACTGACAATTCCATTTTTTAGCCAAGCCTTGACCTTCCTAAGTGCATTTATACTGCGAGATGTCCCTAAGCTAACACAGCAAATGATAGAACCCCTACTATATTTGTGTTCCGATGTCGCGGCTATACTTACAAAACTTTTTTTTTGTGTTTCGTACCAATGGAATTGAAGATCCAATGCCCTCTGTTAATATTTTGAATAAGTAAGAATTGAGCTAGCTAATTAAATTTTGTCATTTTTTTTTATTTCAAATTCTGACTGTTTAGTAGCATGATATTCGTAATTTAGGTGTATAAGTTTTTTAAAAAACTTTGCATATAAAAAAAAATATATAATTGTCAACTTTTCATGTTTGCTACTATGGAACTGAAGGCCTAGTGCCCCGTTTTACTAGTAAATTCAAATTTCTGGGGGACTTAGCCTCCCCTTCCCCCCAAACTCAAATTTTCCAAATATTACTCTAAAAGCTTTTTAAATATTTTTCAAGTGCTACAAACACCAGAATAAACTTTAGAGGGCAATTTATCTGTAAAAGAGGGCTTATCATTTCATTACTAAATTTTTCTTCTTTTTTAAGAATGTTGAGGTGGATTCATGCCCTCCCTCCGAAAAGAGACCAAGATGGGATGATATCACATCAATGCAAGCTGCAAGGCCAACAGTAATCAGATTTGCTAATTCCAATAGACGTTCGTTGAACCGGCCAGGAGTCTCTATGCAACCTGGCAAGAAATTTGAGTCAGCCTCATCTGATCAAGATGGAGGGAACACTCCTCTTCACACCTTACCAGGGACTTCTGATGTACAAGTGCAGCCAAAACTTGTAAATGTATATATTTTTTTTTCTTTTCCGTATTTTTTTTCAAAAATAAGACAAATTTTTTCTCAACTGCATAACTTTTGATGAGTAAAACTTAAATTTGTTTCTAAACTATTCTATAATAATAATCCTATTTCATTTTCTTTCATTAACCAAATTAGCAGTATATAAAGGAATGGTTATAGCACTGAAGTAGCTTATCATGCATTTCTATAGAACCTCACCTGTAACTTCTCTTCTAAGCAAGATGTTTTCTAATTCAATAATCCAATTATTTCTTTAAACAAACTAACTATATATAAAAAAAACAAAAAAAAACAATTCACTATTTCACAGTTGGCAATCATTCTTAAACTGGTATATGTTTTTGCACTAAGCTTTTGCACATATCCGGGGTCTTATCAAAATCTCCCATCAGCACACCTGAATTTAGAATCCGCCCGACAGGTATAATATGAATTTTAAGTGCTCCTTGCAAATTGGGGTTTCTTATAACAGGATGTATATCTTTGATAAGCAATTAACACATGAAAAAAGGTTTTTTAATAATTTCCAAATATCTCATCACAGCGATGTCAAAAAGCATTATTTGGGCGAAGCCGTTTTTGATCAATTCAAGCAGTTATTTCGACGAAGCAGTTAGGGACATTTTAAAAGATGTTTTCGAGAAAGAACTTGAGGCTGTTCTATTTGAACAGTGTTGTGAAGTCCGATACCCCAACTCGAAAGGGGTTCGATCCTCCTACCCCGAAGGAAGCTCCTGGTTCCCAAAGGTCCTTCCCGGGGGCCTCTAAAAAGGTCCAACTTTTTTTTCTTCTTCTTTTAATTGTTCAGGTGGTGGGACAATGACTATGAAAAAATGACATAGTTTATTAACTTTATAAAAATAATGGTTATTTTACATAAAAAATAAAACTTTTTTTTTCTACAGATTAATGATATAGCACCACCGCCAGCATTGTGTGATGAAACAGGTGAATTTACAGGACCAATTCTTTCACCACCAACAGAGTTCAGTGATGAACCTACACTAGTTCTAGAGAATATTGAGTGGCATAGGAGTTTCCTCAATGATTTTTTTGGGAAAATGGCTAGCTTAGACGCCTTAACCTGTGATATTGACATGCTTGAGGATCCAGGGTGGGCAGATAGTTTTTTGCGTGAGCATCTAGGAGATGTTACTAGTGCATCTGAACTGAGTCCTCATAACGAAATTCCAGCACAGGACAATACAGGCTGGCTCGACCAATTGTCCCCAAACACCTTGGAATATGTACTAGGGGACCTCATGCCATCTCCACCCAATGTGATTGAACAGACTGGGAGTGGTGGTGTTATTGACAATTCCCTGTCACCCTCCACCATCCCACTTAATGATATAGATAGTAGTAGTAGTAATACAACAACAACAAGAGCAACAGTATCCCCTCTTCCAGATTTTTTTCTGTCCAACTCTGCCTTGCACCACACATTGGTCTACAGCGCCAAATTCGGTGACCCCTTCAACTCTCTAGTGTCGGGGGATATAATAACAGATCCCTTGACCATTACACATTCATATACTGGTAAGATTCGAGCCATTCTTGAACAACAAATGAGGGTGTGGGGAGTGGGGGTCAGTTTAAAAGCATCAATAGCACTAAAAATATTTTTTTTAAAGGAAAGTGCGGGTGAGATGTATTCGAAATACTTGCACACAGAGATGTTGGCAATTCCCCCGCATTTATCAAATTATGGGGAGGTTTTTCTAAATTGGGCTAATAGTATTCAAAGTAAGTGGGAAAATTATAACGAGGGGGGTAGTGGATCCGTGGTTTTATTTATTGAAAGTTTAAATGTTAATATATGTAG
Organism: Artemia sinica; assembly: GCA_027921565.1. Lineage (NCBI taxonomy): Eukaryota > Metazoa > Arthropoda > Branchiopoda > Anostraca > Artemiidae > Artemia > Artemia sinica. Next base: position 32,737,699 of record CM051269.1, read on the forward strand.
GTTTAAAAAGGATTTTATTGTAAGAGGGGGAGCGGGGAATATTGAATTAAAATATCATTCAGATTTAGAGGGGTGTAGGGGGATACAACGAATCTGTTTCGATACGAGGCTGCAGTGTTTCAAGTATGCATTTTTAATGGCAGCATACAGACCCCTGCGCGATGATGCATCTAAGAAAAAGTTGGATAAAATGACAGTTAATGGTAGGGAGGGTTCAAAGTTCCCCAAAGTAAATTTTAATTGTTTAAATGGTCAATTTCCCGTGACACTAAAAGGAATAGATATTTTTGAGCGGGCTAATGCACATTTAAAGATTGGTGTCACGGTGTTACAGTATGAAACACAATTTGAAGAGGGTCAGCGTTCCGATAAGAAGGGTGTATTATTTCCAGTGCGGGCTCCTTCAATTGAATCAGTAGAACACTGGGTGTGGCTTCTATACACCCCACCCACAGACTCCGATTCAATTGGTCATTTCAATCCAATTACGGATATTAGTAGGGTTCTAAGTGAGGGTAAGAAACATGAGGCACGTTATTACTGTCCAACATGTCTCTCAAGATTTTGGACTGATTTAAAGTTAAAGGATCACATGAAACACTGTAAACGTCATGCATACCAGGCTGTGGAGACGGTAAGCGAAGATAGAGCGATCTTACGTTTTAAAAATTTTCAAAACACGCTCATGCAGAGCAATTAGATCGCTTTAGACTGCGAAGCTAAACTGACAGACGTGTGCGATCCGTCAAATTCAAATCGTGTTAAAATACATGAAGCCATAGGGGTCTCTTACGCTCACGCGCAACGAGATTCCAATAATACCATGCAAGTGCTGGATGTAGTTGAGATGTTGAGTGACGGTGAAGACCGCATGCGCTCGGCATTGGTCAGTCTAATCAAAACAGCGAACGGTGCAATTTCGCGCCTTCGTTATACAAACTATCCTATGCGCCTATCACCAGATGACATAGTGGCCATTAAAAATCGTAAAATGTGTTGGGTTTGCAAGGGAGAATTTGATGATGGTGTTGGGAATGGGGGGAGGAGGAAGGTGATCGACCATGATCATTTGTGGCAGGAAATTACATCGGGAGGGAGTAACTTTAGAGGGGTAGCACACCAGTCATGCAATTTAAACGTTAGACAACAATATTTCGTACCTGTTTTTATACACAATTCCAATTACGACTTAAAGTTTGTTCTTCCGGCGTTGGCCCGCATTGCCAAGGGTGGAGTTGTAGATGACGCATGGATAGATGGTTCTTTTTCATATAATATCATACCCAAATCATTGGAGAAGCTACTGCTGCTAGAATTCATGTGGAAAACAGTTGACAAGGGTAACACGTGCCTGAATAAAATCCGTTTTTGAGACTCTTTCAGCTTCTTCCCCAAATCTTTAAGTCAATTGATTCAGGTGCAGAAAAGTGACAATTTTGATAGCTTCCCCCTCCTCAAACAGCGCTTCCCCGATGATGAAATGTATGATTTATTAACGTGTAAGGGTATATATCCATATGATTATTACAACTCTGGCTCGAGGCTAGATGATGTGTCACTACCGCCCATTGAAGCTTTTTACAATTCTCTGACTGAGAGTGAGTGCACCACTAGCGACTACGAATTTACTAAGAGGGTTTGGGCAAAGGGCGGATGTAAAAATGGGTGGGATTATTGTAAACTTTACTTGGCCAGTGACGTACTCACTCTTCTGAACATTGTGTGCAAAAATACGGATAAAATCTGTGGGGAATTTGGGTTGGATTTAGGTTATTATTTTTCCACTCCCCATTTGGTGATGGACTTGATACTTAAAATCAGCAAAGAAGAAATAGGTCTGATCGCCGATGTGGATCAGCATCTGTTTGTAGAGAGATCAATGAGGGGTGGGTATGTTTTTCCTGGGGATCGTATCATGAAAACTGATCCGAGTGGACAGCACACCGATGAAAAGTCGGACGCAGTTTTTTTGGATATGAATTCTCTTTACCCATCGGCAATGTCTCACTACTGTTTGCCGTGTGGCAATTATAAATGGCTTGACAATCCGTGTGCTTTGAATTTCCCCGACATTGCCAGTGTTGAGGAGAATGGGGCACAGGGATGGTTTTTTGAAATTGACGGTGAAATACCCATGGAAATCCATGACTCGGTAAAAGACTTTGTTTTCCGTACATAAATAGACTGGTGGGTAGGGACTCTCTGAGCCCCTACAATTTATCTTTAGTAGAGGACGGGAGTATGCACTGGGTACCTTCAAAACAAAAACTAATTGCCGACCTCAACCCGAAACAGAATATCGTTGTTCATCACGTGCTGTTGAAATGGATGGTGTCCAATGGTTTCAAGGTCACAAAGATTCATAGAGCCCTCCAATTTGATCAAAAGCCTTGCATGAAAACGTTTATTGACACCTTTGTCAGTAAGCGTTCACAAGCGAAAACGAAAGTTGAAAAAGAAGTCTATAAACTCATTTTGAACTCAGCTTTCGGCAAAATGTGCGAGAGCGTACGACACAGAAGTCGATGTGACATTGTAACCAACCCCAAAGATTGTGCTCGAATCATTGCGGATCCAAACTTCACATCGTTCACAATCATAGACTCTAATATGGTGCTCCTACATTGCAAGAAAAGAAACATTGTATTAAATAAAAATATTGCAGGCGAAAGTGCAATAACTGAAATATCCAAGAAACTCGTGTTGTCATTTTATTATAATGTATGCAAGGTACAGTGGCCGATTGAGGGACAAGTTCAAGTGTATTACGGGGACACTGATTCACTCCTGTTAAAAGTCAAAACTGAAAATCTATTGAATGATTTGGAAAATGGCGAGTACATTAGCTCACGAATGGACTACACTAACTGGGACGAATCCCTCTACCCAGAGCTAGTGAAACGCCAGCCCCCAAATCAATTGTTAATGCTAAAATCTGAAACGGGTAGCGATCTGATATCCAGTGGTGTGTTTCCTGGTCCGAAGGTATACTGTGTGGAAACGCACGGCAAGGATATCAAACAAGTTTGCAAGGGGGTACCTACACACTTTGTAAAAAATAATTTCGACATGAGTGTGTATAGAAACTGTGTGGAACGTAGTTTAGTGCCAAGGGCGAAAGTCATGGCGATTCGCTCTTTACAATTTAAAAACTACACAGTTAGAGTTGAGAAAAACGCCATGTCGGCCATATCGGACAAAGTCTATGTACTTGAGGATGGTATGAAGGTACTACCACACGGTCATTATTTAATTTCAGACCGAGTTGAATGTATTGAGTACAGAAAACAACTCGGTCTAGAAAAATTAACTTAAATTCATTTAAAAAAAAAAAAGTATAAATTGGGTGGGAGGGTTTTTTGAGTAATTGGGTGTTTTTTTTAATTCTTTTTAATTCTTTATCACAAACAATTTACAATGTGTGTGTGTGTGTGTGTATGTGCAAGGCAGATCAATTTCCACTATCTAATGCCAGCCCCGGCCCGGGCCCGCCGCAGCGGGCCCCCGGCGCCCGGCGCTTCCCGGCCCGCCCCCGGCCGCCGCAGCGGCAGCCCCCCGGGGGGAGGGGGGACCCCAAAATTTAAAATGCTGTAAATAAAAGTGATATTATTCAAGTGTTTTATTCCAATAAATGTTGTATTTTTTTATAAATAAATAAAAAAAAAGTGTATTTATTTAAGTGTTTTTTTCTAGTGCTTATGTAAATGTTGTATTTTTTATTATAAATAAATTAAAAAGTGTATTTTTTTTCATGTTTAATGTGCCTTTTTCAATGTAGTATTTTTTAAAAGTATTGTTACTTTTTTATGTTTAATAAAAGAAAATATTATTCTTTATTCGTCTTCTTCTCATTATTATTATTATTATTATTCTTGAACGGAGTAGTAGTAATAGGGAAATTATTTAGTCATTAGACAGCCATAGTCTACAGTTAGTTGTCTAGGTGAACTGTTGAAGGGAACATGTATCAATTTAAAACACCATTCAGATCGTTTCTGTGTGGACCGTCAATGTCAGGCAAAACAACACTCTTAACTAAAATAATTAAAAATTGCGATAAAATGTTTGTGGAAAAGCCGAAAAAAATCTACTATTGTTACAGTATTTGGCAGGAGTCATACGATAAAATAAAAGCGATTGCCACGACGGGGTTGGTGCAGATACAATTCATACAGGGACTTGATGTTTTCAGCATTATTGAACCAAACTCTTGGTTGATCATTGATGATCTGGCTGAATCTCTTGAACAATGGTCCCAGGAAATGCTACAACTGTTCACTGTTCGCTCTCATCATGAACAGATTTCCGTTACTCTGGTTCTACACAATCTCTTTCATCAGTGCAAGTGTATGCGAACACTTGCATTGAACTGTACCTACTATATCATCTACAGAGTTGTTCGTGATTCTAGCTCACTAATAACTCTCAATAAACAAATCTATCCAGGAGCCCCCAAATTTCTGCTCTCAGCATACAATCGGGCAACTAATAAACCCTATGGCTACATCCTATTGGATCTTAATCAAAATACACCCGAGGATCTGCGTGTAGTCACAGATATTTTTGACAATGAAATTACAGTATATCTCCCTGTGAACACTAAAAAGACCTATTAGTTGCTATCATGACACTGAAGAAACTACATGAAAATAGACATTTGTTTTCAGTTCTAAGCACTTCAAAACCTCCGCTTAGAAAAGCAATACTCAAACACGGTATTGACAATGATTTCATTAATCTAATATCCGAACTTTGTTTAAATTTGATCGAGGGCAATGTTCAACTGCCAGAAGTAGTTAAGCAACAGGCAAAGCAACATCGTTCCATTGTACGTACATTGGCCTCTAAAAAGAAAGGAAAGAATTTTAGAAGGAAACGACTTCTTCAGGCGGGTGGTAGCTTTTTCACACTTTTACTGCCAATAATTGCAGGACTTGTAAACAGTTTTCTCTAGAAAGAGAGAAAATGGCAAAACCCTATAAATTGACTCCAATAGAACTCGCTCTCTCACCCGTCGAACACTTTGAGAACAATCTGAGTAAATTCCTTGACAATGAGAATATTGAGGATGATAAAAAACTGCTTTTACTTCAAGATGCACTTCGCCGAGTGGACAAACATAAGTCCTATCGCTCGAAGCCCACTGCCGCTGGTGGTATTGACCTCAAAAAAGAATCATCTCAAGAGTCTGCTGCTGGAACACAATTAAAGAAGGAGGAATTGGATTCAATTGTATTGAAAACTGGAAATCTAATGCCCCACTCATATCGTGAACAAAGTAAACGACTCCTAGCCTATCTCTTGGAAAGTGGTCAAGATCATATTCAAGTTGAGAGCAATGGGAAAGGGATTGTAATTCAGGGCAAGAGCTATAATCTACTTGATTTAATCTATGATATGGTTACAAATCGTAAAGGACTATTATCATTTGACGCTCATCTATACAACTTTCTAAATACATTAAACCTCCCCAAAAGTCTTATTGGCAATAGACAAAATCTAAAAAAATTAAATGAACATGCATCATCATCAACAACATTGACACCATTAAAATATGAACTTGAAGAAGAAGATTTTAAATCAATTTTGGAAAATACTAGCACACCACTGATAGCTAGACAAAAGCGAAGACGTATCAAGTCAACGTCACCACCACCACCACCACTACCAACAGCCAGTATACAAAAGGGTAGCGGACGTTACACAACGTGTTTACGTTCAAAATGGTTGAAGTTCTGAAAGGTGTTTATGAAAATATTGGTGAGGCGGGGAGTTTAAGTTCCCCCACCACTCTTTCCAAGGTCACTGGTGTTCACACTAAAAGTGTACAAGACTATCTACAAAATGAATCAAGTTACACTCTGCATAGAAATCATAGACTTCGTGCCAATCAATATCGAAAAACTAAAGCCTTTTACCCATTGCATGTAATGCAAGCAGATCTCCTGACTCTAGATGAGCTTCAACGACGTCACAATACACCGTACAAGTACGTCCTACTTGTAATCAGTGTTTACAGTCGCTATGCATATGCAATTCCATTGCGATCAAAGAGAGGTGTTGAAGTTGCTCAGGCCATTGAAAGTATTCTCGAACAGGATTCATATAAAAAAATTCAAACGGATCGCGGTAGTGAATTTGTTAATCCCCATGTTGCAAAAGTACTAGTAAAATATAGTACACTGCTCTATCATAGTCACAGTCCTATAATGGCTGCAATGGCCGAACGATTGATAAGAACTATTCGACTTTTAATTTCAAGATATTGTACATTGAAAAATACACCGGCTTTTATTCATGATCTTGATAAAATCATGTTGATTTATAATCAACGACCTCATCGATCATTGTCCAACTCTACGCCAACGGAAGTTCATCATTCTGATCATGATACAATTGACACCTTTCTTAAACAGTATTCCAATGAATCGGTTGTCAAGGAGAAGAAGAAAAATAAATTCAATGTTGGTGATACCGTTCGAATTAATAGAACAACTAATGTTTTTGAAAAGGGGAATTACTTATGGTCCACCGAACTTTTTAAAGTGGCAAAAATCCTAGACACTAAACCCATAACTTATCGCCTGCATGATACCAAAGATGAAGAGATTCTCGGCGGCTTTTATGACTATGAATTGCAAAAAGTTAAAAATGCTAGTGAAATCTATCAAATTGAAAAGATATTAAAGACACGTACTCGCAGTGGTAAGAAACAGTTACTTGTTCGGTGGCTAGGATACAACTCTGATTTTGATTCTTGGATCGGTGTTGAAGATATTGACAATGCCCCATGGTTTCTATGTAACATTCATGTCCAACGTTTCCGATCCTCTCTACAACGACTTGAATAGAACAAGTGATTTTTGGACAAAACTCTCCCCCGCCATCAAATTTGACGGTGCGTATGAAGTGGCTCTTGCCGACTGTATTCTCAAAAATACCTATGACATCCTGAGAAAGGATCGTAAATATGATATAAAAATTAGACCCTATAATTGGCCACCACCACCACCACCTTCAGGTGATCAAGAACAAATTCGAAAAATCAATTGGATGGATTATCCATATGTTGAATTACCCTACGAGGAACTCACCTGTATGAATGATTTATGTCGTTCTATTAATAAAAGAATTTCCGCTCGTAAAAAGGGAGCTTTTCATTTCAACTATTCAAAGGAGGAGGGCAAGATCTACATTAGTTCACCTATTGCCAGCGAAACGGTTATTCTCAATGATAACCTAAAGGATGTTCTTGGCTTTAAGCTCAATATAATCAATGGTAAAAGTGCCGGAAACACTAATTTCATTTTTGCTGACTACCCACCTGCCTTCTCCACAGACACTTGTATATTTCTCTACGCTTCATTTGTGGAAACATCGAGAGTCGGTAATTCAAATGTTCCCCTCCTACGAGTTCTTGAACGAAAAACCAATCAAGAGCATATTCATCACTACAATATAAAGCATCTTCAGTATATTCCCGTAAACACTTCCTATTTGGAACTCTGTCAGTTAACACTAAGAACTGAATTAGGTGATCCTCTAGCAATTTCAAAAGGCTTAGCAGTGATTACATGTCATTTTCGACCCATTGTCAACGACAGCACAATCACCTAAAATGAACAATAGGAGAATTCCATTTGTCTGTCCCGATATCGATTGCTATGTTGGTGCTTTGAGTCCACGTCAAATAGGCAATGGATTGGACTACTACAAGGGTCGCACTACAATGTCTGGCTACGGTCTTGGTAGCTGGTTTGCTAGGCTATTTCGTTCTGCACTACCCCTTGCCAGAAAATATCTTGTACCTGCTGCATCAAATTTTGCTGCCTCCACACTACAGGACTGGGGGTCGGGCAAGAATTTCAAGGAGAGTGTTAAGGAAAATATTAGATCTTCAGCAAGAGCCGTTGGTGAGCAACTAAAATCTCGACAAAACGGGGAGGGATTGAAAAGGATGCGTTCACGTCATTCACTCATCAGTCTCCACCCAGGCAGGAAGCAAAGGACATCAACAAGGACTTTGAGGAATAAAACAACGAAGGCCAATAAGCAGAAGAAGAAGAAAAAGAAAAAGATTGTTAGATCAAAGAAGGATTTCTTCTCTTAAGATGACTTATCTCCCCCACAAGGAATCATATCCATCAATTAGTTCCTCATTGAATCTATTCAATGCTGAAAATGTTGATGTCAGTGTCAAGTATGGCTACTATGAACAATTTCACCCCCAACAACCCCTCTCGGAAAATATACACTTTCAAATATTTTCCAATGAAGACTATTTCATTGATTTGTCATCAACATTTATTGATTTAAATGTTGTGGTGAAGAAAAAGTCAGATAATACAACTCCAAATGCCGGCGATGGTCTCTCCTACGAGAACTGTATTCTACACAACCTATTCAAACAAATTAATGTATTCATTAATGGAACATTGGTGAGCACTAGCAATAATTTATCAAACTATGCAAGCTACATACAATTTATGATGATGACGCCAAAGGCATACAAGGAGTTGAGAGGACAATCATTGGGCTATGAATATCGATCAGGTGTTGATACTGACGGTGAGTTGACTACTGCAGTGACCCAAGAGTATCATCTGGTTGGAAAATTAAATCATGAGATATTCAATATATCCCAATGGCTACCCCCCAATGTCAAGATTGAAATAAAGTTACAGATGGCCCCATCGAATTTCATTTTGAGAAAAACACTTCCTGCAGCACCCGATGCAAATGTCATTATCACATCGGCAATTCTCCACGTCCGAAAACAACAAGTTATGAGCTCTGTTGCATTGGCAGTGGAAAAGCTAAGAGCCAATGGTAACAACATTAAACTTCTTGTTCCCCATACGATCACCAATCAACGTCACATTGCCACCGGCTCTCGTAGCTATAGCGATTCATCATTTATCAATGGAGAAATCCCATCAAAATTGGCTTTGGCCTTTGTGAAGAGTGGCAGTGCCGTTGGATCCTGGACTGAATCCCCCCATGATTTTAATTTTTTCGGTCTATCTAGCCTTGTGTGCAAAGTGAATGGTATTCCACTGTACACTCTATCATTTGACAAAAAATCCTATAGAACTCTGTACGAGTTGACCATGCAATCCCTAGATCACGACTCTCAACTATTTGGAAATGGAATAACCGATTCAATGTTTTCAAAAAATCATGGGGTTATTGTTTTGGACTTGTCTGGCACACAGGATATGAGCATAGTACGAACAGGGAATGTACGTTTAGAGTGTACATTTGCCAATGCTCTGACTGAGAGTATCACGCTAATATCACTGAGTCAATTTGAAACCTATTGGGAAATCACACCCGACGGCAGTGTTCTACTAGACCTAGCACCATGAACACAAACCAAATAATCAACGTATTTAGTGTGGATCCATACATGTCCCTGTACAAGTCCTATTGCATACCTTCGGACTTCATTGAAAAAATTCCAAGTGTTAACAATACCCTTAGCATTGTTAATAGCAGTCCATCGACTTTGAAGACCGGTCATTGGCTATGCATCTTTCAAACAGCGAAGAATATTGAATTTTTTGATCCTCTTGGCCTATCGTATAAATTCTACGCTCCATACATCAGCAACTTTATTGAAAGCAGGGGGAAAACCATTATTCAAAATCAACGAAGAGTACAGGATTTAACGACTAAGACATGTGGCTTTCATGCACTACTCTTTTTCATGTTCAGATGTCGTGGCTACACCTACAAGCAGTTTCTCAACATCTACGTTGACTTACCTCAATTGAACGACTTTCTAGTGGAGAATATACTTACAAGTGTATTTAATATTGATTTTAGTGCCCTAAGAATAAAATGTTCTAAAGATGTATGTGAAATTGTTTATTAATAAAAAAAATTTATATACATGATAAAACGACTTTTCTACTCTTTAGATTTCATCCACTACTAGGTATTTGTCGACAACAACTAGTGCAGGTAGATTATCTGAATTCACAGTGTACTGATCCTGATGTACTGCAATGTCAGGGTCACATTTTCTACAGTAGAGTGTGACTTCACTCTTGTCATATCTCTTTGTATAGTCAATGATACTATTCTCATTCATTCTATAGAATTCACATGTTTCAATTTGCTTATTTGAAGCAATTTCACAAACAGTGTCCTCAAGTGTCGAATCACATTCCGTCACAGCCAAATAAAAATCAGTGGGCTTATAATCATAACACCCAGTGTCTTCACAACGATGATGTAGAAACCATATTCTTTTGTTGTTCCAACAGTTGAATCGTTGACCCGGTTCCTCCTCCCAGAACAATCTAAAACCACGACGATACCAATCTCGTAGCAATAAACTAAAATCACGGTTAGGATTCTTTCCAATCATACCGGGATATGTATTCTCCCACTGATTACATTTATCATAATGACAATTGGAGCATAGGTGGCCTCTAGGATGAGAGTCACACACCTCTTCAAGACAGGAATTACAACCTTTAATTTGTACAGCATATCCTCTATGCAATTTACACGGGTTGCATAATCTACACTTTTCATCATACTCCTCAATCATTGTGCAATTCTCACATTATGATGACCAGCTGCCCAGTGAGTACATACATAACGGACATGTTTGCAACATTTTGTTATGTGTTGACACTCTCACTACCACAATGAAACTGAGCTAGCAACAACAAAAATTGTCTGACATAGAGAGAGAGAGAGGAGCAAATCATCCTTGAGCACCATCTTTCTCATGAAAAAAGTCCTAAATTTCAAAACTAATGTTTAAAAGCATATCCACAATATCATTTTGCCGTGTCGTGATCAATATGTCAATAAATTGGGTAAATGCATTTGGACCACGATGTAGAAGCTTCATACAATAGTCTAATGATGGAGAATCAGTTTTCATTATATCAACAAGCATTCCCCGAGAAAATATCTTCCTTTGAATAGACAACTCTAGAAAATCATCATCTAGAATCAAACGTTTTTCCATAAGAACTAGATTCCTCATGATTCGCTCTTTCTCAAATCTATCCATTTTTTAGAGTCCTAACTCTCTCACAACCAACTTCAGACTAACCAGAATTTCTTTTTGTACTCTAGAAAATATACGCTAGTCTACTATAGAAAGAAAAAAATACTATTGATTTAGAAACATTTTTATTGAACATAATTACAATAATAATATTCACTGATGCATTTTGTTCTCATCAATATATTTCGATAGGACATCTAATGCTGACCGAAGTTTATTTATATGGAGAATATTCACTTTTCCAGCAAAACATAGTTGCTCCTCCTGCTTAAACTTGCTTAATGATATCACGTATCTGGCATACATAGTGTCCCATTCAAGACATAGTCTACAGCCAGCGGTTATTTCCACAGCTACATTGGGTACTCGTATATCATTGATGCTGCTGCTGTCGGTTCCATCATTAATCTCCAATAATGTAAATGCACCACTCATTTTTTCTCCACTAATATCCTCTCAAATAAACTATTCTCTTTGAATTCAATTCTCTTACTAATATGAAGTACAATGAAAATTACTCCTTATATCTGAATCCAACTACTAATCAAGTTACTGTGACCGCCGCTCTCTCTCTCTGTTTGACACCAAAAAAAATGGCTGTTACCTCATAAAAACCCGTCTGCTAAGGCAAGTGCCGTTCGTAGTAATAGGTGACTGACCCGTGGTAAGTCTTATTACGCAATCACCCGTGAAAGTGCATAGGTGACTGACCCGTGGTAAGTCATATTACGCAATCACTCGTGAAATCAGCATATAGGTTACTACTTGTATTCATTTAATGCTGCTTCTACGGTTACTGTAACTAACGATACTAACACCATCAAGTTGAAACTTTTAGTTAACGTTTAGGAGGAGTTGCAATTAAACGAAAAAAATTCTTTATGCGTGCAGGTATTAAAAGGGCATATAAGCACTATAGACAATATAAGGACATAGGCAGCGATGCTCTATCATAGCTAGTATTGTCATTGATATTTTAAAGGAGCTAATTTGATTCAAAATTAAAAGTTATAGTGCCCTCTTAAGAGTACAAAATAATTGGAGGGCAATCAGCCCTCCTCTTTGGCTTATAATTTTCTAGACACTTCTAATCAAAATTTTAAGACAGCCATTTTGTTCAGCATAGCTGAATGGTCTAGTAACTATATCTCTAAGGTTATTGGGTAGGTCATCTCCCACAGTTGTGTAATTTGCCCATTATGCTTAAAAACGAAATGTTGCTTCAAAATTAAATCAGAACACACTGTTTGTGCGCTGGCTGCCAACAAGGCCTTATCCAGGGGGGATACGGCCCTGTTTTTTGTTCGGGGGGGGGGTTACCCAGTTTTTTCCCGTGGACAACTTGTTTCAAACTCGTGTCAAATTGGCAACTTGCCAATATGACATCTCAGCAATATACGAAGAACGACTGAGGGTATTAAGGTCAAATTTTCGGGGCTACTTCTATTACTACTACTGCTCTTGGAATGTTACTAAATCAAAAGAGTGTAATTATATCCAGGCTGTGAAAGAGCTTAGATATAATTATTTGGGAATGGTATTAAATTTATTTATCAGGTCAACTAGAGGATGTATATAACTAAATTAAACACTACTATTTGTGTCATGATTTTCAAAAGAATTTATGTTGTTAAAAATCGTTGAAAAAGTTTCTCCAGCATACAAATAGCAGGCCAAACTATGAAATCTTAAAGAAAACCGGAAAGATTCAAACTATTATTTTCTTTTTCCCTGAAAAAGACTATGTCAATATAAAACAAACAGAGATTAATTTTAAAAAAATTTCCGCAAAATAAGTTTTTGAAAAAAAAGTAATGAACTCCACTAAACCAAAAATGAACAAAAATATAATCAAATAATCTACCAACCACACAAGTACCACAAATCAGTATCAATAAATAAATGAAACCCAAAATGAACAGAAATTAAAATAAATAACACAGTCAAACTAAAAAACGAGCCGAAATTAATGTGAGTAGGGTTCAAAACCCTTATGCTTTCTAAAAGCCAGAATATAATGTACTTTACTGAAAAAATTCTTTTAAATGTTTTCACTTTTATAACTTTAAGAAATCAAAAATTAATCAAGTTTTTAAGGAATAAATATCAGCATATGTATATTAAACTAACAATACACATTCATTTGATTTTTTTCAGTAAAGTACAAATTATATTCTGGCTTTTAGAAAGCATAGAGGTTTTGAACCCTACTCATATTAATTTCGGCTCGTTTTTGAGTTTGACTGTGTTATTTATTTTAATTTCTGTTCGTTTTGGGTTTCATTTATTTATTGATACTGATTTGTGGCACTTGTATGCTTGGTAGATTATTTGATTATATTTTTGATCATTTTTGGTTTAGTGGAGTTCATTACTTTTTTTTTCAAAAACTTATTTTGTGGAACAAGTTTTTATAATTTTTACTCATTTTTGTATTTTCATCTTCAGTCTAGTTATTCCCACACTTATTACGAGAGACCATGTTATCGTGGGCTATTACTTACTTGCCTAAGTTTTGGCGGGAGCCAGACGGTGAACTTTGTTGTCCTGCCAGACACCAAACGGCCTTAGACTGACTTTCGACGACCATTTTATTGGATCAGCTGAAGCTTCTCAGATGGTTTTCGACCTATGCTCCATCTTCGACCGTACGTTGTGTTGTACATGTAACCTTTAGTACACAGATAAAGCACGAAAAATAATTTAGACAGTCTTTATTAGCACGTTGTTCTCTAGGCCGGCGAGAAAATCTATTTTCTGTCGTGACGGAAAGTCGTGACAGAACGGGAAGGGGAAGACAGCTGGGAAGGAGACATCAGTCTTTTCAAAGTAGGAGAGACAAATTATATTGATTGTGCAGCAATTCCAAAATATTAATCTACAAAGAGTTGAGTAGCAGTAAGACGTTTTCAACGAGGATTCACCCCGTCGGTAAATCATGGTGGGCCTATTGCTATATTTTTTATTTGTTTAAAATTTGGACTAATGGGACTTGGTAAAAATTAAAAAGAAACAAGTTGGAAAAGGGAGAGATCGAAAAGAAGTATGTGAAAAGAAAACAGAACAAAGGCCAATTTTGTTTGGTTTAGCTTTAGGCTACAGCACGATTTCAATATGCATGAACAAGTCTTTTCCTAAGCTTGTGGATTTCCTGTTTCCTTAATTATATTGATTACGAAGGTTTCCATTATCATCAGGCTTCAATTTATTTATTGTTGTATCCGAATCTTAGCTCAGTATTAAAATTCTTTCTTCAACCTTTGCCAGAATGTTACCTTTCTTAAATTCGGTGAGTCTGCCTCATTCCTTGATTAAAAAGAAAAAAAAACTTGGAAGCTGGAGAGCGGGCTCATTCGATGGAAAGTGAAACTCTAGCACCCATTTTCAGGGCTATAAGTGACAACCAGACTCCCTCCGTGCCTTAACACCCCCTGGTTTTTGTTACCCAGGGAGACCCTGTAGCCCTCAGTGATATCGGAAACTAAATAAAACACGATGTGTTTGCTGTATTTTATTTTTTTTTTATGGCCACTTCTTATAGAAATTAAATAAAAAAAACAAGCTTTTTTTAACTGAAAGAAAGGAACGACGTTGAAACTTAAAACGAACAGAATTTTTTTCGTATATGACAGGGACTGTCCCCTCCTCAATGCCTCGCTTTTTACGCTAAAGTTTTTCATTGTTTAAAGAAAGAGTTGTGAGAAAGTAAAACTTTAGCGTAAAGAGCGAGGTGTTGAGGAGGGGACAGCCCCTTTTAAATACGGAATAATTTCTGTTCGTTTTAAGTTTCAACGTCGTTCCTTATTTTCAGTTAAAAAAACTTGTTTTTATTTAATTTTTGAACTTTTTGAATTAATGCAGGTTTTGATTTTGGCTCACCGTACATAAATAATTAAAACAAAATTTGAATTTTAATTTTACTTTTATTTGGTTAAATGGCTTTCTCGAAACTTGTTTAATTTTATTTACGAACGTTTTTATTAGTAATAAATATACGTAACTTATGAATTAACTTACGTAACGAACTTCTATATCCATATATTTTTTAATACGTATATTAGAGGGTTCGCCCCCTAGTCAATACCCTGCTCTTTAAGCTAAAGTTCGAATTTTGTTCCAATTCTTTAAAAATTACCCCTTAATCAGAAATGCCGTTAATCATAGGCAGCGCGCTAGTGCTGCCTAAGTAAAGAACGATGTGGGCACAATGTGTTTTTTTTGGGGAGGGGGGGGGGGGTCTTCATACCCGGGCACTTCGTATCGAAGGAGTCGTCGTAGAAACTTCGAAAAGGGCTCATTCGATTGGAAATTGGAGTGGCTATTGCCCTTTTTAATAGTCGAAAGTGACTGGAGGGCAACTAGCCCCCCCACGCTATCATTCCCCCAAATACATCCAATCAAAATTTTGAGATCGCCATTTTGTTCAGCTTAGTTGATTTCCAGATAGAAAATATGTTTTTTGGGGAGGATACTCCCCCACAACCCTCAGGGCAAGGGTTTTAAGTTATGCCCTGGGGTCATATAAGGTTTTTATAGAAGGCGTTGTCGTAGAAACTTCAAAACAGGCTCATTCGATTGGAAATTCAAAAGGCTAGTAGCCTTTTTAATAGTCGAAAGTGATTGGAGGGCAACTAGCCCTCCCCCCCGCCACGCCCATCATTCCCCCAAATACATCCAATCAAAATTTTGAGATAGCCATTTTTTTCAGTGTAGTCGATTTCCAGATAGAAAATATGTTTTTGAGAAGGACACTCCCCCACAACCCTCAGGGCAAGGGTTTTTATGTTATGCCCTGGGGGCTATAAGGTTTTTATAGAAGGCGTTGTCTATAAACTTCAAATCAGGCTCATTCGATTGGAAATTCAAAGGGCTAGTGCCCTTTTTAATAGTCGAAAGTGATTGGAGGGCAACTAGCCCCCCCCCCACGCCCATCATTCCCCCAAGCACATCCAATCAAAATTTTGAGATATCCATTTTGTTCAGCGTATTTGATTTCCGGATAGAAAATGTGTTTTTGAGGAGGACACTCCCCACATCCCTCAGGGCAAGGGTTTTAAGTTATGCCCTGGGGGTATATAAGGTTTTTAAAGAAGGCGTTGTAGTAGAAACTTCAATAAAAACTCATTCGACTGGAAATTCAAAGGGCTAGTACCCTTTTTAATAGTCGAAAGTGATTGGAGGGCAACTAACCCCCCCCCCCCCACACACACACCCGTCATTCCCCCAAACACATCCAATCAAAATTTTGAGATAGCCATTTTGTTCAGGGTAGTTGATTTCCAGATAAAAAACATATTTTTGAGGTGGACACCCCCACAACCCTCAGGGCAAGGATTATAATTTATGCCCCAGGGGCATATAAGGTATTTATTGAAATCTTTGTCGTGGAAACTTGAAAAAGGGCTCATTCGATTTGAAATTCAAAGGAAAAGTACCCTTTTTAATAGTCGAAAGTGGTTCGAGGGCAACTAACCCTCCTCTCACGCCCACCTTTTCCCCAAACACATCCAATCCAAATTTTTAGATAGCCATTTTATTCAACGTAGTTGAAAGTATTGGAAATTAGGTCTTTAAGGATGACAACCCGTCCCCCAGAGCCCTCAGGGCAAGGGTTTTAAGTTATGCCCTGGGGGCTATAAGGTTTTTATAGAAGGCGTTGTCGAAGAAACTTCAAAACAGGCTCATTCGATTTGAAATTCAAAGGGCTTGTACCCTTTTTAATTGTCGAAAGTGATTGTAGGGAAACTAGCCCCCCCCACGCCCATCATTCCCCCAAACACATCCAATCAAAATTTTGAGATAGCCATTTTGTTCAGCGTAGTTGATTTTCAGATAGAAAATATGTTTTTGAGGAGGACACTCCGCACACTACCCTCAGGGCAAGGGTTTTAAGTTATGCCCTGGGGGCATATAAAGTTTTATTGAAAGCACTATCGTAGAAACTTTAAAAGGGCTCATTCGATTGGAAATTCAAAGGGCTAATACCCTTTTTAATAGTCGAAAGTGATTGGGGGGCAACTAGTCCCCCCCACGCCCATCATTCCCCCAAACACATCCAATCAAAATTTTGAGATAGCCATTTTGCTCAGCGTAGTTGATTTTCAGGTAGAAAATATGTTTTTGAGGAGGACACTCCCCTACAACCCTCAGGGCAAGGGTTTTAAGTTATGCCCTTGGGGCATATAAGGTTTTTATAGAAGGCGTTGCCGTAGAAACTTCGAAAAGGGCTCATTCGATTGGAAATTGGAGTGGCTAGTGCCCTTTTTAATAGTCCAAAGTGATTGGAGGGCAACTAGCCCCCCCACGCCCATCATTCCCCTAAACACATCCAATCAAAATTTTGAAATAGCCATTTTGTTCAGCGTAGTTGTTTTCCAGATAGAAAATATGTTTTTGAGGAGGACACTCCCTCACAACCCTCAGGGCAAGGGTTTTAAGTTATGCCCTGGGGGTATATAAGATTTTTATAGAAGGGGTTGTCGTAGAAACTTCAAAACAGGCTCATTCGATTGGAAATTCAAAGGGCTAATACCCTTTTTAATAGTCGAAAATGATTGGGAGGCAACTAGTCCCCCCCACGCCCATCATTCCCCCAAACACATCCAATCAAAAGTGTTGTCGTAGGAAGTGTTGTCGTAGAAACTCAAAAAGGGCTCATTCGATTGGAAATCGAAAGGCTTAGTGCCCTTTTTAGTATTCGAAAGTGATTGGAAGGCTTGAAATTTTTATAGTAAAGATCGATGTGGGTATAATGTATTTTTTTTTTGTTGTTGTTGTTGTTTAGACCAGGGCACTTTGTATCGAAGGAGTTGTCGTAGGAACTTCGAAAAGGGCTCGTTCGATTGAAAATAGAAAGGGCTGATGCCCTTTTAATAGTCAAAAGTGATTGGAGGAAAACTAATCCCCCACGCCCACCCTCCCATTTGACTTCATGTTTAAAAAAACTAAATGTTGCCATAAGATTAAATCAAAATGCACTGGGTTAATGCTAATTCCCAATAAGGCATCTCAGCAGTATCCTAAGAACGACTCAGGGTTCTATGTTCAAACTTCTGGGGCTGCTTCTGCTCTTAAGATTTAACCAAATCAAAATAGCGTAAGTGTATCGAAACTATCAAAGAAAGTAAACAGATTTTTTTTGCGAATGGTTTCAAGTTTTCCATTTCAGGTCAACTAGACGAGGTATGAAACTAAATTAAACACTTTTATTTGTGTCCAGATTTTTAAGAGGGTGTATGTTGTTAAAAATTGCTGAAAATTTTTCTCCAGCATACAAATAGCAGGCCAAACTATAAATCTTTAAAAAAACGAAAAGATTTAAAGTATTATTTTCTTTTCTCTTAAAATACTATGTCAATATAAAACGAACAGAAGTTAATTTAAAAAAAAATTCCACAAAATAAGTTTTTCAAAGAAAAGTAAAGAGCTCCATTAAACAAAAAAGAGCAAAAATAAAATCAAATAATCTATCAAGCGTGAAACTACCACAAGTCAGCATCGATAAATAAATGAAACCCAAAACGAACAGAAATTACAATAAATAACCGAGTCAAACTCAAAACGAGCAGAAATTAGCATAAGTTGGGCTCAAAACCCCTATGCCTTCCCAAGGCCAGAACATAATTTGCACTTTACTGAAAAAAATACAAATGAATGTGCATTGTCAGTTAGTAGAAAGCTATCATGAGCTCCGAACGGGGCACCAAATATGGGCATAGAGTCCCTAGGGAGATGGTTTTCTCACTGAGAATGAAAAAACAGGATTTTTCTCACTTGAAAAAACAGGAATTTTCTCACTTTTATGGATGTTTCTTGGACGGTTATGTGTGTTGGTCAATTTATTTGTTGTTTTTCATGGGTTTCAACAGCAATTTATGTCTGTTTTTATGGTTTTTGTCAGTGAGAATGGAAAACAGGATTTTTCTCACTTTGATGGATGTTTTCTGGATTATTGAGTCTAATGGGGAACAGGGTCAATGACACTTCGTTCAAGATCAATTGATTGTTGTTGTTGTTTTTGCCATATGCACGCTCGGGGCGAATGTCAATAATTCCCTTAGAAACAACAAATTAATTCCCCTTTCTTGACAAATCAATCAACCATGACATCATCTGTCAGACATTAAAAAACTTCACCCAGAAACAATTCACCTTGACATCGCCTGTCAGATATTAATAAACTTTGCCCCGGAAACAATTCTGGTCGAACTCCAAAGATATTAATAAACTTCGCCCACGGAAACAATTCTCCAAGAAACTCCGGCGAATGTTTTGAACTTAGAGATGAAGATATGAACATGGGAAAGGGTTTCTTAGTAATTTCAAATGTCACAGCGCAGGGATGCCAAAAACAAACGGAACATGCAGAAATTACGTTTAGGGATTATTTGGGCGAAACCGTTTTAGACATTTTATGGGATTATTTCGGCGAAACAGTTAGAGACATTTTAAAAGATGATTTTAGAAGATGTTTTAGAAGAGGTTTTGAGTGTGGTCGTTATAATACACAAGTTCCATTTGAACAGTGTCGTGTGGTCCCCACCCCAACCCCAAAGGGCTCCGACCCCATACCCCAACCCCAAAGGGCCCCGATCCCCCTACCCCGACCCAAAGGGCTCCGATTCCCCTACCCCAACCCCGAAGGAAGTCCCCGGTCTCCAAAGGGCCCCCGGGTTCCCAAAGGACCACCCGGCCCCCCAGACCCCCAAAGGCCCTCCCCGGGCCCCCAAAGAGTCCCCTCCATATTTTTTAATACTTTTTTAAGGCTTTATTATATCATTTCAGAGCAAGTTCCTTTCTTAATGTCCCTCCTAAACCCATTTTTACAAGTTGAAGCATCCTTCCTTTTCACCCACAACTTTACTTTACAGCTTTTTGGATACCTCAACACCATGAAATACCTTTCAAAAGGCATTTCAGAGCAAGTTCCTTTCTTAATGTCCCTTCTAAACCCATTTTACAAGTTGAAGTACCCATCCTTTTCACCCACAACTTTACTTTACAGCTTTTTGGATACCTCAACACCAAGAAATACTTTTCAAAAGGCATTTCAGAGCAAGTTCCTTTCTTAATGTCCCTTCTAAACCCATTTTACAAGTTGAAGTACCCATCCTTTTCACCCACAACTTTGCTTTACAGCTTTTTGGATACCTCAACACCAAGAAATACTTTTCAAAAGGCATTTCAGAGCAAGTTCCTTTCTTAATGTCCCTTCTAAACCCATTTCTAACTTGAAGTACCCATCCTTTTCACCACAACTTTACTTTACGACGTTTTGCATACCCAAAACATCATGCAATACTTTTCAAAAGATATTTCAGAGCAAGTTCCTTTCTTAATGTCCCTTCTAAACCTATTTTCCAACTTGAAGTACCCATTCTTTTCACCCAAAACTTTACTTTACATCTTTTTGGATACCTCAACACCAAGAAATGCTTTTCAAAAGACATTTCAGAGCAAGTTCCTTTCTTAATGTCCCTCCTAAACCCATTTTACAAGTTGAAGCATCCATCCTTTTCATCCACAACTTTACTTTACAGCTTTTTGGATGCCACAACACAAAGCAATACTTTTCAAAAGGCATTTCAGAACAAGTTCTTCATTTAATGTCCCTCCTAAACCAATTTTACAACTTGAAATACTCATCCTTTTCAGCCACAACTTTACTTTACAACTTTTTGCATACTCAAAACATCAAGCAATACTTTTCAAAGGTTTTGTTATATTTTTCAGAACAAGTTCCTTATTTAATCCCCCTTCTAAAACAATTTTACAAGTTGAAGTACTCATCCTTTTCACTACAATTTTACTTTACGAATTTTTGAATACCACAACATCAAGCAATACTTTTCAAAAGGCTTTATTATATTTTTTAAAACAAGTTCTTTATGTAATGCCCCTTCTAAGCAAATTTTACAATTTGAAGTACTCATCCTTTTCACCACAAATTTACTTTACGACTTTTTGCATACTCAAAACATCAAGCAATACATTTCAAAAGCTTTATTATATTTTTCGGAACAAGTTCTTTATGTAATGCCCCTTCTAAACCAATTTTATAACTTGAAGCACTCATCCTTTTCAGCCACAACTTTACTTTACGAATTTTTGCATACTCAAAACATCAAGCAATACTTTTCAAAAGGCATTTCAGAACAAGTTCTTCACTTAATGCCCCTTCTAAACCAATTTTACAATTTGAAGTACTCATCCCTTTCACCACAACTTTACTTTACGGATTTTTGAATACCACAACATCAAGCAATACTTTTCAAAAGGCATTTCAGAACAAGTTCTTCATTTAATGTCCCACCTAAACCAATTTTACAATTTGAAGTACTCATCCTTTTCACCACAACTTTACTTTACGACTTTTTGAATACCACAATATCAAGCAATACATTTCAAAGGCTTTATTATATTTTTCAGAACAAGTTCTTTATGTAATGCCCCTTCTAAACCAATTTTACAAGTTGAAGTACTCATCCTTTTCACTACAACTTTACTTTACGACTTTTTGCATACCCAAAACATAAAGCAATACTTTTCAAAAGGCATTTCAGAACAAGTTCTTCATTTAATGTCCCTCCTAAACCAATTTTACAACTTGAAGTACTCATCCTTTTCACCCACAACTTTACTTTATGGCTTTTCGAATATCCCATCACCAAGCAATACTTTCAGATGGCTTTTTTATTAAATGTTTACTGAACACACACAAATTTCTCTTAGAAATAATATTTTTCGACAGTGATAACACTTTTTCTGTTCGAACTAGCAAGTTTTCTACCAAAGATACCAAATTTTTTCTTAGAAGTAACATTTTTTGATTGTGATAACACCTTTTCTGTCAGAAGTAGCAAGTTTTGCTTAACACTAACAAACATTCTCATCAAAGTAACGACATTTTACCTTAATACTAACATACTTTTACTGAACACACACACAAAGTTCTCTTAGAAATAATATTTTTCGTCAGTGATAACACTTTTTCTGTTCGAACTAGCAAGTTTTCTACCAAAGATACCAAATTTTTTCTTAGAAGTAACATTTTTTGATTGTGATAACAACTTTTCTGTCAGAAGTAGCAAGTTTTGCTTAACACTAACAAACATTCTCATCAAAGTAACGATATTTTACTTTAATACTAACATACTTTTACTGAACACACACAAATTTCTCTTAGAAATAATATTTTTCGTCAGTGATAACACTTTTTCTGTTCGAACTAGCAAGTTTTCTGTCAAAGATATCAAATTTTTTCATAGAAGTAACATTTTTTGATTGTGATAACAACTTTTCTGTCAGAAGTAGCAAGTTTTGCTTAACACTAACAAACATTCTCATCAAAGTAACGATATTTTACTTTAATACTAACATACTTTTACTGAACACACACAAATTTATCTTAGAAATAATATTTTTCGTCAGTGATAACACTTTTTCTGTTCGAACTAGCAAGTTTTCTGTCAAAGATACAAAATTTTTTCGTAGAAGTAACATTTTTTGATTGTGATAACAACTTTTCTGTCAGAAGTAGCAAGTTTTTCTTAACACTAACAAACCTTCTCATTAAAGTAACGATATTTTACCTTAATACTAACATACTTTTACTGAACACACACAAATTTCTCTTAGAAATAATATTTCTCGTCAGTGATAACACTTTTTCTGTTCGAACTAGCAAGTTTTCTGTCAAAGATACCAAATTTTTTCGTAGGAATAACATTTTTTGATTGTGATAACAACTTTTCTGTTAGAAGTAGCAAGTTTTGCTTAACACTAACAAACATTCTCATCAAAGTAACGATATTTTACTTTAATACTAACATACTTTTACTGAACACACACAAATTTCTCTTAGAAATAATATTTTTCGTCAGTGATAACACTTTTTCTGTTCGAACTAGCAAGTTTTCTGTCAAAGATACCAAATTTTTTCATAGAAGTAACATTTTTTGATTGTGATAACAACTTTTCTGTCAGAAGTAGCAAGTTTTGCTTAACACTAACAAACATTCTCATCAAAGTAACGACATTTTACCTTAATACTAGCATACTTTTACTGAACACACACACAAAGTTCTCTTAGAAATAATATTTTTCGTCAGTGATAACACTTTTTCTGTTCGAACTAGCAAGTTTTCTACCAAAGATACCAAATTTTTTCTTAGAAGTAACATTTTTTGATTGTGATAACAACTTTTCTGTCAGAAGTAGCAAGTTTTGCTTAACACTAACAAACATTCTCATCAAAGTAACGATATTTTACTTTAATACTAACATACTTTTACTGAACACACACAAATTTCTCTTAGAAATAATATTTTTCGTCAGTGATAACACTTTTTCTGTTCGAACTAGCAAGTTTTCTGTCAAAGATATCAAATTTTTTCATAGAAGTAACATTTTTTGATTGCGATAAGAACTTTTCTGTCAGAAGTAGCAAGTTTTGCTTAACACTAACAAACATTCTCATCAAAGTAACGATATTTTACTTTAATACTAACATACTTTTACTGAACACACACAAACTTCTCTTAGAAATAATATTTTTCGTCAGTGATAACACTTTTTCTGTTCGAACTAGCAAGTTTTCTGTCAAAGATACCAAGTTTTTTCGTAGAAGTAACATTTTTTGATTGTGATAACAGCTTTTCTGTCAGAAGTAGCAAGTTTTGCTTAACACTAACAAACCTTCTCATTAAAGTAACGATATTTTACCTTAATACTAACATACTTTTACTGAACACACACAAATTTCTCTTAGAAATAATATTTCTCGTCAGTGATAACACTTTTTCTGTTCGAACTAGCAAGTTTTCTGTCAAAGATACCAAATTTTTTCGTAGGAATAACATTTTTTGATTGTGATAACAACTTTTCTGTTAGAAGTAGCAAGTTTTGCTTAACACTAACAAACCTTCTCATCAAAGTAACGATATTTTACTTTAATACTAACATACTTTTACTGAACACACACAAATTTCTCTTAGAAATAATATTTTTCGTCAGTGATAACACTTTTTCTGTTCGAACTAGCAAGTTTTCTGTCAAAGATACCAAATTTTTTCATAGAAGTAACATTTTTTCATTGTGATAACAACTTTTCTGTCAGATGTAGCAAGTTTTGCTTAACACTAACAAACATTCTCAGTCAAGTAATGATATTTTACCTTAATACTAACATACTTTTACTGAACACACACAAATTTCTCTTATAAATAATATTTTTCATCAATGATAACACTTTTTCTGTTTGAACTAGTAAGTTTTCTACCAAAGATACAAATTTTTTCTTAGAAGTAACATTTTTTGATTGTAATAACAACTTTTCTGTCAGAAGTAGCAAGTTTTACTTAACACTAACAAACATTCTCATCAAAGTAACGATATTTTACTTTAATACTAACATACTTTTACTGAACACACACAAATTTCTCTTAGAAATAATATTTTTCATCAATGATAACACTTTTTCTGTTCGAACTAGCAAGTTTTCTACCAAAGATACCAAATTTTTTCTTAGAAGTAACATTTTTTGATTGTGATAACAACTTTTCTGTCAGAAGTAGCAAGTTTTGCTTAACACTAACAAACCTTCTCATCAAAGTAACAACATTTTACCTTAATACTAACATACTTTTACTGAACACACACAAATTTCTCTTAGAAATAATATTTTTCGTCACTGATAACACTTTTTCTGTTCGAACTAGCAAGTTTTCTACCAAAGATACCAAATTTTTTCTTAGAAGTAACATTTTTTGATTGTGATAACAACTTTTCTGTCAGAAGTAGCAAGTTTTGCTTAACACTAACAAACATTCTCATCAAAGTAATGATATTTTACTTTAATACTAACATACTTTTACTGAACCCACACAAATTTCTCTTAGAAATAATATTTTTCGTCAGTGATAACACTTTTTCTGGTCGAACTAGCAAGTTTTCTACCAAAGATACCAAATTTTTTCTTAGAAGTAACATTTTTTGATTGTGATAACAACTTTTCTGTCAGAAGTAGCAAGTTTTGATTAACACTAACAAACATTCTCATCAAAGTAATGATATTTTACCTTAATACTAACATACTTTTACTGAACACACACATTTTTCTCTTAGAAATAATATTTTTTTCAGTGATAACACTTTTTCTGTTCGAACTAGCAAATTTTCTACCAAAGATACCAAATTTTTTCGTAGAAGTAACATTTTTTGATTGTGATAACAACATTTCTGTCACAAGTAGCAAGTTTTTCTTAACACTAACAAACCTTCTCATCAAAGTAACGACATTTACCTTAATACTAACATACTTTTACTGAACACACACAAAGTTCTCTTAGAAATAATATATTTCTTTTCTATGTCTGAATTTATTTGCTTACATGTCTGGGTTGGTGTTTGGTTAGGTTAGATTAGGTTAGCTAAGTTAGGTTAGGTTAGCTAAGTTAGGTTAGGTTAGCTAGTAAACATTTCTCCATGTTTAAGTTAGGTTAGGTTAGGTTAGGTTAACTTATCATGAGCGCTCATGATAAGCTAACCTAACCTAACTAAAGCATGGTACAAAGTCGACATGGGGGGATTTTCCGGTGAGTATGGTTAGGTTAGGTTAGGCTAGATCAAGTTAGGTTAGGTTAGGTTAAGTTAGGTTAGGTTAGGTTAGCCTACGTACGCGCGCGTACGTAGGCTAACCTAACCTAACCTAACTTAACCTAACCTGATCTATCCTAACCTAACCTAACCATACTCGCCGGAAAATCCCCCCATGTCGACTTTGTACCATGCTTTAGTTAGGTTAGGTTAGCTTATCATGAGCGCTCATGATAAGTTAACCTAACCTAACCATAAACATGGAGAAATGTTTACTAGCTAACCTAACCTAACTTAGCTAACCTAACTTAGCTAACTTAATCTAACCTCACCAAACACCAACCCAGATTTGTAAGCATATAGATTCAGACATAGAAACGAAAAATATTATTTCTAAGAGAACTTTGTGTGCGTGTTCAGTAAAAGTATGTTAGTATTAAGGTAAAATGTCGTTACTTTGATGAGAAGGTTTGTTAGTGTTAAGCAAAACTTGCTACTTCTGACAGAAATGTTGTTATCACAATCAAAAAATGTTACTTCTACGAAAAAATTTGGTATCTTTGGTAGAAAATTTGCTAGTTCGAACAGAAAAAGTGTTATCACTGACGAAAAATATTATTTCTAAGAGAAATTTGTGTGTGTTCAGTAAAAGTATGTTAGTATTAAGGTAAAATATCATTACTTTGATGAGAATGTTTGTTAGTGTTAAGCAAAACTTGCTACTTCTGACAGAAAAGTTGTTATCACAATCAAAAAATGTTACTTCTAAGAAAAAATTTGGTATCTTTGGTAGAAAACTTGCTAGTTCGAACAGAAAAAGTGTTATCACTGACGAAAAATATTATTTCTAAGAGAAATTTGTGTGTGTTCAGTAAAAGTATGTTAGTATTAAAGTAAAATATCTTACTTTGATGAGAATGTTTGTTAGTGTTAAGCAAAACTTGCTACTTCTGACAGAAAAGTTGTTATCACAATCAAAAAATTTACTTCTACGAAAAAATTTGGTATCTTTGGTAGAAAACTTGCTAGTTCGAACAGAAAAAGTGTTATCACTGACGAAAAATATTATTTCTAAGAGAAATTTGTGTGTGTTCAGTAAAAGTATGTTAGTATTAAGGTAAAATATCATTACTTTGATGAGAAGGTTTGTTAGTGTTAAGCAAAACTTGCTACTTCTGACAGAAAAGTTGTTATCACAATCAAAAAATGTTACTTCTACGAAAAAATTTGGTATCTTTGACAGAAAACTTGCTAGTTCGAACAGAAAAAGTGTTATCACTGACGAAAAATATTATTTCTAAGAGAAATTTGTGTGTGTTCAGTAAAAGTATGTTAGTATTAAAGTAAAATATCGTTACTTTGATGAGAATGTTTGTTAGTGTTAAGCAAAACTTGCTACTTCTGACAGAAAAGTTGTTATCACAATCAAAAAATGTTACTTCTAAGAAAAAATTTGTATCTTTGGTAGAAAACTTGCTAGTTCGAACAGAAAAAGTGTTATCACTGACGAAAAATATTATTTCTAAGAGAAATTTGTGTGTGTTCAGTAAAAGTATGTTAGTATTAAGGTAAAATATCGTTACTTTGATGAGAAGGTTTGTTAGTGTTAAGCAAAACTTGCTACTTCTGACAGAAAAGTTGTTATCACAATCAAAAAATGTTACTTCTACGAAAAAATTTGGTATCTTTGGTAGAAAACTTGCTAGTTCGAACAGAAAAAGTGTTATCACTGATGAAAAATATTATTTCTAAGAGAAATTTGTGTGTGTTCAGTAAAAGTATGTTAGTATTAAGGTAAAATGTCGTTACTTTAATGAGAAGGTTTGTTAGTGTTAAGCAAAACTTGCTACTTCTGACAGAAAAGTTGTTATCACAATCAAAAAATGTTACTTCTACGAAAAAATTTGGTATCTTTGACAGAAAACTTGCTAGTTCGAACAGAAAAAGTGTTATCACTGACGAAAAATATTATTTCTAAGAGAAATTTGTGTGTGTTCAGTAAAAGTATGTTAGTATTAAGGTAAAATATCGTTACTTTGATGAGAATGTTTGTTAGTGTTAAGCAAAACTTGCTACTTCTGACAGAAAAGTTGTTATCACAATCAAAAAATGTTACTTCTATGAAAAAATTTGGTATCTTTGACAGAAAACTTGCTAGTTCGAACAGAAAAAGTGTTATCACTGACGAAAAATATTATTTCTAAGAGAAATTTGTGTGTGTTCAGTAAAAGTATGTTAGTATTAAAGTAAAATATCGTTACTTTGATGAGAATGTTTGTTAGTGTTAAGCAAAACTTGCTACTTCTGACAGAAAAGTTGTTATCACAATCAAAAAATGTTACTTCTAAGAAAAAATTTGGTATCTTTGGTAGAAAACTTGCTAGTTCGAACAGAAAAAGTGTTATCACTGACGAAAAATATTATTTCTAAGAGAACTTTGTGTGTGTGTTCAGTAAAAGTATGTTAGTATTAAGGTAAAATGTCGTTACTTTGATGAGAATGTTTGTTAGTGTTAAGCAAAACTTGCTACTTCTGACAGAAAAGTTGTTATCACAATCAAAAAATGTTACTTCTAAGAAAAAATTTGGTATCTTTGGTAGAAAACTTGCTAGTTCGAACAGAAAAAGTGTTATCACTGTCGAAAAATATTATTTCTAAGAGAAATTTGTGTGTGTTCAGTAAACATTTAATAAAAAAGCCATTTGAAAGTATTGCTTGGTGATGGGATATTCGAAAAGCCATAAAGTAAAGTTGTGGGTGAAAAGGATGAGTACTTCAAGTTGTAAAATTGGTTTAGGAGGGACATTAAATGAAGAACTTGTTCTGAAATGCCTTTTGAAAAGTATTGCTTTATGTTTTGGGTATGCAAAAAGTCGTAAAGTAAAGTTGTGGTGAAAAGGATGAGTACTTCAACTTGTAAAATTGGTTTAGAAGGGGCATTACATAAAGAACTTGTTCTGAAAAATATAATAAAGCCTTTGAAATGTATTGCTTGATATTGTGGTATTCAAAAAGTCGTAAAGTAAAGTTGTGGTGAAAAGGATGAGTACTTCAAATTGTAAAATTGGTTTAGGTGGGACATTAAATGAAGAACTTGTTCTGAAATGCCTTTTGAAAAGTATTGCTTGATGTTGTGGTATTCAAAAATCCGTAAAGTAAAGTTGTGGTGAAAGGGATGAGTACTTCAAATTGTAAAATTGGTTTAGAAGGGGCATTAAGTGAAGAACTTGTTCTGAAATGCCTTTTGAAAAGTATTGCTTGATGTTTTGAGTATGCAAAAATTCGTAAAGTAAAGTTGTGGCTGAAAAGGATGAGTACTTCAAGTTGTAAAATTGGTTTAGAAGGGGCATTACATAAAGAACTTGTTCTGAAAAATATAATAAAGCTTTTGAAATGTATTGCTTGATGTTTTGAGTATGCAAAAAGTCGTAAAGTAAAGTTGTGGTGAAAAGGATGAGTACTTCAAATTGTAAAATTGGCTTAGAAGGGGCATTACATAAAGAACTTGTTTTAAAAAATATAATAAAGCCTTTTGAAAAGTATTGCTTGATGTTGTGGTATTCAAAAATTCGTAAAGTAAAGTTGTGGTGAAAAGGATGAGTACTTCAACTTGTAAAATTGGTTTAGAAGGGGGATTACATAAAGAACTTGTTCTGAAAAATATAATAAAACCTTTGAAAAGTATTGCTTGATGTTTTGAGTATGCAAAAAGTTGTAAAGTAAAGTTGTGGCTGAAAAGGATGAGTACTTCAAGTTGTAAAATTGGTTTAGGAGGGACATTAAATGAAGAACTTGTTCTGAAATGCCTTTTGAAAAGTATTGCTTTGTGTTGTGGTATCCAAAAAGCTGTAAAGTAAAGTTGTGGATGAAAAGGATGGATGCTTCAACTTGTAAAATGGGTTTAGGAGGGACATTAAGAAAGGAACTTGCTCTGAAATGCCTTTTGAAAAGTATTTCTTGGTGTTGAGGTATCCAAAAAGCTGTAAAGTAAAGTTGTGGGTGAAAAGGATGGGTACTTCAACTTGTAAAATGGGTTTAGAAGGGACATTAAGAAAGGAACTTGCTCTGAAATGTCTTTTGAAAAGTATTTCTTGGTGTTGAGGTATCCAAAAAGCTGTAAAGTAAAGTTGTGGGTGAAAAGGATGGGTACTTCAAGTTGGAAAATGGGTTTAGAAGGGACATTAAGAAAGGAACTTGCTCTGAAATGTCTTTTGAAAAGTATTGCATGATGTTTTGGGTATGCAAAACGTCGTAAAGTAAAGTTGTGGGTGAAAAGGATGGTACTTCAAGTTGGAAAATGGGTTTAGAAAAATATAATAAAAAAATATAATAAAACCTTTATAAAACCTTTGAAAAGTAAAATAATAAAACCTTTGAAAAGTATTGCTTGATGTTTTGAGTATGCAAAAAGTTGTAAAGTAAAGCTGTGGCTGAAAAGCATGAGTACTTCAAGTTGTAAAATTGGTTTAGGAGGGACATTAAATGAAGAACTTGTTCTGAAATGCCTTTTGAAAAGTATGGCTTTGTGTTGTGGTATCCAAAAAGCTGTAAAGTAAAGTTGTGGATGAAAAGGATGGATGCTTCAACTTGTAAAATGGGTTTAGGAGGGACATTAAGAAAGGAACTGGCTCTGAAATGTCTTTTGAAAAGTATTTCTTGGTGTTGAGGTATCCAAAAAGCTGTAAAGTAAAGTTTTGGGTGAAAAGAATGGGTACTTCAAGTTGGAAAATAGGTTTAGAAGGGACATTAAGAAAGGAACTTGCTCTGAAATGTCTTTTGAAAAGTATTGCATGATGTTTTGGGTATGCAAAACGTCGTAAAGTAAAGTTGTGGTGAAAAGGATGGGTACTTCAAGTTGGAAAATGGGTTTAGAAGGGACATTAAGAAAGGAACTTGCTCTGAAATGCCTTTTGAAAAGTATTTCTTGGTGTTGAGGTATCCAAAAAGCTGTAAAGCAAAGTTGTGGGTGAAAAGGATGGGTACTTCAACTTGTAAAATGGGTTTAGAAGGGACATTAAGAAAGGAACTTGCTCTGAAATGCCTTTTGAAAGGTATTTCATGGTGTTGAGGTATCCAAAAAGCTGTAAAGTAAAGTTGTGGGTGAAAAGGAAGGATGCTTCAACTTGTAAAAATGGGTTTAGGAGGGACATTAAGAAAGGAACTTGCTCTGAAATGATATAATAAAGCCTTAAAAAAGTATTAAAAAATATGGAGGGGACTCTTGGGAGGCCCGGGGAGGGCCTTTGGGGGTCTGGGGGGCCGGGTGGTCCTTTGGGAACCCGGGGGCCCTTTGGGGCCCGGGGGCTTCCTTCGGGGTTGGGGTAGGGGGATCGGGGCCCTTTGGGGTTGGGGTATGGGGGTCGGAGCCCTTTGGGGTTGGGGTAGGGGACCTCACGACACTGTTCAAATGGAATTTGTGTATTATAACGACCACACTCAAAACCT
This sequence comes from Artemia sinica, assembly GCA_027921565.1. Classification (NCBI taxonomy): domain Eukaryota; kingdom Metazoa; phylum Arthropoda; class Branchiopoda; order Anostraca; family Artemiidae; genus Artemia; species Artemia sinica. The sequence continues at coordinate 32,768,771 of CM051269.1, forward strand.
CTTCTAAAACATCTTCTAAAATCATCTTTTAAAATGTCTCTATCCCAAAATTTTGATCGAGTGACTTTGGGAAAAAATGAGCGTTGGAGGGGGCCTAGTTGCCCTTCATTTTTTGGTCACTTAAAAAGGGCACTAGAACTTTTAATTTCCGTTCCAATGAGTCCTCCCAAGATATTCTAGGACCACTGGATCGATACGATCACCCTTGGGAAAAAGAAAAAAAAAAACAAATAAACATGCATCCGTGATCTTTCTTCTGGCAAAAAATGCAAAATTCCACATTTTTGTAGATAGGAGCTTTAAGCCTCTGCAGTAGGGTTCTCTGATACGCTGAATATGATGGTGTGATTTTCATTAAGGCTATATAGCTTTTAGGGGATCTTTCCCCCATTTTTTCGAAAATCAGCCAAATTTTCTCAGGTACCTAACTTTTGATGGGTAGCACTAAACTTTATGACGCTTATATATTTGAAATCAGCATTAAAATCTGATTCTTTTGATGTATCTATTGGTATCAAAGTTCCGTTTTCTCGAGTTTCGGTTACCATTGAGCCGGGTCGCTCCTTACTTACAGTTTGTTACCACGAACTGTTTGATAGGCATGGGCGTAGGGAGGGGGGCAGCTGCCCCCCCCCTCCTTGACCTTCAAATTTACATTATATATGGCTGAAAAAGCAGATATTTGGAAAAGCAGTTGATAAAAGGCCCTCCATCACACTATCGACTGCCCCCCCTAGACAATATGCTGCCTACGCCCATATTGATAGGGGTAATAGAAACTTGAATGGGAGGTTGTTCGGGACATAGAAAGTTCTAGTGAGTTCTAGTTCTAGTAATGACTAGAACTAGTAGTTCTAGTAGGACATATAAAGTTCTAGTAATGTTTGGGACATAGAAAGTTCTAGTGAGTTTTTTATTATACCAAATGGTGTCTGATGATCATTTTGAGTTAACCATTGTACTCCAAATGATCGACAGGCCAAAAAAGTGTCCTTCAGGGGTGGGCCCCCCACATTATGCAATAGGTCTATTCTTCAACATGCACAAGTCCTGTCTCTGATTCCTTAAACAGTATGTATGCTTTGTCTCTATTCTATAACGGTCAATGGTGTATACACTCTGTATCCAATAATATCCAATAGACTCTGTGTCCAAGGTCGGTTAACCTTGCTTACAGTTGACTCTGACTCCTTTTGGTAAACGGTGAGTACGTTCACAGCTCAGTCTCTAATTATCTTTTGTCTCTGAACCCCTTCGGCCAGCATTGTATGTGCTCTGGATTCGACCCGATCGATCCTATGCTTAATCCGTCTCCACCCCCCTTTGATCAAGGATGAGCAAACTCCTTCTCTGACATACAAAAATGCGAAGATTAAAAAAACTGAAGGAAACAAACTGATAAAAACGAAACGAGGATAATCTTCAACCAGTTTGTGAACGAAAAACGAAATATTTCGGCAAAGACCTGTGCTAAGCCGTCTTCAATGCTATATATATATATATATACATATATATATATATATATATATATATATATATATATATATATATATATATATATATATATATATATATATATATATATATATATATATATATATATATATATATATATATATATATATAGACATATATATATATATATATATATATATATATATATATATATATATATATATATATATATATATATATATATATTATATATATATATATATATATATATATATATATATATATATATATATATATATATATATATATATATATATATATATATATATATAAGAAAAAATAGCTTTAGGAACTAACCTTAATAGAAGCGAGGAAATATCTATGTATGATTATTGTATTCTTAGAGCCTATTTCATTTTCTCACTTTTTATTCGTCACCAGTGCTTATGCTTTTCTCCGACTCCCTTTATTTAACATTGCGTATGCTCTTTTGTGAACCTCCTTTGCTAAACATAGCGCACGCTCCATATGCAATCCTTTTTGTCAACAGTTCACATGTCGTCCTTGTTACAATTGTTCCAGGTTCATAAAAACTCAGCACAGAAACCTCACCACATTATGCTGGTTTCAGACCTGGTTTTTGTTTGCCTACTCGGTTATTTCAACGTTACGAATTAGATTTGTATTTTTTGTTTGAAGATTCATAAACATATATTTCATCGGAAACTTATTATTCAAATATTTGTTTTTTGATAAATCTAAACGCTCAGATTTATCAAAAGGCTAACTTAAGAGTTTATTGAAAATTAGGAATTCCGGTTACGTATTCAAATTTTCTACATGACTTAAAAAATTACATTTTTTGGAGAGATCTCATCTGTGGTAACTCCTGTTTGTTTGAATTCGGCATTATTGTTAAGTTTAATGTCTGATCGTTTATTATCTCATTTATTTGTTTTAAGTTCGGGCTATTACATGACAAGAACTCGCTCAGTCGCTCTTTACTTTCCTTTAATTCGTTTCTCGTGTTACTGATTTAATCATTTTTACAAAGAAACAAAACTTTGAAAAATGAATCATATACATTATATACTTAACTATACATGCAAACAAAATCTTAAGAGATCCCTCAAATCTCCATGAGGATTTAGCTTAAGTCTAGAATAAAAATTTGGTAAGAATCAGTTGAAGACAGCTTGAAATTGAAGAAAAACATGCTTATCATGAAATGGAAAATATAGTGAAGTTCAGATAAAACCGAATATCCTGTGTATACCATCGGTAAAAATCAAAACAAAATAAACTGTAAAATACTGTCCGTAAGAAAAACTGCAGAAAAACAAAACCACCAAATTATATTAAACTTTAAAGGAATATAAATTTGTGGGTGCAAATTGCAGGCGAAAAAGTTTAAAAGTTGAAAGCGGATAACAAAAATTAAACAACTGTGGAAGTTCTCCATTTTAACGAACTAAGAACTTTGCGGTACTATTGGACCATATAAAAGAAAGTCGGAATTTTTCTATTTGGCGTTAAAAAAAAAGAAATCGTGTTAACTTCATCTTGAATATGAATATAGCCTATGTAAAATTTAGTGAAACCTGAAATCTAAAGTGATGGATTTAATCTCATTTATCTGAAAAGGTAAAAAAAACGGTAAAGAATTCGGCATTGGACTTTACAGTCCCTACCGGCGGTGCTGATCTCCGTTTCTTGGCCCTTCAGCCAGGAAGTGCAATGGGGGGTTGGATTATCTGATTAATGTCTGTAATCTCATTCTAATTTAATCTCAAATGATTGACTTAATAATGGTTTTTACTCGATTTAATTGATTTAAGCATTAAGTCACATGATTTAAACGGTGATAAGATTTTTTTTTTCTTTATTAGATCCGTCTCTATAAAACAAAAAGAAATATATTTCGTAAAGTTTTTTGGAAAGACGACGAATGATGATAGTTTCGAAACAATGGAATCTCATATAAATTGTTTAACACCGATTATATTTTACCGACTAATTAAGGAGCATCTCATTTATGCTGCCAAAAAATGACCCTATTCGATTATTTATATATACGGCGTTGCAATTAGAAACAATTTGTCACTAAGTTAAGCTGAACGATTAATTAAAGGAAGCTAAAACTAACAACAAAAAAGATCCCACTTTTCATAAAAGAGGACAAGGTAGATATATACCTCGGAAATAGAAGTTCTCATTATCGATATTTATATTATTGGTGAGCACCGCCTTAAAAAATCAGCAAACAAAAAAAAAAAAAAAAAAAAAAAAAAAAAAAAAAAAAAAAAAAAAAGCGAAAGTTTTAGTCCAGATGTTGGGAGTAATGGAGCTTCTAAAATATTGTCTGTTATTTGTGGGAAAGTATCATTTATATTTCTCAAATGATGGGAGATATTTCGATTTTTATTTCCTCTGCATCTTTTTCAGTGGGGGAGTCATTTGGGGGAGGGTCATGGCTTGAACTCTAGAATCCTGTAGCCTTGCTAGTGGTATGTTTCCGTATACAGTTAAGTTTTATATCCCCTACGTGATAGAAGATCCGCATGGACAAAGCACGACCTTTTCATTAATGCAAACATTGGCGAAATAAACTCGAGTGAAGGTTTAAGTAAAACTGCAAAGTTAGATCTATACCGTCTTTATCGCTTTTTGATTTGCACTGCTACAGTTTATGTTTGTGCGCATTCAAATGTGTCTGAATTTTAAGGCAAAGTCTTTATGCAAAACCAATTGATGTAGAAAGACCATGACCAAATTTGTAATGATTTAACAAACTGGTAGTAGCCTTGTGCTTTTCGTGCATTGCCATCAAGTGATAGGGTGGCATAAAAACTTATTGACTGTAAACAGTTTAACCAAGTAATGGTATTTCCTATAATAGAAGCTTTTTACTATTATTGTTCAGATCCAACTTGACTTCAGTTGTGAGACTTGATTGAAGAGGGAAGTACGGTAGCAGGATACTCTTATCATGAAAAATGTTGGGGCCATGTAAGTAGTTTAATTGAATATTGCCCTCGAAGCAGGGGCGAATGCAGAACATTTTAATTGGGGGGGGGGGGCAATAGGGGTCTACTTTAAGACATTCATGGAGCATGGGCTATATAATAATTTTTTCTCCACATTACTGGGGGGGGGCAAGTGCCCCCCCTTTCCCCTCCCAAACGACGCCCCTGCCTCGAAGTGTAGTAGGCTTGTCTGTATACAGGGGAAAATTATATTTAGAACTTCGATGAATGATGACCAAGAAATATCTTTTTTCCATTTTTTTTAGGCTCAACTGGACTCAGTTGTAACAGTTGGTCCTATTTCACTGTCCTTGAGGCTTTCCCATCCCCCTCTAAAGGCCTGTTCTCTTATCGCCTATGATTTTGGTCTTTTGTATGTTTCCCTTGGAGGAGGAACGTGAGTTTAATTAGGCTTAAACATAACTTTAAAGTGTAATGGTAAAATGTTGAATTTGTGTCTTGAAGACAAGACTTTTTAAAGAAGTTTGACTTTTTCTCACAACTCTACTTTTTAAAACAATAAAAAACTTTAGCGTAAAAAGCGGGGCGTTGAGGAGGGGACAGCTCCTTTCATATACGGAATAATTTCTGTTCGTTTTAAGTTTTAAGGTCGCTCCTTACTTTCAGTTAAAAAAAAAATTTTTTTTATTTAATCAAAGAGAAAAAGCCAGTAGATTCTTATGTGGATCGGGAGTGTTGGTTGCGTGAAGCCTCAAAAAGTGCATTTGGCCCTCAAGTTGTCTAACTTTTAGTGACCCTACAGATAAAAATTGAAAAGGGGGTATTGGGGCAAGAATTTAATTCATAATCTTCCTTCATTCCAAGCAATATTTACGAACTACATTTGAAATATGGTTGCTGTGGGATGTTAGATCCTCTCTTGCTGCAGAAATGTTTCAAGTGTAACAAAAGAATAAATTCAAATGCTTGCGTGCATAAGCAAGATAGCTGGACTTTTTTTCATGTGCACTGCCATCAGATTTCCTTGCGGGAGAATGATTAGCCGATTTAAGCGTACATTAGACCTGTACCACATTGTGTATCGCGCCATAGTACTCCGCTAGTTCTGCACTAAATTTGTTGTTCAATGTTGATGGAAGCATCTCTTCTTTTATTTTTAGTTTCGTATGTTTGCTTCTTTTTCTTTCTATCTTTATTTTTTTTTCATACTCCATCTTTGTGAATATATTTGCTTGATGATGGACAATAAAAAACATTCATTTATTCATTTAAATACCCTTAAAACCCGTGAAAAAAACGAGTGTTAATTTTGGTATTTCAGACCCCCTCCCCCCTGAGAAATATTAGAAGGGATGGAATTTTTAGGGATGATTGCCATTCTTGACGTACTGATATACGGATATTAAACTTGAATGTAAAATATGGAGGGTGAAAGGATAGGGGGGTAGTCTCCCTCACACTTAAGTGAGATTTGGACCAAATAGTTTGTAGTATCAAACTGGAAGTAACCTTGCACCCTTGCGAGTAGGAACTGAAACTCTGTAAGACGATGTAAAATGATTAAGGTTCATGGAATAGCAAGATCTATTATTTTTACTGATTCTAAATACATAACACTTATTAATTTTGAAGTTGATCATGTGACTTAATAAAAATTTGCATGATTCAAAAAAAGGGAGCCCGGTCTTAAGGAAAACAGTTTAATGAAATTCTACATGAATGAGATCCCTAAAGCTACTATATAACGCATAAACTTCCTTGTTTTTCCGGGAAAGGTTGGTCAGATTTAAGTGTTTTTTTTTTTTTTCAGGGTTGATCGTATTTAACCAATAGTCATAGATTATTGAAACAGGGTTCATTTTAACAAAAATTATGGATTTAGTGCTGTTTTTAAATAATAAAAGAAATCATGTAGAGGAAAAATACTAAATGGCTCGTGAAACAGCAATTACGGCTGGAACAGTGCCAAGATAATATCGAGCAAAAATTGAAAATAAAGAGTGACATTAAACTAACGGAAATTATTCTGTACACGAGGGGATGTACCCTCCTAAACGCTCCACTGTTTGCGCTAAAGTTTAAATTCTTACCCAAATGAGTTAAAAACAGCTGCTCAGACAAAAGCAATTGGAATAGGATGAAAAGTAGTTTTCACAGTCCCCTCCTTCTTATGAATCTTATTCTAATCACCCATATTCTTCTTATAACCTCTTCTGTCCCATTCGGGTATGATCTGCTTTTCTTCTCCCCCCAGATGGATGGCAAAAAATACAATCTTTGGTAATCGGTCAGTCTGTATCCGTAAAACGTGGCCTAGCTCTCTTAACCTTTTTTTCATTCTAACCAAGAGCGGATCCAGGATTTTTGTTCGGGGGGGGGGGGGGTACCAGATTTTTTCCCGTGGACATTGTCTAGCATCCCGTGGTTTTGAGTAGAGATGACCCTAAAGGTCCTACTGGCACACCATATATGGGCATAGAGTCATTAGGGGGAATGATTGCGTAATCGGTCAATGGCCTCTTTCTCCAGGTGTGTTTTTGGCACGCTCTTAGCGAAGGTCAATGTTGTTATTGTTTCCGAGGCAAAATGCCAAGGTCAATGTTATTGTTGTTTTGAACAGAGTCATTAGAGAGAACACGTGGTTAATGGGGTCAATGTTGTTGTTGTAAGTGCACGCTCAAGGCAGATGTTATGATCCAGAAATAGTATTTGTTATTGTTATTCGAGCCAGATGTTATGAGGTTCCGAGAAACAGTTAATGACACTTCCTTCCTGTTCGAGGCGAATGTTATGATCTAGAAATAGTATTTGTTATTGTTATTCGAGCCAGATGTTACGAGTTCCCGGAAACAGTTAGATCACGTGTTTCCTTCTCAGCCAATCAGCGAGTCGGATACATCCTCCTTCTCAGCCAATCAGAGGGCTTGTTACATATGGTTTTCCCCGTTACATAACAATTCGCCCTTGAGATTTCGTATATAACGGACATGCAATGTGACTAAATTATCAGAAAGTATTTTGACACTGTGTAAACAACCTGACAATGGATAAAACAATTAGCGTAATTGATGAGCTTGAGGCCTTGGCAACCGCAATTTTCAATGTAAGTACATTTTTATTTTCAAAAGAATTTTCCTTGGACACCCTCCAGTATATTAAGCTAAAACGTGAATACATTCCTCTACCCTCAACCCTCCCCCCCCAAAAAAAAACCATGCAATCTTTATAGTCAATGTAAATATATTCATATACCCTCAACCCCCCCCCCAACAAACCATACAATCTTTATATTCAGCTAAAATGTAAATATATTCCTTTACCCTCAACCCCCCCCCCCCCCACAAACCATACTCAATGCAAAACGTATATATATTCCTATTCCCTCAAACCCCCCCCACAAACCATACTCAATACAAAACGTAAATATATTCCTTTATCCTCAAACCCCCCCCCCCCAAACCATGCAAACATCATTATAGTCAATGTAAATATATTCCTTTACCCTCAAAACCTACCCCCCCACAACAAACTATACAATCCCAAATTCTCGCAAAAAGAAATACTTTTTTCGATAAATTCCTTCCCTCTATATTTCCAGCTAAATCCCCCCCCCAACAAACCATACTGAATGCAAAACGTAAATATATTCAAAACCTAACCACCGCAAAAAGAAATACCTTTTTGTTAAATTTGGCCTTTCTGTAAGCCTTATCAACTTCTGCATATCTCTTAGCTATTAACCGCTCTGGTTTTGACACAAGGCTCTATGCAAGGTTAAAATTAGCAGTCACCCTCTTTCCGGTTTACAAACGCGGCAGCCAAAGGGACTATTCTTCTGTCAAATTAAAACACTGAGGCAATTGTAATAATTAGGCGCAGACGCATTGCGCTATTTTGGAGAAGAGAAACAGATTATTTTCAAGCTTTCTTTCGATAAAGTTTCTTTTATATTCCCAGGCGTGAATCCAGGATTTTTGTTGGGGGAGGGGGTTAGCGCTTTTATTAGAGATAGAAAAGATAATTGCTTCTTCATCATTTAGTGATTTTAGCTATAACATTTGAATAAAAGCTAGTAAGATATGCCTTTCGCTTGAATAAAACGCATGATTAACTCCATGAGAGGGATGGCTTAATTTTCCTAAATTTGGGGCCGGGAGGGGAGCGTGAATCCAGGATTTTTGCTGGGGAGGGGGTTAGCGCTTTTATTAGAAATAGAAAAGATTATTGCTTCTTCATCATTTAGTGATTTTAGCTATAACATTTGAATAAAAGCTAGTAAGATATGCCTTTCGCTTGAATAAAACGCATGATTAACTCTATGAGAGGGATGGCTTAATTTTCCTAAATTTAGGGGGAGAGAATATGGGTTTTGTGCTTTCTTAGTGATAAACTAAACAAAATTATGTTTAATAACTTTCCTTCTTTAAAAAGGGGGAAATTATTTTGATTTGATTTTTCTTCTCTTCTTTTTAAGGCAAATTATGAAGAATTTGCGGACACTGCATTGATGGGGCCTATGTCTGACGCAAATAGCGAAGAATGCGTGCCCCCTCCTGCTAAGAAGACGAGGGCCAATAATGCGCCCCCTGCCATGCAATATGATCGCTTGCCAAAGCCCCCAAACAAGTGTTGCCTGCCCAAGTGCAGCCATCCATGCAAGCCCCTGTCCCGGCTACGCAAGTCACAGCTCCTGCACAAGAAATTAACGTCGGCCCCTCCACCCTCCAACAGACGTTACCTGGGCCTTCAAGACAAGCCGTAGGCCAAACATTGGCTCCTTCTCACGCAATATCTGAGCTATCAGCTCCCCATCAAGTGTCAGTGCACTCTCCGTCAAGTCCTGAGCCTTCCATGCAAGATAGAAGGGTTGGCTCCTTCAAGCAAGTCATAGACCAACCAATGGCTCCCTATCATGTAATGGTCAAGCCTCCAGCTTTCTGTCAAGTGGTTGATCAATTTGAAGACGTGAGTATTTTTTTTCAATCAAGTAAGCTATTTTTAGCTGCTAGAGAGCCTTTTACTCTTTACTTTTGTCTTTTCACTTTTTTCTATCATTCAGGACCAAGAAATATCTAAACAAACCGATTTTTCAACACTGTGTAAAAGTATATCTCAGAGATTTATTAAAATATTAACCCCCCTCACAACCCTTATTTTCTCTGCCCTCCCTCAGAGATATCTAAATATATTTTTTGCAGAGAAACCATTCTTTTCTAATCTTTGCTATTTTCTATGCATTCACCCCTATCTCTTCGCCGCTATCTCATAAGTGATTATTTTTAGATAATTTCAATTAATGCTCACCATTTGAAACTCAAAATCCCCTATTTTTCACAATTGATTATCACATAGTTTTAAGAGAAGGAACTGAGAGAGAGATTATTCTATTTGTCACATATGGATCCCGTAATTTACACGGAATATTTCTTCGTGCCAAAGATTTTAGTGAGGGGAAACCGTCTTAACGGTTCAATCCTGGAACACTCACGCGGTGGCTTACAATAATTGAGAGCTAATGAAGAGTTCGCCGAACCTATAGAATGGAATTAGATAGAAACTTGGACTTATGCGGTCTAAGCAAATATTTCAACTTTTTTTGGGACATTATGTAAACGGGCGGAGCCAGTGGGTCCAGGAAGCACCGGGGAAGCGCCGGGGAAGCGCCACGGGTCAGGGAAGCGCCACGGGCTCGAGAAGCATCGCGGGAAGCGATGCGACCCCGAGAAGCGCCACGGGCATGTGCCACGAGTCAGGGAAGCGCCGGGGGAAGTGCCACGGGTCAGGGAAGCGCCACGCGCTCGAGAAGCATCGCAGGAAGCGATGCGGACCCCGAGAAGCGCCACAGGGATGCGCCACGAGTCAGGGAAGCGCCGGGGGAAGCGCCACGGGTCCAAGAAGCGCCACGGGTCAGGGAAGTGCCACAGGGATGCCCCCCCCCCCCCAAAAAAAAAAAAAAAAAATCCTATGTCATATCTTAGATCGTCGTTAAGCTATTTTGTTTCATTTATAGGTTGTCCTGGTCCCCTACTCGCCGTCTAGTGAAGAAGGGGAGGAACCACCAGCGGACTTTCAGAACAATGTGACATGGGACGATAGCATTGAAGTACCTGACAATATTGATGAGTTTTTAGATGATTTTTTTAAAGTAGATAATAGCGCAGTTGAACTGGTAGACTTGAGCCAAAATACCTTGCAAATTTTAGACAATTTTACCCGGGAATTGGCAGGGAACCCTCCAACCTCCGATTACCCACTTCAAACAACTGAAGTGGAACAGAGTCCAGATATTGTTGAACAAGTAGGGGGAGGGGATACATCTTTCCCCGATTTTCTTTTGTCCAATACAATATTGAATAATATAGTTGTTTTCACTGCAACATTTGGGGATCCTTTTAATACACTAATGGGGGGAAATTTTGTTTTTGATCCTGTAGAAATAGTGCATGCATATGTAGACAAAATTCGTGCACTACTGGAGAACCAAATTCAATTGTGGGGGGGGGTAGGGATTCAATTAAGGTGTCTATCGTTTTAAAGGTTTTTTATTTGAATGAGGGGAAAAGTGAGGTTTACTATCATTTTATACATTCCGAGATGCGTATAATTTATCCAAATTTAGAAAATTTTGAGGGTGTTTTTAGTGAGTGGGTAGGACAAATTATTGCGCATCTCGAGAACTATAATGAAAATGGAAGTGGGTCAGTAGTTTTATTCATTGAAAATTTAAGTGTAAATATATGTAAATTTAAGAAAGATTTTATTTTAAGAGGGGGTGGGGAAAGAGCAATAGTTTTAAATTATAATCCAGATCTAGAGGGTTGTAAAGGTGTCCAGAAGATCCGTTTTGAAACAGATCAAAAGTGTTTCAAGTATGCTTTCCTCATATCAGCCTTTCAGCCTCTAGCAGATGACGCTACCAAGAAGAATTTAGATCACTGGGCTGTACATGGGAAGGACGGGTCCAATTTCCCAGTTGTAGATTTTTCTTGCTTAGAAGGAAAATACCCAGTAACGCTACGATCCATTGACATTTTTGAAAGGGCTAATGCCCATTTAAATATTGGCGTTACTGTGGTACAATATGAAACTGAATTTAAAGATGGGGCTCGTTCAAAAAAGAAGGGGGTGGTATTCCCAGTGAGGGGCCCGTCAGTTGATTTGGTTAAACACTGGGTTTGGATGCTTTACACGCCGCCTAGTGAACCGAGCGCAATCGGCCATTTTAACCCGATCACTGACATTAGTAGAGTTCTGGGGGAGGGTAAGAATAGGGGGACTCGTTTCTACTGTCCAACATGCCTGTCTCGATTTTGGACTGAACTAAAGCTCCGAAATCACATGAAGCATTGTAGACGGCATGGGTACCAGACAGTGGAAACGGTTTTCAGGGGATAGGGCCATTCTACGTTTTAAAAATTTTCAAAATACCCTTCTCCAATGCAACAAAATATCTTTGGACTGCGAAGCTAAACTGGTGGAGGTGAATGATCCCCAATATCCAAACCGTATCAAAGAACACCAGGCCATTGCAGTGTCCTACGCCCACGCGCAAAGAGATAATTCTAATACCATGTGGTTGTTAGAAGTAGTAGAAACATTGGATGAGGGCGATGAGTGCATGGTCAAGGCATTGACTAAACTGATTGGCACGGCTAATGGTGCTATTTCTCGTTTGAGAAATACGCATTATCCAATGGTGCTGTCTGCAGAGGATCGTCTCGCGATTAAAAATCAAAAAATATGTTGGGTATGCAAGGGGGAGTTTGTAGAGGAGGATAAGGCGACTAAAGGGAAACGTGGGGGGAGGGGGAAAGTCAGAGACCACGACCACTTGTGGCAGGAAATATCCTCGGGGGGTAGTAATTTTAGGGGAGTAGCACATCAATCGTGTAATTTAAACGTTAGCCAACAGTTTTTTATCCCTGTTTTTATTCATAACTCTAACTATGACTTAAAATTTATTTTACCAGCACTGGCACGTATGCATAGGGAGGGAGGGGGAGTAGATAGTCCATGGGTGAATAATTCATTTACCTACAACATCATTCCCAAATCAGCCGAGAAGTTGTTGCTTCTCGAACTGAAATGGCAGGTAGTGGATAATGAGCGTACGTGCTGGAATAAAATTAGGTTTTTAGATTCTTTTAGTTTTTTCCCCAAATCCCTTAGTCAACTAATTCAAGTGCAGAAAAGCGACAATTTTGATAGCTTTCCCTTGCTTAAACAGCACTTTCCAGACAGTGAAATGTATGACTTATTAACCAGCAAAGGTGTATATGCATATGATTATTACTGTTCTGGCGCTCGCTTAAGCGAGGAGAAACTACCTCCAATTGAAGCTTTTCACAATTCACTCACCAACAGTGAATGCACAGTCGAGGAGTACGAGTTTGCCAAGAAGGTGTGGGCTAAGGGGGATTGTAAAAATGGGTGGGATTATTGTAGACTGTACTTGGCCAGTGACGTTCTAACTCTGTTGGATATAGTCTGTAAGAATACAGACCAGATCTATTCAGAGTTTGGACTAGATATAGGATATTATTTTTCTACACCACATTTAGTAATGGATTTAATTTTAAAAATTAGCAGGGAGGAAATAGGCCTAATCACGGATGTAGACCAACACCTTTTTGTAGAGCGTTCAATGAGGGGAGGGTATGTTTTTCACGGGGACCGGGTCTTATCAACCGATCCGAGCGGGCAAAGCACCGGTGTAAAGTCAAATGCAGTGTTCTTGGACATGAACTCGTTGTACCCCTCGGCAATGTCCCACTACTCTTTGCCGTGTGGGAACTATCAATGGCTTGAGAATCCTTGTGAGTTCCCCGACATTAACACCGTCGAGGACAACGGGCCACAAGGATGGTTCTTTGAAATTGACGGTCACATTCCACTGGCCCTTCACGACTCAGTCAAAGATTTTGTTTTTCCCTGTATCAATCGACCAGTGACCAGGGACTCGTTGAGCCCCTACAATCGGTCATTGGTTGAGGATATGGGGATGCATTGGACTCCCTCTAAACAGAAACTGATTGCTGATTTGGACCCTAAGGAGAATATCGTTGTTCACCATGTGCTTTTGCACTGGATGGTGAACAATGGCTTCAAAATCACCAAAATACATAGGGTCCTTCAGTTCAATCAGAAACCTTATTTGAAAACGTTTATCGATACTTTTGTCGATAAACGTTCTAGGGCAAATTCAAAGGTGGAGAAGGAATTGTACAAGCTCATTCTAAATTCAGCGTTTGGCAAAATGTGCGAAAGCGTACGTAACAGATCTCGCTGTGACGTCGTGACTGACCCTCTAGAGTGTGCACGAATTATTGCCGACCCTAATTTCACATCATTCACGAGCATAGAGGCCGGCATGGTTCTTCTACACAGGAAAAAGCGAAATGTAGTACTGAACAAGAATATCGCAGGAGGTAGTTCAGTACTAGAAATTTCAAAAAAGCTCATGTTGTCGTTCTTTTACAATGTGTGCAAGGTGCAATGGCCACGGGAGGGGGAGGTACAAGTTTATTATGGGGATACCGATTCTCTACTGCTAAAAGTAAAAACTGAAGATTTATTGGGTGATTTGCAAAATGGGGTGCACATCAGCTCGCGGATGGATTTCACCAACTGGAATCCATCCCTCTATCCCGAGCTGGTGAAACGTCAAGCCCCCAACCAACTATTAAAATTAAAATCTGAAACGGGGAGTGATTTGATATCTAGGGGGGTGTTCCCGGGTCCCAAAGTCTATTGCGTGGAAACACATAGTGGGGATGAAAAGAAAACATGTAAAGGGGTGCCTACACACTTTGTAAAGAGCAATTTTAACATGAGCGTATACAAAGACTGTGTAGAAAGTAGCCTAGTGCCAAGAGCACAAGTGCTTGCAATTCGCTCTCTACAGTATAGAAATTATACTGTGAGAGTAGAAAAAAATGCAATGTCGTGTATATCTGACAAGGTCTATGTGCTCGAGAACGGTGTGAGTGTCCTGCCACATGGCCACTATCGTATTTCAGATCGAGTTGAATGCGCAGACTATCGTAATCAACTTGGTCTGGATAAACTAATCTAACCAACTAACCGCCCAACCCATTCATGAATTAACTAACCCAATCTCACTACCTTAACCACTAACCCATAGCAGTGACGACAACTATTTTTCCATCGCGGCTCCAGGGGGGTGGGGGACCCTTCCCAAGGCCGGCTCCCGTGGGGGTGGGGGGCCACCAATCACTCTACTGTTCAACTGTGCTAGTTCCAAGTGTATTTTATTGTATAGAAAAGTGTTGTATAGAAAAGTGCTGTAGATGGACAAAGGTGTTGTACAGAAAGTGTGGTACAAAAGTGCTGTAGATGGACAAAGGTGTTGTACAAAAAGTGTTTAAAGACAATAAGTGTTGTACAAAAAGTGTTATCATTGTTCATGTTGAAGAAGTGTTTATCGTAATAAATGTTGCCATGAAATATTGTTTTTGTTGTTCTTGAATAGACGGGAAAATTACTACTTATTCATTGGACACATATGATTTACAGTTAGTCATAGTCCGACTGTTGTCAACAGCATGTATCAATTTAAAACACCCTTCAGATCGTTTCTGTGTGGACCCTCAATGTCGGGGAAAACAACGCTTTTAGCTAGAATAATTCAAAATTGCGATAAAATGTTTTTGGAAAAACCGAAAAAAATCTACTATTGCTATAGTATTTGGCAAGAGTCCTATGATAAAATAAAGGCTATTGCCACAACCATACCAATACAATTCATAAGAGGACTTGATGTTTTCAATAGTATTGAACCGAACTCATGGCTGATTATTGATGATTTGGCTGAATCCATTGAACAGTTCTCACAGGAAATGCTGCAATTGTTCACTGTCCGATCTCATCACGAAAACATTTCCATATCCCTAGTTCTACACAATCTGTTTCATCAGAGCAAATGTATGCGAACCCTTGCTTTGAATTGCACTATCTATATTATCTATCGAGTCGTTCGTGATTCTAGCTCGCTCATAACTCTCAATAAACAGATATACCCCGGCACTCCAAAATTTTTGTTGTCAGCGTACACTCAAGCGACTAGCAACCCCTACGGTTACATTTTATTGGATCTTAATCAGAGCACACCCGAGGATCTTCGTGGAGTCACCGACATTTTCGACAATGAAATTACAGTATATCTTCCGGTGAATAGTAGAAAAGGCTATTAGTCGCTGTCATGACACTGAAGAAACTACACGAACAACGGCATTTATTTTCCGTTTTAAGCACTTCAAAACCTCCGCTTAGGAAGGCTATACTCAAACATGGTGTCGACAATGATTTCATTAATCTAATATCTGAACTTTGTTTAAATTTAACTGAGGGCAATGTTCAACTGCCAGAAGGTGTTAGACAACAGACAAAGCAACATCGTTCCACTGTACGTGCCTTGGCTTGTAAAAATAAGGGAAACAAATTTAAAAGAAAACGACTCCTTCAAGCAGGTGGTAGCTTTTTCACACTTTTACTACCGATAATCGCAGGACTTGTAAACAGTTTTCTCTAGATGGCAAAACCCTATAAATTGACACCATTTGAACTTGTCCTCTCGCCCATCGAACATTTTGAAGACAATCTAAACAAATTCATTAATGATGAGAATATTGCCGATGATAAAAAACTGCTTTTACTTCAAGATGCATTGCGACGTATGGACAAACATAGACCTTATCGCGAGAGACCCATCGCCGATCCCTCTAAACAAGAAGCATCTCAAGATTCTGCACAATCAAAGGAGAAGGAATTGAATTCGATTGTATTGAAAATTGGGAACCTATTGCCACTGTCCTATCGAGAACAGAGTAAAAGAGTATTATCTTATCTCGTGTTGGAATCTGGTGATCAAGTTCAAGTCGACAGCATAGGGAAACGAATTATAATTCGGGGAAAAAGTTATAATCTAGTTGATTTAATTTGTGATATGGTGACGAATCGTAAAGGACTCTTATCCTTTGACGATAATCTATACACCTTTCTAAATGTATCAAACTTCCCCAAAAGTCTTATTGGCAATAAGCAAATTCTAAAGAAATTAAATGAACATCCAACAACACCATTTAAAAAAGAAGAAGAAGAAGAAGATACTAGCACCACTGATTTTACAACACCTGTGGCTGCTAGTCAAAAGCGAAGACGAATTGATTCGCCCTCCAGTGTGCAAAAGGGGAGTGGACATTACACTACGTGTTTACGTTCAAAATGGATGAAGTTTTGAAAGGTGTCTATGAAAATGTTGGTGAAGCGGGAAGTTTAAGTTCTCCCAAAACGCTTTCCAAAGTCTCCGGCACCACATTGAAAAATGTAAAAGAGTATCTAGAAAATGAACCAAGTTACACATTACATCGGAATCATAGACTTCGCAGTAAACAATATCGTCAAACTAAAGCCTTTTTCCCTCTGCATATAATGCAAATGGATCTTTTAACTTTAGACGCAGTTCAACGACGTCACAATACACCCTACAAATATATTCTAGTGGCAATCAGTATCTTTAGTCGCTATGCCTATGCCATTCCACTGCGATCAAAGAGAGGTGTTGAAGTTGCTCGGGCCATTGAAAGTATTCTTGAGCAGGATTCCTATAGAAAAATTCAATCAGATCGTGGCAGTGAATTTGTTAACCCTCATGTGCAAAAGGTTCTTTTGAAATATAATACGACACTCTATCATAGTCACAGTCCGATAAAGGCTGCATTGGCCGAACGATTAATAAGAACGATTCGTCTATTAATTTCAAGATATTGTACACTGAAAAATACATCTGCTTTTATTCACGATTTAGATAAAATCATGCAGATATACAACCATCGACCACATCGATCTCTGTCCAACTCTAGCCCTCGGGATGTTCACTACAGTGAGAATACATTTGATGCTTTTCTAAAGCAATACTCCAATGGCAATGAGAAGAAAAAGAAGAAGAAATTCAATGTTGGTGATACTGTTCGAATTAATAGAACCACTAATATTTTTGAAAAGGGGAATTATTTATGGAGCACCGAACTTTTTAAAGTGTCCAAAATCCTAGACACCATACCCATAACTTATCGGCTACGAGATACCAAAGATGATGAAATTCTCGGTGGTTTTTATGAATATGAACTGCAAAAAGTTAGAAACACTAGTGAAATTTATCAAATTGAAAAGATATTAAAGAGTCGTACTCGTAGGGGCAAGAAGCAGTTGCTTGTTCGCTGGCTAGGATACAACTCGGATTTTGATTCTTGGGTCAGTGCTGAAGATATTAACAATGCCCAATGATTTCTATGTGACTTTCATGTCCAATGTTTCTGATCCTCTCTACAATGACTTGAATAAAACAAGTGATTTTTGGACAAAACTCTCCCCCACCATCAAATTCGACGGAAAGTATGAAGTGGCTCTTGTCGACTGTATTCTCAAAAATACCTATGACATCCTGAGAAAGGATCGTAAATATGAAATAAAAATTAGACCCTATGATTGGCCACCACCACCAGGTGATCAAGAACAAATTCAAAAAATCAATTGGTTGGATTATCCATATATTGAATTACCCTACGAGGAACTCACCTGTATGAATGATTTATGTCGTACTATTAATAAAAGAATTTCCGCTCGTAAAAAAGGAGCTTTTCATTTCAACTATTCAAAGGAGGAGGGCAAGATCTACATTAGTTCCCCTATTGCCAGTGAAAAGATTATTCTCAATGATAACCTAAGGGATGTTCTTGGCTTTAAGCTCAATATAATCAATGGTAAAAGTGCCGGAAACACTAATTTCATTTTTGCCGACTACCCGCCTGCCTTCTCCACAGACACTTGTATATTTCTCTATGCTTCATTTGTGGAAACATCTCGGGTTGGTAATTCAAATGTTCCCCTCCTACGAGTTCTTGAACGAAAAACCAATCAAGAACATATTCATCACTACAATATAAAGCATCTTCAGTATATTCCAGTAAACACTTCCTATTTGGAACTCTGTCAGTTAACATTAAGAACTGAATTGGGTGATCCAATAGCAATTTCAAAAGGTTTGGCTGTGATTACATGTCATTTTCGACCCATCGTTCAACAGCAAGATGTCTAATAGAAAAGTGGTATTCACTTGTCCTGATATTGACTGCTATGTTAATACTCTTGGCCCAAGACAACAGGGCAATGGAATGGACTATTACAAGGGTCGCTCGTCAATGTCTGGCTATGGTCTTGGTAGCTGGTTTGCTAAGCTGTTTCGCTCTTCACTACCACTGGCTAGAAAATATCTTGTACCGGCTGCGACAGATTTTGCATCCTCTACACTATACGATTGGGGCTCTGGCAAGGATTTTAAAAAAAGTGCTTCGGAAAATCTTAGGTCCAGTGCGCGAACCCTTGGCGAGAAATTAAAGCAAAATGGTAAAGGTTTAAAAAGGTCAAGAAACAACGCATCACTCATCAGTCTCTACTCAGGACGGAAACGAAAGACATCCCTTTTGTCAAAGAAAAGAAGGAAAAAGCCGATACGTAGTGTAACCAGAAGCCCCAGGAAGAAAATTGTTAGATCGAAACTTGATTTCTTCTCTTAAGATGTCCTACCTGCCGCATAAGGATTCTCAACCTTCAATCACCGCCTCATTGAATCTATTCAATGCCGAAAATGTTGATGTGAGTGTCAAGCATGGATACTATGAACAATTTTATCCACTACAACCCCTCTCCGATAATATCCACTTTCAAATTTATTCCAATGAAGACTACTTTATGGACATGTCTTCAACATTTATAGATTTGCAAATGAAAGTCCGGAAAACTGATAATACAATGCCGATTCGGGCCGATGGAATATCCTATGAAAATTGTATACTACATAATTTATTTCGTCAAATTAGTGTCTACATCAACGGCACGCTGGTGAGCACAAGCAACAATCTCTCAAACTATGCAAGCTATATGCAATTCATGCTGATGACACCCAAGTCATACAAGGAATTGAGAGGTGCCTCCAATGGATATGAATATATTACTAATACTGATAGTACAGATGCACTTAAAAATGCTACAACTAGTGAATTACATCTAGTTGGAAAAATATATCATGAAATATTTAATATACCCCAATGGCTACCGCCCAATGTTAAAGTGGATATAAAATTGACGCTTGCACCATCCAATT
Organism: Artemia sinica; assembly: GCA_027921565.1. Lineage (NCBI taxonomy): Eukaryota > Metazoa > Arthropoda > Branchiopoda > Anostraca > Artemiidae > Artemia > Artemia sinica. The sequence continues at coordinate 32,788,394 of CM051269.1, forward strand.
TCATATTGAGAAAGGAACTTGCCGCCAATCCTGATGTAAGTCTCTCCCTCACCTCGGCAATACTTCATGTACGCAAACAACAGGTTATGAGTTCTGTTGCTTTGGCCGTGGAAAAACTGAGAGCCAATGGCAACAATATTAAACTACTTGTTCCTCACACAATCACCAATCAACGTCATATTGCAATGGGCTCACGCACCTTCACCGATTCATCCTTTATCAATGGCGAAATCCCCTCGAAATTGGCTTTGGCCTTTGTAAAAAGCGCCAGTGCAATAGGATCATGGACTGAATGTCCACATAAATTCGAGATGTTTGGACTTTCATCTCTTGTGTGCAAAGTAAACGGCATCCCACTCTACAATCTATCTTTTGATAAATCCTATAGAACATTGTATGAGTTGACCATGCAAACCCTAGATCATGATTCGCAACTATTTGAAAATGGTATAACCGAAGATATGTTTGCTAAAACACATGGTATCATTGTATTGGATTTGTCTGGCACACAGGATATGAGTATAGTACGTACGGGGACTGTGCGTTTAGAGTGTACATTTGCCGACCCATTGGCTGAGAGTATTGCCCTAATCTCACTAAATCAATATGAAACCTATTGGGAAATCACTCCCGAAGGCAGTGTTCTACTAGACTTGGCGCCATGAACACCAGTCAAATAATCAGTGTATTTAATATGGACCCCTACATGTCCCAGTACAAATCCTATTGTCTACCCTCAGACTATCTTGGAAAAATTCAAAGTGCGAACAATACCTTGATTATTGTTAATAGCAGTCCATCGACTGTGCTGACGGGTCATTGGCTGTGCATCTATCAAACAATGAAGAATATCGAATTTTTTGATCCTCTTGGCCTACCCTATACATTCTACACGCCTCACATCAGCAACTATATTGAGAGCAGTAATAAAACTATTATTCAAAATCGAAAAAGGGTGCAGGATCTAACGACTAAAAGCTGTGGCTTCCATGCGCTACTATATTTTGTGTTCCGATGTCGTGGCTATACTTACAAGCAGTTTCTCCATATTTATGGTGACAATCCACGTCTGAACGACTTTCTAGTGGAAAATATACTTACAAGTGTATTTAATATTGATTTCAGTGCCCTAAGAGTAAAGTGCTTAAAAAATGTTTGTGAATTTGTTTATTAATAAAATGTATATATACAACAATGTCTTTAAATCTTCACTTTTAGATTTCTTCATCGGTGTATAGGTAACTGTCGTGAACCACTAATGCTGGTAAATCATTTGGATTCACTATATATTGATCTTGATTGACTGCAAAGTCAGGATCACATTTTCTGCAGTACAATGTAACTTCACTCTTGTCATATCTCTTTGTATAGTCAATGATACTATTTGCATTCATATTATGAAATTCACGAGTTTCAATCTGTCTATTTGAAGCAATATCACATACTGTGTTTTCAAGTGGTGAATCACATTCGGTAACTGCCAAATAAAAATCGCTTGGTCTATAGTCATAGTAGGTGGTGTCATCACAACGATGACGTAGAAACCAGATTGTCTTGTTACCCCAACAGTTGAATCGTAGACCAGATTCCTCTTCCCAGAATAATTTAAATCCACGACGATACCAATCTCGTAGAAATAAACTAAAATCACGTTTAGGATTCTTTCCAATCATAGCGGGGTAAGTATTCTCCCACTGATCACATTTATCATTGTGACAATTGGAGCATAGGTGCCCTCTAGGATGAGAGTCACACACCTCCTCAAGACATGAATTACATCCTTTAATTTGTACTGCATAGCCTCTATGTAATTTGCAAGGATTACATAATTTACACTTTTCATTATAGTCATCAATAATTGTACAATTCTCGCATTGAGTCCAACTGCCAAGAGTGTACATGCACAATGGGCATATATAGAACATTTTGGTTTCCGATGTCAACTCTCTCACAGCTAAAACGAAACTGATCGTCTTCGCTCGATAAATTCAAAGTGTAGGAAAGGGGAGAGGAGTAACTCTGTGACGTTGCCTCTTTCGTAGGAGGAGCCATCTACATTGGCAATGAAAGTATATCCACGATATCATTCTGACGTGTCGTGATCAAGATATCAATGAATTGAGTATAAGCATTTGAATCACATTTTAAAAGTTTCATACAATAGTCCAATGGGGGAGAATCAGTTTTCATTATATTGTCAAGTGTTCCTTGGGAGAATATCCTGCGTTGAAGAGATAACTCAAGAAAATCATCATCCAAAATCAAATGTTTTTCCATAAACACTAGATTTGATCTAATTCTCTCTTTCTCAAATTTATTCATTTTTCAATCCTTTCACTCTGACTGCCAACTCTAGACTGAAAAGAAAGTTGGTTCGGAAACAACAACAAATACTGTTTCTCGGAACCTCATAACATCTGGCTCGAATAACAATAACAAATACTATTTCTGGATCATAACATCTGCCTCGAACAGGAAGGAAATGTCATTAACTGTTTCTCGGAACCTCATAACATCTGGCTCGAATAACAATAACAAATACTATTTCTGGATCATAACATCTGCCTCGAGCGTGCACTTACAACAACAACATTGACCCCATTAACCACGTGTTCTCTCTAATGACTCTGTTCAAAACAACAATAACATTGACCTTGGCATTTTGCCTCGGAAACAATAACAACATTGACCTTCGCTAAGAGCGTGCCAAAAACACACCTGGAGAAAGAGGCCATTGACCGATTACGCAATCATTCCCCCTAATGACTCTATGCCCATATATGGTGTGCCAGTAGGACCTTTAGGGTCATCTCTACTGTTTTGTCTTTACAGGTATTTTTTGACTAATTTTCAACTCGGTCAAAAATTTCGGGGGGGGGGTTCAAACCGGGTACCCCCCCCCCCCTGGATACGGCCTTGATTCTAACCCCAGAAATTAGAACTAAACAACAATTTCTTATAGTTTATTGTTTGATATACGGTCAATCAAACTACTATCTAAAACTATCGGTACCTGTTAAATATCCCGACCGCACTTCGTTTTCTCTCTGTAATAAAACCGGTTTCTCTCTGTATATCAGTATGCACTCGGAGATAATCAGCTTAGCCTGAGAGAGATAAACTACAATGCAGGTATATTTTAATTATGTATTTAATATATAGAGTTTGTATTTTGGTTAGGTATTTAATATAATGCGTTCTGGGTGGCCTGCTTTCCATAATTCTCTGCTGCATTTTCTATAATTTTGTTACTAAAGTATTATATTTTCATCATATTTTAGTATATATCATCATGATTTACCAACCTTCACATCTTGATTGTGGTCGGGCTATTTAACAAGTACCAAACTATCTTTAGGCAGTTCCCTCGAAGAACATTTTATAAATCCTCTTGATCCTGTTGAAGTGCCCACGTTTCAGAGCCATACTTGACCATTGTCATGATCAGGGCTTCCAATATTCTAATCTTAGTTCACAAGCTTATCTTCTTATTCTTCCAAAGCCTTTTCAACTTCAATTCAATTTCAATTTATTGAATACTACAATAAATACATAAATCAAACAGTTCGTGGTAACGAACTGTAAGTAAGGAGCGACCCGGCTCAATGGTAACCGAAACTCTAGAAAACGGGTTTTTGATACCAATAGATATATCAAAAGAATCAGATTTCAATGCTGATTTCAAATATATAACTTTCATCAAGTTTAGTGCTACCCATCAAAAGTTACGCGCCTGAGAAAATTTGGCTGATTTTCAAAAAAAGGGGAAAGACACCCTAAAAGTTATAGAACCTTAATGAAAATCACACCATCATATTCAGCGTATCAGAGAACCCTACTGTAGAGTTTTCAAGCTCCTATCTATAAAAATGTGGAATTTTACATTTTTTGCCAGAAGAAAGATCACGGATGCGTGTTTATTTGTTTTTTTTTTTTTTTTTTTTTTCCAGGGGTGATCGTATCAACCCAGTGGTCCTAGAATATCGTGGGAGGGCTCATTGGAACGGAAATTAAAAGTTCTAGTTCCCTTTTTAAATGACCAAAAAAAATGGAGGGCATCTAGGCCCCCTCCCACGCTTATTTTTTTCCCAAAGTCACCCGATCAAAATTTTGAGATAGCCATTTTGTTCAGCATGGTCGAAAATATGATAAATATGTCTTTTAGGGTGACTTAATCCCCCGAAGTTCCCAGAGGGAGGGCTAAAAGTTATGACCTTTACTCAATGTTAACATATAGTATTGGTTATTGGGAAGTATACAGAAGTTTTCAGGAGGTTTTTTTTCTGGTAGTGGGAGGGAAGGGTGGGTCGGTGGTTATGTTGGAGGATCTGTTCGTGATGGAAGTTTTCATGGGGGAAGGGAAATTGCCATGAAGGGGGCGCCGGACTTGCCAGCATTATTTATTGGTTATTGGGAAGTATACAACCATTTTCAGGAAGGATTTTTTCTGGGGGGGGGGGCTAGAGGAGGGGGTTACTCTGGAGAATATTTCCGTGGAGGATGCTTCTTTGGGGTAAGAGACATTTCTATGAAGGGGGCGCCGGATTTCCAAGCATTAGAAATTAAATCGATCATTAGACGATCAGAAATTAAATAAAAAAAACCAAGTTTTTTCAACTGAAATGTAAGAAGGAATATTAGAACTTAAAACGAACAGAAATTATAACGTATGTGAGGGGGTTCTCCCCCAAGTCAATACCTCGCTCTTTACGCTACAGTTTTTTTAGTGCTTTTAAAAGAGCTATCTATTCTAATTAAACGGCCTTTGTGATTCAGGGGTTTGTGAATCAATTTTTTTTTTAACTTTTAACGTAAAGAGCGTGGTATTGACTAAGGGGAGAACCCCTTCATATACGTAATAACATATACGTAATAAAAAAACAATAAAAAAAACAAGCGATACGGCTCAATAGTAATCGAAACTTTTAAAAACGGAATTTTGATGTCAATAAATGTATCAAAAGAATGTGTTTATAATGCTGATCCTAAATATATAAATTTTATTAAGTTTAGTATTACTCATCAAAGGCTACAGGCCTGAGAAAATTTACTCGATTTTTTAAAGAGGGGGGAAACATCCCCTACAAGTGAAAGAATTTTAATGAAAATCACACCACAGAATTAAGCGTATCAGAAAACCCTATTACATAGGTTTCAAGCTCATATCTGCAAAAATCTGCAACTTTGTATTTTTTGCCAGAAGAAAAATATACGAATATAGAAGTTAGTTACGTAAGTTAATTTGTAAAGACATCCATTTAGCAAAAGAAAAGTAAAATTTTTATGCAAATAAAAGCTGCATTAACTAAAAAACGATCAGAAATTAAATAAAAAAAACAAGTTTTTTAAACTGAAAGTAAGGAGCGACATTAAAACTTAAAACGAACAGAAATTATTCCGTATATGAAAGGGGCTGTCCCCTCCTCAACGCCTCGCTCTTTACGCTAAAGTTTGACTCTGTCTCACAGCTTTATTTTTTAAAACAATAAAAAACTTTAGCGTAAAGAGCGAGGCGTTGAGGAGGGGACAGCCCCTTTCATATACGGAATAATTTCTGTTCGTTTTAAGTTTTAATGTCGCTCCTTACTTTCAGTTTAAAAAACTTGTTTTTTTTATTTAATACACTTAAGCGCAAGAGGTCCCAAGAAGCATAGCTTGTAGAGGACCTCGTATCAATCACAAAATCCACACAAAACAAATCAGGGAAGGAAAAAAAAAATACAACAATATCTCAAAAATATAAACACAATGCGAGAAAAATCAACAAAAAAAACAAAAAAAAAACAAACAACTGCTACACAATAACCTTTGACTTAATTTTATCCAAACTGAAAATGTCCTGTAATTTATTAAAATTCCAAACCATTAATAATATTATTAAACAACGGGGTTCGAATCTCATTCAACATAATAAGAGAGGAGAAAAGAAAAAAAAACTATATAAAGTAAAGCGGAAAAAATAGGTAAAGCAAAATGAACAAAGAAATAAAGAAAAAAACGAAATTACTTCAAGCCTTGGAGAATGTTTTTCTGCAAAGGGGAGAAGAGTTTTTGATAAGAGAAAGTTCACTGGGAATAGAGCAATTGCAAAGTTGCAATTGCAACTTTGCAATTGCAACTTCCAAAGAGAAGTTGAGACCAATTTAAGAGCAATTGCTCTATAAATTGGTGACCTCTGAGCTGCTGATGATACCCTTTTAGGCAGCCGAAATTGGTGAACAGAGCTCCAAAGCAAAGTCTGGCATTCGCGTGTTGATGCAAGATCAAAGTAGGATAAGATGTTTGGAGGAAGCGAGAAATTGGAGGCTCGGTGAGCTAGTTTTAGGTTCTGCTTCTTGATAACCACATCTAAGGCATCTAGACCTGTATCACTGTAAAGATCGGGGAAGGCGAAAAGTTGCCTTCACCGCTCTATTCTGTGCTGTTCGGAGTTGCCGAAGGGAAGAATAGTTAGCATTGCCCCATACAGTGCAGCAATAAGAAAGATAAAGAAGGACAAATGCATAGTAAAGAGAAAGCATTACATCGGAAGGAAGAAACTGATTGGCAGGATGAAGCATAGACACTTGACGAGAAATTATAGAATGTGTAAAGGAAATATGAGTTTTGAAAGAAAAAAAACAATCAACGTGCACACCAAGAAGTTTAACACAAGATTACTGGTGAATTATATCAGTACCATAAAAAACAAAGATTGTTGGGAAGATTCAGACATTGGTATGGGGTTCGAAAATGAATAATGCTACTCTTAGAGCTATTCAACAGCATCCCGTTCTGCTCACACCAATCACGCATATGGTTGAGCAGGAGCTGAGCCTTAGCAAGAGCAGAGGGCAGATCATTAGAAACCACAAAAAAATTACTATCGTCTGCAAACAAAACAGTGTGGGTATCAAGGTTGGGAGATGGAGGAAGGTCATTAATATAAATAAGAAAGATGAGTGGTCCCAAAACTGAGCCTTGAGGTACCCCTCTGGAAACCGAAGCTAGATCAGAATATTTCCCATCATAACACACAAACTGAGATCTATTAGACAGGTAAGAATTAAACCATTCAAAGGCAATTCCCCGAACTCCAAGTAGAGACAGTTTTCCCAGTAATACAAAATGATCTACCCTGTCGAAAGCTTTATAAAAATCAAGAAATAGTCCTAGAACACAACGAACCTTGTCTATGTTAACACGCACGAATTCTGTAACGTCAACTAGAGCACATGCTGTAGAGAGTTTAGTTCGGAAGCCATACTGGTGATCAAACAGAACAGAACCGCTTCCAATTGAAGCACAAGTAGAGAGGAATGAAAAAAGCCTCTTATCCACAACTTTTTCAAGTAATTTCGAAAAATTGGGAGAATTGATATAGGTTTATAATTTGACACTAAGCTGGGGTCACCCTTCTTAAAAAGAGGGAGTACGTTTGCAATTTTAAACGAATCAGGGTATACACCATTTGAAATAGATAGATTAAAAATATGGGTAAGAGGTTCAACAACACAAGAAGAAACAGACTTAAGCACATGGTTTGTTAGTCCAAGCGCATCAGCTGTGTTACTGCTACTTAAAGAAGAAATAAAATCACGGATCTCTATGCTTGTACAAGGAGTTAGAAAAATACTTCACTCAGCTGGTGAAGATTTACCTAGTTTAGGAAAGGAGGGGGTCTTAACAGTTTGTAGGGTGGTAAAGTAAGAGTTGAAGGCACTAGGCACAGCTGCTTTTTCAATAGTTGAACTATCTGCATTCTTGAAGGCAGTAGGCTGTTTCTTTGATTGTTTCCTACGAGATAAAGCTTCATTAACTACACTCCAAACTTTCTGTAAATTACCTTTGCATTCCTGAATTTTCAACAAAAAATAATTCTTCTTAGCTAGTCTAATTGTTGATGTTAATACATTCTTATAATGCTTATACTTTGATAAATCATCAGGATCAAGGCTTTTGCAAGCCAGCTTAAAAAGCTCTGACTTCTGCATTGTTGATCTCACAAGACTAGGAGACATCCAAGGCATCTTGGGTTTATATTTACTAGAAGATCTTACTAGGGGAACATTTTTTTTCAATTAGTGTTGTCAGCCGACTCATTAATGAGGCGGCTGAAGCCCTATTAACATCTTCAGAATTCATTACTGAACACCAATCACTAGCACTAAGATCAGACATAAGGTTATGAACATTGCTCTGGCTATAAATTCTTGAATAAGACTCACCTCTGGTATCCTCTTGGCTCAGCATTTTAATTTGGGAACAGAACAATAAATTGGAAAATGGTCAGAAAGATCAGAGAAAATAATACCAGAAGAAAATTTAACATCATTTTTAGAAGACAGGAAAATGTTGTCAATCAGAGTTGCAGAAGGTCTGACTGGATCAACACGAGTAGGAAAGAAAATGCAAGGGAGAAGGCCAGAGGAAGAAATAGATTAAAAAAAACGGTCAGACTCATTACCACACCCAATTTTCAATAAATTGCAGTTAAAGTCTCCAAGCATAAAAACATTTCTTGAAGCAAGCTTATCAACTGAGTACATTTCATCAATTAATTCAGAAAATTTTGCTATTGGGAAAGATGGAGGCTTAAAAAATAAACAAATAGTGTCACAACTTACTGTATCATATGACAGGTCAACAATCAAAGCATACACACTTCTATTATTTACGACTGGATCAAAAATCTTCTCAAGATCTGAACGTCTCACAACATTAAGGTTACTTCTGACAAAAAGGGATATACCACCAGAGCACTTAGTTAGAGATCTAGTTGAGCGGTATGCAGTAAAACCTGGTATGTCATACACAGACATATCATCACTTGAAGACAGCCAGGTCTCTGTGAGACCTACTACATCATAAGGGCAGTTGATACCACCAATATATTGCAGAACATTATCCCATTTGTACCTTAGACCTTGCACATTCAAAATAAACACATTAAAGTTTTTAACAGAAGACATTGAGGGCAACACTTTTTCAAAGTAATGTTGATAAGAATGGTAACAACAATCAGACTGATGAAGAGATTTTGACAGAGGATCATTTTCACTATCATCACTAGAAACAAAAGGTGAATCAAAACACACTGAATCAAGAAGAGAAAGTTTAGTTAGGAAACAAAAAGAATCTGGGGTATCATCCATTTTCATTATCCAATATTAGGAAAAGCGGTGAAACAGATAAAGCTAAATTAGTGTGGACAGGAAGAATACAGCATAGAAAATAAGTTAAAAAAACAAACTGCATGTAATAATTTTGATGACAAGGGAAAAAGAACAAGCCAAAGAAAAAAAAATGAAAAATTGGCAAAAAAAATAACTAAGCAGATGAAATTTTATTCTAAAGAGAAGAGTTATGTTAAGCAGCACTAGTCATTCTGAAACAATACTGGCAAAAGATTCTTTCAAAACAGGAAGGGCATTGATGTCACCAATGGATGATATTTTGAGTACCCTACTTCCACTTTTAACAAAAATATCACCATTCAAAGCCCATGCATTATTCCTGCCACAATGAGCTTTAGCTTGTGAAAGTAAGGTAAGCCTAGGTTTAGTCAAAGGCTCATTGATGACCACACCAGATCCTTTCAGGTCCTTTTTATTTTTGAGAAGCAAGAAACGTGCTCTTAGGTTGCAGAACTCAACAATAACTGGTCAATTTTTATTACCAACTCGTTTCCAATACGTTTCACAAACACAATGTCACTGTTCAAAAGACTAAGGCCAGGAAACTTATCTTGCCAAAGTGATAAAAACTTAGGGTCAGGGTTGTCAAATGTAGTATCTTCAGGTAATCCAAATACATTGAGTTGATTTTTTAATTCTTGCTGTTTAAGTTGATCAGTTTGAGCAGCAGCATGATCAGCAAGCTTTTTTTCAATGTCTGCAATTTTACCAGAAAAGTCCATTGCTTGAAGCTATGTACTGACCATCTGTTTAATGTCTTCCTGGATGGAGCCTGACATCAGGTCCTTTACTGCCAAATTAAGATCAACTTTGTCACCTTTTTTAGGCAGACCAAGGGATTTAACTTGTGACTGAATGCTCTTTGTAACAGTAGTAAGCAGGGATATAAAGACATTTTCTTCAATGGACTTTGCCATCTTCTTCAAATTAGTGATACCTGTCTGAATCTCAGGCGTAGCAATGGCAGGATTACTTGGGTTAGCAGGCCTAAAATTAGCAGCAGCAGATTGGCTCCTGGTAGACATTTCAAAGAAGCAATATGAGCAAAGCACAGCAGAATACAGAAACCAAGCAAAATGCAGGAAACAAGCAGATGCTGAGTAGCAGCAGGATTGTTGGAAATTAGTATAAATTGGAAAGAATCTTACCCTTAAAGTCCTCTCTTTACCGTAGGGGTATCGTTGGATATACTTTTCAGTTGTAATAGGGACAACTGATGAACCCACTGGTACCAATAGTTGTTGTTTCTTGTTAAAAACCAATGAGATATAATTCAGCACAAAACTCCACAGGCCTACATCATGACTCAATCCATCATGGAACAATCTGGGACAATCGGTCCTGATTCAATCCAGCCTCCTTTCTAATATTGCTACTGAGGTAAATGAAGCGATCTGCTTGATTGATTTCCTTGATCCTAGCATCACCTCTTCACCCTTTATTCTCTCAGTCTAAGTAATTTAGCCTTCTTAATCTTAATTTTAAGACCTGTTCTTGCACCTTGAACTCCACAAGTCTCCAAGGCTTCAAGGACAATCAAAGCACCTACACAATATTTATTATAGAAAAATTCTACCTTCCCATTTGATACCATTTTTACTATAACCTTGTTCGTACTCCTTAGGAGTTCATCAAAAACATTCTATACTGGTATTTAGTATCCAAGAAATCACCATTAATTAATAACTGATTATGGTTTCATTTTAGGCTTTCTGCCTCCTGGACACTACCCACTGTACCAGGGACAAGAAAGTGGTCAGGATTTTTGTTTTTTTTTTGGGGGGGGGGGGTACAAAAAACTTTAAAATTTGTTTAAATATTTTTTTTGTCGCGTCTTTATGAGTCGGACGAAAATATCAGGATGGATGTTCAAACCTGGAAATCCTCCCTGGATATAGCCTTCACCTTGGATAATCTAATTTCTTTCGAAGAGCATGGTTGCCTGTACAGCGGAACGGTGTTAAGCATCCCTATGATCCTTAGTGGCTTCTTCGTATTCTTAGATATGGAATATTTTCATCGACAAATACCAATATGAATCAATATAAAATTCCTCGTTGCCCTTAGCAATTAGATTGCTTATCACCATTTCTAGGCTGTCTTTGCTTTCTGGGTAGATCACCAGTCGTTTGCGTAGATCATACGCATACTTAAGATACTCAGAAATGTAAACCCGTTAGGCCCAAGACACACTTGACGTTTTTCCCAGTGCTTGTTTTACCCTACACCCCTACACATTGAAAAAATACACTGTATGCCCCCTATATTCGTATGAATTTATTGCACGTACGTGCATTAAGGGGGAGGGGGAGCAGTTGAACTAGAAATTATTCTCAAAACTAATTGGTAGAAATTTTCCTAATTTAAATGAATTCAGATTTTGTTAAAAATAGTATTAAGTTTAGGGCACATAGATTGGAATAACACTCATTTTTTATTATTTATGATAAACAGGCTTTGATTTGCTTAGGGTCGAAGGCAAGGGCTAATTTGGGCCCAACACCCTGACACTTGAAACTTCCTTGAATTTCTGGGCACTTACTAATCAAATATCTAGCTTCTTTTTTTATACATTTGCCCTCTCTTTTCCCAGGAAAATAAAACATTTCTTCCATTTCTTTTTCTATGATTTACCCTCTGCAAACACACTCTCTCATCAGAAGTCGTCAGCGGTAAAAAAAACGCTGAGTGTGTATGTTTCCATTTAGTTCCATAGGCCACCATCTCGATGAAGGCGTTAAAATAAACGATAATTTGTTTTGCCGTTCGTTTATTGTTGTGACAATGGACGGCTGTATCGCTACCGCCGACGTTTGCTTCACTGAGCATTTTTTTTACCGCCCAATGTGTACGTCGCAATACCATCCTATACACCTCTAAGAAAGACTCGGGGAGAAAATAGGTAAAAAAAAACGGCTTTAGAACCAGTTTTTAGCATCAGTATTTCTGTCGTCACTACATCCCTTTTGCAGGACAAAACAGTCCCTACAACTGTCTTAAAGAGCAGATACTCTGCTAATGCTTCCTGATCTCTTGAAACGCATCTTACGTAGATTGAGATATTTTATGATACTTGGATGGTCAATTTTAACATAGTTTAGGAAGCAATTGCTTCTCTGCTGATAAAAGCAGATCTTTATCTGCTTATAAAGATTCGATTCATTAAAAACCATTTTGTGAGTCTCAGCATCGGCTAACTACCTCAAAGAGCCCATTAGCGAATTTTCCCAGCACTAGAGGGAATTCCCAAAGCAATCTGTGTAGAAATTGAGAGGAACCTTAAATAGGCCAACAGTTCGATAAGCTAATGAGAGGCTAGTTTAAAGTAGAAAAAATGTGTGTTCGCTTACTTATTGTTAAGTAAAGCGTTGTCTATTCAATGTACATACAGGGTAAATAGTATACATCCTGTCGTATGAAACAAAGCAGAGTAAATATAATAAATGAAAAGAAAAATCAAAAGGCAGAGAATACGAGGGTAGTGTCAGCCAGTGGAACAATATGAAGAGAAAATAAGCAAATATTTTGACAAGGACCACCGTCAAGTCGTCCTCAGTGCTAAGAAAAAAAAAACGAAAAAAAAGAACTAACTTTTTTAAGTAGACTTCACGAGAAACAAATAGACACTGAATCAAAAATTTAGATTTACTTGGTTAGAATGTTTTTTTTTCGTTTTTTATTTTTTCTTAGCAGTGAAGACGACTTGGCGGAGGTCCTTGTCCAAATATTTGGTTATTTTCTCTTCATATTGTTCCACTGGCTGACACTACCCTTGTTTTTCTCTGCCTTTTGATTTTGTTTTCATTTATTACATTTTCTCTTCTTTGTTTCATACGTCATGTACAGCCAATGTGGTCTTAGAATGTATTTACATCCTGTGTCGGCAATATTTTCAGTCGAGCCGGGTAGCCTGACAGGGAACTCCCAAAGCTGTCAAATCACTCCAATAATACTTCCTTTGTGCTGATTGTCAACATTTTCCAAGAAGTCTGCTAGAATATTTTTAAGTAATGACCTTTCCTAATCTGACAAAAGAAAATTCCGCAACGTTAAATTGAAAAACAAAATTACCACTTTCTAATGGTTTAAGTTTCATTTAACCTGAATATTTCTATTTCCAGAACAAACGGGGAAGTTAAATGGTTTTTCTAAGATTTCCAGGGAAGAACGGGCCGGTCGGCTTTTAGTTTTCTGTCGTTTACTCAGATCTCTTAAGACTTGAGAACAAGTCCTATAGTAAATCTGTTGCAGGTTATGGCTGTCTATTTTAGGCCGAGGCTCCTAGCTACTCCAGAACCAGTACCACCCGAATACTGCTAGTATCACACCAAAATAACTAGGTTAGAGCTAAAACAGTAGGTTGTAGCACCAAATACTAACTTTAGCCTTTAAAAGCATAGTTTGATGGGGGTTCAGTGACTGTGTTCTACGAGTTTCCTTCAGATCCTTCTGAAGAGCTTTATTTTCTTTTCTAACATTTGTCAAGCCAACAAGAGGAACACACTGGAACAGTGCTTCCTTTGTTTACTTAGTCATAGGCAGCGCAATCGCGCTGCCTAAGTAAAGACCGATGTTGGCACAACAAACAACAAAAGCACGAAGAACAATACGGAAATCTTTTTGCAAGACAGTGGAGATAATTTTAATGAATATTTCAGCCCTATTTCCAAGGGCCGTCCTTAGCAAGACAAAAATATATAAAAGAAAAAAGGACTCACAACAACATGCGACCGATAAAACCAAAAATTACAAATTTTTTCAAAGCAGTCCTAGCATCCTTACTTCAGCGAAGTTCAACCGGGACTGATAAAAAGTAAGGTAAAACAAGGCGATTCAATGAGATGAAAGAAAAATAATTTAAAAACACGTTCTTATTGCTAATCCAGCCTTTTGGCAGCTAACCTCAAAGGTCTTTTTGTGACCAGTTCTGTGTTAATGTGTATTGGTTTTTTAAAATATTTTGTAAGATCATTTTAATTAAATTTGTGCATAGAGCATTTAGTGTATATTCCCCCAAGTCCCTATTTAAGGAAATACTACTATTAATCTTAAATCTGATTTTAATTGATTCTCGGACTACCTGCTTTATGTCTAGGTCATTGCTAATAAGAGCGGATTCATCAAAAAGTATATTGTGGCTAGGATTTTCGAAAATATGACTGCCTATTGCAGAATCAAAAGAAACAGTAGAAATATTAGAATTTAGACCTTGGACTATATCATCTTTATGCTGTTGTATGCGCTTTTCTAAATTCTGGTGTGTTCTTCCTATATAGTGTTTGCCACAATCGCATGGTATTTGATAGACCCCTCTTTGGCGAGTAACTGGGGTTTTATCTTTGCCATAATTTAAGAAATTTATGATTTTAAAATTATTTGTGAATACTACATACAGATTATTTTTCGTGCAAACTTTTTTAAGATTTGTAGTGATTTTTGGGATGTAGGGGAGCTAAATTATGTTTAAAGGCTTGTCAGAAATGTCGCATGGTAAACTATCATTAATTTTAAAATGTCTAAAGTGTTTGTCTTTCTCTGTTTGTGTGTCTGAAGTGTTTGTCTTTGTTGGTTTGTATGTCTGAAGTGTCTGTCTTTGTTGGTTTGTATGTCTAAAGTGCCTGTCTTTCTCTGTTTGTATGTCTGAAATGTTTGTCTTTGTTGGTTTGTATGTCTGAAGTGTCTGTTTTTGTTGGTTTGTATGTCTAAAGTGCCTGTCTTTCTCTGTTTGTATGGCTGAAGTGTTTGTCTTTGTTGTTTTGTATGTCTGAAGTGTTTGTCTTTCTCTGTTTATATGTCTAAAGTATTTGTCTTTCTCTGTTTGTGTGTCTGAAGTGTTTGTCTTTGTTGGTTTGTATGTCTGAAGTGTCTGTAAGTGTTGGTTTGTATGCCTAAAGTGCTTGTCTTTCTCTATTTGTATGTCTGAAGTGTTTTTTTGTTGGTTTGTATGTCTGAAGTGTCTGCATGTCTAAAGTGTCTGTCTTTCTCTGTTTCTATGTCTGAAGTGTTTGTCTTTGTTGGTTTGTATGTCTGAAGTGTTTGTCTTTGTTGGTTTGTATGTCTAAAAGGCCTGTCTTTCTCTGTTTGTATGTCTGAACTGTTTATCTTTGTTGGTTTGTATGTCTGAAGTGTCTGTCTTTGTTGGTTTGTAGGTCTAAAGGGCCTGTCTTTCTCTGTTTGTATGTCTGAAGTGTTTGTCTTTGTTGGTTTGTATGTCTGAAGTGTCTGTCTTTGTTGGTTTGTATGTCTAAAGTGCCTGTCTTTCTCAGTTTGTATGTCTGAAGTGTTTGTCTTTGTTAGTTTGCATGTCTGAAGTGTCTGTCTTTGTTGGTTTGTATGTCTAAAGTGCTTGTCTTTCTCTGTGTGTATGTCTGAAGTGTTTGTCTTTGTTGGTTTGTGTATCTGAAGTGTCTGTCTTTCTCTGTTTGTATGTCTAAAGTGTTTGTCTTTCTCTGTTTGTATGTCTGAAGTGTTTGTCTTTGTTGGTTTGTATGTCTCAAGTGTCTGTCTTTGTTGGTTTGTATGTCTAAAGTGTCTGTCTTTCTCAGTTTGTATGTCTGAAGTGTTTGTCTTTGTTGGTTTGTATGTCTGAAGTGTCTGTCTTTGTTGGTTTGTATGTCTAAAGTGTCTGTCTTTCTCTGTTTGTATGTCTGAAGTGTTCGTCTTTGTTGGTTTGTATGTCTAAAGTGCTTGTCTTTCTCTGTTTGTATGTCTGAAGTGTTTGTCTTTGTTGGTTTGTGTGTCTGAAGTGTCTGTCTTTCTCTGTTTGTATGTGTAAAGTGTTTGTCTTTCTCTGTTTGTATGTCTGAAGTGTTTGTCTTTGTTAGTTTGTATGTCTGAAGTGTCTGTCTTTGTTGGTTTGTATGTCTAAAGTGTCTGTCTTTCTCTGTTTGTATGTCTGAAGTGTTTGTCTTTGTTGGTTTGTATGTCTGAAGTGTCTGTCTTTGTTGGTTTGTATGTCTAAAGTGTCTGTCTTTCTCTGTTTGTATGTCTGAAGTGTTCGTCTTTGTTGGTTTGTATGTCTAAAGTGCTTGTCTTTCTCTGTTTGTATGTCTGAAGTGTTTGTCTTTGTTGGTTTGTGTGTCTGAAGTGTCTGTCTTTCTCTGTTTGTATGTCTAAAGTGTTTGTCTTTCTCTGTTTGCATGTCTGAAGTGTTTGTCTTTGTTGGTTTATATGTCTGAAGTTTCTGTCTTTGTTGGTTTGTATGTCTAAAGTGTCTGTCTTTCTCTGTTTGTATGTCTAAAGTGTTTGTCTTTCTCTGTTTGTATGTCTGAAGTGTTTGTCTTTGTTGGTTTATATGTCTGAAGTGTCTGTCTTTGTTGGTTTGTATGTCTAAAGTGTCTGTCTTTCTCTGTTTGTATGTCTAAAGTTTCTGTCTTTCTCTGTTTGTATGTCTGAAGTGTTTGTCTTTGTTGGTTTGTATGTCTAAAGTGCTTGTCTTTCTCTGTTTGTATGTCTGAAGTGCTTGTCTTTGCTGGTTTGTATGTCTGAAGTGTCTGTCTTTCACTGTTTGCATGTCTAAAGTGTTTGTCTTTCTCTGTTTGTATGTCTGAAATGTTTGTCTTTGCTGGTTTGTATGTCTGAAGTGTCTATCTTTGTTGGTTTGTATTTCTAAAGTGTCTGTCTTTGTTGGTTTGTATGTCTAAAGAGCCTGTCTTTCTCTGTTTGTATGGCTGAAGTGTTTGTCTTTGTTGGTTTGTATGTCTGAAGTGTTTGTCTTTCTCTGTTTATATGTCTAAAGTGTTTATCCTTCTCTGTTTGTATGTCTGAAGTGTTTGTCTTTGTTGGTTTGTATGTCGGAAGTGTCTGTCAGTGTTGGTTTGTATGCCTAAAGTGCTTGTCTTTCTCTATTTGTATGTCTCAAGTGTTTTTTTTGTTGGTTTGTATGTCTGAAGTGTCTGTCTTTCTCTGTTTGTATTTCTAAAGTGTTTGTCTTTTTTTATTTGTATGTCTGAAGTGTTTGTCTTTGTTGGTTTGTATGTCTAAAGTGCCTGTCTTTCTCTGTTTGTATGTCTGAAGTGTTTGTCTTTGTTGGTATGTATGTTTGAAGTCTCTGTCTTTGTTGGTTTGTATGTCTAAAGTGCCTGTCTTTCTCTGTTTGTATGTCTGAAGTGTTTGTCTTTGTTGGTTTTTATGTCTGAAGTGTCTGCCTTTGTTGGTTTGCATGTCTAAAGTGTCTGTCTTTCTCTGTTTCTATGTCCGAAATGTTTGTCTTTGTTGGTTTGTATGTCTGAAGTGTTTGTCTTTGTTGGTTTGTATGTCTAAAAGGCCTGTCTTTCTCTGTTTGTATGTCTGAAGTGTTTATCTTTGTTGGTTTGTATGTCTGAAGTGTTTGTCTTTGTTGCTTTGTAGGTCTAAAGGGCCTGTCTTTCTCTGTTTGTATGTCTGAAGTGTTTGTCTTTGTTGGTTTGTATGTCTGAAGTGTCTGTCTTTGTTGGTTTGTATGTCTAAAGCGCCTGTCTTTCTCTGTTTGTATGTCTGAAGTGTTTGTCTTTGTTAGTTTGTATGTCTGAAGTGTCTGTCTTTGTTGGTTTGTATGTCTAAAGTGCTTGTCTTTCTCTGTGTGTATGTCTGAAGTGTTTATCTTTGTTGGTTTGTGTATCTGAGGTGTCTGTCTTTCTCTGTTTGTATGTCTAAAGTGTTTGTCTTTCTCTGTTTGTATGTCTGAAGTGTTTGTTTTTGTTGGTTTGTATGTCTCAAGTGTCTGTCTTTGTTGGTTTGTATGTCTAAAGTGTCTGTCTTTCTCTGTTTGTATGTCTGAAGTGTTTGTCTTTGTTGGTTTGTATGTCTGAAGTGTCTGTCTTTGTTGGTTTGTATGTCTAAAGTGTCTGTCTTTCTCTGTTTGTATGTCTGAAGTGTTCGTCTTTGTTGGTTTGTATGTCTAAAGTGCTTGTCTTTCTCTGTTTGTATGTCTGAAGGGTTTGTCTTTGTTGGTTTGTGTGTCTGAAGTGTCTGTATTTCTCTGTTTGTATGTGTAAAGTGTTTGTCTTTCTCTGTTTGTATGTCTGAAGTGTTTGTCTTTGTTGGTTTGTATATCTGAAGTGTCTGTCTTTGTTGGTTTGTATGTCTAAAGTGTCTGTCTTTCTCTATTTGTATGTCTGAAGTGTTTGTCTTTGTTGGTTTGTATGTCTGAAGTGTCTGTCTTTGTTGGTTTGTATGTCTAAAGTGTCTGTCTTTCTCTGTTTGTATGTCTGAAGTGTTCGTCTTTGTTGGTTTGTATGTCTAAAGTGCTTGTCTTTCTCTGTTTGTGTGTCTGAAGTGTTTGTCTTTGTTGGTTTGTGTGTCTGAAGTGTCTGTCTTTCTCTGTTTGTATGTCTAAAGTGTTTGTCTTTCTCTGTTTGTATGTCTGAAGTGTTTGTCTTTGTTGGTTTATATGTCTGAAGTTTCTGTCTTTGTTGGTTTGTATGTCTAAAGTGTCTGTCTTTCTCTGTTTGTATGTCTGAAGTGTTTGTCTTTGTTTGTATGTCTGAAGTGTTTGTCTTTGTTGGTTTATATGTCTGAAGTGTCTGTCTTTGTTGGTTTGTATGTCTAAAGTGTCTGTCTTTCTCTGTTTGTATGTCTAAAGTGTCTGTCTTTCTCGGTTTGTATGTCTGAAGTGTTTGTCTTTGTTGGTTTGTTTGTCTAAAGTGCTTGTCTTTCTCTGTTTGTATGTCTGAAGTGTTTGTCTTTGCTGGTTTGTATGTCTGAAGTGTCTGTCTTTCACTGTTTGCATGTCTAAAGTGTTTGTCTTTCTCCGTTTGTATGTCTGAAGTGTTTGTCTTTGTTGTTTTATATGTCTGAAGTGTCTGTCTTTGTTGGTTTGTATGTCTAAAGTGCCTGTCTTTCTCTGTTTGTAGGTCTGAAGTGTTTGTCTTTGTTGGTTTGTTTGTCTGAAGTGTCTGTCTTTGCTGGCTTGTATGTCTAAAGTGCCTGTCTTTCTCTGTTTGTATGTCTGAAGTGTTTGTCTTTGTTGGTTTGTATGTCTAAAGTGCCTGTCTTTCTCTGTCTGTATGTCTGAAGTGTTTGTCTTTGTTGGTTTGTATGTCTGAAGTGTCTGTCATTGTTGGTTTGTATGTCTAAAGTGCCTGTCTTTCTCTGTTTGTATGTCTGAAGTGTTTGTCTTTGTTGGTTTGTATGTCTGAAGTGTCTGTCATTGTTAGTTTGTATGTCTAAAGTGTCTGTCTTTCTCTGTTTGTATGTCTGAAGTGTTTGTCTTTGTTGGTTTGTATGTCTGAGGTGTCTGTCTTTGTTGGTTTGTATATCTAAAGTGTCTGTCTTTCTCTGTTTGTATGTCTAAAGTGTTTGTCTTTGTTGTTTTGTGTGTCTGAAGTGTCTGTCTTTCTCTGTTTGTATGTCTAAAGTGTTTGTCTTTCTCTGTTTGTATGTCTGAAGTGTTTGTCTTTGTTGGTTTATATGTCTGAAGTTTCTGTCTTTGTTGGTTTGTATGTCTAAAGTGTCTGTCTTTCTCTGTTTGTATGTCTAAAGTGTTTGTCTTTGTTTGTATGTCTGAAGTGTTTGTCTTTGTTGGTTTATATGTCTGAAGTGTCTGTCTTTGTTGGTTTGTATGTCTAAAGTGTCTGTCTTTCTCTGTTTGTATGTCTAAAGTGTCTGTCTTTCTCGGTTTGTATGTCTGAAGTGTTTGTCTTTGTTGGTTTGTATGTCTAAAGTGCTTGTCTTTCTCTGTTTGTATGTCTGAAATTTTTGTCTTTGTTGGTTTGTGTGTCTGAAATGTCTGTCTTTCTCCGTTTGTATGTCTAAAGTGCTTGTCTTTCTTTGTTTCTTTGTCTGAAGTGTTTATCTTTGTTGTTTGTATGTCTGAAGTGTCTGTCTTTGTTGGTTTGTATGTCTGAAGCACAGTTTATATAATTAGCAGTATGATCTTTCCCTATCTCATCCACTATAAAAACGCGGACCGAGGTGCGATTGCTCCAGAGAATGTATAAACCGGTATAAACATAAGCGGCATTAGATCTTTCGGCATTAGACATCATCTTCGGTAAACTTACTGGATAATTATATAAACTCTGGTCTGAAGTGTCTGTCTTTGTTGGTTTGTATTTCTAAAGTGCTTGTCTTTCTTTGTTTGTATGTCTGAAGTGTTTGTCTTTGTTGGTTTGTATGTCTGAAGTGTCTGTCTTTGTTGGTTTGTATGTCTAAAGTGCCTGTCTTTCTCTGTTTGTATGTGGGTGAAAAGGATGAGTAATTCAACTTGTAAAATGGGTTTAAGAGGGGCATTAAGAAAAGAACTTGTTCTGAAAAAATATAAAAAAGCCTTTTGAAAGTATTGCTTGGTGTTGGGTATGCAAAAAGGCGTAAGGTAAAGTTGTGGGTGAAAAAGGATGAGTACTTTAACTTGTAAAATGGATTTAAGAGGGACATTAAGAAAAGAACTTGTTCTGAGAAAATATTATACAGCCTTTTGAAAAGTATTGCTTGGTGTTGGGGTATTCAAAAAGCCATAATGTAAAGTTTTGGGTGATAAGGATGAGTACTTCAAGTTGTAAAATTGGTTTAGGAGGGACATTACGCAAAGAACTTGTTCTGAAAATATATATTCGGGGGGAGCCAAAAACTTGGGGGGGCCTTCTGTGTCTCAAGTTTGCAAAAAAAAAAAGTATTTAAAAAATGGGGTGGGGGCCTGGGGGCTCTTCGGGGGCTCGGGGGGAGGGGGCCCGGTTTTTTTTTGGGGGCCCGGGGGGCCTTTGGGGGCTCGGGGGAGGATAGCTCTTTGGGGGCCTGGGGGGAGGGGGGACCTTCGGGGTCGGAATAGGGGACCTCACAACACTGTTCAAATGGAACTTGAGTATTATATCGACCATAGAGTCTCACCCCAAATCATCTTCTAAAATGTCTCAGACTGTTTCGCCTAAATCCTCTTCTAAAATGTCTCAAACTGTTTCGCCCAAATAATCCCCTAAAAGTAATTTCTACGTGTCCTTTTGTTTTGGAATCCCTGCGCTGTCACATTTGAAATTCCCGCATAAAATATATTCAATCTCTCTTGAATTTCTGAAAAATATCTAAGGTGTTCCTATTTACACTATTATGGCTTCGATAGAATATTAATTTTATCTCTCAGACCTAAAGACCTGAGAAGCCATATTTAAAAATGAAATCCCCTCATGTTTCTTGTCCCAGTCGATTATGTAAATCAATTTCTCATAAATCCTCTCCCCTTCGTTTATGTAAATCAATTTCTTGGAAATCCTCTCCCCTTCGTTTATGTAAATCAAGTTCTCAGAAATCTAGTTCCCCTCGATTATGCTAATCAATTTCTCGGAAATCCTCTCCCCTTTGTGGATCAATAAACCATGAATAAATTATGTAACATCAGTACTGGTACCCCCTTCTCTACTTGTGGGAATCAGAACAAATATTTAGGGCACGATCGACTAGGGATATTACGACTACTCTTTTAAATTGTGTGGGGGGGGGGTGTTTTAAAATGCAAATATGTATTATTTTGTGTTGGTTTTCTATAAATAGTAAAATTGAGTTTATCGAAGCTACGAATAATTAATACACATAGGAATGGGATTTTATTTGCGATTTCGATATCTAAAGTAAACTGTAAATTTCTATCATATGTATTAAGGTTATCTAAAAGAACCTTAAGCTCGTTTTCCCCATAGTTCGAGAGTGACATTAAGTCATCCATGTAGCGTCCCCAAATGATATGTTTGAAAAAATACGAATCTAATGCCCGATTTCCAATATGTTCCACATAAATATTCGCCAGTAACCCGGAGAGGGGCGCGCCCATCGCTAGACCATTAATTTGCTGGTAAAAAGAATTACGGAATTGGAAATGCATTGAGTACTTGTTACAGAGTTTAACCAAGGTCATTAAGACTTCCGAATCTATTCCTGCTGCTGAAGCTTCTATTAAGTGATATTTTTCTTTGATTTTATTTTCTAATAACTGTTAAGAAACTAGAATCAATTAGAAAGTAAAATCAATCAAAAGTTAGAATCAAATAGAAACAATCAATTATAAGAAATTACGTTTTTGAGGAGGACACTCTCCCATAGCCCTCAGGGCAAGGGTTGTAAGTTATGCCCTGGGGGCATATAAGGTTTTTGATAGAAAACGTTGTCGTAGAAACTTCAAAAAAGGCTCATTCGATTGGAAATCCAAACCCTAGTGCCCTTTTTAATAGTCGAAAGTGATTGTAGGGCAACTAACCCCCTCTCACGCCCACCTTTTTTCAAACACATCCAATCAAAATTTCGAGATAGCCATTTTGTTCAACGTAGTTGAAAGCTCTGGAAATTAGGTCTTTGAGGATGACACCCCCCCCCCCCCACAGCCCTCTGGGCAAGGGTTGTAAGTTATGCCCTGGGGGCATATAAGGTTCTTATAGAAAGCGTTGTCGTAGAAACTTCAAAAAGGGCTCATTTGATTGGAAATTGAAATGGCTAGTGCTCTTTTTAATAGTCGAAAGTGATTAGAAGGCAACTAACACTCCTTCCACGCCCACCATTTGTCCAAACACATCCAATCAAAATTTTGAGATAGCCATTTTGTTCAAAGTCGTTGAAAGATCCGGAAATTATATCTTTGAGGATGACACTCCCCCCAAAGCCGTCTGGGTAAGGGTTGTAAGTAATGCCCTGGGGACATATAACCTTTTTATTGAAAGCTTTGTCGTAGAATCTTGAAGAGGGGCTCATTCTCATTCGATTGGAAATTCAAAGGGCTAGTGCCCTTTTTAATAGTCGAAAGTGATTTGAGGGCGACTAACCCCCCTCACACGCCCATTTTTTCCCCTAAAACATCCAATCAAAATTTTTAGATAGCCATTTTGTTCAACGTAGTTAAAAGTTTTAGAAATTAGGTCTTTGAGGACGACAACCCTCTCAGAGCCCTCGGGGCAAGGGTTGTAAGTTATGCCCTGCGGTATGTAGGGTTTTTATAGATAGTGATGTTGTAGAAACTTCAAAAAGGGCTCATTCGATTGGAAATTAGAAGGGTTTGTGCCCTTTTTAATAGTCGAAAGTGTTTGGAGGATAACTAACACCCCTCTCACACCCACCATTTCCCCAAACACATCCAATCAAAATTTTGAGATAGCCATTTTGTTCGAAATAGTTAATAAGTCCGGGAATTATGTTTTTGAGGATGACACTCCCCCCACAGCCCTCAGGGCAACGGTTGTAAATTATGCCCTGGGGTTATACAAGGTTTTTTTATAGAAATTATTGTCGTAGAAAATTCAAAAAGGAATCATTCGATTGGAAATT
This sequence comes from Artemia sinica, assembly GCA_027921565.1. Lineage (NCBI taxonomy): Eukaryota > Metazoa > Arthropoda > Branchiopoda > Anostraca > Artemiidae > Artemia > Artemia sinica. The sequence continues at coordinate 32,811,790 of CM051269.1, forward strand.
GAAACGGCAAGTGCCCTTTTCAATAGTCGAAAGGGATTGGAGGGCAAGTAACCCCCCTCTCACGCCCACCATTTCCCCAAACACATCCAATCAAATTTTTGAGATAACGATTTTGTTCAACGTACTTGAAAGGTCCGGAAATTATGTCTTTGAGGATGACAACCCCCTCACAACTCTCAGGGCAAGGGTTGTAAGTTATACCCTGGGGCATATAAGGTTTTTTATAGAAAGCGCTGTCGTAGAAATTTCAAAAAGGGCTCATTCAATTGGAAATAGAAAGGGCTAATGCCCTTTTTAATAGTCGGAAGTGATTGGAGGGCAACTAACCCCCCTCTCACGCCCACCATTTCCCCAAACACATCCAATCAAAATTTTGAGATAGCAATTTTCTTCAACGTAGTTGAAAGTTCTGGAAATTATGTCTTTGACGACGACACCCACTCCCACCCCACCCCCCCCCCAGCCCTTAGGGCAAGGGTTGTAAGTTATGCCCTGGGGGCATGTAAGGTTTTTATTGAAAGTGTTTTCGTAGAAACTTCAAAAGGGCTAATTCGATTGGAAATTAAAAGAGCTAGTGCCTTTTCTAGTAGTTTAAAGTGATTGGAGAGCAACTAACAACCCTCTCACGCCCACTATTTCCCCAAACACGTCCAATCAAAATTTTGAGATAGCCGTTTTGTTTAACGTAGTTGAAAGATCTGGAAACTAGGTCTTTGAGGATGACAAGTCCCATCACAACCCTCAGGGCAAGGGTTGTAATTTATGCCCTGGGGGCATATAAGGTGCTTATACAAAGCGTTGTCGTAGAAACTCAAAAAGGTCTCATTCGATTGGGAATTGAAATGGCCGAAGAGCCCTTTTTAATAGTCGAAAATGATTGGAAGGGTTGACGTTTTTATAGTAAAGATCGATCTAGGTACAATATAATATTTATTTTTTTTTTTAGACCAGGGCACTTTGTATCGAAGGAGTTGTCATAGGAACTTCGAAAACGGCTCAATCGATTGAAAATAGAAATGGCTATTGCCCTTTTAATAGTAAAAGTGATTGGAGGGCAACTAGTTCCCCTCCCACGCCCACCCTCCCATTTGCCCATTATGTTTAAAAACTAAATTTTGCCTTAAGATTAAATAAAAATGCACAGTGTTAAGGCTAATTCCCAATAAGGCATCTCAGCAGTATCCCAAGAACGACTGAGGGTATTATGTTCAAACTTTCGATGCTACTTCTGCTCTTAAAATTTAACCAAATAAAAATAGCGTAAATGTATCCAAGCTATCAAAGAAAGTAAACAGATTTTTTTTGCGAATATTATCAAGTTTTCTATTTCTGGTCAACTAGAGGAGGTATGAAACTAAATTAAACACTACTATTTGTGTCCAGATTTTTAAAGGGTGTATTTTGTTAAAAATTGCTGAAAATTTTTTTCCAGCATACAAATAATAGGCCAAACTATAAAGCCTTAAAACAACGAAAGATTTTAAGTGTTATTTTCTTTTTCCCTGAAAAGACTATTTCAAGATAAAACGAACAGAAATTAATTAAAAAAAACTTTTTCCTCAGAATAAGTTTTTCAAAGAAAAGTAAAGAACTCCATTAAACCAAAAGTAAGCAAAAATCAAATCAAATGATCTACCAAGCGTGAAACTACCACAAATCAGCATTGATAAATAAATGAAACCCAAAACGAACAGAAATTACAATAATAACCGAGTCAAACTCAAAACGAGCAGATATTAACATGAGTAGCGCTCAAAACCCCTATGCCTTCCCAAGGCTAGAACATAATTTGCACTTTACCGAAAAAATACAAATGAATGACCATTGTCAGTTTAATATACATATACTGATATTTAGTAACCAAAATGTTAATATTATTTAATTTATTAAAGTTATAAAAATAAAAAAAAATTATATATTTTCAGTAAAGTGCAAATTATGTTCTGGCCTTGGGAAGGCATAGGGGTTTTGAGCCCCCTACTCATGTTAATTTCTGCTTGTTTTTGGGTTTCATTTATTTATCAATGCTTATTTGTGGTAGTTTCACGCTTGGTAGATTATTCGATTTTATTTTTGTTTATTTTTGGTTTAATGGAGTTCTTTAGTTTTCTTTGAAAAACTTGTTTTGTGGAAAAACTTTTTTAATTAATCTCATCCAAGGAGTAAATGATTTGCTGGAGTAGTCAGAAATTAGGTTTGTGGGGCTTTGCTCATCCCTGTGGAACTGTGCTTTTCATCGGGCTTTGCTCATCCCTGTGGAATTGTGATTTTCATTGGGCTTTGCTCATCCCTGTGGAACTGTGCTTTTCATGACTCATATCCTAGGATTTTTACTCGTGTCCTACGATTATGGTCGTTGGTCGCACTGTAGAATTATGTGCGTTCATACAATTTTTGAAATATCCATGACATCAGTGGAGAAAAAGAGAACTTTCAAATTATAACGTCCTTACCGCACAAAGGGAAGGATTCCTTCCCTTTAGCATGTCTCGGCTTTCCCGGGTTTACACCACATTTCTTGAAAAGCTGAATTCTGAAATTTACTATGAAATATAAAGCGCACGGCATTTCCGTATACCGGGTGTGGCGGGAAAAATCTGTTTTTGGTTTTGATTTTTTTTTCTTGATTTTTTTTTCTAGTCAGTATATTTTTTTGGTTTAGTTTTTTTTTTTTTTTAGTTAGTATACCTGAAATGTATAACCTAGGGCTGTCCCTGACTGGTACCAAAGATATCGCGGACCAATGAATATCACCATCTGGTGTTGTTTTGCCATATTGTGTAAGTTATGTAATTCCAATTGATTTCTTAACGTCTCCTCCCTAAATGAAGATATTTATAAGAATTTCTCCCTTTCTCTTATTTTCATATAGTTCGTTAATGCTTTTTTCGTGGGTAGGAGGCTTTGATGCCCCGAATTAAGTTATATGGAGTATTTATTGCACATTAATGTCTTCATTATGCAGGGGCCAGTACTCAGGGAGACTAGGGAGTTAGTTTTACTTTCCTGCTATTTAAAAAAAACACTTTTTCCCTTGTAAAAAAAAAGAGTTTTGACGCTTAATGTCGATTATATTCCAGATGTTTCACAATGGTCCAATTGGTTTTCTGGGAAATAAAAGGAAATGACTTGCCTGATCTTGGTGCACAATCTTTGAGTAATTATTCATACGTATCTCTTCATCCAGGAAGAAAAAAATCCCCAAGAAGTCCTAGTTATGACAAGTACTACCATAATCATTATAATGCGTATTCAGAGGAAAAAGACTGCGCTGTTTTTGTACAAAAGAAGGACCCATATTTGACTTTAAACAGGTAATCATTATTGGTCAAAAAGTGCACAGTTGTTATGAATAATTCATAATGAGGCTATAAAAGAAGGCATTCCGAGACTTCTTGCTTCTGAGAAATTTAATTGTAGATATTAGTTAAGAATCTAGGCGTTTAGACCCTAGGCGTTCCCCCTTTGGAAAATCCCTCCCTGCAGAAAATTTTCCCCAGAAACTTCCCCCGCAAAGTCCCTCCTTTGCAAAAAATCACCCCCCCTCCAAAAATTTCCCATGGAAAATTTACCCTATGAAATTCCAACCCGGCCTATCCCCCCCTTTTCCCCAAGCCATCCAATCCAAATTTCGAGATAGCCATTTTGTTCAAAATAGTTCAAAGGCTAAATAACCATGCCTCCAAGCTTGACAACCCTCCTTCCATCCCCAGGGCAAGGGCTGTAAGCTATGCAAGTTGTCTCAAAGGGTGCATTTTAATACCAAAACATTCCAACTCTCATTGAACCTTCAGGTAAATGCAGAATTAGTTCTAAGGAAGGGGCGGGGAGAGGGGTGGAGTTAGGGATTAATATTTAATCCCTCCCCTCGTGGTTGCAGAAATTTTGGAGAATGCTCGTTCGATCGAAAATGGAGAGTTCTAGTCCTTTTTTATAAGTCGAAAATGATTGGAGACCAGCCAGTCCCTGTCCTAAAACTGTTTTTGATATCCGGTCTTTTCGTTACGCCTTAGGACATCTGGTCGACATTTTGAGGTGCTTATTTTTTACTTTCTCTGTGACTGCTCAGTTGTGCGTTTGGTGAAATTTTCCATGGAGGGTAATTTTCTGGGGGGGGGGGGATTTTCTGGTGGAATTTTTCGCGGAGGGGGCACACCGGCTCCCATTATATACAATATTAAAGCACACAACTTAAACGGAAATTCAACAGTGGTGTCAATTCATGGAAATTAAGTCGGGCAAAATATATCCCACCAAAATATGGTGGGACATTTTTATTTATTTTTTTTTCTTTGAAAATGACAAAAATTGCAATTTTTCAATGAAAATACCTAGAAGGTATTTTTCAAAATCTAGGCAGGACAACAAATCGTCATTGGGAAGGGAAAATCTAATCCTTGCCCCCCCCCCTAATTAACGGTACTATAATCAAATTAAGGGCTTCTAGCGCTTAATATCTAATTGTTAAAGAATTAATCATTGTTTTTTTTTTTAGCCACGCAGGTTTGGGCTTAGTCTCAAACATCCTTCGAAACCAGTCTCGTCTAGTGGCTAGTTTTACGAAAAGATTTATTCACTGAAAATTTTTAGTTAAGCTTGTTATGGGGAAAAGAACTTGAGCTTTAATGCTCTTAACCTTAATTTGTATATGTTCCATTTTCAATAGTATTAAAACAAACGGGCTTCGCAACTTAGAGTCTTATGTTTCGTAATTCTTTCTCTGTTGATATGTATGTGTTTATAATTTCAGTATTAGTAAGATTGTTTTAATTAAATCCATATAATATAAGTCTTTTGTTGTGGAGCAGATGCAGCTTAAACTGTATGGATAGTTAATCATAGGCATCGCAATCGCGCTGCCTAAGTAAAGAACGATGTTGGCTATTATTATTTTTTTTTTTTGGTTTGAGACCGGGACACTTCCTATCGAAGGAGTTGTCGTAGAAATTTCGAAAAGGGCTCATTTGACTGGAAATTGGAGTGGCTAGTGCCCTTTTCAATAGTCAAAAGTGATTGGAAGGCAACTAACACCCCTTGCACGGCCACCATTTCCACAAGCACATCCAATCAAAATTTTGAGATAACCATTTTGTTCAGCGTGGTTGATTTCCAGATAGAAATTATGATTTTGAGGAGGATACTCCCACACAGCCCTCAGGGCAAGGGTTGTAAGTTGTCCCCTGGGGCATGTAGAATTTTTTTTTATAAAAAGCGTTGTCGAAACTTCAAAAAGGACTCATTCGATTAGAAATTCAAAGAGCTAGTGCCCTTTTTAATACTCGAAAGTGATTGGAGGACAACTAACCCCCCTCTTACGCCCACCTTTTCTCCAAACACATCCAATAAAAATTTTGAGATAACCATTTTGTTCAACGTAGCTGAAAGTTCTGGAAATTAGGTCTTTGAGGATGATAACACCCTCAAAGCCCTCAGGGCAAGGGTTATAAGTTATACCATGGGGGGTATATAAGGTTTTTATTGAAAGCTTTGTCGCTGAAACTTAAAAAAGGGCGCATTTGATTGGAAATTCAAAGGGCTAGTGCCCTTTTTAATAGTCAAAAGTGATTGAAGGATAACTAACACCTCTCTCACACCCACCATTTCCCAAAACACATCAAATCAAAATTTTGAGATAGTCATTTTGTTCGACGTAGTTAAAAAGCCCAGAAATAATGTTTTTGAGGATGAGACTCCCCCCACAGCCCTCACGGCAAGGGTTATAAGTTATGCCCTGGGGGGATTTAAGTTTTTTTTATAGAAAGCGTTGTCGTAGAAACTTCAAAAAGAGCTCATTCATTGGAAATTGAAAGGGCTAGTGCCCTTTTTAATAGTCAAAAGTGATTGAAGGATAACTAACACCTCTCTCACACCCACCATTTCCCCAAACACATCCAATCAAAATTTTGAGATAGTCATTTTGTTCAACGCAGTTGAAAAGTCCAGAAATTATGTCTTTGAGGATGAAACTCCCCCCTCCCCAGCCGTCAGGACAAGGGTTGTAAGTTTTGCCCTGGGGGCATATAAGGTTTTTATAGAAAGCATTGTCGTAGAAACTTCATAAAATTCTCATTCAGTTAGAAATTGGAAGGGCTAGTGCCCTTTTTATCAATCGAAAGTGGTAGGGCAACTAACCCCACTCTCACCCCCACCATTGCCCCAAACACGCCCACCTTTCCCCCAAACACATCCAATCAAAATTTTGATATAGCCATTTTGTTAAACGTTATTGAAAGTTCTGGAAATTAGTTCTTTGAAGATGACAACCCCCTCACAGCCCTCAGGGCAAGGGTTGTAAGTTATGCCCTGGGGGCAAATACGGTTTTTATAGAAAGTGTTAGTAGAGATGCCTCAGGAGGTCGTGACGGGCACCCCTGCTGCCACCTACAACTTTTTTGCACCCCAAATATGGGCATAGAGTCCCTAGGGGAAATGGATTTCTGAGAAATTGATTGCGTAATCGATTGGGAATTTGGAACACCTGTGCTGTCAGTCATTAATCAAATTGTTTCCAGGCAAAGTTTAATAATGTCTGACAGGTACTGTCAACATTTCTCCAGGAATAGCTCCAAGTCATTAATGTCTTTGCCTCGGAAATAACTCTTTTGATCGAACTCCAAAAGATATTAATAACCAAACACCATGGAAACAATTCTCCAAGAAACATCTTAGCGATGAATTGTTTTAGCGCGGGAATCAGGTTTCTTATTAATTTGAAATGCGTCAGCGCAGAGATGCCAAAAACAAAAGGAACACGCTGAAATTACGTTTAGGGGTTATTTGGGCGAAACTGTTTTAGACAGGTTATGGAATTATTTCGGCGAAACAGTTAGAGACATTTTAAAAGATGATTTTAAAAGATGATTTTAGAAGAGGATTTGAGGGTGAAACTCTGTGGTCGTTATACTGCACAAGTTCCATTTGAACAGTGTTGTGAGGTCCTCTACCCCAACCCCGAAGGGTTCCGATCCCCCTACCCCAACGCCGAAGGAAGCCCCTGGTCCTCAAAGGTCCCCCGGGCTCCCAAAGGACCACCCGGCCCTCAAGGGTCCCCCAGACCCCCAAAGGATCCCCCGGGCCCCAAAGGGACCCTCCCCCCTTGGCCCCCAAAGGGCCCCTCCCCTCCCTCTCCCTCCCTCTCCTCCCCCCCTCCTCACCGTCCCCTCCCCTCCCCCTCCCCCCTCCCCTCCCCTCCCCCTCCCCTCCCCCATTTTTTAATATTTTTTTGTGCATTGAGACACAGAAGGGCCCCCTCCCCCCCCCTAGCCCCCCAAAGGGCCCCCGGCACCTCAAAGGCTCCTGAGCCACCATTTTAATACTTTTTTAAGGCTTTATTATATTTCTTTTCAGAACAAATTATTATTTTAGGGAATTATTTCGGCGAAACAGTTAGAGACATTTTAAAAGATGATTTTTGAAGAGATTTTAGAAGAGGATTTGAGGGTGAAACTCTGTGGTCGTTATAATACACAAGTTCCATTGAGCAGTGTCGTGAGGTCCTCTACCCCAGCCCCAAAGGGTTCCGATCCCCACCACCCCAACCCCGAAGGAAGCGCCCGGTCCTCAAAGGTCCCCCCAAGCTCCCAAAGGACCACCCAACCCTCAAGGGACCCACAGACCCTCAAAGGCTCTCCCCGAGCCCCGTCTTTCGTTGATGTGTGTTGTCTGAAACTTATGATTTGGGATATGTAAATTACTATTTCGGACTTTTCTGAGCTAGATTTCTTAGTCTTTCGTTGGTGTGTGTTGTCTGAAACCTATGATTTGGGATGGATGGATTGCAATTTTTGACTTTTCTGAGCTGGATTTCTGAGCCGTTCATAGGAGTGTGTTGTCTGAAACTTATGATTTGAGATGTGTAGTTTGCAAGTTGAACTTTTCAGAGCTATGATTCTTAGTCTCTCATAGGCGTTTGTTGTCTGAAACTTCTAGTTTGGGATGAATAGTTTGCTATTTCAGGCTTTTCTGAGCTAAGGTTTCCTAGTATTTCGTAGGTGAATGTTGTCTGAAACTTATGATTTGGGATATGTAAATTACTATTTCGGGCTTTTCTAAGCTAGATTTCTTAGTCTTTCGTTGGTGTGTGTTGTCTGAAACCTATGATTTGGGATGGGTGGATTGCTATTTTTGACTTTTCTGAGCTGGATTTCTTAGCCGTTCATAGGTGTGTGCTGTCTGAAACTTATGATTTGGGATGGTTAATTTGCTATTTTTGACTTTTCTGAGCTAGGTTTCTTAGCCGTTCATAGGTGTGTGTTGTCTGAAACCTATGATTTGGGATATGTAAATTACTATTTCGGGCTTTTCTGAGTTGGATTTCTTAGTCTTTCATAGGTATGTGTTGTCTGAAACCTATGATTTGGGATGTGTGGGTTGCTATTTTTTGACTTTTCATAGCCAGATTTCTTAGTCTTTCGTAGGTGTGTGTTGTCTGAAACCTATGATTTGGATTGTGTGGATTGCTATTGTTGACTTTTCTGAGCTGGATTTCATAGCCTTTCGTAGGGATGTGTTGACTGAAACCTATGATTTGGGGTGAGTAGTTTGCTTTTTGGACTTTTCTGAGCTGGATTTCTTAGCCGTTCATAGGTGTGTGTTGTCTGAAACCTATGATTTGGGATGGTTAATTTGCTATTTTTGACTTTTCTGACCTAGGTTTCTTAGCCTTTCATAGGTGTGTGTTGTCAGAAAATTATGATTTGGGATGTGTAGTTTGCTATTTCAGGCTTTTCTGAGCTAAGGTTTCCTAGTATTTCCTAGGTGAATGTTGTCTGAAACCAATAGTTTGGGATGAGTAGTTTGCTATTTCAGGCTTTTATAAGCTAGGTTTCTTAGCCATTCGTAGGTGTGTGTTGACTGAAACTCATGATTTTGGATATGTAATTTGGTATTTCAGACTTTTCATAACCGGATTTCTTAGTCTTTCGTAGGTGTGTGGTGTCTGAAACCTATGATTTGGGATGTGTGGGTTGCTATTTTTTGACTTTTCTGAGCTGGATTTCTTAGCCTTTCATAGGTGTGTGTTGACTGAAACCTATGATTTGGGATGGTTAATTTGCTATTTTTGACTTTTCTGAGCTAGATTTCTTAGCCTTTCATAGGTGTGTGCTTTCAGAAAATTATGATTTGGGAGGTGTAGTTTGCTTTTTGGACTTTTCAGAGCTAGGATTCTTAGTCACTCATAGGTGTTTGCTGTCTGAAACTTCGAGTTTGGGATGAGTAGTTGGCTATTTCAGACTTTTCGGAGCTAAGGTTACTTAGTATTTTGTAGGTGAATATTGTCTGAAACTTATGATTTGGGATATGTAAATTACTATTTCGGGCTTTTCTGAGTTGGATTTCTTAGTCTTTCATAGGTGTGTGATGTCTGAAACCTATGATTTGGGATGAGTGGTTTGCTTTTTGGACTTTTCTGAGCTGGATTTCTGAGCCTTTCGTAGGTGTGTGTTGACTGAAACCTATGATTTGGGATGTGTAGTTTGCTATTTTTGACTTTTCTGAGCTAGATTTCTTAGCCTTTCATAGGTATGTGTTGTCAGAAAATTATAATTTGGGATGTGTAGTTTGCTATTTCAGGCTTTTCTGAGCTAAGGTTTTCTAGTATTTCGTAGGTGAATGTTGTCTGAAACCAATAGTTTGGGATGAGTAGTTTGCTATTTTTGACTTTTCTGAGCTAGGTTTCTTAGTCTTTCGTTGGTGTGTGTTGACTGAAACCTATGATTTGGGATATGTAGTTTGCTATTTTTGACTTTTCTGAGCTGGATTTATTAGCCTTTCATAGGTGTGTGTTGACTGAAACCTATGATTATGATGAGTGGTTTGCTATTTTTGTCTTTTCTGAGCTAGATTTCTTAGCCTTTCATAGGTATGTGTTGTCAGAAAATTAAGATTTGGGATGTGTAGTTTGCTATTTGAACTTTTCAGAGCTATGATTCTTAGTCCGTCATAGGCGTTTGTTGTCTGAAACTTCTAGTTTGGGATGAGTAGTTTCGTTATTTCAGGCTTTTCTGAGCTAAGGTTTCTTAGTCTTTCATAGGTGAATGTTGTCTGAAACCTATGATTTGGGATATGTAAATTACTATTTCGGGCTTTTCTAAGCTAGATTTCTTAGTCTTTCGTTGGTGTGTGTTGTCTGAAACCTATGATTTGGGATGGGTGGATTGCTACTTTTGACTTTTCTGAGCTTGATTTCTTAGCCTTTCATAGGTGTTTGTTGTCTGAAACCTATAGTTTGGGATGACTAGTTTGCTATTTTTGACTTTTCTGAGCTAGGTTTCTTAGCCGTTCATAGGTGAGTGTTGTCTGAAACCTATGATTTGGGATATGTAAATTACTATTTCGGGCTTTTCTGAGTTGGATTTCTTAGTCTTTCGTTGGTGTGTGTTGTCCGAAACCTATGATTTGGGATGGAGGATTGCTACTTTTGACTTTTCTGAGCTGGATTTCTTAGCCTTTCATAGGTGTTTGTTTTCCGAAACCTATAGTTTGGGATGACTAGTTTGCTATTTTTGACTTTTCTGAGCTAGGTTTCTTAGCCGTTCATAGGTGAGTGTTGTCTGAAACCTATGATTTGGGATATGTAAATTACTATTTCGGGCTTTTCTGAGTTGGATTTCTTAGTCTTTCATAGGTATGTGTTGTCTGAAACCTATGATTTGGGATGTGTGGGTTGCTATTTTTTGACTTTTCCGAGCTGGATTTCTTAGCCGTTGATAGGTGAGTGCTGTCTGAAACTTAAGATTTGAGATGGTTAATTTGCTATTTCCGGCTTTTATTAGCTAGGTTTCTTAGCCTTTCATAGGTGTGTGTTGTCAGAAAATTATGATTTGGGATGTGTAGTTTGCTATTTGGACTTTTCAGAGCTAGGATTCTTAGTCCATCATAGGTGTTTGTTGTCTGAAACCAATAGTTTGGGATGAGTAGTTTGCTATTTCAGGCTTTTCTGAGCTAGATTTCTTAGCCGTTCATAGGTGTGTGTTGTCTGAAACTTATGATTTGGGATATGTAAATTACTATTTCGGGCTTTTCTGAGTTGGACACTTCTAAATTTTTCCGTAAAAGATAGGAAAAGTTATACTATGATTGTGATTATTTTCCATGAAGATAAAAAGTTTCACTTTAATTCTAAATTTTCTTAAATTCAATTCCGACCTTTCTCAAAGAGATGAAAAAAATTAAAGTTCTGTTCCAAATATTTTCCCGGAAGAAGAAAAGTTCAACTTCGATTCTGAATTTTCTCAATGAAAATGAAATAAGTTATTGATCAAATCTATTTTCCCAAAATAATATAAAAATTTCCACTTCAGTTCAGATTTTTTTCTCAAAGAGGAGAAGAAATTTAAAGTTCTGTTCCAAATTTTTCATAGAAGATAGGAAAAGTTATACTTTGATCGTGAATATTCGAGTTCTATTCTGAATTTTACCAAAGAACACAATTCAATTCTAATTTCCCCAATAAAAATTTAAAGTTCAATTCTAAATTTTTCGATGGAAGATAGAAAAAGTAATACCATACTTGTGAATATTTTCCCAGAAGATTAAAAGTTCTTGTTCAATTTAAAATTTTCTCAACGAAGTGAAGAAGAATTCAAGTTCTCTTCTGAATTTTACCAGAGAACACAATTCAATTCTAATTTCAACAGAGAAAATAAAAATCTTCCACTTCAGCTCCTTATTTCACAAAGACATAAAGAAATTTAAAGTTCAATTCTAAATTTTTCGGTGGAAGATAGAAAAAGTAATACCTTACTTGTGAATATTTTCATGGAAGATAAAAAGTTCTAGTTCAATTTAAAATTTTCTCAACGAAGTGAAGGAAAGTTCAAGTTCTCTTCTGAATTTTCTCAATGAAAAAGAAATTAGTCATTGATCATTTCTATTTTTCCAAATAATATAAAAATTTTCCACTTTAGTCCAGATCTGGCTCGAAGAGATGAAAAACTTAAAATACTGTTCCAAATTTTTCACTGAAGATAAAAAAGTTCAAGTTCTCTTCGGAATTTTACCAAAGAACAAAATTCAATTCTAATTTCTCCAGAGAAAATAAAATCTTCCACTTCAGTTCTTTATTTCACAAAGACATAAAGAAATTTAAAGTTCAATTCCAAATTTTTCGGTGGAAGATAGAAAAATACCATACTTGTGAATATTTTCCCGGAAGATAAAAAGTTCTAGTTCAATTTAAAATTTTCTCAACGAAGTGAAGAAAAGTTCAAGTTCTCTTCTGAACTTTACCAAAGAACACACTTCAATTCTAATTTCTCCAGAGAAAACAAAAATCTTCCACTTCAGTTCTTTATTTCACAAAGACATAAAGAAATTTAAAGTTCAATTCTAATTTTTCGGTGGAAGATAGAAAAAGTAATATCATACTTGTGAATATTTTCACGGAAGATAAAAAGTTCTAGTTCAATTTTAAATTTTCTCAACAAAGTCAAGGAAAGTTCAAGTTCTCTTCTGAACTTTACCAAAGAACACACTTCAATTCTAATTTCTCCAGAGAAAACAAAAATCTTCCACTTCAGTTCTTTATTTCACAAAGACATAAAGAAATTTAAAGTTCAATTCTAAATTTTTCGGTGGAAGATAGAAAAATTAATACCATACTTGTGAACATTTTCCCGGAAGATAAAAAGTTCTAGTTCAATTTAAAATTTTCTCAACGAAGTGAAGAAAAGTTCAAGTTCTCTTCTGAACTTTACCAAAGAACACACTTCAATTCTAATTTCTACAGAGAAAATAAAAATCTTGCACTTCAGTTTTAAGTTCCCCAAAGAAATAAAGAAACTTAAAGTTTTATTCTAAATTTTTAGATGGAAGATAGAAAAAGTAATATACTATGACTGCGATTGTTTTCCATGAAGATCAAAAGTTTCACTTTATTTATAATTTTTCTTAAATTCAGTTCTGATTTTTCTCAAAGAGATGAAAAATTTAAAGTTCTGTTCCAAATTTTTCATAGAAGATAGAAAAAGTTATACGTTGATTGTGAATATTCAACATGAAGATAAGGAACTCCAATTTAATTCTGAGTTTTCTCGAAGAAGTGCAAATTGTTCAAGTTCTCTTCTGAATTTTCTTAAAGAAGAGAAAAAAGTTAACTCAATTCTGAATTTTACCAATGAAAATGAAAAAACCTTCCAATTCAGTTCTTAATTTCTCAAAGACATAAAAAATTTAAAGTTCAGTTCTAAATTTTTCCATAGAAGATAGGAAAAGTTATACTATGATTGTGATTATTTTCCAGTGAAGATAAAAAGTTTCACTTTAATTCTAATTTTCTTAAGTTCACTACCGATTTTTTGCAAAGAGATGAAAAATTTAAAGTTCTGTTCCAAATTTTTCATAGAAGATAGAAAAAGTTATACATTGATTTGAATATTCGACATGAAGATAAGGAGCATCACTTTAATTCTGAGTTTTCTCGAAGAAGTGCAAAATGTTCAAGTTCTCTTCTGAATTTTCTTAGAGAGGAGAAAAAACGTTAGCTCAATTCTGAATTTTACCAATGAAAATTAAAAAACCTTCCACTTCAGTTCTTAATTTCTCAAAGACATAAAAAATTTAAAGTTCTCTTCTAATTTTTCCAAGAAAATAAAAAGGCTCCACTTCAGTTCTGGTTTTTTTCTCAAAGAGATGAAAAATTTAAAGTTCTTTTCTAATTTTAAATTAAATTTTAGCTCCTTTTGTCATATGGATTTACCCATCAAATTTTTAAATTAGAAAATGAGTGACTCGTTCTATTATTAAAGACAATCGTTCAAACTCGTTCATCTAACCTTCAAAACAATAGGTTAGGTTAGGTATAAATAAATATTAATAAATAAATAGAAACATTTCTACATGTTTAAGTTAGGTTAGGTTAGGTTAACTTATCATGAGTGCTCATGATAAGTTAACCTAACCTTTTCCGGTGAGTATGGTCAGGTTAGGTTAGACTAGATTAAGTTAGGTTAGATTAGGTTAGGTTAGGTTAGCCTACGTACGCTTCACTTAGGTTAGCTTAGGTTAGGTAAGAGACATGCAAAAAGTAAGGTGTATGATTAGGTTATGTTAGGTTAGATTAAGTTAGGTTAGGTTAAGTTATGTTAGGCTAGGTTAGCCTACGTACGCGCGCGTACGTAGGCTAACTCATCTCTTTGAGATGAGTTAGCCTACTCATCTAATTTTTCATCTCTTTGAGAAAAATCAGAACTGAATTTAAGAAAAATTATAAATAAAGTGAAACTTTTGATCTTCATGGAAAACAATCGCAGTCATAGTATTACTTTTTCTATCTTCCATCTAAAAATTTAGAATAGAACTTTAAATTTCTTTATTTCTTTGGGGAACTTAAAACTGAAGTGGAAGATTTTTATTTTCTCTGGAGAAATTAGAATTGAAGTGTGTTCTTTGGTAAAGTTCAGAAGAGAACTTGAACTTTTCTTCACTTCGTTGAGAAAATTTTAAATTGAACTAGAACTTTTTATCTTCCGGTAAAATATTCACAAGTATGGTATTACTTTTTCTATCTTCCACCGAAAAATTTAGAATTGAACTTTAAATTTCTTTATGTCTTTGTGAAATAAAGAACTGAAGTGGAAGATTTTTGTTTTCTCTGGAGAAATTAGAATTGAAGTGTGTTCTTTGGTAAAGTTCAGAAGAGAACTTGAACTTTCCTTGACTTCGTTGAGAAAATTTAAAATTGAACTAGAACTTTTTATCTTCCGTGAAAATATTCACAAGTATGATATTACTTTTTCTATCTTCCACCGAAAAATTAGAATTGAACTTTAAATTTCTTTATGTCTTTGTGAAATAAAGAACTGAAGTGGAAGATTTTTGTTTTCTCTGGAGAAATTAGAATTGAAGTGTGTTCTTTGGTAAAGTTCAGAAGAGAACTTGAACTTTTCTTCACTTCGTTGAGAAAATTTTAAATTGAACTAGAACTTTTTATCTTCCGGGAAAATATTCACAAGTATGGTATTACTTTTTCTATCTTCCACCGAAAAATTTGGAATTGAACTTTAAATTTCTTTATGTCTTTGTGAAATAAAGAACTGAAGTGGAAGATTTTATTTTCTCTGGAGAAATTAGAATTGAATTTTGTTCTTTGGTAAAATTCAGAAGAGAACTTGAATTCTTCTTCACTTCGTTGAGAAAATTTTAAATTGAACTAGAACTTTTAATCTTCTGGGAAAATATTCACAAGTATGGTATTACTTTTTCTATCTTCCATCGAAAAATTTAGAATTGAACTTTAAATTTTTTATTGGGGAAATTAGAATTGAATTGTGTTCTTTGGTAAAATTCAGAATAGAACTCGAATATTCACGATCAAAGTATAACTTTTCCTATCTTCTATGAAAAATTTGGAACAGAACTTTAAATTTCTTCATCTCTTTGAGAAAAAAATCTGAACTGAAGTGGAAATTTTTATATTATTTTGGGAAAATAGATTTGATCAATAACTTTTTTCATTTTCATTGAGAAAATTCAGAATCGAAGTTGAACTTTTCTTCTTCCGGGAAAATATTTGGAACAGAACTTTAATTTTTTTTCATCTCTTTGAGAAAGGTCGGAATTGAATTTAAGAAAATTTAGATTTAAAGTGAAACTTTTTATCTTCATGGAAAATAATCACAATCATAGTATAACTTTTCCTATCTTCTACGGAAAAATTTAGAAGTGTCCAACTCAGAAAAGCCCGAAATAGTAATTTACATATCCCAAATCATAAGTTTCAGACAACACACACCTATGAACGGCTAAGAAATCTAGCTCAGAAAAGCCTGAAATAGCAAACTACTCATCCCAAACTATTGGTTTCAGACAACAAACACCTATGATGGACTAAGAATCCTAGCTCTGAAAAGTCCAAATAGCAAACTACACATCCCAAATCATGATTTTCTGACAACACACACCTATGAAAGGCTAAGAAACCTAGCTAATAAAAGCCGGAAATAGCAAATTAACCATCCCAAATCTTAAGTTTCAGACAGCACTCACCTATGAACGGCTAAGAAATCCAGCTCGGAAAAGTCAAAAAATTGCAACCCACACATCCCAAATCATAGGTTTCAGACAACACATACCTATGAAAGACTAAGAAATCCAACTCAGAAAAGCCCGAAATAGTAATTTACATATCCCAAATCATAGGTTTCAGACAACACTCACCTATGAACGGCTAAGAAACCTAGCTCAGAAAAGTCAAAAATAGCAAACTAGTCATCCCAAACTATAGGTTTCAGACAACAAACACCTATGAAAGGCTAAGAAATCAAGCTCAGAAAAGTCAAAAGTAGCAATCCACCCATCCCAAATCATAGGTTTCAGACAACACACACCAGCGAAAGACTAAGAAATCTAGCTTAGAAAAGCCCGAAATAGTAATTTACATATCCCAAATCATAGGTTTCAGACAACATTCACCTATGAAAGACTAAGAAACCTTAGCTCAGAAAAGCCTGAAATAGCGAAACTACTCATCCCAAACTAGAAGTTTCAGACAACAAACGCCTATGACGGACTAAGAATCATAGCTCTGAAAAGTTCAAATAGCAAACTACACATCCCAAATCTTAATTTTCTGACAACACATACCTATGAAAGGCTAAGAAATCTAGCTCAGAAAAGACAAAAATAGCAAACCACTCATCCCGATCATAGGTTTCAGTCAACACACACCTATGAAAGGCTAATAAATCCAGCTCAGAAAAGTCAAAAATAGCAAACTACATATCCCAAATCATAGGTTTTCAGTCAACACACACCAACGAAAGACTAAGAAACCTAGCTCAGAAAAGTCAAAAATAGCAAACTACTCATCCCAAACTATTGGTTTCAGACAACATTCACCTACGAAATACTAGAAAACCTTAGCTCAGAAAAGCCTGAAATAGCAAACTACACATCCTAAATCATAATTTTCTGACAACACATACCTATGAAAGGCTAAGAAACCTAGCTCAGAAAAGTCAAAAATAGCAAACTACACATCCCAAATCATAGGTTTCAGTCAACACACACCTACGAAAGGCTCAGAAATCCAGCTCAGAAAAGTCCAAAAAGCAAACCACTCATCCCAAATCATAGGTTTCAGACATCACACACCTATGAAAGACTAAGAAATCCAACTCAGAAAAGCCCGAAATAGTAATTTACATATCCCAAATCATAAGTTTCAGACAATATTCACCTACGAAATACTAAGAAACCTTAGCTCCGAAAAGTCTGAAATAGCCAACTACTCATCCCAAACTCGAAGTTTCAGACAACAAACACCTATGAGTGACTAAGAATCCTAGCTCTGAAAAGTCCAAAAAGCAAACTACACCTCCCAAACCATAATTTTCTGAAAGCACACACCTATGAAAGGCTAAGAAATCTAGCTCAGAAAAGTCAAAAATAGCAAATTAACCATCCCAAATCATAGGTTTCAGTCAACACACATCTATGAAAGGCTAAGAAATCCAGCTCAGAAAAGTCAAAAAATAGCAACCCACACATCCCAAATCATAGGTTTCAGACACCACACACCTACGAAAGACTAAGAAATCCGGTTATGAAAAGTCGGAAATAGCAAATTACATATCCCAAATCATGAGTTTCAGTCAACACACACCTACGAATGGCTAAGAAACCTAGCTCATAAAAGCCTGAAATAGCAAACTACTCATCCCAAACTATTGGTTTCAGACAACATTCACCTAGGAAATACTAGGAAACCTTAGCTCAGAAAAGCCTGAAATAGCAAACTACACATCCCAAATCATAATTTTCTGACAACACACACCTATGAAAGGCTAAGAAACCTAGGTCAGAAAAGTCAAAAATAGCAAATTAACCATCCCAAATCATAGGTTTCAGTCAACACTCACCTATGAACGGCTAAGAAATCCAGCTCTGAAAAGTCCAAAAAGCAAACCACTCACCCCAAATCATAGGTTTCAGTCAACACATCCCTACGAAAGGCTGTGAAATCCAGCTCATAAAAGTCAAAAATAGCAATCCACACAATCCAAATCATAGGTTTCAGACAACACACACCTACGAAAGACTAAGAAATCTGGCTATGAAAAGTCAAAAAATAGCAACCCACACATCCCAAATCATAGGTTTCAGACAACACCTACCTATGAAAGACTAAGAAATCCAACTCAGAAAAGCCCGAAATAGTAATTTACATATCCCAAATCATAGGTTTCAGACAACACACACCTATGAACGGCTAAGAAACCTAGCTCAGAAAAGTCAAAAATAGCAAATTAACCATCCCAAATCATAAGTTTCAGACAACACACACCTATGAACGGCTAAGAAATCCAGCTCAGAAAAGTCAAAAATAGCAATCCACCCATCCCAAATCATAGGTTTCAGACAACACACACCAACGAAAGACTAAGAAATCTAGCTTAGAAAAGCCCGAAATAGTAATTTACATATCCCAAATCATAAGTTTCAGACAACATTCACCTACGAAATACTAGGAAACCTTAGCTCAGAAAAGCCTGAAATAGCAAACTATTCATCCCAAACTAGAAGTTTCAGACAACAAACGCCTATGAGAGACTAAGAATCATAGCTCTGAAAAGTTCAACTTGCAAACTACACATCTCAAATCATAAGTTTCAGACAACACACTCCTATGAACGGCTCAGAAATCCAGCTCAGAAAAGTCAAAAATTGCAATCCATCCATCCCAAATCATAGGTTTCAGACAACACACACCAACGAAAGACTAAGAAATCTAGCTCAGAAAAGTCCGAAATAGTAATTTACATATCCCAAATCATAAGTTTCAGACAACACACATCAACGAAAGACGGGGCTCGGGGAGAGCCTTTGAGGGTCTGTGGGTCCCTTGAGGGCTGGGTGGTCCTTTGGGAGCTTGGGGGGACCTTTGAGGACCGGGCGCTTCCTTCGGGGTTGGGGTGGTGGGGATCGGAACCCTTTGGGGCTGGGGTAGAGGACCTCACGACACTGTTCAATGGAACTTGTGTATTATAACGACCACAGAGTTTCACCCTCAAATCCTCTTCTAAAATCTCTTCAAAAATCATCTTTTAAAATGTCTCTAACTGTTTCGCCGAAATAATTCCCTAAAATAATAATTTGTTCTGAAAAGATATAATAAAGCCTTAAAAAAGTATTAAAATGGTGGCTCAGGAGCCTTTGAGGTGCCGGGGGCCCTTTGGGGGGCTAGGGGGGGGAGGGGGCCCTTCTGTGTCTCAATGCACAAAAAAAATATTAAAAAATGGGGGAGGGGAGGGGGAGGGGAGGGGGAGGGGAGGGGGGAGGGGAGGAGGGGGAGGGGAGGGGACGTGGAGGGGGAGGAGAGGTAGGGGAGGGGCCCTTTGGGGGCCAAGGGGGAGGGGCCCTTTGGGGCCCGGGGGATCCTTTGGGGGTCTGGGGGACCCTTGAGGGCCGGGTGGTCCTTTGGGAGCCCGGGGGACCTTTGAGGACCAGGGGCTTCCTTCGGGGTTGGGGTAGGGGGATCGGAACCCTTCGGGGTTGGGGTAGAGGACCTCACAACACTGTTCAAATGGAACTTGTGCAGTATAACGACCACAGAGTTTCACCCTCAAATCCTCTTCTAAAATCATCTTTAAAATCATCTTTTAAAATGTCTCTAACTGTTTCGCCGAAATAATTCCATAACCTGTCTAAAACAGTTTCGCCCAAATAATCCCTAAACGTAATTTCAGCGTGTTCCTTTTGTTTTTGGCATCTCTGCGCTGACGCATTTCAAATTAATAAGAAACCTGATTCCCGCGCTAAAACAATTCATCGCTAAGATGTTTCTTGGAGAATTGTTTCCATGGTGTTTGGTTATTAATATCTTTTGGAGTTCGATCAAAAGAGTTGTTTCCGAGGCAAAGACATTAATGACTTGGATCTATTCCTGGAGAAATGTTGACAGTACCTGTCAGACATTATTAAACTTTGCCTGGAAACAATTTGATTAATGACTGACAGCACAGGTGTTCCAAATTCCCAATCGATTACGCAATCAATTTCTCAGAAATCCATTTCCCCTAGGGACTCTATGCCCATATTTGGGGTGCAAAAAAGTTGTAGGTGGCAGCAGGGGTGCTCGTCACGACCTCCTGAGGCATCTCTACTAGTGTTGTCGTAGAAACTTCAAAAAGGGCTCATTCGATTGGGAATTGAAAGGGCTAGCGCCCCTTTTAATAGTCGGAATTGATTGGAGTGCAACTAACTCCCCTCTCACGCCCGCCATTTCCTCAAACACATTCAATAAAAATTTTGAGATAGCAATTTTGTTCAACGTAGTTGAAAGTCCTGGAAATTAGGTCTTTGAGGATGACCCCCCCCCCCTGCCATCAGGGCGAGGGTTGTAAGTTATGCCCTGGGGGCATATACGGTTTTATAAAAAGCGTTGTCGTACAAACTTCAAAAGGACTCATTCAATTTGAAAATGAAAAAGCTAGTGCCTTTTAATAGTTGAAAGTGATTGGAGTACAACTAACACCCCTCTCAAAACCACCGTTTCTCCAAACACATGCAATAAAAATTTTTAGATAGCCATTTTGTTCAACGTAGTTTAAGTTCTGGAAAATAGGTCTTTTTGGATGACAAACCCGTCACAACCCTCAGGGCAAGGGTTGTAATTTATGCCCTGGGGGTATATAAGGTGTTTAAAGAAATCGTTGTCGTAGACACTCAAAAAGGGCCCATTCGATTGGAAATTGAAAGGGCTAGTGCCCTTTTTAATAGTCGAAAGGGATTGGACGGCTTGACATTTTTATAGTAAAGACCAATGTGGGTACAATGTATTATTATTACTTTTTTTAGACCAGGTCACTTCGTATAAAAGGAGCTGTCGTAGAAACTTCGAAAAGGGCTAATTCAATTGAAAATAGAAAGGGCTAGTGCCCTTTTTAATAGTTGAAAGTGACTGTAGAGCAACTAATCCCCCTCCCACGCCCACCCTCCCATTTGCCCATTATGTTTAAAAACTAAATGGTGCCTTAAGATTAAATCAAAATGCACTGTTGTAATGCTAATTCCGAATAAGGCATATCAGCAGCATCCCAAGAACGACTGAGGGTATTATGTTCAAACTTTCGGGGCTACTTCTGCTCTTAAAGTTTAATCAAATCAAAATAGCGTAAGTGTATCCAAGCTATCTAAGAAAGTATTACTGAAAAAAAAAATACAAACGAATGTGCATTGTCAGTTGAATTTACGTATACTGATATTTATTAATCAAAATGTTAATATTATTTGATTTATTAAAGTTATAAAAGTAAAAACATTTATATTCTTTTTCATTAAAGTGCATATTATGTTCTGTCCTTGGGAAGGCATAGGGGTTTTGAACCCTACTCATGTTAATTTATGCTCGTTTTGAGTTTGACTTGTTTTTTTTTTGTAATTTCTGTTCGTTTTGGGTTTCATTTATTTATCGATGCTGATTTGTGGTAGTTTCACGCTTGGTAGATTGTTTGATTTTATTTTTGCTCATTTTTGTTTTAATGGAGTTCTTTACTTTTCTTTGAAAAACTTATTTTTTTGAAAAAGTTTTTTTAATTAATCACAGAGAAACAAAGACTATTCTTGGGATAAACGTTGTGACTCAACATTTTTTTTATGTTTGCAAGGTTAATATTTCTTTTACAAAAAAAACAATAAGGTTTTGTGTTGTTTCTATTGTGTCAAAATTTAATACAGAAAAACGGGGTAACAGCGATAAAAACGTGGGTTTTTAACAGTAGTAATAGGGTTACGGATCCGGTCGCTGCGCCTCTAAGGGCATTCTGCAAGACGTTGGTCTTTTGTTTGGAAATCGAAAGGACCTTGTCAATGACGTAGGTTTTCGGAGAGGATGGCGTAGGTTTTTAGAATTTAAGTGATGAAAGTGTGTCATTTTAGAGACAATGTGGATATACTATTGAGTGTCAACGACCCTGGTAATGGGGCTATGATCCGGCCGCTGCACCCCCTAGTTGTATTCTCCAAGATGGTGGTCCATTGTTTATTTGGTCCATTGTGACGCAAAGGTGGTTGTTACGTTTCACTGAACACAGTTTAAAAGGTGTTATGTATTGAAGTCACTGAGCTGTAAGCCTCATTCCGCAAGCATTAGATCTATCAAACGACCTTGTCAATGACGTAGGTTTTTTGCAAATTTAAATGCCAATGAAGTAGGTTTTTGGCAAGTTTAAATGTCTAAGGCCCAAGATGGTTTTTAGGGTAATTGACATTTAAATTTGCAAAAAAACCTACGCCATTGCACCTGCTGCCAAAGATTTTTTCTTTGAGACATTCTTCTCCAGATTATTTCTCAAGACGTCTTTCAAAACGTTTTTCAGGATTTTGTTTCAAGACGTTTTTTTCAAGGCATGGTTCTTCAAGACATTAAAAGACGTTTTTCAATTTTGTTTTCTGGCGTTTCAAGACGTTTTTAAAGATTTTTTCCTTCGAGACGTTTTTCTTCAAGATTTTTTTCTTCAAGATAATTTTCAAGACGTCTTCCAAGATTTGTTTCTTCATGACATTTTTCTTAAAGACGTTTTCAAGATTTGTTTCTTCAAGACAATTTTCAAGACGTTTTTCAAGATTTTTTCGTCAAGATGTTCTTCAAGACACTGGTCCATAGTGGGGACCCCCCTTACGTAAAAATGATCTTAATATTCCCTTGAAAATATATAAGGCTTCCGAGCACACGGGTTTTTCCAGCGACATTATCATCCTGGTTTGCGTAAGAGTATATTGATACTCAGATGTATCTTACTTGATTATAGGCTAGTGAAATCGTTTATGGAATGCATGCGTATTTAACGGGTAATATGACATAATTTTTGGTGAACATGGTTTTAGGATTTTTTTTTTACCTCTAAACATTTTAACCTCTAAACAATTTGAAATTATAAAATACCTGTCTGGTGTAGGATTAAAACATGAGACCCGAGGTTTCCTGTGATAAATAGGTGACGAGTTAGTCAGCTGAACTAAACAGCCAATGATAATACGAAGTTTCTAGAACTAAATTCTAAGCAATAGGTCTCGTACTCATACTGTGTTTTCACAGTCACACAAACAGACACATAAACACACAAAAAGACACACATACACACAGACACGCAAATAGGCACACATGCACACAGACACAAAAACAGACACACAGGCAAACAGAACCACAAACAGACACACAGACATGAAAACAGACACACAGGCACGCAGACACACAGACAGACACATAGCCAAACAAACAAAAAGATACATGGACATACAGACAGACAGACAAAAAGACAAACACAGACAGAAAAAAGATACAAAGACAGAGAGACAAAAAGACACACAGACAGACAGAAAAAAGACAAGGCAGACAAAAAGACACACAGACACATAGACATACAAACAGCACACAGGCACACATATACACAGACAGACAGACATAAAGACACACACACACACAGACAGACAGAAATACACACAAACACACAGCCAATTAGACAGAAAGACACACAGACAGACAGACAAAAAATACACACCGACAGACAGCAAAAAGACACAAAGACAGACAAACAAAAAGACAGATTGACAAAAAGACACAGAAATATTGGCCAATAAAAAAATGAAACGGAGTTTGAATCAGTTTTATCAGTAAAAGTACCAAGAACAATGCAAATGAAAGGACATTTTAACCAGTTTGATCGGGAAAATTACCAAGAATAGTGAAAATAAATGGGATTTAAATTAGCTTGATCGGTAACAGTCTCAAGAGCAATGAAAATAAAAGGTAATTTTTATCGATTTGACTGATAAAAGTGCAAGAAAAATGATAAAGAAATGATATTTGAATCACTTTGGTCGGTAAAGGTACCAAGAAGAGTGAAAAGGAAATGGGATTTGAATAGGTTTGATCATTATAAGTATCAACCAGAAGACAATGAAAAGGGGTCAGACAAACAAAAAATACACCTTTCCACATTTTCTTCTTGTTTCGAGCAAAAGTACATTCTGAAGCATACAGTTACATATTTTCATCGCGTTTTGAGGTATGATCAGTAAAAGTACCAAGAAAAGTGAAAATGAAATACGGTTATATTCAACTATGGTTATAGATGGCACCATAATTGATTTTAAAGCTAGGTTGGGTTTTCCTTACTGCTTGCAACATAAGTGCTTTTAAGCTAGGTTTGTTTGGGTTCTTTTGACGTGATCCCTCACGCTAACTGAACCCAAATTAAACTAGCTTAAAAGTACTTATGTCTCTATGTTGGTAAAAATACCAAGAAGAGTGAAAATGAAACTGATCGGTGAAAGTACCAGTAACAGAAACAATGAAATGAGGTTTGAATCGATTTTGCCACTAAAACGGTTGACTTCAGAAAATTCCGGTTCATCTCTCTCAGAGTTTTGTAAAAACCCTATTCACCTATATCAGACTCTAGTACACCCCCTATGAGCCCGGTAGTAGTGCTTATTTCTCTGAAATTCCTGTTTTTGCATTGCTGAATTTTGAATAAAAATTATAAACGTTGGAATTGCTAGAGTGTCCCAAAAATAATGGAAACATAACAAAGTAATGTAATGAAATGTTTTTATTGAATTTGTAGCACGTACAATATTACATGCTAGTAATATCATAAAAAAAAATTGAATGTTTAGAGTCCATAAAATAATTCATCGTGTTTTCTCTTGACGTGGAACTTATTCCGTTTCGGGGTCATACAAGACTTTTAACATATTTTCACCGACAAGCTCACCCCATATTTCATCAATGCTGTTATTTGTATCAATGAATGTATCTATTGGCAAACTATCTGTGGTACTACTTACATTTGCAGCTGCTTTGCTTTCCATCGATTCATGTTTATATTCCATGATGATATCATCTGCCAATGCCCTTTTTGTTTTACTTGGAATTTTATTGCCTATTATAACATTATTTTTACATATATTTTAGTTCTAACACATAGACAAAATATGGCTTATGATACTTGTAGAGCAGTAGGCTTGTCTTCTTCTTGTCTTCTTTTGAATGGTAATACCTGAAAGATCGTGATAATATTTATCAACCTGCGTTGTGTTACCAGAACCAAAAGCAAAATTCTGGCCTTCGTCATCTACTATTAGTTTTGGACTAGCATTCACATTGAGTGCTGCTACCTCTGGAAAAATCACTCTGGCATATCTGCCATCACATATGTTGAATTTGCTCGGTACTGCAAAGAAATTTAATCTCACATTGTCATGACAATACACATACACATTTCCAATAAGATCCTTATTATTGCTTGTTTCTTAGTTCGGATATTCATCTTTACAATTATTCAACGCTACGATAACTCTATCGTGCACACACGTTCTTGAAATATTTCATCTTTGCTTTATAAAATAATATGTAAGTGTTTATCCTTCCAGTGCACTATTAATACTGATCGAAAACATACAATAAACTAACTACTGTCGATGACCAGCCACAGAGTACCATAGGGGCAGCCGCATAAGAAAATTCTGGAACCAGAACAGGGACCGACGATACTGGAACTGGAACCGATGGAACCGGAACCGGCGGAATCAGAGCTGTATCCGGTGGAACTGGAACCGGTGGAACTAACCCGGAACAGGATTCATGGTCGGAACCGGCTGAACTGGAACTGGGACCGGCAGAACTGAAACTGGAACCGGCGGAGCCTGATCTGAAATGACAACGGCGTTGGAAAAACCTGTGGGCTCGGAAGCCTTATAAATTTTCTAGGGGGTACTAAGATCTTTTTTACATGCGGGGGCTCCCCACTATGGGCCAGTGTCTTGAAGACTGTATTAAAACGTCATACAGAAAAACATCTTGAAGAAAAATATCTTGAAATACGTCTTGAAAAGTATTGAAGAACGTCTTGAAACATGTCTTGAAGAAAAATGTTTTGAAGAAAAAATTTTGGCTCCTAGTGCAAAAGAGATAGGGTTGTTGCAACATTACATGGCTTTTTGGAACCGAACAAGTTAGCGAAAAATGTAGTTGACCTTCAAAACCCGTTTGGGTACTATACATTTAAATTTAAAAAAAATCTACGTCATCCTATTAAAGACCTACGTCATTGACCAGGTTGTTTGATAGATTTAATGTTTGAGCAATGATACTTGCTTAACAGCTCTTTTACTTCAATACATAACATCCGCTAGATTGTGTGCAGTGAAACGCAACTCTTGCTTCAGCCTGGTTACGGGAAAACCGCTGTGCTCGGAAGTTCTGAAAAGGATACCTGGCCGGCTGTAGTCAACACAAATTTTGGAATCAAAACAAGTGTTGCGTAAGCCTGGTAAGGGGAAAACCACTGTGCTCGGAAGTATTAAAAAGAATATCCGTCCGGATGTAGTCATTATAAATTTTGGAATAAAAACAAGTGCCGTTGACCCTCAATCGTACACCCATTACAGTACAAAAAGGATACCTGACTGGCTGTAGTCATTAAATAGCGACGAAGACCACACTGCCTCTCCATCATAAACAATAAGTAGAACAACAGGTAAAATTTTATACAAGACAGTGGACGCAACTTTAAATGAATATTTCAACCCTATATCCAAGGGCCGTCCTCAGCAAAACAAACGAAGAAAAAAATATAAAAGAAACTTACATTAAATTCGATGATTAAAACTTAAAAAAGTTTTTTCAATTTTTTTCAAAACAGCCCTAATATCGTTACTTCAAGGAAGTTCAACTGTCCTGTATAAAAATTTCCCTGTTGTTCTACGTATTGTTTATGCTGTAGTCACTACAAATTTTGTAATCAAAACAAATGTTTCCTAGGCCCGGTAACGGGAAAACCACTGTGCTCGGAAGCAATAAAAAAGAATACCTGGCTAGCTGGAAGCCTTCCAAATTTTGGAAGCAAAACAAATGTCGTTGACTTTCAATATTACGCGCTTTACAGTACAATAAGGGTACCTGGCCCTCAGGATCAATAAGACATTTTGGAATCAAAACAAATGTCATTGACCATCAATAGTGCACCCACTATGTTTCTAGGATGACACACTTTCATCATTTAAATTCGCAAGAAACCTAAGTCATCCTTTGCAAAAACCTACGTCATTGAAAGGGTTGTTTGAATTTACATATGTAAACAATAGACCAACGTCTTGGAGAATACCAGGAAGGTTTTCTTACCTTGCCCACAGGAAGCCTTACAAATTTTGGAAGCAAAAAAAAATGTTGTGGCCCCTCAATTGCACATCCACTATTTCTCTAGGATGTCACACTTTCATTATTTAAATTCGCAAGAACCTACATCATCTTCTACAAAAACTTACATCATTGACAAGGTTGTTTGAAATTCCATATGGCAACGATATACCAATGTCTTGGAGAACGCCCTTAGGAGTGCAGTTTCCGGATCCCTAACCCCATTATTACTTTTGGTTCCCTTTTTAACAGGCGCTTGAGTGATTAGCGTACGAAATGTGGACG
Organism: Artemia sinica; assembly: GCA_027921565.1. Taxonomy (NCBI): domain Eukaryota; kingdom Metazoa; phylum Arthropoda; class Branchiopoda; order Anostraca; family Artemiidae; genus Artemia; species Artemia sinica. Next base: position 32,839,217 of record CM051269.1, read on the forward strand.
GTTGATATTCAATCAGTTCGTGGTAACGAACCGTAAGTAAGGAGTGACTCGGCCCAATAGTAACCGAAACTGGAAAAAAAGAATTTTGATAACAACAGATACATGAAAAGAATTGGCTTTTTATGCTGATTCCAAATATATAAGATTCATTAAGTTTAATTTTACCAGTCAAAAGCGACAATCCTGAGAAAATCTGCCCGATATTTGAAAAAGGAGGGACGCCTTTAGAGCCTCCCCAATAGAGGAATATTGTTGAAAATCGGACCATCAGATTCAACGTATCAGAGACTTCAAGCATCCATCTTTAAAAATGTGAAATTTGTATTTTTTGCCAGAAGAAAGATCATGGATGCCTGTTTATTTTATTTTATTTTTCTTAATTCTTCCCAGGGGTGATTTTATCGCACCAATGGTCCTAGAAACATTGGAGAGGATTATTTGAACGGAAACTAAAAGATCTAGTGCCATTTTTAAGTGACCAAAAACTGAAGGGCAACTAGCCCCTCTTCCACGCCCTTTTCCCCTAAAGTTGTTTTCCCAAATGTCCAGTGAACATAGTCAGTCATGAGTCAGCCCAAAAATCTCGATCATCCCTTAGTTCTATGGCCATCTACCGTAGTTCTGCCCTAGGATTTATGGATGGATGTTAGAGTATCTATCAACAAGTGAAAATGACATCATTTTTATACAATCCTCAAAAAGGTTTATTCCAGCTTTGCCTCTCACTCAGACTATCTGTCTTGGCTTTTTCTCCGATTAGGCATGGTTTGATGGCAACTTCATTTTAATTCGCTTTCACGCGGCAAGTGAACTTGCCGCGTGGAAGTTTTTCACGGTGGGAATTTGCCAGGATTTATATACGAAATTCGTTTTATTTGTCTTACTTTCTCATTGGCGACCGCATTTCACATGTGGAGATGCTCTGGGGGAATTGCCCTGGGGAAATTTTCAGCGGAGTTTGAATTCTCTGGGGAATTGTTATGTTGGGGGATTTTCCACAGGAGAAATTTCCCTCGGGGGAATTTTCCACGAGAGAAACTTTCCATTAGGGCAGGGAGGATTTCCGGAAAAAACTTTACACTCAGGGAGGTTTCGACACTGACCTGAAAAACAATCAGAAATTAAATAAAGAACAAGTCTTTTTTCAAATGAAAGTATGCTAATGAGTATTTTTCAGGTGGAATCATCCGCAAGAAATTTTCTGGGGGTATATCGTAGCGAGGATGGAATTGCCCGGGGTAATTTCCCAGGGGAAGGATTTCACGTGGGAGGAACTATCCATGGTGGAATTTTTCGTGGGGGGATTTTCTGGGGAGGAGGAGATGGATTTACTGGGGTTCTTTGAAAAACGATCAGAAATTAAATAAAAAACCATTTTTTATACTGAAAGTAAGGAGCACCATTACAATCTAAAACAAACAGAAATTATTCCATATATGAGGGGGTGGCCCCCTCATCAATATCCCGCTCCTTCCGCTAAAATTCTACCTTTTGTCCCAATTCTTCAAGAATGCTTCGTGAAACACAAGGGCCGTTTAGTTAGAATCAGAACCTTTTTTAAAAGTATTAAAAACATTAGCGTCAAGATAGGGGTGTTGAGGAGGTGGCAGCCCCTCTCATATACGGAATAATTTCTGTTCGTTTTAATGTTGCTCCTTACTTTCAGTAGAATAAAACTTTGTTTTTTTTAATGACGAAAATAAACCCGTGGAATGGAAGCATATTTTTTAAACATTGGAAGTATTAGACAGTAATATCTCTTTGTCCCTTTGGTTATGAGTTTTGGTATTTTGTATTTTGTGCGTGCTCTAAGTTTCAATGACACTGACATTGAATACGGCTCAGGGAACAGCACCATCTTTTTCGTTATATTTTGCTTTCTTTGGAATCACTAACTTGTTCTCCATTTCCCTATCAAACCACTAACTTCGCTGTTTTATGAAGTAAATGCGTGAACCACTTTTCACTTTCCATTGAATTAGTTGTGTTTCTTTTATAGTTTCGAAGGTTCAACTGGTGTTTGTATAAGCTATGCAGATGTAAATTCAGCCTTTTATAAGGCCAGAGAACGACTTGGCTATGAGTCTCCAAAAAAAAACAGCTTCGAAACTCAAGAGATAAACCAACTAGCTCAAGTTATTGAGGAAGTAACGCGTATTTTAGCACACGAGTAAGTATAATTGAAACCTATTCTAGGCTCAAACGTTGATTAAACATGATATGAACTTTGAATTCGAAGCTGTAATTAGGAAAGGTGAAACACGCACACCATGTCTCCAGAAAGAAAATGTTGTCTGATTACTGGCAAAATATTCAAAGTTGAAAGAGAGTGGTTAAAGTGGGGCTGGAGGATGTTTTTTACTATCAAGGTTTCTGAACCACAGCTGCATTTTTGTATCCCTTTTCTAGTAAATAATTTTGTTGAACTGAACAGCCCTGGTCAACTTCTCTGTCAAATCATTTTCAATACTAACTGCGTCTGCCATTGCAGTTACTGTTTTGTTTAGAAAATCATCGAAAAAATTGCTCAGATGGAAAATATAATTTGAATTTCCTTATCTCTAAAAATTGCTTAACCAACAATTAAACTCGTCAAAATTGGTAGGTAAATTTTGACGATGAGTGCATTTCAACACCGTCTCTACCTGCCTGCCTGAATCTGCCTGCCTGAACCTGCCTGATCCTCTGTGTAAACCTAGGGTTAGATGCAAACAGCAAAAGCAACTTAAAGGTTAAAAAAAACAATGAAATTATTCAGGAGAAATTGATCGAAAAGGGGCGTTGTTAGACTGGGAGGAGCAGTTTCGAGTTAATTATAAAAAGAAATTCAATTATTGCAGAAAACTGAAGTTGGAATTGCAAAATTATTTGATTGATTTCCGGTATTGATTGCCCAAGATTGGCGACTTTGGTGGTAGCTTGCCGGTAATGTGACTACAAAATCGAACGGCGGTGTAATATATCTTGGGCTGTTTGTTCTTGATTTCAACTATGTGCCCCAAAACTTTTGATTTGGGCAATGCTGTAAGTTGCCTTTTGAAGTGGCGTGAACTTCTAAAAATCTGTCTCCTGCTTTCCTTGGCTAGAGGTACTTTCCTTATACGTTTCAAGTGGATCTAGGTATTATTGTGCTAAGGTCTTTGAATGGGCATACATCTTTTAAAATCACCATTCTATTCTCCCGAGAAACTTGTCTTATATGTTGTTCGAGCCGATCAGAAAAAAAAAACCTGCCTTCCTTTCTGCTGAAAAATTGGCGGTGAGAGTTTCCTTTGGCGGGGTCATGAGTCCAATTTATGCTATGATTAATACATATTGAAAATCCTAAGACCTAATAGTAAAGATTAAAAACACTTCCATAATTTCGCTTTAAACAATTAAATAAAAAAAACATGTTTCTTTTAACTCAAAGTAAGGAGCGACATTAAAACTTAAAACGAACAGAAATTATTCCGTATATAAAGGGGGCTGTCCCCTCCTCAACACCTGGCTCTTTACGCTAAGGTTTTTTTATTGTTCTAGGAAATAGAATTGTGAGAAAGAGTCAGACTTTAGCGTAAAGAGCGAGGCGTTGAGGAGGGGACAGCCCCTTTCATATACGGAATAATTTCTGTTCGTTTTAAGTTTTAATGTCGCTGCTTACTTTGAGTTAAAAAAAAACTTTTTTTTTTAATTTCTGAAAGTTTTTAAATTAATGCAGGTTTTAATTTTGGCTCACCGTATATAAATACTTAAAACAAAATTTGCATATTAATTTTACTTTTTTTTTGGCTAAATGGCTTTCTCGAAAGTTGTTTAATTTTATTTACGAACGTTTTTATTAGTAATAAATATACGAATTAACTTACGAATAACTTACGAATTAACTTACGTAACGAAATTCTTTATTCGTATATTTTATTACGTTTATTAGGGGGGTTCGCCCCCCTAGTCAATACCTCACTCTTTACGCTAAAGTTCGATTTTTTGAAATTCTTTAAGAATGACCCCTTAATCACAAAGGCCGTTAATTAGAATAAATAGCTGTTATGAAAGTACTAAAAAAAACTTTAGCGTAAAGAGCGAGGTATTGACTAGGGGTTGAACCCAATCATATACGTAATATTTTAAAAGCAGCTTTGGGACAGACAAAAGCAGCTTTGGGCCATGAAAAAAAAAATGACAGAAAACGATAGCACATGATAATAACACACATAGCATAATAATGATAATAAAACAATATAAGAATTGCGACACAAAATCAAACGTAATAAAGTTGCATAACTTTAACTAAATCTAAATCATACAATAGTATCAAATGCCGCACACATGATAGATAGATACTAAATGGTATAAACACACATGAGCCATGGCTACAAAAATAAAAATCAAATACTTCAAGCACTCCCTCCCCCTTACAAAAATCCCTCTCGTGGGGTCATTCCCAATTTAATATATTTTGCGATTTTTTGCAATCTTTTTTATTGTCCCATAATAGTTTGATCCCATTGCTGAGACCAACCACTCACTTGCCCAGCTTTAGTAGAAAGGTTGAAATGTTATAGATAGATGTTATAGAAGCTTATTTATGTGACCTGTGTTTATAGAATATTTGAATGATTTTGGGGTTTCGCATATTCTGATTCTAATTTATTTTATATTGTATACAAAATTTTTAGGTTGGATTACGAAACTTATTCTCCAATGTGTTTTGGATCATGAATTATTTTTTTTTTAATTATTTTAAATTGACAAGTCCTTTATATTTGTCCTGCAATTATTAAGTATTTCAAGCACGTTTTGCAAATTAACACTTTTAATTTCATGGAATTTTTTCCAAGTAAGATTTGTCTAGTCACGATTTCTTTAATTTCAGGTCACCTTTTAATTTCAGGTACAGTTTAACAAATGATGAAATCTATTATGCCTTACCGATGATTGACACGTCAAAAACAATTATTGACAAATATTGCCCAGATTATCTCAAGTCTTCCAATTGTGAGGTCAAACGCTATAGAGAATATAATTCAGGTTGCAATAACCTTGAAATGAGTCATTGGGGCTCAGCCTTAGCGCCATTCAGAAGACTTATACCTCCACAATATGCTGACGGTAAGATGACGTTAACTATTCTAATTACCATAGGAAACACGACATATTTAATTTTTTGTAACCAATGGGTTAAACAAGATTGCTCAAACAAGGGTAATTGGAATGGGATACAAAGTATCCGTTGTGATCTTCGCTGTCGCCTGTCTTGTAACCTCATATTTCTCTATTCTTCAATTTCGTTTTTGACTCGTCAGTCTCGCTGCTGTGTATTTTCTAGCCGTATATATTTTTTGTTCTTCACTTTCGTTTTTGACTCGTTCTAATTGTCGTTGTCGCAAGTATTCCAACCGCATATTTCTCTGTTATCCACTTTCGTATATCTTTACTTCAGATAGTTTTTCAATCCCCTTTGCCTTAGCTGCTCAAATTGGTCTTGCCACATTTGATGGTCTAGGTCTTTGATTTTTACCCATTGTATATTTACATTTCTCTTGTCGTCCTCTTGATATTGTCTCATTTGATGGTCCAGTTTGTTCATTTTGAGCAATTGTCAATTTATGCTTTTCAGGGCCGTATCCAGGAATTTTGTTCAGGGGGGGGGGGTTACTAATTTTTGACTTTTTGGGGGGGTTTACTAATTTTTGAATCAGTTTTCGACTAATTTTACTGATTTTTACCTAGGTTTTACTAATTTTCGACTTATTTTCGAGTCGGTCAAAAATTTCGGAGGGGGGGGGGGGTTTCAAACCGGGTAACCCCCTCCCTGGATATGGCCTTGATGCTTTTATCCTCTAGGCATTATGAAACTGCTTAAAATGCCATTTGTAAAAAGACTAATTACACTGGGTATTTTATAGTTAGCTAAAAAAAAAGTTTTTTGTAATTTTGCATGCATCACAGATACTAAAAACGATGCAATCATTTCTGGGGCGGAAATGATGTACATTATGCTCTTGAAATGTGCTCATAAACATGACGTCATTCATGTGATTTTTTACCAGAGTAGTTCTTTGTTCAGGTAAGAAAATGCCAGAGTGCCAATTAAAAAAAAAGAATATGGAGCCGTTTTTGAGAAAAAAATAATAAAGTATACAATTACTGCTCGTTAGAGAGTATATATATATATATATATATATATATATATATATATATATATATATATATATATAATATATATATATATATATATATACATATATATATATATATACTCGTATATATATATATATATATATATATATATATATATATATATATATATATATATATATATATATATATATATATATATACTCGTATATATATATATATATATATATATATATATATATATATATATATATATATATATATATATAATATATATATATATATATATATATATATATATATATATATATATATATATATATATATACTATATATATATATATATATATATATATATATATATATATATATCCGATCAAACTTTTGAGATAACTGTTTTGTTCAACGTAGTTTAAAGTTCTAGAACTTATGTCTTTGAAGACATATATATATATATATATATATATATATATATATATATATATATATATATATATATATATATATATATATATATATATATATATATATAATATATATATATATATATATATATATATATATATATATATATATAATATATCCGATCAAACTTTTGAGATAACTGTTTTGTTCAACGTAGTTTAAAGTTCTAGAACTTATGTCTTTGAAGATGAAAAATCCCCCACACCCCTCAGGGCAATGGTTTTAAGTTATGCCCTGGGGGCATATAAGGTTCTTATGGAAAGGTTGTCGTAGAAACTTCAAAAGGGGCTCATTCGATTGGAAATTGAAAGGGCTAGTGCTATTTTTAAAACTTGAAAGTGATCGAAGCGCAACTAACCCCCCTCTCACGCCAACCATTTCCCCAAACACATCCAATCAAAATGTTGAGATAGCCATTTTGTTCAACGTAGTTGAAAGTTTTAGAAATTAAGTCTTTGAGGATAACACCCCCCCCCCCTACAGCCCTCAGGGTAAGGGTTGCAAGCTATGCCCTGGGGGCATATAAGGTTTTTTATAGAAAGGTTGTCGTAGAAACTTTAAAAAGGGCTCATTCGATTGGAAATTGAAAGGGCTAATGCCCTTTTTTATAGTGAAAAGTGTTTGGAGGGCAAGTAACCCTCCTCTCACGCCCTCCGTTTCCCTAAACACATCCAATCAAATTTTGAGATAGCCATTTTTTCAACGTAGTTGAAAGTTCTAGAAATTAGGTCTTTGAGAATGACCCCCCCCCCCCCCACAGCCCTCAGGGTAAGGATTGTAAGTTATGCCCTGGGGGAATATAAGGTTTCTTATTGAAAGCGTTGTTGTAAAAACTTCAAAAATGGCTCATTCGATCGGAAATTGAAAGGGCTAGTGCTCTTTTTAATGGTCGAAAGTAATTGAATGGCAACTAACCCTCCTCTCACGCCCACAGCCTTCAGGGAAAGGGTTGTAAGTTATGCCCAGGGGGCATATACGTGTTGTCGTAGAAACTTCAAAAAGAACTCATTCGATTGGAAATTGAAAGGGCCAGTGCCCTTTTTAATAGTCGAAAGTGATTGGAGGGCAAATAACCTCCTTCTCACGCCCAACATTTCCCCGATCACATTCAATCAAAATTCTGACGTAGCTATTTTGTTCAACGTAGTCTAAAGGTCCGGACACTATGTCTTTAAGGATGACAAACCCAACACAGCCTCCTGGGAAAAGGTTATAATTTATGCCCCGGGGCATATAAGGTTTTCATAGAAATTGTAGTCGTAGAAACTTCAAAAAGGGCTCATTCAATAGGGAATTGAGAGGGCTAGTGCCCTTATTAATAGTCAAAAGCTATCGGAGGGTGAATTCCCCCCCCCCCACGTCCATTGTTTTCTCAAACGCTTCCGATCAACATTTTGATATAGCCATTTATAGCCATTTTGTTGAACGTAGTTGAAGGGTGTGGAAATTATGTCTCTGAGTATGAAACCTCTCTCCCACAGCCCTCAGGGCTAAGGTTTTAAGTTATGCCCTGTGGGCATATAAGGTCTTTGTAGAAAGCGTTGTCGTAAAAACTTCACCATTCGATTGGAAATTGAGAGGGCTATTGTACCACAAATCAGTTTCAATAAATAAATGAAACCCAAAACAAACAGAAATTAAAATAAATAACAGAGTTAATCTCAAACGAGCAGATATTAATATGAGTAGGGTTCTAAACCCCTATGCTTTCTAAAAGCAAGAATATAATTTGTACTTTACTGAAAAAATTCTTTTAAATGTTTTCATTTTTATAACTTTATGAAATCGAAATTAATATCAGCATATGTATATTAAACTGACAATACACGTTTTTTCAGTAAATTCATTTGAATTTTTTTCAATTAAGTACAAGTTATGTTCTGGCTTTTAGAAAGCAACCTTACTCATAATTTCTGCTCGTTTTGAGTTTGGCTCTGTTATTTATTTTAATTTCTGTTTGCTTTGGGTTTCATTTATTTATTGATACTGATTTGTGGGAGTTCTATGCTTGGTAGATTATTTGATTCTATTTTTGTTAATTTTTGGTTTAATAGAGTTGCTTTACTTTTTTTGAAAAACTTATTTTGTGGAGATTTTTTTTAATTAATATATTTATATATATATTATATATATATATATATATATATATATATATATATATATATATATATATATATTATATATATATATATATATATATATATATATATATATATATATATATATATATATATATATATATATATATATATATATATATATATATATATAATATATATATATATATATATATATATATATATATATATAGTCCTGGGCGGACCCAGGACTGTTTTTTAGGGGGGGGGGGCGCAAAATAGGTTGATCTGATAAACTTGCGTTAGGAGCAAGTTAAATTAACGCAAACTGGCGTTAATTAAGTAAATTACACTACTTTAGACTACGTTAGGGGGGAGCACGCCACCCTCGCCCCTGGATCCGCCACTGAATCATGTTGCGCTCCTCGCAAAATACACTTCTTGGCATTTAAGCTGTATAAATTTACTTCTCTTTGTCTTAAAAATGCAAAATAGGACGTCTTCCATAATTTTCTAATTGAAACTGAAAGACTGTTGTCTTCTTACCAGCGTCTAAATCTAAGATCTATTTTCATTTTCTTCCTCTATCTTAGGATTTTGGAAATTATGTCAGCATATAAATATAATGATATACACTATAACAGTAAATGAAAATTTTTACTTGAGATTAAAGGAGCTTAGCTACCTTAAGGCAAAATGTTGCTTTTACTTCTATTTAAAGCCTTACGACTACAGTTGGTGGATATCCTTTTATTGGCAAATTGACAAATATCTTTTCTGCAATCTTAACAATTTTGAAGACTTTCTCCCTCACAAATTTCTTCATTTGAGCTATTTCTGCTCCTTTTGGCAAAGCAAAACATTTGAGAGTGTTTAAGTATATGCCGGACTTTAGTAGATATTAAACAAAAAAACAAGTTTTTTTAACTGAAAGTAAGGAACGATGTTAAAACTAAAAACGAACAGAAATTATTCCGTATATGAAAGGGCTGTCCCCTCCTCAACGCTTCGCTCTTTACGCTAAAGTTTTTTATTGTTTAAAAAAAATAGAGTTGTGAGAAAGTCCAACTTTAGCGCAATATATTTGAAATCAGCATTAATATTTGATTCTTTTGATGTATCTATTGGTATTAAAATTCCGTTTTTTAGAGTTTCGGTTATCATTGAGCCGGGTCGCTCCTTACTTAGAGTTCGTTACCACGAAGTGTTTGATAAAATATATCTTGGCCAAGCTGCGACTTTCGTTGGTCGTTTTGTGTACGGCTTATAACCAGCACTAACTAAAACCCCCACTAAACCACTGATATATTTTCTTTATATTTAGTTAAATGTTTCGATTTGTTAACTCTTTCTTGGCACTGCACATTTACATATAATTTAAAATAAATAGTTGCGTAAATGGCGCAAAGAGCATTAGAATGAGTTTTTTATTCTATACTTTCTCACTGGTTTTTGCCTTGGTATCTCTTATGGGTTTTTAAAATCGGAAATAGTTGTTATTAACTGCTTTATTTAGAATTTGTCTTCTTAGAAAAACTAGTGTAAGTACTTTGTTTTATATGTAGTATCAAGTGGCAATTTTGTAAAAAGCACTAAAAAATGTAAATGCACTACGTATGGAAAAACTATCTACTGCCCAGTTTTTAGTTTTGTTCTAATGCCTGGCTCATCAATTTAAGGAAGGAAATGTCAAATTTTCATGTAATTTATACTTTCATCAATTTACTGCGTACAAATAAGATGTGGGGCTCCTGTCAAACTAACTAAAGTCTTTGGTACTCAACGATTAAGGCTGGCAAACTTAAAATTACAAGATGCGGACTTAAAATTTACCAAAAATATTAAAAATCCAAGGTATTATGTCTATTGGAATAGTTAAAACTTTTGAATGAATCGTGACTATACTGTCTAGACTAATGGGGTTACTATTTATAGGAATAAGCAAGCCAAGAGTTGCAAAAGATGGAAGCCCATTGCCTTCCCCTCGCGTTGTTTCAAGTACTATCCATACAGACATCGGTCTCCATGACCATTTAGTAACTACTTTTGAAATTGCGTGGGGTCAAATTATTGACCATGATTTTACACTTACGGGTGAATCAAAAGGTATGAGTATTTATTATTTGTATTTCAGTACCTACATAGTTTTAATAATGTTCTTTTTCCTTGATGAAAGTAGAAAGACATACATAATACAATCTATACAAAAAGGGCGGAAGAAAAAGGGATGAAAGGTCTTGTAAATCAACTAATGTTCATTCTTTCACCTCTCTGGTCCTAATATTTATTAAAGAAAAAAAAACCAGTTTTTTTTTCTGAAAGTATGGAACGACGTTAAAATTTAAAACAAACAGAAATTATTCCGTAAAGGGGCTGTCCCTTCTTCAACGCCTCGCTCTTTACGCTAATTTTTTTTATTGTTTAAAAAAATAGAGTCGTGAGAAAGTCAAACTTTAGCGTAAAGACCGAGGCGTTGAGGAGAGGACAGCCCCTTTCATATACGGAATAATTTCTGTTTATTTTAAATTTTAACGTCGTTCCTTACTTTCAGTTAAAAAAAACTTGTTTTTTTTTCTTTAATTTTTGAACGTTTTTGAATTAATGCCGGTTTTGGTTTTAGCTCACCGTACATGAATAATTAAAAAAAAAATTGCACATTATTTTACTTTTATTTGGTTAAATGGCTTTCTCAAAACTTGTTTAATTTTATTGACGAACGTTTTAATTAGTATTAAATATACGTAACTTACGAATTAACTTATGTAGCGAACTTCTATATTCATATATTTTTAATACGTATATTAGGGGGTTCGTCCCCTAGTCAATGCCTTACTCTTTAAGCTAAAGTTCGAATTTTCTTCCAATTCTTTAAAAATGACCGCTTAATCACAAAGGCCGTTAATTAGAATAAATAGCTCTTATGAAAGTACTAAAAAATCTTTGGCTTAAAGAGCGAGGTATTGACTAGGGGATGAACCCAATCATATAGGTAATATTTTCTGTTCGTTTTAAGTTTTGATGTTGCTGCTTACTTTCAGTTGAAAAACTTGTTTTTTTTATTTAATTTCTGATCTTTTTTTAAAATAATGCTGGGAAATCAGGCGTCCCCTTCATAGCAATTTCCCTTCCCCCATGAAAACTTCCTTCATGGAAAGATCCTCCCACATAACCCCAGAACCACCCCCCCCACTATCAGAAAAAAATCCCCCCTGAAGACGTCTGTATACTTCCCAATAACCAATACTATATGTTAACATTGGGTAAAGTTCCTAACTTTCAGCCCTTCCCCCGAGGAATTCGGGGGATTAAGTCATCCTTAAAGACATAGTTATCATATTTTCGACCATGCTGAACAAAATGGCTATCTCAAAGTTTTGATCGGGTGACTTTGGGAAAAAATGAGCGTGGGAGGGGGCCTAGTTGCCTTCCATTTTTTTTGGTCACTTAAAAAGGGCATTAGAACTTTTAATTTCCGTTCCAATAAGCCCTCCCGTGATATTCTAGGACCACTGGGTCGATAAGATCACCCCTGAAAAAAAAAAAAAAAAAAAAAAAAAAAAAACGCATCCGTGATCTTTCTTCGGGCAAAAAATGCAAAATTCCACATTTTTGTTGATAGGAGCTTGAAACCTCTACAGTAGTGTTCTCTGATACGCTGAATATGATGGTAGGATTTTCATTTAAGTTCTATAACTTTTAGGGGGTCTTTCCTCCTTTTTTTCGTAAATCAGCCAAAATTTCTAAGGCGCATAACTTTAAATGGGTAGGACTAAACTTGATGAAACTTATATATTCGAAATCAGCATTAAAATCTTATTCATTTGATGTATCTGTTGGTATCAAAATCCTGTTTTCTAGAGTTTCGGTTACCATTGCGCCGGGTCGCTCCTTACTTACAGTTCGTTACCACGAACTGTTTGATATCTAAGGGAATTCTACTCTTTGTGAAACATGTTACAATTTAAAAAAATCTAAGTCTTTGCGCCTGAGAATGCAACTTCCTTGTAATGGGTTCCCCATTTTGAATTAATGCCTTCAGGTTTGGGCTTTCAACCATTTCCCTTCGGGTTTTGATTTTCAACTATAATGAATTTCTTGGTAATACACGGAGCAAAACCATAAGCTGGTCTTTTCTTGTCATTGTTTGCTTAGTGATAATTGACATACCATGGTTTGTTTTAAAGTAAGTTCTATGCAATTTAGTTAGTCCATCTGACTTGTAGGCTCCAAAATTGATGGTCTTAAAGTTCTGGATTCCTTCTTATTTCTTTTCTTTTAGGACATAATAAGCACTAATAAATAAAGTTATCATTTTTAATCCGAGTAAAAATGAACCTTTGTCTGAATGAAGTTTTGTCTGGTAGCTATGTAATGGTTTAACTTTTTGATACTGTATTTACTTTAGACCAGGCCTCCACAAGATACGGCCTATGGATCACTATTGCAGTTTTTTCCTACAGTTTGTACTATACGAATAAATAAACATATTTGCAGGGCCGAAAATGTATTAAGCAGTGTCGATTTTGACACTGTAAGACGGACGGACCGGTTTTTTTTTGGACAGCCTTACAGCACAGGATTTATAAAGGGTGTACAAGATTGTAAATTGTTATTTCTATTTTGACCTGTCATATAGAGTGACGTCACTAAGCTTGGGGAGATTATTGTTAATAGTATTTCTTATTTATTTTTTTGCTGTCATGGCCCATTTGGTCTAATACGTCTATCTACCCATCTATCTATCTATTATGTCAAATGAAGAAAAAAACGAATTTTGTTCCTTCGAAATTTAATCTCTTTGTTATTTGCTGTCTCTGATTTGATAACTCTGATATCAGAGTTATTTTTCACAAGATTTTGAAACCCTTAAAAGTGTTCTCAGTTCAGAGAAATAGTTCTTTGTTACTGTAAAAGAAATTAATCTTTCATTTTTTCACTCATTCGTAAAGTTTAAGTTTTATACCTTATGAACTGAACGCCTTCAAATTACCATTGCCGTACAGGAAACTTGTTAGAGTCCTCAAAAGAAAATTGTCAATTGCTATCCAGCGGATTTATAGAAAGACTTAGCAAATTGGACCAAGGAAAAAGGAAAAAAAACATGTTAGTAAATATAATCTCATCTAGATAAGGAGTGTTTTGTCACAACTATAGTAGTTGTAGTAGTAGTATATATAGTATATATAATGTAGTATATATAATGTAGTATATATAGTAGTAGTTTTGTCACAACAAGTAGTAGTTTGAAATTTCTTTTGGCCTAAAAACGTATTGAAGCTGCAAAGAAATTGATGATTTTTAACACATTGGGAAAGTCTGTAGTAAATGGACAAATTTGGTAGTTTTCTTCAAAATAATGCTGTTTTATTATTTTGGAAAGAGACACTCAGAGGCACCCTGAAGCTATTGAAATATATAAACTTTTGGGATTTAGCCCCTCTTCCTCTGGAAAAGCTATCTAATACTATTTGAACTTCAGGCTAGGCCTCGAACCCAAGCTTGAAGGGCATACTAGTTGATTTGAAATAAAACTAGGAAGACGAGAAAAGAATTACACATATTGATGCACTGTGGATGTTTTTAGCTCACTGAAGAGGTTTCGAACTAAAAACAAATTAATGCAAATGGAGGAAACTTTCAAAAATATGAAGTCACATTTTTGTTATTCTGCTTAATCAAGCCCATATTTCTTTTTTGTGTGTTTGTTTTCAATTCCTTTTTCTCTTTTCAATCCTGGCAGAAAAGGAGCCATTCCTCCTTTTACTTTATCTTTTCGTTTCATGAACACCACAAATGCAGTTAAAATCTAATTTAACAAAGAGGAAAGAGAGGGCTACGGAATTCACTCCTACATCAGACATTTCTCCAATACACAAGCTTTCTACAGGTAAAACTATAAATGAACTAGTCACTTTTTTAGAAACTCTGTCTCCAAGCCTGCCGGCTTTACAATTTGCAGTGGAACCAGACGTTTACTGATTCTGGAAAATGGTTTAACGGCCATTTTTTCTTTTGAATGATCGCACAAACATACAGGTCCTTACTCTAGCAATAACTGCTCTGTCGATGACTGGATTAACATTTCCTTGAAAAATTATCTTCCATGTAGGCTATCATGTCTAGGCTATCGTAATTGTCATGTAGGCTATCATAATTGTCTACAATGTAGGCTATCATTTAATGTTGTCAATTTGTTTAGTATAAAAGGTACAAAACTGTAAATTCCGAAACCCAAAGAACCTGATCCCTCCCTCCTATATACCCAGATATACACCAAAGATTGGATGTACACAACAGAAATTTGGCTTAAAATGATTGTTGGTTATCTCAACGACGAGATTTTGAATCAAGCCTTTGAGACCAAAGCATTTATGCTTCATTCATTGCATATGTTTGTTGGCCACAGTACAATACTCTAAATACGAAAAGACATGATGTTCTTTCCAATTAGCAATATGGCTATATTTAAACATTGTGATGTTTAAATGTGATGTTTGGGTTTTTCGAACCAGATGTCAACTTGCTTGTTCATGAAGTTATCAATAAACACAACAGCTTCCGATTTTTTTATATGATTGAGTGCCGCAATATTGGTTGTACTACTACTACTACTAACAACTCACCGCAGTACCAAGCCGCCTGAGGCCAACACAGCAACGCACGCTCCTCCTCCATCCCAATCTATTCAAAGCCTCCCTTTTTACACCCGCCCACGAAGTTTCCATTTCCTTTAAATCTTTCTTTATGGCGTCCTCCCACCCCAGACGGGGATGAGCTGCTTTCCGTTTAGCCCTAGATGGTTGGCGGAAAAGAACAATCTTCGGCAATCTGTCATCCTTCATCCGCACAACGTGCCCTGACCACCTCAACCTTTCTTTCATTATAGCCCTAGAGAGCGGTACTGAACCACATTTTTCGTATAGCCTATTGTTAGAAATACGGTCAGTCAGCCGGGTACCCAGAACAATCCTTAAGCAATTTCTCTGGAAAACATCTAGCAAATCTTCATCCGCTTTTCGGAGCGTCCATGCTTCAGAGCCATATTTGACCACTGTCATCACTGTAGCTTCTAATATTCTAATCTTGGTTTGCAGACTTATCTTCCTATTCTTCCAGACTTTTTTTAACTGTGAAAAAACACCCTGAGCCTTGGCTATTCTATTTTTAACATCTTCACTGCTCCCACCATCTTTACTAATAATACTACCAAGGTAAGTGAAGCTGCCCACCTGATCAATCTTTTCATTACCCAACGTCACCTTTTCATCTTCACTTATTCCTAGCCTTAGTGACTTAGTCTTCCTAACATTAATTTTCAAACCAATTCTAGCAACCTGAACTCGCAAAACCTCTAAAACTTCATTCATTTTGCTCACACTTTCATCTAGGATGCTTAAATCATCAGCATAATCCAAGTCCAGGAGACTTTTTCCTCCCCATTTGATTCCGTGGTCTCCCATTGCCTTTCCTGTGCTCCTTAAAACAAAGTCCATCAAAATAATCCATATAAAGGTGGATAGAACACAACCCTGCTTAACTCCTGATTTAATACAAAACCAGCTGCTAACCTCATTTCCTACCTTAACCGCAGCAGTGTTATTCTCGTACATAGCACTAATCACTTTAATGTAGTCGTATTTGTGTGGTATACCGTACAAGGATAAAACCTTTACTAAAGCTCTTCTATCAACAGAGTCGAACGCTTGCTCATAATCTATAAAACTGAGGACCAAAGGTGTTTGAAAACTCAGGCACTTCTCAATTATTAGCCTAAGAGTGAAAATATGGTTGACACTTCCTCTACCTTTTCAAAAACCGCACTGCTCTTCTCTTAAAACTTTGTCTACGGCATCTCTCAGTCTAAAAATTATCATATTACTAAGTAATTTGCTACCTACCGAGACCAGACTAATGCCTCGATAATTACCACATTCACTTTTATCACCTTTCTTAGAAAGTGGCTTAATTAAGGTTTTCCTAAAATCGTTAGGTACTTCCCCTTTTTCAAAAATCATATTCATAATCTTCAATAACTTATTTATAACCCCAGAACCACCATATTTAAGAAACTCATTTACCACCCTATCAGCACCTGGAGCCTTATTATTCTTTAATCCTTTTAGTACTGTTGCCAATTCCTGCTCATAAAACAAATCTTCCTTCACATCCAAGGTATCGCAAACTTTTTCATTTTCTTCTATATTTTTTCCTGCAACTCTATTTCGGTTAAGCAAGTTCTCAAAATGTTCGGCCCATCTCTCTTTAGTTTTTTCCTTATCGCTAATTGCGACCCCATTCCTATCTTTAACTGGGACAAGTCCGGATTGACTACTCCCTCTCAATTTGTTAACGTGCCAGTACAATATTTTACTATTATGCCGTCTAGCTGCATCTTCCAGATCCTCGGCAATTCTATCCATGGCCTCCACTTCACACCTCCTTAGTTCATATTTTAATGCTTTCTCCACTTTCTTTACATTTCTTTTGTTTTCATACGATCTATCACTCAGATAATTCTTGTACAAGTCCTTTCTCCTTTCTATTAAACATAGAGGTTTTTCACTAATATTCTTAGCTGCAGTTCTAGCTTTCTGCCCTAATACACCTTCCGCAACTTCACAAGTTATTTTTCTAAAATTATTCCAACCATCTTCCACATTATCAAATTTTAAACTCTCAAGTTTAGTATTCAACTGTTCCTGGAAAGTTTCTCTCAAATTCTCATCCTGGAGTCTACCAACATCATAACTTCCCGGGAGGTAGTTACCCTTCCGATATTTCAGCTTTAAATTAACCCTTGACACTACTAGATGGTGATCTTTACTTTTAACATCAATAACAGCACTCCTATATACCCTAGTATCTTGTATTGATCCTGTCAGTCTTCGGTTTACTATAATATAATCAATAAGGTTTGCTGTCTTACCATCACGTGAATACCATGTTAACTTATGAGCCATTTTATGACCAAACACAGTATTGGTTATAACTAGATTGTTATACCTACAAAATTGCAAAGGTCTGTATCCATTACTGTTTTCTTTTCCTACACCAAATTTACCTAGGCTGGGATACCATCTATCCCTATTTCTACCAACCTGGGCGTTAAAATCTCCCAGTAATAACATCATATTTCTACCTGGGACCTTGTCTATTTGCTCCTGTAACTGTAAGTAAAATTCATATGAGTCACAAGTATTTCCGTCAGTCGGTTCTACAGGGGCGTATACTACTATAACTGATACCCTGAACTTTCTAGTCATAAAATGAGCAATTAGTATTCTATTATTAATACCGTCCCAGCCTAAACAAGACTTAGCAGCTTCCTTATTCATCATCAGCCCTACTCCCTGTCTATGTACCCCATCCTTCCTGCCTGAGTAAACAAATTCTATATCACCTAATTTCATGCTTCCTACCCCTGGGATATGAATTTCTGAAACTCCTAATAAATCCAGTTCGCATCGTCTGAATTCGTCAGTCAAAATATCGATACGATAGTCATTTTTTAATGTCGTAACATTCCAAGTTCCAATTTTCATGTTCTTTAAATCATTGAAATTATTTTCGCCTCAGGAAAAGCAATGATCCCGGATACTAGTGCAGGACGGGGATCACATATCTTCTCAAGTCTACACCGAAGTGCTTAAGCCGGCTTAGAACCGGACAGCAAGAAGTCTCTGGGACCTCCATGAATGGAGGCTTTGTGCAATCCTGGGCCCATCTTGGTCACAACATAGTTTTCAGCACTTGGCGATGCTCTTCTATCAACAAGAGTCGAAATCCTGCACAGACAGTCTCAAGCCTATTACCTCCGACTCATTATATATTCATGCCTACAAATATTATGCTACTACGGGGAGGCAACCCATAATAGATAAGTTAGCTAGGAAGAGGTTTTTCAGCCCAAAGACGCCCATCAAAACATACCAAGCCCAGAAGAATTGTCCATTAGTCAGAATCCCGTGCGAATGCTGTGTCGTTTACTAGGCTATCATTTCCTCGAGGGGCGCCACTCCTCAAGTGGGAATAGAGTTGACCGCAAGGTCCCCAGTCTTGCAGGTGCCCCGAAAAGGTCGAGGCAGCCCTTTGCAGAGGCCGTTGTCCATAGATCTGGATCTTACGCCCTGCCACAGTTGTCCTCCTATAGAGGATCCTCCCGCGATGGTGTTCTGCATCACCATGCAATTTAACCCATTGCTGGGAGAAGGTTTGCAACTCATGGGACCTGTGGACAAACCAGTGGGCCCTTTTCAGTGTACATTTGAGGGGCATTCTTCCTCCTCCGCCTGTATTTATGACCCCGGGCGAGGGTGCCCCAGATTCTATTATGGACCCCCAGGGACAAGGTCCCCCTTGGTCCGTGCCTCCTACGGAAGTACCCTACATATCTGTAGAGCGTTCCCCTATCGCCACCTGGGGACACGCTGAATGGCCTGGGAGAAGCCAGTCCACTACGCTCATGTATGTCTGTGTGTTGTTTTGAGAGTATAACCTTGTGAAAACCAAATCAAAAACAACTGCATTTTCTGCTAAAACCTATCTCTGAACAAAGGGTAGTAAATATTAGTAGTACTACTAATAAGTAGTAGTCTTATTAGTAGAAAATTAGGAAAAATTGGGGATTTCATTTTTTTTATACAAAAAAGCGTCAAATTTAAAAAAAGAAACGTCAATGGAAAATTAGCGAAATACAATCTAGAAACATATCACACCAAACAAATTAAAAAGAAATAAATTTAGCCTCTGTTATTACGAACTTGTATCTTGCTCGAAAAAAGTTTTAGTCTGTGTGCAAGTTGGATCATGGAATCCTATATGGAAATCAGACCCAGAATTAAAGTTAAAGCTCCCGAGAAATTATACAAATTAAGAAATTATCTATGGGGGTAGAGATGAAGGGGAATATAGATTTAATCCAATATACAATAACTTCATTAGGGGGCCGGTCAGAATTCCAAACATTAATGTCTTGCATAATAGTCCCCAACAAGTGCCATCCTTATAATAAAAACTCGGGATAAGGTCAATACTGGAAGGAGTCAATGGACCTCTGCTAAGTTAGTAAATCAAAAAATCCATTCAATATATAATACACAAGTTTCCTTGACCTGATGCCATATATAACCTTAGATTTCCTTTGCAGTCCAATAGATCTTAACCTTGTAAGTTCAATTGACCCCCCCCCCCTAAACCCCAAAAAACTAAAGTTTTAAAATTTTAGATGTTATGACGGTTAGAGGTTGTAGATCTAGTCTTACGGTGCAAGAGCTATGTAAAATTGTTGTAATTGAGGACTAACTACACTTTCTAGTGTTTTTGGACACTGTGAGAACAATATTGAACAGTTTGGTACATGGACACCACTAGGAATTTTTCTAGGGGGTGGGGGGGGGGAAAGCAGTGTGAGAATTTTTGTTGGGGTATTAATATAACCGTATACTAAAGGAATTGTTGAGTATGCATACAGCTAATGTCTTAATGCCAAACACATTGATAATTAGACACATTTTTCAGAAATATTGATAATAAAAATAAGACTTCAACAAAACTGACGTAAGATGACTGTTATTTATTAACAACCCTGCTTGCACCTATCCTCCTCCCCCTCACCTGTTGAAAACTATGGTAATGTATGCATTCGTTCTTGAATAGGGTATAACAATTTCTTAAAATGTTTGTAGAAATTCTTACACAAATAAGTTTCTGAGTGAAAAACAGACTATTGATCAAATTTGCTGCTCATCTACTGTATCTCTCCTAAACGGTGATTTACTAATATTTTTACTCTTTAACTAGTTCCATTTATTTCCAGATCCTGCAACTAAGATGGACCCAATCTGTTGTGGACATGGCAGGAAACACCCTGCGTGCTTCCCAATTGAAATTCCTTATGATGATCCGTTCTACTCAAAATTTGGGAAAACATGCCACGAATTTGCAAGGTCTACTGCATCATTAAAATACCAGTGCAAATTAGGTAAGGTTTTACTTGCATAAGAGCAGACAAACAACAACAAACTTACGCTTCGTACAGTTCAATTTCATATCCAAAATTTATATAAGAAAAAGCGCTGTATTCAACTGTGTCAATTCACGGAAATTAGGGGGGGGGGGGGTAAGAATGTATCTTTTGAAATCTAAGGGGGGCAATTTTGTGTTTTATAACCATTTTTTCCAAAAAACTACCAATAAGCCATTTTTAATGTAAATATAAAAAAGAAAGTTTTTTTTTCAATCTTACTTTTCGTATGGTTCAATTTCATATCCAAAATTTATATAAAAGAAAATGGTATTTAATTGCGTCAATTCATGGAAATTAGAGGGGGGAGATAAGAATATATCCATCAAAATATAGGGGAGGGGGGCAAAAAATCTTGAGAGCTTCCGTGCCCCTAATTGAGGGTACTGGTTGCATTTCCTTTAGTGCTTTACTGTATGATTAATTTATAAGCACAAGTTATATTTTAACAATTTTTTTTGCTGTAAGGCAACTCGTACATTCTTAAATTGAACACCAAAACCTTCTAAAATATTTGCTAAGATTAAAAAAACAATCTTGAACAAAGAAAGATTAATGGAGGAGGTACGATGACATTGCGACATGATGTACCAAATAATTTGTAATAGTTAAATTAATATATTTAAAAATCGACCAAAAACAGTTTTGTTGGAAGTCAGGATTGTTGCTTTGAATATTTTTTTTTCTATAAAAAAAATACAAACTTAGAATACGAGAATTTCTTATATTTTCCTAACAGTTTGAAACTGAGAATTTCATTTCCATTTAAAGTTTCCTGCTTTCACTACTCAACATTATTTATTTCGTTTGTGGAACTATTTGTACTACTATTTTGTTCCATTTTCAACGATTGTTTATTGTTTAAAGAAAGTTTGTTTTTTCATTGTATATTTCATTGTCTATAATTCAATGTGAAACGTGTGCTTCGTAAGAAGATTGTTGATTTAGGAGCCAAATAATAACTGTTTGAAGGTTAAGCTGTTATTAAAAATGAAAATCAAATGACATTGAAAACGGAGATTCTATATTTATTGTGAAGAAAAAAGACTAAAGGATTGCTAATTGACAAAATGTTTAATCTTCAAAATATCTTCACTGTAAATTCAATCTGAATTATTCAGAAAACTCGCATTCCTCAAATTTCGTCAAATATGCTTGAGCTTAGTATTATAAATTAGAAAGGAAAAAATTTTAACATTTGTCATAACTTTTGCTGATAAATAGACATAGAAAGTGTTTCTATATTTAAGGGGTATGTGGAAGCTAGTAACCTTATCACGAAGAGAAATAGTAGAAGAACAGAAAATCAAAGAATTCTTGCTGCCAGTATTACTTGTGCCATCTATTTAATTTTTGAATAAAAATCATATGCTCTGATTTGGGTAAAATGAACAGATTCATCATAGTACTTACCTTGAGATTTAAAATTGAGACGCACTCTAAACAATTTTTTTGGTTTTGTTTGTATATAGTGATATCAGAAAAACATAATTCGTAAAAATTTTCGTTTCTTGATACTACACATTCTCTATTGACTATCTAAAATCAATAAGAAACCCAAAAAGGGTAATGATGATTGTTATATAATAACTAATATAACCCAAGACATTTTAGCTAGCTTTAAGAAAATTAACACATACATAAAAGGATATAAAAAAACACAAACGCTATGCAAAAAGAAAACCGACAGAAACTCAGATTTCGTAGACTATAGTTGTCGTTTTTAGACAAGTTCAACATGAAAATCAGATATCAGGTATGAAGTCATTCCTGGGATAAGGTCCAGCTTTTCCCACTGTTTGGTGCCGTGAACAGTTTCTTGACTCGACATTTACCTGAGTCCAACTCATATATACTGTGTTATAGACTTAATATAGACTTATAGACTTAATATAGACTTATAGACATATATACTATGTTATAGACTTAAAAGGGACATTTCCTGTTTCTTTTTATTTAATGTTTTTGGTTAATTAGTGCACTTAAGTCAAATGCATAGTTTTAAACGCAAGAATGGTACAATGAATATTATTTTGCAGGGCCTAGATCACAAATTGATGAAATCACCTCAGTTATTGATATGAATTTTGCTTATGGCTCATCAAAAGAACGAGCTGATCGACTCCGATTGTTTGAAGGGGGATTGATGAAGACATTACCAGTTTTTCGAAAATATGGTCTGAAGGACTTGTTACCAATTCGTCTAAAGACTCCGGATGATGGCTGTATTAGGCCTGCAAAAGATGTATACTGTTTTCAAGCAGGTAATTTTCCTCTTCGGTAGCTCCATTCTCTCTCTTTATTTATATAAACAAACGAAATAATAAAGGATTACAAATCTATTGAATGACGTCCAAGCATAGAATCAATTCTTTTTAATAATTTTGTTTGCTAGATTCCACAGAATTTTACAGAATATGTTGCTTTCCATAAATGATTAGATTCACTATGCATTCCGTATGTCTTGCGAAACATACGGAAAATTCTAATGTTGACCATGGTCATCAAATGTTTCACAGTTTGCGGAGTTTGAGTAATAGCTACTCGAGATTGAAAGGTTCATATTGCGTGATTTATGTTTAACTCCCTCTTAAAGCCTAAGAGAACATATTACTGAACATTAGTTTAATATCACAGGAGATTAGCTTTTAAAGTTCGAAATAACTGCAGTCTCAGTTCAATATACCGTCGAAAAAGTTTGAAGTTTTTCCAAAATGCTATTGCCTTGCTTGTCTTCCACTGTAACTGCGGCCCTTTCGACACAGCTGCGGTGGAACACAACCATTAGAATCAATCATTCTGGATTTGGAACTTCTAAGAGCATAACGAATTTCTTAGCTGCTAATCCCAAATAAACTTATTTTGAAACCCAATAGATCCTTTTACAGATCACAAGAATGAAAAAAGGAGGATGAATCTAGCCCTTCCCTTAAAGAAGGACGAATCTAGCAGGATACCGAAAAAAATTCAAATGAATGCGCATTGTCAGTTTAATATACATATGCTGATTTTTATTCCTTAAATCTTAAGTAATATTTGATTTCTTAAAGTTATAAAAGTGAAAACATTTAAAAGAATTTTTTCAGTAAAGTACTAATTATCTTCTTGCTTTTAGAAAGCATAGGGGTGTTGAACCCTACTCATATTAATTTCTGGTCGTTTTCAGTTTGACTCGGTTATTTATTTTAATTTCTCTTTCACAGCCTGGATACAATTAAACTCTTTTGCTTTAGTAAGATTTTAAGGGCAGAAGTAGTAATAGAAGTAGCCCCGAAAATTTGAACTTAATACCCTCAGTCGTTAGATAAGATAAGATATTTATTTCAAAAAGGTCACTATCACAAGCCCACAAAGGGCCGAATTCGGAATTCGGAGTCGACATTATAAATGGTTGCACTAAAACTGGCAAAAATGCAAAAAAACAACAACGAAATAGAAAAATCACTATGAACAATCATTTAACAGTCAATAATTAAAACTGTAAAAAGTCAGTTCAAAGTTAAAAAGATAAAAACTGGTTAAACTAAACTTACACAAATACGGAAAAAGAATTAGAACGGACATAAAAAAGGAAGGGGGGGAATAAGCGAATGTACACAAAAAAAAGAGCGAGACATAAATGCATATAAATTAAAAGGGACACTAAGAAAGTGTCAATAATCCAACTACAGCAAGTCAGTAAAAGAGTTAAAAAATAAAAACTGGTCAAGAAGGGGGGGGGACAAAAAAGAGGGGAAAAAAAGAAACTATTGGGACATTTTATTCATTTTTTCTGTAATAAAGAGGACAAAAGTTCTTTTGTATCTCGAAGTAACGCAGCGAATGGGGGAAAAAACAGGGATGGGCTCAGAAACAGCTCGAGTCGGCCGTAATCTGGATAGGGAATGACGTTTGGGGAAAATACTTGCCGTCCGAGGGTTTGTTATGGCATTTTTTGCAAAACGGAGGCACAAATTATTTCTTCGTCTCTCGAGGGTCTCTAGTTTTGAAATATTTAACAAATACAAATATGGTATCTTGCCCTCATTAAAAATAATTCTTAGAGCTCTCTTTTGGACATTTTCAATTTTTTGTGTTGCTTCAGTTGAGAGGCCAGGGTGCCACACAGGACAAGCATACTCTAATATGGGACGCACAAAAGAAATGTATACTTGTAATAAATGGGATTGGGGGCAACTAAATTTATTTAAAAGTTTAAGGAGGGAAAGCGAGGAGTTTGCTTGTCGTAGGATATTATTTATATAGGCATCCCATTTCAAATTGGAAGAAATTGTAACACCAAGGAGTTTAAGAGATGTGACAGAGGTTTCAGGAGGAATAGGAGCAAGAAAAAGGGGAGGGGATTTAAGGAAACTTGCTGAGACTATTGCGGATTTAGAAGGGTTAACTGTCATGTCAAGGGAAGAGGCCTCACAGGCAATATCTTGGAGTATGCCCATTGGGTTGCTAAACATGTTTTTATGACATACCTTTAAAACTGTCAAGTCATCGACAAATTTCCACCTATTGTCATAAAGGGTTGAAAGGCTGTTAATCATTAGAAAAAAAAGGAGAGAGCCTAGAATAGTCCCCTGAGGAATGCCATTAAATATGGGGAGATTATCTGAGAAACAATTTAGATATTTAACTGCTTGAGATCTATTAGAGAGAAAAGAGGCAACGAGCATAACAAGGACAGTTTCAATGTGGAATTCCTTTATAAGTTTATCTATAAGTAAATTGTGGTTAATCAAACCGACAGCTTTTTGAAGATCAATAGAAATCAGATTAAGCCAAGTGTTAGATTTTTCAAGAAATTTACCTATGGTATCAACAAGATGGATCAGGTAATGAGAGGTTGATGTGGATTTGAGATTACCAAACTGTCTAAGATCAATGAGGGGGAGGACTTTCATCTTAAGCCAGTCTGCGAT
Organism: Artemia sinica; assembly: GCA_027921565.1. NCBI lineage: Eukaryota > Metazoa > Arthropoda > Branchiopoda > Anostraca > Artemiidae > Artemia > Artemia sinica. The sequence continues at coordinate 32,864,815 of CM051269.1, forward strand.
AAAACTTTCATACAATTTTGAAAAAATTGAGGTGAGGGTAATAGGAGGAATGAAATCAAAGCCAGGCTTCCCATTTTTCTTTTTGATTGGGGTAATAAAGCCTTGTTTCCAATATTGAGGGAACTGTCCAGATTTGGTAATTTCATTAAACAGGGTGGATAGGGGTTTTGAGAGGTAATCACTGAAAGCTTTAGTCAGAGGAACAGGAATATCTAAAGGGCAAATGCTTGATCGTTTTAGTTTTTCAATTTTTTTTTACAACATCAAGTGGAGAAATATATGGGAGTGAAAAAAGATCAGGAATATCTGGAAATGCGTAAGATAGTGGTGGGAGACTCTGGACAATAGAAGCCAGAAAGTTATTGAGGTCATTAGCTGTGGTCTTTGGAGGTTCATTTATATTAAAATTTAGTTGTTCTTGACTCTTGCCGGTAAGTTTTTTTAATTTCAGAGTACCAGTTCTTTGGTTTACCATGACGCAAGTAGTAGTTTTGTTGTAGATATTTTAACCAGTTGTTTAATATTAAGAGAGGTGCAGATAGAGTCTATCCTCAGGTCATTCGCATCGCCAAGTAAGCAAATACCAGCGTTCGGATACTTTGATAACACAAAGTCAGCACTTATAAGAAATTGTTGTATAAATTTGCGTTTCTGGTCAATAATTTGGTTAGGGGAATGATAAAAGATGGCGTTACAATTAAATTGAAAGGGTGGGGAAGTACTTTAGGTCTAAGGCTCAGCCATAGAATTTTATCATAATCTGATAAGTTGGGGGTGGGGATGAGTTTAGGTTGGAGGTTATCTCGGACAAAAAATAATATACCACCCCCTTTTTTCCCGAGAGGGTGATCGGGAGGGCGAAGTTTTATAAACTGAGTATAATTGCTGATTTTTAGGAAATCTGGGTTCTGGGACTGAACCTCTGTCACAGCAATAATATTGATATTATGAATTTCAGAGATACCCTCGAGTTCGGTAATTTTATCAAAATTCAGGCTCTCAGCGTTGGTGAGTAGGAAAGTTGGAAATTTAAACCGATTTGGGTATTGGGATTTTTTCTCAATTCGGGATGGAGTTATTTGGGGTTGAAGTTTATGAGGAGGATGCTGTGGGTAAGGGGGTAGTTTTGAGGCATTATTAAAAGGCGGGACTGGACCGGGCTTGAGAGAAAAGGAGGACAGCGGACAAATTATGGGAATATTATTAAGTTCACGAAGGACACATATAACAGATGAATTCACTCCAAGCTGGGTAAGAGAATACCATAGTTGGCTGTGACAAACCGAGTCAAAAGCTTTTGAAATATCGAACGCACATAAATGCACTTCAGATCCATCTTTTTGTGCTGGAATTAATAAAGAAGTAAGAATTCGATGCGCCTGTTGACATCCTATATTTGGCTTAAACCTAAATTGATTGGAAACATAATCAACTTTTGGAAGAATCTCAGGAAGCAAGATATATTCAAAAACGTTGCTCAGTGAACAGGCTACCGTAATAGGTCTATATGATGCGCAATTAGTCGGATATTTCCCACGTTTAAGAATCGAAGTGACACTCCCACAAAAAAGAATCAGGCACCAAAGACGCACATAAAAAACTTGAAATAATAACTGCAAATGATAAATCAATTCTTTGAAATCAATATGAAGGTGAAAACACTATACCATCGATATCACACGATTTAGATTTTAAATTCTTAACACAACGAATCACACGGTCAGCAGAAACGGGAGACACATGGCCTTGGTAAATCCTCGCAGGTAATACATAAGAACAGAGGCTAGCAAACTGAGAGTGAACCGCATAATTCATAATATTAAAAATCTTATTATAAAGATTAATCCAAGAGGCATTAGAGATCCGATCGGCATTAGGAGGTGAATCAAATTTCGCAACATTAATCACGTGTTTCCACTGACTTGAGGTCTTCGGAAATTCCACACCATTGTACCTTACTTTACGAAGATAACGTTTAAATTCCAACTTCATTTTCTGTTACTTCATTTTCTGTTTAATGTTTAAAAGCTGACCCCTTAAAGGGCGGCCACACGCTACCGAAATTTTAAGCCACAATTTTGCACGATTTTTCACAATTATTAAATCAGGATCAGATTTCCATATTGAACCTCTAGTCTTACTTAAAACGACAAAGCGGGACAGCCACTTCTTCAGCTTTTTTCAGGCAGGATACAATCTGCCTGTAATATATATTGAGCTGAGCTCGAGATTGTGGGGATATAACACTGGTACAGGGTAAATTAAATGGAACTTTAATCATAGACAAAAGAAGAGCAAGGGTTGATAGATATAGAGGCCAACACGCTTTATTCCAGTCTCTTTTGGTTATCCACTTTTGGTAATTAGTACATAAGGTCTGTTCAGCCCGAGTCGTATTGATGGTGATAGTGGCTGAAAGGGGCAGATGGTCATAATCACGTTCATCCTGGTCAATGTGAACATCGCTAATAGAAACACCAGAAGAAACGACACAGTGATCAAAATCAGACAATCAATCGCTATTATGTATGTATGAATGGGATGTATCTTTATCCAAAATCCGATAGCCATTAGGTAGCAAATCCAAAAATACATCAGTCCGTGTTGAGGTAGAGTTTATATCACAGTTCATATTGCCTAAAAGGATCCAATCCAATCCATTACTCTCAACACTAATAAGAAGGGTCTTTAGTGATGCACATGCTTTAGTATGCTTTGTTAGAGAGGAAAAGAATCTTTGGTCGCAAGGGAGGTATACATTAATAAGAACTAAATTAGCAAAACGGATTGCAATGAAATAATCACATTTACGATAACACACAGGGGATAGCAGGACTAGTTTCTGTTTTAATAAACAGGCCAGCCCACCTGAAGGTCTCCCGGAAGTTTTTCGGGCACTTCTAACGAAAACCAAGTGTTCTTTACTTCGGCGAAGGGAATTAAAACTCACCAAGGGCAAGGGGTGTTCTTGTAGAAACAAAATGTTGAAATTAGATAGTTTCTGGTTCAAAGAATCATCCTTATCCTTCGTTCCGTTAATGTTGAATGAGCATGTAAAAAATTCAATTTTAATAGTCATTTTCTTAGCTGACTAGAACGTTTAGCTACAGCTTTACGAAGGATTCGGCATTTTAGAAAAAATGAAACATGATTGCCATGACAATTATCACATTTAGGGGTAGCCTGGCACGGGGAATCGCGCGAAGATTCATGCTCTTCTGCACAGCGGGAGCAATGTTTAGGGTTTATCATGACGCAAGTACCTAATTTTATTTTTATAGTAGGCTCGGGCAGCTTTTCTAATTTGACTTTTTAATTCCTTTCTTAACTTATTTGCTTCAGCTAAATTACCCCTGTTAAATAAGCTTATTTTCGTGCGGATTAACATTTTTATGTGATTGTTTATGTAAGGTTTATCACTGGAGCATTTTCTGATTTTTTTTTTCTGGGAAACATAATGAGTAGGAATCAATTAGTTTTTTGTGAAAAATCAAAATTTTGTCATCAAGGTTATTAGAATTATAAAGGTCTGACCAACTTTCACTGGTCAGCCATGATCCAAAGAAAAAAGGCCTGTGTCACTGAGGGGACGGCAAACCCCAATGGAGGTAGTAAAGGAATGTTCAATGGCTGAAGAGGGAGAAAAAAGAAGACAATAGTGGTAACTGCCTGCTAATGGTGGTAGCGCTTGCGGGGAGTTGTAATACTTACTCATGTTTGAACAAATAACATCCAGAGAGGTGTTACCTTTTGTTGTAGATATTTTAACCAGTTGTTTAATATTAAGAAAGGTGCAGATAGAGTCTATCCTCAGGTCATTCGCATCGCCAAGTAAGCAAATACCAGCGTTCGGATACTTCGATAACACAAAGTCAGCACTTATAAGAAATTGTTGTATAAATTTGCGTTTCTGGTCAATAATTTGGTTAGGGGAATGATAAAAGACGGCGGTTACAATTAAATTGAAAGGGCGGGGAAGTACTTTCGGTCTAAGGCTCAGCCATAGAATTTTATCATAATCTGATAAGTTGGGGGTGGGGATGAGTTTAGGTTGGAGGTTATCTCGGACAAAAAATAATATACCACCCCCTTTTTTCCCGAGAGGGTGATCGGGAGGGCGAAGTTTTATAAACTGAGTATAATTGCTGATTTTTAGGAAATCTGGGTTCTGGGACTGAACCTCTGTCACAGCAATAATATTGATATTATGAATTTCAGAGATACCCTCGAGTTCGGTAATTTTATCAAAATTCAGGCTCTCAGCGTTGGTGAGTAGGAAAGTTGGAAATTTAAACCGATTTGGGTATTGGGATTTTTTCTCAATTCGGGATGGAGTTATTTGGGGTTGAAGTTTATGAGGAGGATGCTGTGGGTAAGGGGGTAGTTTTGAGGCATTATTAAAAGGCGGGACTGGACCGGGCTTGAGAGAAAAGGAGGACAGCGGACAAATTATGGGAATATTATTAAGTTGGGATGGAACTACGGTGGAATTCGTCTTACTATTTGAAATTTTAGAAACTCTGCATGGAGGTGTTACCTGTGGATCATTCTGCCTGCTTACTCTTAAACCAGAGTCATACTGGTAGGGTAGCCAGGGGGGATAATGTGCAAGGGAAGGGAGAAAGGTTTCCTGGTGATCTGGGAATAAGTCAAATTAGGAGTGTTCTTTTTATGGGGGGGGGGGAAGATGATGCTGAGGAAGGGAAGTACGGTGGGGGTTGTCTGAGGGGTTGGGTTTGTTTCGGCAAATAACGGGTAGAGTCCAGAACCGGTCGGTAACTTCTTGGACGCATGGAGAAGAACGGAGTCGAAAGGAAGTGTATTTTTGGGAGGAATATGAGTGAGGGGGGGGTTTGGGGATGGTCCGAATTGAGTAAAGTGATTGTGGGGGTTGGACTGACTGGGCACGCGTAAGTACTTGGGGCGGAGGATTGTTTCGAGGGATGGATTCCTGAGGTATACTGCTCTGTATCGGGTATGCAGGGGGATAAGACTGAAAGTCGAATGGAACACGAACTAGGGGAGGGGGTGGGTCGTGAATACTTGCGGTGTCGCCCTAAAAAACGTTGGGTTTTAAACCTGCGCTCCAATCCTGAAGATACATGAGCAAAAGTACACGACTTATCAATACAAGATAAAACAGAACACAGATCAACACGGTCAAAAATACACTTATCAGACAAACAAACTGTGCCAATAAGACATGCTGACATGTCTTATTGGCAACCAGCATACAAACAGTGGGTTTTGATTTAGTTTTAAAGCAACATTTAGTTTTTAATAATAATGAGTAAATTACATAACCGTGGGGGTTGACCTACCCAATAACCCCAGTGATATATAATAACCCTAGTTACTAGACCGTTCAGCTATGCTGAACAAAATAGATGTCTTAAATTTTGACTGGAAGTGTCTGGAAAATTATGAGCTAAAGAGGAGGGCTGATTGCCCTCCAATCATTTTTTACTTTTAAGAGGGCACTAAAACTTTTAATTTTCAATCAAAGTAGCTCCTTTAAAATACCAATGATATTACTAGCTATGATAGAGCATCGCTACCTATGTTCATACGTGTCCTATAGTGCTTATATGCTCTTTTAGTACCTGCGTGCATATAGGTTTTTCGTTTAATTGAAACTCCTCCTAAACGTTCCCTAAAAGTTTCAACTTAATGCCATTAGTGTTGTTAGTTACAGTAACCGTAGAAGCAGCATTAAATGAATACACACAATGTCTTCTGGCTAGCTCAAAATCCACAACCTATGAAGGTGTGAAGGTGAAATTTTCAGAGAATATTTCTGTTGTACGCATGACAACCTGCCAGCCGTATGCAGGTTGTCAAAAGGGCATATCAGCAATATCACTATTGCTACGCATAATTACTGAACCTTTCAACAATGCTGAAAAAGTTGATGTATCAAAACTTTGTTTAGATATTTGTTATGGAAAGGATGGGCGAAGAGGGGGGGGGGGGGGTTCTGGAAAATAATTTGACTCTTAAAAAGGGCACTATAACTTCCAATTTAAAATCAAATGAGACCAATATGAATTTAATACGACCACCCATTCCATAAAAACCTTATATGCCCCCAGGGCATGACTTAAATCCCTTGCCCCAGGGCTCTGGGGGGACTTGTGCCAACCCTGGAAGCATTGTTATATGTTCTTTGGACTATTTTAAACAGAATTATCATCGCACAATTTCAATCAGATGTATTTGGTGAAAAGAGGGGTAGTTAAGGGGGGATGCTACTTGACCTCTATCACTTTTGTATCTTAAAAGGGAACTAAAACATCCAATTTCAACCAAATGAGCCACTTCTAAAGCTTATACAACCATCCCTTTAATAAGAACCTTAAATGCCCCAGGGACATAACTTACAACCCTTGTCCTCAAGCTCTGGTGGTTTGTATCAACCTCAAAAGCCTTTTTATATGATATTTGGACTATTTTGAATAAAAGGACTGTCTCAAAATATCGATTGACTACATTTTAGTAAAACGCGACGTGTTTGTGCGTGTGTGTGTGTGTGGGGGGGGGGGTAGCTGTGCTTTTATCACCTTAACTCTTAAAAAGGGCCCTAGAACTTATGATTACCAATCCAATGAGTCCCATCTAAAGCATATACGACCACCCTTTTTGTAAGAACTTTATATGCCCCAAGGGCATAACTTACAACCCTTTACCCGAGAACTGTAGGGGGGGGGGTTGCCTTCCTCACAGACATAATTTCCGAAACCTTCAACTACGATGAATAAAATTGTTATCTCCAAATTTTGATTGGAGGGGTTAAGGTAAATGCTGAGCCTTGAGGGGGGGCTATTTGCCCTACAATCACTTTGACTCTTAAAAAGGGCACTATAACTTCCAATTTCAAATCAAATAAGCCCCCTCTGATGTTTATACGACCGCCCATTAAATGAAAACCTTGCACGCCCTCATAAAAGCACTTACAACCCTATCCCCAGGGCGCTGGGGGGGTTCTGTCATCCCTAGAGACATCATTATATGTTCTTTGGGCTATTTTGAAAAATAAATAATTTTATCATAATTTCAATCAGATGCGTTTGGTGAAAGGAGGGTTTGTAAAAGAGGGGGAAGGGCTAAATGTCGTCCATCACTTTTGACGCTTAAAAAGGAACTAGAACTTCTAATTTTCAGCCAAATGAGCCTCTTCTAAAGTTAAACAACCATCCCTTCCATAAATGCCTTAAATACCCCCTGGGCATAACTTACAACCCTTGCTCTGAGGGCTGGGGGGATTTGTTATCCTCAGAGACATAATTTCCAGACCTTTCAAATGTGTTGAACAAAATGGCTATCTCAAAATTTTGGTTGGAAATGTTTGGGGAAATGATGGGCTGGGGGGGGGCATTTGCCCTCTGATCACTTTCGACTAATCAACAAGGCACTAGTCCTCTCAAATTCCAACCGAATGAGCCCTTTTTAAGGTTTCTACGACAAAACGTTCTATAAAAACCTTATATGCCGCAAGGGCATAACTTACGACCTTGTCCTGAATGCTATGGGGGGGGGTTAATCCTTAAAGACATAATTTCCAGATCTTTCAGCTACGCCGAACAAAATGGTCATATGAAAATGTTAATCGGAAATTTTCGGGAAATGATGGGCGTGGGTGGGGGGGGGGGTGATTTTCCTCCGATTATTTTCAACTATTAAAAAGGACAATAGCCTTCTCAATTTCCAATTGAATGAGCCCTTTTTGAAGTTTTGAAGGGCATACAAAATGGACGTTCAACAAAATGGCTAAATCAAAATGTTGATCCGAAATGTTTGGGGAAATGATGGAGGTGGGGGGGGACATTTGCCCTCCGATCTCTGTGGACAATTAAAAAGGGCACTAGCCCTTTCAATTTCGAATCGAATGAGTCCTTTTTGAATTTTCTACGACAACGCTTTCTATAAAAACCTTATATTCCCCCAGTGCATAACTTACAACCCTTGCCCTGAGGGCTGTGTGTATGTTTGTGGGGGGGGGGTTCATAGTCAAAGACATAATTTCCAGAACTTTCAAGTACGTTGAACAAAATGGCTATCTCAGAATTTTGATTGGATATGTTTGGGGGAATGGTGGGCGTGAGAGGGGGGCTAGTTGCCCTCCAATCACTTTCGACTACTAGAAAGGGCACTAGCTCTTTCAATTTCCAATCGAATAGCCCATTTCGACGTTTCTACAACAACACTTTCTATAAAATACCTTATTTGTCTCCAGGCTATAACTTACAACCATTGCCCTGAGGGGTGTGGGGGTTCGTCATCCTCAAAGACCTAATTTCCAGAACTTTCAAGTACGTTGAACAAAATGGCTATCTCAGAATTTTGATTGGATGTGTTTGGGGAAATGGTGGGCGTCAGAGGGGGGCTAGTTGCCCTCCAATCACTTTCGACTACTAAAAAGGGCACTAGCTCTTTCAATTTCCAATCAAATAGCCCATTTTGACGTTTTTACAACAACGCTTTCTATAAAAAACCTTATTTGTCCTCAGGGTATAACTTACAATCCTTGCTGTGAGGGCTGTGGGGGGAGTGTCATCCTCAAAGACATAATTTCCGGACCTTTCAACTACGTCGAACCAAATGCATATCTCAAAATTTTGATTGGATGTGTTTGGGGAAATGGTATGGTTTAGAGGGGGTTAGTTGCTCTTCAATCACTTTTACTACCAAAAAGGGCAATAGCCCTTTCAGTTTCCAATCGAATGAGCCCTTTTTTAAGATTCTACGACAACGCTTTCTATAAAAAGCTTATATGCCCCCAGGGTATGACTTACAACCCTTGTCCTGAAGGCTGTGGAGGGAGTGTCATCCTCAAAGACATAATTTCCGGACCTTTTATCTACGTTGAACAAAATGGCTATCTCAAAATATTGATTGGTTGTGTTTGGGGAAATGGTGGGTTGAGAGGGGTGTTAGTTTAGTTGCCTTCCAATCACTTTCGGGTATTAAAAAGGGCAGAAGCCCTTCTAATTTCCAATTGAATGAGCCCTTTCGAAGTTTCTATGACGGCTTCTTCGATACGAAGTACCCTGGCCCAAAAGAGAGAAAAAAAAAAAAAATAGATATTGAGTCTATACAAGCAAACCTTCAGAAAAATAAAACGTGACCAAACAATCAAACCTACTAGAAATATTATGTTGATTCTTATCGAAAATCAAAATTTTTAAGAAGTAGAAAGAAGCTTTACACCCACTAAATGATGAGTAAATGCAAAATACAGTTTGGCCTTTGAAATAGCTTGTGATGATAACACCCAAGCCTACTAAACTGGAAATTGTCAACACGTAGAAAAGATTAAAGAAGTTTGACTGGCTAGGAAAATGGCTGGAGTTGAATCTTTCAACACAATTCTGGGAAGATTGACACCTGCGAGGATTGCTCTGAGATTTAATTTTATGTATTTTCTGAACATTTGACTCTCATCCCAAATTTCAATTTTTAAGATTTTATTTAATTTTGAAAATAAAGTTCAAATTATGATAACAGGTTTTTATTACAAATTTGCTAATTTTTAGCTTATTTATTATTTTAGGTGACAATCGTGTGAATGAACAGTTGGTTTTATCTGGTTTGCATTTGATTATGCTTCGAGAACACAATCGAGCAGCAAAGGAGTTATCTAAAATAAATCCTCATTGGGATGATGAAAGGCTATTCCAAGAAACAAGGCATATTATGTCTGCAGTTAATCAGCACATTACTTATAATGAATATTTACCAGTTACACTCGGACGAGAAGTAATGGAGAAGTGGGGACTTGTTCTTGAAAAGAAGGTATGATTAAGCACTATAATGTTGTTCTTTATGTAAGTGCTGCGTATCTATTTTGTGCGGCAGACAGTGTCATCACAATACGCATAGCTAGAAATTCGATTCGTTTACTGTTAGCTCTGTCATATAGCCAGGATTTCCATTTCATAAGCAATCAATTATTTTCTAACCGATGAACTGTAAAACGATCTATTTCTATTCAAAAGGCTTTTGTCCGAAGTATGTTCTGTTCTTAGAGAACAGAAGACACTCCTGACTTCCTTCAAAAACGCATTTGGTCATAGAAAATATTCACTTAAATTTGAGGCTTATATAAAAATATGTTCTTGACATTAAAAAAAACGGTTTGGTAAATCCTAAAGAAGGATAGAAACAAGAAGAAGAAGAACAGTAAAGAGTAACGCATAATCATTGCGTTATGCCTTAGTTTTAAGTCATAATTCGATGTGTTCATCCCTGTCACGTATATCTTCTAACCGCATATTTCTTGTCGAATATTTTCATTTGGGATTTGTTGTGATGCTGGTTGTTGCATGTCTTCTGGCCGCAGATCTCATTGTGCTTCATTTTTGTGCATCATTACCTCAGACATTTTTTCATGCCTTTTTCTTTTGCTTTTTGATTTATTCAAAATCATGTATAATTTTGCATGACGTCATAGAAACCAAACAAACTGCTTTCCCAGCTTTTCCCTAGTTATTACATTTTTGATTTAATTGCGTTGTTATATAATTTAGTAACAATCAGAAATGTTCCAATGCCTATGCCCTCTGAAATATCTAAATTGCGCATTGGTATAACCTACCGTTTTATTCTTTAGTTTCAAATCAGAGGGAGGCAAATCAGCTGTTTCATTTGAATTAAGAAACTTTTGTGTGAATTCAAATCCTCTTTCCTGTTTATGCTTTACAGACAAGAGAATAACACTTTCCTTATTCCATTGTAATTTCTGAAATATGTAAATTGTGCGATAGCATGATTGTCGAGTTATCCTTTAGTTTTAAGTCAACTTTTCGTTTGCGATTGAATAGGATTTTTGATGTTTCTTGCTCCATGCCTTTTTCCTTCGTTGTTCAGTGTCATTTGTCATCTTGTTAATTTTGCACGTGTCGTAAATACTAAAAACCAATTCCTCCTTCCTGTTTTTCCTTTAAAAACTCACACACACTAAACTATGTCATTCCGTTGTAATTTTGCTTTGTCTTCTAACCGCAGATTTTGTTATGCAACATTTTCGTTTGCAATTGAATTTGATTTTTGCTGTTTTCTGTTCCATACCCTTTTTCTTTAGCTATCCGGAGTCAGTTGTTATCTTTTGTAATTTGCATACGTCGAAGATACTAAAATCTGTGCTATCACCCCTGAGGAAAAAATGATGTAATTTTGCTCTTTGAATGTTTATAAATGTGACGTCATCCACATGATTTTCCCCCCCCCCCAAATGAAGGCTCTAAAAGAATTTTCTCAAACCCGTGACCTACCTAGATCATTTGTTAGACCAGAAAATCTCAGGAGACCAGCTTTTCAGAAAAGAAAAAAAATAATTGAGCCTTTTTCACTAGAATATTTGTGCATACATACATGTATACATACATACATAAATACACAGTTGCTCGTTTTAGGCACATTTTTTCTACAAAATCTATCTTTTTCCACTGTCACAACATCTTTAAGTGCTTCGAGTTTATGCTCTCCAAAAACAATTTTTATTTATGTGTTTTTAGTAAAATGTTAGTTTTTTTAAATGTATGTATAGGAAATATCATGACTTGGTTATTTTTGAGCTAGTTTGATAGATTTATGTTGCATAGATTGTGGAACTAAAGTTATAATTTTTTTTATTTTAAGTTTAAACTTCTTCTCCCCCAATCTGAAAATCTTTGTTTATGTTAAGTTAAATTTGACCAAGAATTGACTTAGCTGCATATAGCTAGTACATCTCTTGAAAATACTCAATGACAAAGGGAGGGAATGTCTATAATTTACTATATTTTGTCCATACCACAAAACAGCCTGGACTAACAATAGCCCAGACGATGACGAGGACGATGAGGACGAGCCCTAGACTAAAGTGAAATTTAAAAAGGAAGTAATGGGGGGAGGGGGTAAAGTCCAAAAATGTCTTTAGAGGTAGTTAAGAGACAAATTCGCCTTGTTTTCTTTTTTATTGTTTGTTAAATTTACCAATGATAACAAAATTATGGAGAAGGTATCACGCTGACGGCAGAAATGAAATTGCAAGAAGACTTGGATTTTTGCTTTTATTTAATGGCAAATTGCAAAATATTATTTATCATTTAATATTTTGCACACCTTATCTGAGCCCAAAAGCTCTTGTGGGATGGGGGGAATTCACCCACAGGTCTCCATGCAAATGTCCTTAGAGCAGCTATGGCATTTAATTTTTAGTGATATTTAGGAGGCTTTATTCCCACTTGTGCTCAGTTATTAGAGACCATTCAATGCTTATAACGCTGCACCAATACTTTGCTGCACTGAATTATGCAAGTTCGACATTTTGAAAGAAAACCCTTTTCTACTTTGTCTGTAGTCATTAGCAGTATCATTTGCTTCTCAGATCTAGGAAATTGTTCTTTTTTGAAGCCAAATTAAATTCTGTTAAATATTCATATTAATATGTTTCCTTATTTTCTAGGATTATTTTTATAGCTATGACCCTAAAGTGAATCCTTCGGCTACAAATGCCTTCATCACTTCAGCCTTTAGATTTGGCCACTCCCTACTTCCAACTGCTGTAGAGAGATGGAGCGTCAAACATCGGTATATAGGTATTCATCTGTGATATTTTAATAATTTATTTTTGACCCACTAACGTTATAAAAAAGTGGAGTAACAAAAGAAAGTAAAAGGAAAAGACATACAAAACAAACACATGCAAAACAATATTAATATAAAGAACTACAAATGCGAATAAGAACAGTCGCACAAGAGGATGAAAAGGACCCAACCGCTTGCAGGCCTCATCTTTTAACTTGGAGTCCAACTTATTATATGACGTCAATATATCAGTTGCGTTAAACATTCGAATAAGCTTACGGTTTCTATACCAACGAGGCAAATACAAAAGATATTTACAATAACGGAAGTACAAAACTCTAATATCCTGCATATCACTAGTATTAAAAAATGGGCGCAAACCTGATAGAAAAAGAATGGAATGGTCGCAAACAAGCATTAGGGTATAGCACAGGGTATAAACAAGCATTAAAAAGTTATGGCGACAGACCCCCCCCCCCCCTGCCTAAGTCCAGACCGCATAGGAATATTACCAAAAAAGATCTCTCCTGATCGAAGTCGAACATATGAATTTGCATACCAAAAACGAAGGACACATATAACAGATGAATTCACTCCAAGCTGGGTAAGAGAATACCATAGTTGGCTGTGACAAACCGAGTCAAAAGCTTTTGAAATATCTAACGCACATAAATGCACTTCAGATCCATCTTTTTGTGCTGGAATTAATAAAGAAGTAAGAATTCGATGCGCCTGTTGACATCCTATATTTGGCTTAAACCTAAATTGATTGGAAACATAATCAACTTTTGGAAGAATCTCAGGAAGCAAGATATATTCAAAAACGTTGCTCAGTGAACAGGCTACCGTAATAGGTCTATATGATGCGCAATTAGTCGGATATTTCCCACGTTTAAGAATCGAAGTGACACTCCCACAAAAAAGAATCAGGCACCAAAGACGCACATAAAAAACTTGAAATAATAACTGCAAATGATAAATCAATTCTTTGAAATCAATATGAAGGTGAAAAACACTATACCATCGATATCACACGATTTAGATTTTAAATTCTTAACACAACGAATCACACGGTCAGCAGAAACGGGAGACACATGGCCTTGGTAAATCCTCGCAGGTAATACATAAGAACAGAGGCTGGCAAACTGAGAGTGAACCGCATATTTCATAATATTAAAAATCTTATTATAATGATTAATCCAAGAGGCATTAGAGATCCGATCGGCATTAGGAGGTGAATCAAATTTCGCAACATTAATCACGTGTTTCCACTGACTTGAGGTCTTCGGAAGTTCCACACCATTGTACCTTACTTTACGAAGATAACGTTTAAATTCCAACTTCATTTTCTGTTACTTCATTTTCTGTTTAATGTCAAAAAGGTGACCCCTTAAAGGGCGGCCACACGCTACCGAAATTTTAAGCCACAATTTTGCACGATTTTTCACAATTATTAAATCAGGGTCAGATTTCCATATTGAACCTCTAGTCTTACTTAAAACGACAAAGCGGAACAGCCACTTCTTCAGCTTTTTTCAGGCAGGATACAATCTGCCTGTAATATATATTGAGCTGAGCTCGAGATTGTGGGGATATAACACTGGTACAGGGTAAATTAAATGGAACTTTAATCATAGACAAAAGAAGAGCAAGGGTTGATAGATATAGAGGCCAACACGCTTTATTCCAGTCTCTTTTGATTATCCACTTTTGGTAATTAGTACATAAGGTCTGTTCAGCCCGAGTCGTATTGATGGTGATAGTGGCTGAAAGGGGCAGATGGTCATAATCACGTTCATCCTGGTCAATGTGAACATCGCTAATAGAAACACCAGAAGAAACGACACAGTGATCAAAATCAGACAATCAATCGCTATTATGTATGTATGAATGGGATGTATCTTTATCCAAAATCCGATAGCCATTAGGTAGCAAATCCAAAAATACATCAGTCCGTGTTGAGGTAGAGTTTATATCACAGTTCATATTGCCTAAAAGGATCCAATCCAATCCATTACTCTCAACACTAACAAGAAGGGTCTTTAGTGATGCACATGCTTTAGTATACTTTGTTAGAGAGGAAAAGAATCTTTGGTCGCAAGGGAGGTATACATTAATAAGAACTAAATTAGCAAAACGGATTGCAATGAAATAATCACATTTACGATAACACACAGGGGATAGCAGGACTAGTTTCTGTTTTAATAAACAGGCCAGCCCACCTGAAGGTCTCCCGGAAGTTTTTCGGGCACTTCTAACGAAAACCAAGTGTTCTTTACTTCGGCGAAGGGAATTAAAACTCACCAAGGGCAAGGGGTGTTCTTGTAGAAACAAAATGTTGAAATTAGATAGTTTCTGGTTCAAAGAATCATCCTTATCCTTCGTTCCGTTAATGTTGAATGAGCATGTAAAAAATTCAATTTTAATAGTCATTTTCTTAGCTGACTAGAACGTTTAGCTACAGCTTTACGAAGGATTCGGCATTTTAGAAAAAATGAAACATGATTGCCATGACAATTATCACATTTAGGGGTAGCCTGGCACGGGGAATCGCGCGAAGATTCATGCTCTTCTGCACAGCGGGAGCAATGTTTAGGGTTATTACAAGTGGCCTTCAGGTAATTAGGCGATTGGCAATTATAAGTTATAATAGCACCTCGGTGAACGCTGGAATTGATGAACACAGAAAATATCATAACCAACTTTCACGCCAAGCTCCAGCGCATTGCAAGACTAATTGCATTTTCGAAAAACACTTTAGCAGCAAAGGAATTGCCAATTCGTTTTGCATCCTTAATATCGCCACATCCAATTAGCATGCCCACGTCAAAGGTATTTGATAAACCTTTCACAATACCTATATATTTTGTTTCATTTACTTTGATGTCACAGTTACTCATTACAGAGGGAACAGAATCGCAAAAGTCCTTAGCAGCAGTCTGATCAATCCGCACCACCAATTTATCGCCGGCTTTATGCTATGAATACATTCATGACCAGGTATAAGGTCAATCACTTCACGGCGTTTTGCAGGATTATTAAGATGAGATGGAACTTTTGAAATGAATATAATGGCGTGCTTATCAGCGATTGGCTGGGGCCTGGGGTCACGAAGAGGAGGCAAATTTAGATCGTAAGACACAATTTTCTCACGGATTTGCTTGAATTTGAAGTCAATGTTTAGAAGCCTTTATGCTTTGCGGTAGGCAAAATAATCACGTAAGTAGGCAAAATAAAATCATCAGACTCACATTTCTGAAAGGTCTCAATTATATTCTTTATGTGATGGTAATTAGCTAGATCACCTTGCCGTCGAGGCACACGTTTGCCCACGAACACTCGAGATCATAGGTCAGTTTTAGCTATCATAATAGACTTTTCATCAAAAAAGTCAGCCGCATGTTTGGCGATAATTTCATTACCCACTCCTTCATGAAAATTTGACTGCACAAAATTTAGCAGCGCAGAATGCATAAGCTCCATCATAAATATGAATATATTGAATATATACCACATTCATTCATATAAGTTATAAATAAGTTCAAGTCTAAACTTGTGTCTAACTTGAAATAAGTTCATATTTAATATGAACTTATTTTTTTTTAACAACTATTGTTTAAAAATAAAAAAGGACTGAAATTTGTGAACTTTAAATGAATTCTTAATTCTTTAGCTGTTGTACTTTGTTTTATATATTTTACTTTTCATGTCTTGAAAAGGTAGAAAGCTGAAATTTAAAATGAAAAGGAATCGCTTTTTCCATTTATAAATAATCTTAAATTACTTCTCTTCAGTGTCTCACTTCAATTACGGTGTGTAATGTGAAGTGTTTCGTGGATAAACAAAAACAAAAAAAGAAAAAAGAAGCGGTAAGTAATAAGATATTCTTAAGTCTTGTTTCCTTTTACAGAACTGGAGTTATCTCGTTTTCGCTCCGTATTTTTGCTAGATTTACGCCTTTCTATTGCTAGGAACTGATACTTTCTTTTTGGCTATGCTATCCTAATTGAATGCGACAAAAAACATTTTGGATTTACAATAAAAACAAGATTAATTCCCAACAGTTTTCATCGCATATTTGAAACTATCATTTTTTGTAAAGTTAGAAAAGTAGTCTTAAAATGTAGATTTTATATTTCCCTTCGATTTCTTTTTAGGGTCCCAGAGATTGAGTCAAATGCTCCGACAACCTTTTGACCTCTACAAACCAGGATATGTCGACCAGTATCTAGTGGGGCTGGCAAACCAGGTGGCTCAAGCAATGGATGATTTCGTAACCTCTGAGGTATACGAGTTTTTTTCAGTAAAGGAAAAAAGAGAAATGAATAGCTCCAAAATATGATGTCTGTGATAGCCTGTAGAGATAATTATGTTACCACAGCCTATGTATCTCTGCTCTTAAAACAAAAGGACAGATTCATAATCTTCATAAGAGAAAATACATGACTTTAGAACATTACCTGTGGGAATGGCTTCACTTATGCTTTGTCAACAATAAATAATCTAAAAAAATTACAATGGGTAAACAAATAAAAATTACATGATTTGTAGTATGTAAAATCATACGAGATAGTTTTTAAGCTTAAGAAACTGAAAATTTTTTGCCTGGGCAAATGTTTAGAGTGGACTAAATCCCCTAGACAATTCTAAGTAGAACAATACCGTATTTTTGGAAAAAAGTGACCGATGTAGCATTTGTTTGGGGTTGAAGGTATTTTAATACTACTATTTACTACTATTATACTACTACTATTACTACTACTACTACTACTACTACTACTAATACTATTTACAACTACTGTTTAAGGTATTTTAATATTACTATTGCTGCAATGGTGCTGCCATTCATTGCAGCACCAAGCAGCCTCAGACCAATACAGCTATGCAAACTCCTTCTCCTACGTCCCAATCTATTTGAAGCGTCCCTCTTAAAACACTAAAGAAGTTTGGATTTCCATTTGATCCCTTAAATCCTTCCTTAAGACCTCCATTCGGGGACGACTTGCTTTCCGCTTGGCTGTTGAAGGTTGGCCGAAAAAACTTTGGCAATCTCTCATGCTGTATCCGCAGAATTTTTACTATCCATCTCATTCTTCTTTCATTGTAGCCCTAGAACGCGGGATAGAACCACATTTTTCGTAGACATTTTCTCTTTGAAATATGGTCAGTCAGATGAATACCCATAAGAATCCGTAGACATTTTTTCTAGAAAGTATCTGACAAATCTTCCTCCGTCTTTCAGAGTGCCCACGCTTCAGAATCATACTTGAAGACTGTCTTCACTTCCGATTTTTTCAACCATAAAAAAAACACCCTGTGCCTTTCTACTATTCTACTATTACTACTATTCTACTATATACTATTCTACTATTGTGCTATTCTATTTATAGCATCTTCACAGCATCCACCATCTTTACTAATAATTCTGCTTAGGCAAGTGATGCTATCCACTCGACTGATCTTCTCGTTACCGAAAATCACCTCTTTATCTTCAGTGACTTAGTGTTCCTAGCATTAATTTTCAAGCCTGTTTTTGCATCCTGAATCCTGAAAGCATTTGAAAAATCATTCATTTTGGGTTCTTTGAACCTAGGACGCTCAAATCATGAGCATAATCTAAGTCTAGGAGAGTTTTACTTTTATATTTTATTTCATGATCTCCCATAGCTTTTGTCGCGTTCCTTAGAACTGATCAAATTAAAATGATCCGTATAAATATGGATAGAATGCAATCCTGCTTAACTCTTGATTCAATATGGAACCAGCTACTAACCTCTTTTCCTACCTTAACTACAGAAATGTTATTCTGGTACATAAGAATAAGAATAAGACCTAAGGTACACCTAATAAGGTACACAAGGTAATAAATAAGGTACACCTAATAAGAATAGACCTTCACAATGCTCTTCTATCAGCTGAATAAAACACATGCTCATAATCTATAAAACTGAGGACTAAAGGGGCTTGATGACTCGACATATCCTCCGCATCTAAGCAAGACTCCCTCATTCATTATGGACATTGTTCCTTGCCTATGCCGGGGTAGAAATATATTCTATATCACCAAATGTCATGGTTTTCACCCCTGGGATATGAGTTTCTGAAGCTCCTAAGAATTACAGTTCAATGCGTCTAAATTTGACAGTCAGAATGTTAGTACGATAGTTGTTTTTTATGTTAACATTTCAAGTTAAAATTTTTATATTACTTAAATCATTGAAATTATTATAGCCTCAGGAAAAGCAGTGGGCTCCAAACCAATGTAGGACAGAGACTAATACATCTTCTCAAGTCTACACGAAGCGCTTAAGCTGGCTTAAAACCGGAGAGCGTGAAGTCTAATGATGAATAATAGTCTGATGAATAATAGTATAACATTTGTAGGTATGAATATATTCTGAATCGGAGGTAATATGCTTAACTTTGTCTGTGCATCGCCAAGTGCGGTAAACCATGTTGTGACCAAGATGGGCCCAGGATTACACAAAGATTAAACTGGAGGTCCTAGAGACTTTCTAATGTCCGGTTATAAGGTGGCTTAAGCGCTTCCGTAGACTTGAGAAGATATCTTAGTCCCCATCCTGCACTGGTTCTGGTATCATTGGTTTTCCCCGAGGCCCTAGTAATTTCAATGATTTAAAGAATATGAAAATTGCAACTTGGAATGTCACAACGTTAAAAAACGAATTATTGTATCGACATTTTGACTGACGAATTAAGAAATTAGGTGATTTAGAAATTAGGTGATATATGAAAGTAGGTAATATAGAATTTATTTACTCGGGCAGGAAGGATGGGGTGGATAGGAAGGGAGTAGGGCTCATGATGAATCAGGAAGCTGCTAAGTCGTTTTTGGGTTGGGAAGGTATAAATAATAGAATGATAGCTGCTCATTTTGCGACTGAAACATGCAAGGCATCAATCATAGTAGTATATGCCCCTGCAGAACCGACTAATGGAGATACTAGTAACTAAGATGAATTTTACTTTTCAGCTAAAGGAACAAACAGACAGAGCTCCAGGCAGAAACATCGTATTTCTATTAGGAGTTTTTAATGTCCAGGCTGGTAAAAATAGAGATAAATGATATCCTACTCTAAGTAATTTTGGTGTAGGAAAAGAAAACAGTAATGGTTAAAGACTGCAACAATTTTACAGGTATAACAATCTATTAATAATCAATACAGTATTAGGTGATAAAATGGCCCATAAGTTTATATGGTATTCACGTGATAGTAAGACAGCTATCCTTATTGTTTATGTTACTGTAAACAGAAGACTGACAGGATTGATACAAGACACTAGGGCGTATAGGACTGCTGTTGCTGATGTTAAAAATAAAGATCATCATCTAATAGTGTCAATGGCTAATCTAAAGATAAATTTTAAGAATGGTAACTACCGTTCGAGAAGCTCTGACTTTGGTAAACTCCAGGATGAGAATCTGCGAGAAGCTTTCCAGGAACAGTTGGATAATAAACTTCACAGTTTAAAATTCGACAATGTAGAAGATGGATGGAACAATTTTAGGAAAATAGTTTGTGAAGTCACTGATGGCCTCTTAGGGATGAAAGTTAGAAAGCAGCTAGGAATATTAGTAAAATTCTTAATGGTTAATAGAGTGGAGGAGGGGCTTGTTCAAGATTTATTTGAGTGATAGATCATATTCAAATTAGAGGAATATAGAGAAACTGGAGAAAGGATGTAAATATGAATTAAGGAGGTGTGAATTGGAGACCATGGATAAAATTGCTGAAGAACCTAAAGATGCAACCAGATGGCATAATAGAAAAATATTGTACTGGCATGTTAATAATATGAGAGGGAACAATTAATCTGGACTTGACCCAGTTAAAGATAGGAATTGGTCAGAGCCCCATTCAAAGCCATAGTTCCCACAATGGGGAACATTTTGTTCAACGCCTTTCTTGACACTTCCTGGAAATGTCGTCTTGATAACCTATGGCTTAGGGTATCAAGGAATCACTTAGGGCCTAAGCGGTTCATGAGATATTGCCGATACGTCATTCTGGCAACCTAGATGTACATAGTGTTTATCGATTTAGTTTAGTATCCCCCTTAACCTGTCCTGAAAGTTACAACAAAACGAACTCAGCAATTCTTGATATACTGTAAATACCTCCTTTTGACAACCTGGATGGACGTAGTATCGTTTTATTTAATTCAAATTGTCAGTCAGTTTAATCCCATATCCCCCTGAAGATTCCCTTAAACTTTTATAACTTAATACCCTTAGCCGTTCCTGAAATATTGCGGATGCATTCTTTTGACAATCTGGATGTATGTAGTTTCCCTTGATTTAGTTTAGACTCCCCCTGAGCATGCTCTCAATTTTTTTTAATACCATTAACTGTTGTTGATATATTGATGATAAGCCCTTCCAGGCTAGAAGGTGGACCACCTGGTGGTGTATCCAGGTGAACAACCTGGATACACGCATTGTCTATTAATGGAATTCAACAGTCCCGTCAACATTTTGTGAAAGTTTCAACATAATATCATTAGTTGTTCCTGAGGTATTGCAGATACGTCCTTTCAACAATTTTGATAGTGTCTTTTGACTTAGTTGGACCCTCCCTTAACTTGCCCTGAAACTTCTTACTTAATGCCCTTAGCCGTTTCTGAACTAGGCCTATTGCAGATATTCCCTTTTCTCAACCTGAATGTACATAGTGTCTTTTGATTTTGTTCAACACGTCACTCAACATTCCCTGAACACTCTACTCTTAGTCTTTTTAGAAACCCAGGATTAAAAATACCCTCCTTCTCAATTCTTAAACCTATATATGAACCAAGGGGAACTACTATAATTTACATCCCTTCCCTTAACTAAGGCAAGTCCTCCTAAAATATCAAGAGAGGGCTCATTCAAACAAAAGTTAAAAGATCTAATTCCCTTCTTAGGTAGGAAGAGCTTCCAATCAGAAAAAAGGGCATTGGAAGGGCATGCCTATGAAAATAAAGAGTGATATTAAAACACAAAATGAAGAGAAATTATTCTGTGCACTGAGACTGCGCTGCGTTTATCTAATTATATATAAAAGAACAAAATTACAGTTGGTTTGAATGGTAATCGTTCTGTAAAATACTTTCAATCACCAACTGGCTAATTTTAAGCGCTCTATAATGCTTTCAACCAAAGTATAAACACATACTGAACAAGTACTGACAAAACCTATCCTCTCCACACAAAAAAGTGACCCTTTGTCCGCGTCTCCGGAGACGATTCCATACCTATGCGAACCTGGCGAGTAAATCACAAGTTCCGTAGGTGATTATACTTGTTCCGTAAAAGCTGTATTAAATTTAATTTATTGGCTCGGAGCGATTAAGTAGTGCACCATTTACCCTCTAGAGGCGCTGAAGTACGCGGGGTCACTTTTGGAGAGTTTTTTCAGTACTTGGTCAGTATGTGTTTATACTTTGCTTTCAACTAAGCACTAGTTAGAATTTACTGTAAAGACCGACGGCTTGAGAAAGGCAATATTTCCCTCCCTAATTTACGTTATAGTTTTTATTCATTCTTAGCTGTTATGTGGGTGTTTGATTTCATCACCAAAATTTAAAAATTGATTAAACCCAAGAAGGTATTGTTGGGCTATTGTGTTGCTCCCACTGTATTGTCTACATAATTACTCCGACAATAGACGACCAAAGATCAGCAATCGCAGCGTGTGAGTTTTCTATATGAAAATACGTACTTCAAAAACACGAGAGAAGCTCATTTTTATGCATTCAATATCTAGCTTCTCCAGCAATATTTCAGTGAATTTTTTTATGCTATTCTGAAGTGGGTTCAGTATTCTATTGAAATAAGTCATGCAAAAGAAAAGGTTTGATAAATATTACTTTGGAAGAAACAAGAGTTATTTATTTTTTAAGCCAACATCGACGATAGTCAGAAAATTCTAAAGGTTTTTAGGGATAAGTGAATGTTCAGACGGCAATGCAGAATCTGTACTCTGCAAGAATTAGATATTACTGAATGTATTACGTGTTTGATTTGTATCTGCCATATTGTCTTTCCCAAGTTTTGAAACCACTTATACCTTTGTAGGTCACTAATCATTTGTTCCAAGACCCTGCTAAGAAGTTCGGACTCGATCTAGCAGCAATCAATATGCAGAGAGGTAGAGATCATGGAGTCCCTGGCTTCAATTTTTATAGAGATTTTTGTGGGCTACCTAAAGCCCAAACATGGTATGATTTCATTGGTGTCTTCTCCAACGAAACTTTGTACAAGTACATGTCAATTTATAAGTAAGTAATTATTTTTGATTTTTGTTACTTAACACGAATACTACAGAGAAGAATACTCTATTTTTGTGACAGTACTCTACTGTAATGAAAATACAACTAGTTCTCCATAAATCTCGGTTTTCAGAAGTAACTAATAATCTCCAATATACCTGAATGACAACTGCGGGAAAAACATGAATGTCACACAGGACATGTATATTCCAGTGAAGGGAAGTCCAAATAGGTAAAAATCTTAAGCTACACATTTTTGTGCATTCAACATTACTAAGGAGTTTACTTACTTTACCTCTCCAATTTTCCATGTTTGTTCTACCTTTAATTTGTTCTTTAGAATTTCTTTCTGAAAAATGAGATTTCGTTGTGTGAACTTTCAAGCTGGAAGTAGAAAAATTGGATACTAGTTGTTACAGGATACCCATGAGCTTACTTTTTAATTTCACAGTGTATATTCTTTCGTACTACATTTATTGTAAAAAAAAGGTATGTTTCAGACTAAGTTATAAAATTAGATGTAGATAAATAAGTTCAAAATAAGCTACAAAGGGTACTGAGACTTTATCCTACAAATTTGCTTAGAAAAGTAAGAGCAAAGTTTATTTTTCAAAGCGCACGATGGCACAAAACTGTAAGAAGACGTCAGATTAAATAAGCAGCTATAAAAATTTCATGTTTGTAAATCTTTGTTTTTGTTACTATTATCCATTTTTTTTAATTTAGCATTTTCTTTTACGGCTTAAATTTTCAGCTAAGTCTGCTTTGTTCTATAAATTGAGGGAGAAGGAAGAAGGGTCGAACTATTCATAATAATGATGAAGTTAACTCATTTTAAGCATTGATATTTTTAATAGTGTCTTGTGCGAAACAAGGCACTCTCGAGTTTTTGAAACTACCTATATTATCAGGTGGAGATATAAATTCACCTGTAGATGGTCACCAACCTTTACCTTTATATAGTGCATTTTACACTATTTTTTTTATTTGCTTGCTCTTCGTTATTTTCCTTTGTTTGTCGTTTTTTTTCTTTTTTTTGGGGGGGGGGGGGTAGCGTGGTTTTTATTGTCTTTTTTTAAGTCGTATGAATGAAACTATTGAATTGCATTAGCAGGAGATCCAGTAGGAGAAAGACTTCGATTTCTGCCTGAAAAAAATTATTAATTTGAAGGACAGGTTTACGGTAACCCCCTTTATATTCAGGGTGACTCAGAATATAGGATTCAAACGCACAAAAAGTAAATGAAATCTTTTGGAATAAAGATTGAGGGGGCTGTTACCCCCGCTCTCTTTGTAACAATTAAAACCCCGACCCTAATGCTTCTTGAAAGAATGCTCTAGTACAAGAACAGTGTGAAAAAAGGTTTCATTCTTACTACTCGTCGGAAGTAGAAGAACTTAATTATTCGCAATTGTTTTAAACAATACAGTTTACATTTTGAATATTTTTAAGACCGACTGGTAAATTTAACACTTGCATTTACCAACTGGCTATATTTTATGTGCTCTAAAATGCTATCAGCTAAACGCTACTTAAACTTTAACCTAAATGGAGGGGAGGGGTGTTAATTTACCTTTACATGAAGGGTAATTTTTTATTTTTTTAAAGTGTCAGTGTTGCTTGTTACTTTCACTTGAAAAAAAACTTGTTTTTCTATTGAATATCTTCCGTCACCACTTCAAATTTAAAATTATATGTGAAGCAGTCTTCTTTGCTAGGTCAAGGTTTCTTCTGCAAGATTCTTGGTTTCATATTCAGTCTGTGGTAATATGTTGCACTAGCTATCGATAGTTTATAACGTATTTTATTTCTCTATAATGTCGATCTAAGGTTTTCCATTATTGAGAGATAGCACCCATCAAATTTTCAGAAAAAGCCATGACTTGTTGAAAGAAGGTTTCTTCTTTTTTATGTCAACGAAATCCAAGTAAAATTTTTAAATTGACCTACCAACTTCTAAAATATAATTTATGAAGAAAAATGTAAAAAAACAAAGCGAAAAAAAATACCTAGTGTCAATAGGCAAAGGAATAATAGGATGTCCTAGCTACCTGTCTTCGTGGAACGATAGTATGTTGTGCATCTTGTTCTCTCAGTGGCCTGCCGCTCGAAATAATACAATTTAGAATATTGAAACCATCAAAACTATCTATTGGTTACCAGATATTTCAAAACCATCCTTGATTTTTAAGAAGTGGACCAACAATTTTCACTAAAAAATAGTCTGTGTTAAAGCTACTAGTTTTGATGGCAAAATTGCATCAGTACATTGTATGCAATATCTTCATAAATTAAACTATTTCCTTAAAGTCATTTTATCAAGGCCTGCGTCTTTACATTGTAATGGCACACAGTAAATTGTTTTATAGACATCCGGATGATATTGATTTATGGTCTGGTGGTGTCAGTGAACTTTCAGCTCCTGGAAAACTTGTCGGACCTACTTTTTCCTGCATTATAGCAGAGCAGTTCCATGCAGCTCGGTATGGTGACCGATTTTGGTATGAGAATCCAGGTCAGCCAGGCTCTTTCACATTAGGTAAGGAATTACATAACTGTTTGTACTAGAATTGAATAGAAAAAAATTAATGGTAGAATTATTTTTATGCTAAAATGCAATGGAAAAAAGATGATGTCTTCTCGAGTCAAAATCCCTGAAAGTTTTCTTTCACATTAAAATTAAGTTAATACTGCTAGAACAATAATTATTCAAGGTAGAATTTGAACTGCTTCTCCTCAAAATTTATAATATTGTTTTTTAATATTATTCAAGGTAGAAACGGTATATTTCTCATATTAAGGACCTTATCTGAGTAACTTGTCCAAAAATTATTATCAATGACAAATCAGCACTCTCTAGATAGTTCAATTGGCTAGAAAAAAAAAGTTCTGATGTCGAAGGTCTGCCTGCTTCCCGAAAAAAAAAACAACTGTCAGGACACCAGTTTTTGAAGAACACACAAATCCTCGCTAGATTTCGATTTTAAAGTTTCTTAAAAATCTTACTAGTTCAAAACTCTTTAATTTTTTCACTTTTTATTTCAAGACTGGTTAAGCAGTTGAAAATTGTTGGTTATATTTTAAGTCGTAAAAATCAACGTTGATGATAAACCAGAAGCTTTCCCATGAATAGGTTTTGTACCATCAATTTCTCTTTGAAAGAAGAATACTTATTGATAAAGTGACCGTAAAATCGCTTATCGAGAATCGTGATTGACAAAACGCTGTTTCTTTGATATTGTGCACTTTGAATTGTCTATTTAATGGTCTATTTCTTGTATTAAGGACCTTATCTGAGTAATTAAATCTAAAAAAATTATTATCAATCATAGTTCAGCACTTTGTAGGTAGTTCAGTTGGCTATAAAGAAGAAAAACAACTAATTGTCAAAATGCCAAAAAATGGTTGACTTTTAAAACATATTCTTTTATCCAAAACAAAAGTGTAATTCTTGCTTTTTAATGATTTGACAGCGAGAGAGGTTCATGTAGTGACTCTTTGTAGACTTTTGCAGGGATGCCTTTGCTCCATAAAATGTTGGACAGATCAGCAAAATTAGAAAAAAACATATTAGTACCTCTTAATGTATAAATTTATGTACGTTACACTAAGTTAAAGCGAAACTGTGCAGTTAAACATTGTAGTTTCAGCAAATTTGTTTTGTTTAAATTTACAAGGAAAAGCTGCTTTCAATCTAAAAAACCGGATTTTTTCTCTAATTCAAACCTAAGAAAAACTAATAAGTAGAAATACCAAAGAAAAAAAAAAAAAAAAAAAAAAAAAAAAAAAAAAAAAAAAAAGAGAATTTAGGAAATGGGCCCAAGAGAAATTTTGATGTTTTTTTTTAAGGAAATATAGCCGAAACTTTTGGGGAAAATACCACCCACCAATGGTCAGAAAAAGAGACCCTTTGGAGAAAGCCTTTTTGGGGTTTAGGTATTTGTCCACCCAATTTCTAGTGAATCTCAGCACTTTCGACTTTTTTGTCACTTCCCCAGCAATATACCATAGGGGCTACCAATATCAGGCGGCTAATATTGGGAAACCCCATCAAAAATACTACAGTGTCAACTTTCGTGCACTATGCTAAGGTCTTCTCCCTTTCGTAACATCGCTGCCTTGATGTTGCCAAGTGACTGTTCAGGGACCTAATCCCTGAACAGTCGCTTAATAGCCTGTGTGCATCTTCGAGATTACAGCCATGTACTTGGACTGTATGGTTGGAGGGTCTCTGAATCCCCCTAGAACCTGTCCTAATCGCAAAAATACCGTCTCTTGATTGATATCGATGCAATAATTTCATTTTGTTCTTATCATAACGTAGGAACAAGTTTTTAATGAATATAGGGATAAGAATCTACTTCGTATTTTACAATAAAACAAGCACTTTTCTTATTTTCAGCGGAAAAAATTTTGCTGTTAAAATGCTTTACAGATTTTTCTCGGAGAAAAAGAACATTCACAAATGAATTTTTTTTATAAAGACAAACGATTAAGTATGTTTAAAGACAAAAAAAACTCTTAAAATGACCTAGGCATACATTTGTTTAATATGTCTATATTTATGTTTAATATGTCTATATATACAGGATGGGATTCAGACCTAAAGGAAACTAAAAATTATACATATTGCCAACTCTTATAATTGAAAATCTTCCTCCCCCAGCCCTGCTGTTTTTATAAAAAAAATATTATTCGTTAATTATCACACAAAACTACAGATTATCAAAAATTTTAGCTGACTATTTCAAATTTTTCAAAAAAAATTTGTTTTTAAGCGAGCAATCCGAAAATTTTTGTTCTTAAGCTGAGAACTATGTAACAAAATACAGCTGTATTATTTTATAAATTAATTAAAAAAAGCTTTTTCCACAAAATAATTTTTTCCAAAAAAAGTACAGAAATCCATTAAACCAAAAATGAATAAAAAAAGAATCATATATAATCTACCAAGCATACAACTTCCACAAATCGATATCAATAAATAAATGAAACCCAAAACAAACAGAAATTAAAATAAATAACAGAGTCAGACTCAAAAACGGGCAGATATTAGTATGAGTAGGGTTCTAAACACCTATGCTTTCTAAAAGTCAGATTATAATTTGTACTCTACTGAAAAAAATTCAAATAAATTTACTGAAAAAATATGCATTGCCAGTTTAATATACATATGCTGATATTTATTCCTTAAAATATTAACTAATTTTTCATTTATTAAAGTTATAAAAGTGAAAAAATTTAAAAGAATTTTTTGTACTAATCCTAAATTAATCAAATAATGCATAAGAATTTCACCATTTAAACTATCGAAAGCCCCTTTTAAGTCCAAAAAGGCCACAAACAACTTATCCTCTTTTTTCCTGGTATATTTCCTAATTAGACTGGTTAAAATAAAAATTTCACCTATAGTACTATAATTTTCGCGAAATCCTGCTTGTATTTCGATAACTTTCTGTGATTTTTCTAGCCACTTATCTAATCTATTCCCTAACACTTTTGCGAAAAGCTTGCTTACGCCATTGCCCAAACTGATCATACGGTCATTCCTGATATCCACTCTATACCCTCTTTTATATAACGCTATGGTAAGAGATGTATTCCATTGCTCTGGCCATTGGGGGTTGTTGATAATGAACGAAAATATTAAAGCGATGATTTGGATGACCCATGCTTTTGCCCATTTCCATACATGCATTGGGATTCCATCTATACCAGGAGCTGAATTACCTTTCATTTTTTCATGGTCTCAACTATTTCATCTTCGGTGACAGATTATAACAATTTGTAGTCCTCTTCCTTCATCGGTCTTTCTATAATTTCGTCCTCGAACATGTCCCCACTCATTAAATTCCCATCGGATGTGTAGCTCCTGATTTCTTCTAATTCTTTATTTTCTAAGCAGTCCGACCATCTTGTTGCCTCGATTGCACCTTTTTCTTCGTTTGTATTCCCAGTTGATTCTTTAACAAGCACTGATAGGAAATATGTATTCCCAGTTGACTCTCTTAAGTTGCACGTATAGGAAAGTGATCGGACTCTATGACCATTGGTACACCAAAATCTACCACCCTTTCACTCAAAGACAGACTAGTTAAAATGTAATCAATTATGCTTGGAATGCCCCGAAAAATAATTAAACTCGCCCAGATTCTTATCATTTCCAAATCTACCCTTTAATATCATTAAATATTCATACCCGCAAAATCCTAACAAATTTTTACCTCAGTTATTTCTACGACGGGTGTGGCCCCTACTTGTCCTCTGTGGGAGAGTTGTAACAATATCTTCAAAATTAAAAGTGGATACATCATCGTGAACAGAACCCAAAACCGGTAAAATTTCCACACGTCCCTGTATAAGTATTAAAGTCCCCCAGAAAACAAAACTATGATTCGGAAACTTCCTTGAAAAATTACGTTTTTCATGTTCTAAAATTGACCATGTATCCTCTTCCGAAAAAGACCTTATTTCTGGGGGAATATAAACAGCACAAAAAATGACCGGAATGCAAGCAAAACACACTCTAAGCCAAACCAAGTTAAAAGATTTACTTTTCAACCTATACATCTTTGTAGTCGCACTAAAATTCTTGGAAACTAACATTGCTACATCGCCATATATTCTTCCATTTTTAGATTGCTTTCTATGCACTCCGTAATAGTCGTATCCCTTTAACACTTTTGGTTCTTTTAGCCATGTTTCAACTAATTATGCCAAGTCAATATTTCTTTTTTTTGCTAATAAATGGTCCCATTTTTCACTGCTTACCCCTTGGATGTTACAATGCACTATTTTGAAGTTCTTTTTATATCCATGGCCCAACTTATACTATGTATCTACAGCCGAACGACTGCCAGAACCCGAGCCCCAAGTTTGCACTTTTGTCCCTGACCCAGGTGGCTGGTCGTATTCCACATAATTATTATGTTCCCCTTTCAATCCTTTTTTATAATTTTCAATCACTGCCTCCACCTCCTCATATTGACATAGTCTTTTTTAGGGAGAAAGACTGAGCCTCTTCTAAAGTTTAACAACCATCCCTTCCATAAAAACTTTACATACCCCCTGGGCATAACCTACAACCCTTGCCCCTAATCTCTGCGGTTTGGTTCAACCCCAAAAGCCTTGTTACATGGTATTTTGACTATTTTGAATAGAATGGCTATCTCAAAATTTCTATTAGATGCATTTCGGGACAATACGACGTGTGTGTGGGTGTGGTGAGATTGCTGCCCTCCGATCACTTTGACTCTTAAAACGAGCCAATTAATGAGGGCACTAGCCCTCTTAATTTCCAATTGAATCAGCCCTTTTTGAAGTTTTTTTTTAGTTGCCCTCCAATCACTTTCGACTATTAAAAAGTACACAAGCCCTTTCAATATCCAATTGAATGAGTCCTTTTTGAAGTTTCTACGACAACGCTTTCTATAAAAAAAAAACCTTATATGCCCCCAGGGCATAACTTACAACCCTCACCCTGAGGGGTGTGGGGGTTTTGTCATCCTCAAAGACATAATTTCGAGAACTTTCAACTGCGTTGAACAAAATTGCTATCTCAAAATTTTGATTGGATGTGTTTGGGGAAATGGTGGGCGTGAGAGGGGGTTAGTTGCCCCCCAATCACTTTCCACTATTAAAAAGGACACTAGCCCTTTCAATTTCCAATCAAATGAGCCCTTTTTAAAGTTTTCTATGACAACTCTTTCTATAAAACCTTATATGCCCTCAGGGCATAACTTACAACCTTTGCCCTGACGGCTGTGGGGGGTTGTCATCGTCAAAGAACTAATTTCCAGTACTTTCAACTACGTTGAACAAAATGGCTATCTCAAAATTTTGATTGCATGTGTTTGGGGAAATGGTGGGCGTAAGAGGGGGGTTGGTTGCCCTCCAATCACTTTCAACTATTAAAAAGGGCACTAGCCATTTCAATTTCCAATCCAATGAGCCCTTTTTGAAGTTTCTACGACAACATTTTTTATAAAAACGTTATATGCCGCCAGGGTATAACTTACAACCCTTGTCCTATGGGCCGTGGCGGGTTTCTCATTCTCAAAGACCTAATTTCGAGAACTTTCAACTGCGTTGAACAAAATTGCTATCTCAAAATTTTGATTGGATGTGTTTGGGGAAATGGTGGGCGTGAGACGGGAGTTAGTTGCCTTCCAATCACTTTTGACTATTGAAAAGGGCACTAGCCCTTGGAATTTTCAATTAAATGAGCCTTTTTTGAAATTTCTACGACAACACTTTCAATAAAAACCTTATATGCCCCCAGGGCATAACTTACAAGCCTTACCCTGCGGGCTGTGGGGGGAGTGTCCTTCTCAGAGACATAATTTCCAGATCTTTCAACTACGTTGAACAAAATCGCTGTCTCAAAATTTTGATTGCCTGTGTTTGGCGAAATGGTGTGTGTGAGAGGGGGGTTATTTGCCCTCTAATCACTTTCAACTATTAAAAAGGGCACTATCCCTTTCAATTTTCAATCGAATGAGCCCTTTTTGAAGTTTCTACAACAACTTCTTAATACGAAGTGCCCTGGTCTAAAGAAATAAATAAATAGTACATTGTGCCAACATCTTTCTTTACTGAGGCAGCGCTATTGCGCTGCCTATGATATAAAATAATTTATTTTCAAAGGCATTTAAAAAATAATATGTTTCGAAGATAAGTATAGACTGGTACTAAAACCTAAAATGAATAGAAATGGAATCATATAATAATACAAAATTAAACGAAAAGAAACCTTAAAAGGTGAGCCTCAAAACGAAAAATACCTTACTCTGAAACCCAAAATGAATAGAAATTACCAGAAACAAGAAGAAATACGAATGTGTTTCGGAAAATACGAAATTTCTTTTTTTTTTTAGATTAGAGCTTGAAGTGTCTACGTCAGAGCTTTGGCACATGTGGAATTTCTTGAATTTTTACGAGTATTTTTCTGGAAAGGAAAAACGCCCTTTAATGGGTGACACTTCCCTCCTTTTTAGAATTGTGTTAATGTGTCCTATTAATTACAGCTCTTAACGGAAAAATTGAAATGATTCACTTTTTACATATTTAGGATTGGCAAAAAAGTGGACTCTTTATTGTATATATTGTTATAAATCTTTCTTTTTGGAGGTTCGGTTTCTATTTACACAAGTCACTCTTTAATTAAAGTGTGTTGATACAAACTGTTTAATAATGCTAGCAAAAATTGTTTGAGGAAAGTTTCGAGAAGGTCTTAAATTTTTTATTCAGATCCAACAGAAAACACAACAAAAATTCTGAGTCATTACTTAAGAAAATATCCAACATGCCCCTTGCCTACTTGGAAGTTTGCTGTAGATAAAGTACTAGCAATTCAAATTCATAGTTTATTTTGAATCCTTAGTAGTACTAGCTTGTGCCATGTAAAGGCATCAATAACTAATAGAATTTAGCCTATCCATACCACAGAACTAACACCTATAATACGGACCAAGAGTTTGATCTTTGAGAGGGAAGAGCAGAAGTCCATGCTATTCAAAGAGTTTCTGTGAAATCCAATTTCGAACTGAACATCGGATAAGTCAGTCATCAAATAAGTCATCAATTAAAATTTATTAAGATATCGTATATAAAATTAAGATATCGTAGTATCTCAGCCTTGTGTCCAAACCTCCTAGTGAGAATATTTTTTTTAAACAGTTGTCACTGGTATGACTTCGTCTGAGTGATCAAAATAAATGGATATGAACAATTATGAGCGCTATTGCGCTGCCTAAGATAATGCAGTGTAAGCTATCCAGTTATATTCTTGAAAACATTGAACTACCTTTGCTCTTTGCTCTTAAGTCCTCTCTTCTGATAGAATGGCAAACCTCTGGGCATATTTCTTTTAGTGAATGTTTTAGTAGTAGGACTTGCAGTAGGCTACTTCTGTGGGACGAAAGTTTACCTCGGTAAATGAAATTCTTATTAGAGCCAAGTTTAACCATTCAATTTGACGTTTCATGTGTATTATTTTTACTGTCCTTTCTAATTGTTTGGCATGAACTCTTCAGTCTTGTTCCTTTCATCCATTAATTTTTAAAACTTTTCCACAAAACAAGTTTTTTTAAAGAAAAGTAAAGAGCTCCATTAAACTAAATATGAAC
This sequence comes from Artemia sinica, assembly GCA_027921565.1. Classification (NCBI taxonomy): domain Eukaryota; kingdom Metazoa; phylum Arthropoda; class Branchiopoda; order Anostraca; family Artemiidae; genus Artemia; species Artemia sinica. The sequence continues at coordinate 32,897,782 of CM051269.1, forward strand.
GGAAATAAAGTAAAATAATCTTCCAAGCGTAAAACTACCACAAATCACCGTCAATAAATAAATGAAACCCAAAACGAACAGAAACTACATCCGAGTCAAACTGAAAACGAGTAAAAATTAACATGGGTAGTTCTGAAAACCCCCTGCCTTCTCAAGACCAGAACATAATTTGCACTTTACTGAAAACAAAATATATTTAAATATTTTTAATTTTTTGACTTTAATAAATCAATAATTCTTGAAACTTTAAGGAATAAATATTAGTGTATGTATATTAAACTGACAATCCACGATCATTTTTTTCAGTAACGTGCAAATTATGTTCTGGTCTTGAGATGGCATGGGTGTTGTCAGCACTACTCATGTTAATATTTGCTCGTTTTGAGTTTGAATTGGTTATTTATTGTAATTTCTGTTCGTTTCGGATTTCATTTATTTATTAGTGGTGATTTGTCGCAGTTTTGTGCTTGGACGATTATCTGACTTTATTTCTCCTCGCTTTGGTTTAATAGAGCCCTTTACTTTTCTTTGAAAAACTCGTTTTGTAGAAAAAGTTTTTTTTAATCAATTTCTGTTCGTTTTTTATTGACATAGTCTTTTTCGTGCGTACAAAATATTTTATATCTTTACGGTTTTCAAACAGTTCCTGGTAACGAACTTTAAGTAAGGAGCGACCCGGCTCAATAGTACCCAAAACTCTAAAAAAACTGAATTTTAATGCCGGTATATATACCAAAAGAATCGAATTTTTATGCTGATTTCGAATATATAAGTTTCATTAAGTTTAGTCTTACCCATCAAAAGTTACAAGCCTGAAAAAATTGCCTTATTTTCGAAAAAAGGGGGAAACACCAACTAAAAGTGATACAATCTTAATGAAAATCAAACCATCATATTCAGCGTATCAGAAAACCCTACTGTAGAGGTTTCAAGCTCCTATCTGAAAAATGTGGAATTTTGTAATTTTTGCCAGAAGAAAGATCACGGACGCGTTTTTATTTGTTTGTTTGTTTTTTTCCCCATGGGTGATCGTATCAATCCAGTGGTTCTAGAATTTCCCGTGAGAGTTCATTCGAGCTGAAATAAAAGTTCTAGTGCCCTTTTTAAGTGACCAAAAAAACTGGAGGGCAACTAGGCCCCTTCCCACGCTCATTTTCCCCTAAAGTCAACCGATCAAAATTTTGAGATAGTCATTTTGTTCAGCATAGTCGAACATCTAATAAATATGTCTTTGAGGATGACTTAATCCCGCACAGCCACCAGGGAAAGGGCTGCAAGTTATGAACTTTGCACATTGTTTAGACATTTTCAGGAGGGTTTTTCTGGTGGGGGAGGGGAGGTCGGAGAAGAGAGTTACGTGGGAGGATCTTTTTCATGGAGGATGTTTTCATGGAGGAAGGGACATTTCTATGAAGGGGGCGCCAGATTTTCCCGCATTATTTAAAAAAGAATAAGAAATTAAATAAAATAAAAACAAGTTTTTTAACCTGAAAGTAAGGAGCAACATTAAAACTTAAAACGAGCAAAAATTATTACGCATATGAGGGGGTTCACCCCCTAGTCAATACCTTGCTCTTTACGCCAAAGTTTTTTTTAGCACTTTCAAAGGGGCTAACTATTCTAATTTAACGGCCTTTATGATTCAGAGGTCAATCTTAAAGAATTGGAACAAAATTCGAACTTTAGCATAAAGAGCGAGGTATTGACTAGGGGACGAACCCCCTTATAATCGTTATGATTTATGTTCGTTTTAAGTTTTAATATTGCTCTCTGCTTCCAGTTGAAAAAAAACTTTTTTTTTATTTAATTTCTATAAGAATCCACGGTTTGGCTTTCTATTCCTATGTTGGAGAAACTTTTTGGAGAAACCAAACCTGACACAAATAGTGTTGTTTAATTTAATTTTATACCTTCTTAATTTGACCTGAAAATAAAACATAATATCATCCCCAAAGAATTATTTCTATGCTCTTTGACAACTTGGATACATTTACACTTTTTTGATTTATTTAAATTAAAAGGGCAGAAGTAGTAATAGTAGTAGCCCCGAAAGTTTCAAATAATACCCCCAGTCTTTCTCGATATATTATTGAGGTGTCTTATTGGCAACCATGCACACAGTGCCTTTTGATTTAGTTTTAAAGCAACAATAAGTTTTAAAGCATAATGGACCGATAACATAATTTTTTATTTTATTTTTTTTGGGGGGGGGGTTAACATACACAATATCCCTAGGGACGTAGTTACTGGACCGTTCTAATATAATGAACAAAATGACTGTCTAAAAATTTTTACTGGATGTCTTTGGAAAACGAATGGGTTTGGGAGGAGGGTTGCTTGTCCTTCAATCTCATTTGACTCTTAAAATGGCACTGAAACTTTTTGATTAAGTTGGGTATCCGCCTAAATATTCCTTGAAAGCTTAACCTTAATATTCTTAACTTGCATAGTATTAATAGTTGTAGTAGCATTAGTAGCAGTATTCGCATAACACCTTTGGTTTCTTCAAAATCCCCTTCAACACACGCTGAAAGTTTCAACTTAATACCATCAACTGTTCCTGAAGCGTTTCTGGTACGTCCTCTTAACAACCTTTGTGGGTATATTGTGTTTCGATTTAATTCCATACAGATTCAATATTTACCAAAGTTTTCACCTTAATACCCTTTATTTTTAGTAGCAGCAGCAGTAGTAGCAGCAGTAGAATTAATAATAATAGCCTTATCTTTAGTGGCAGTAATAGTAGTAGATGTAGTAATAATAGTAGTGGTAGTAGTAGTATGAGTAGAAGCAGTAGTATTAGGATGGAAATATTTTCTTTTGGCTAGTTCAACATCCCCCACAACAAGCCGTGTTTCAGCTTCACACACCAAACTGCTCCTGAGATATTCCTGTTACGCCCTTTTGACAACCTGCATACATATAGCCTGTCGTGATTAGTTTCATCCCCCCCCCTAAAAAAATCATTGAAAATTTCACCTTCATACCCTTAGGCATAGTTGTAATAGTAGTCATATTAGTAGCATTTGTATTACTAGTAGTAGTTCTTCTTTACTTCTTTAAGTCCCATCCGTCCTCGAAGGTCGTTTTGGGGCCTCTTCATTCGCTATGTTATTGATGTGGCGTCTGTATGAGCATCTATCTTCAGTCAGTCGTAGAAGTTGCGGCAGGTTGAGTATTGAGAAGTTGTCTTTCCATCTCTTAGGGGGCCGACCTCTGGGGCGAGAACCATGCACGCGACCATCGAAGACTATTTTCGGTAGACGAGAATTTTCCATACGCTGGATGTGGCCTAGCCACCTAAGTTGTTGCAGTTTTATTTTATCAAGCATGGTGTGTTTGATCTTGAGGCTTTCAAACAACCTAATATTAGAGATCCTGTCCAGGTACGTAATGCCAGCAATACGGCGGAGTGACTTTGTTTCAAATGCGGCTAGGCGACGTTGGTCATCTGTTTTGAGGGTCCATGATTCACAGGCGTACATGGCAATGGGGATAATCAGTGTGTTAAAGAGTCTTGTTTTCAGCAGTGTCGACAAATTCTTGTTCCTCCAGATCGGCATCAAGGCTTTAAAGCTAGAGTTTGCAAGCGCCAGGTGCCTCTTCATATCTTTCGAGTGGTTGTTATCGGACGTTATAAGGCTACCAAGATAGGTGAAATCTTTGCCTCCAGCTTGGTGGTTGTCACCACCGAGCTGGAGGCTTAAGGTTTCTTGGTTTTCCGACTTTCGCGAGCAGAGCATGGCTTTCGTCTTTGAGGAATTGATGGTCATTCCAAAGGAGCTGGTGGTTGATTGGATGTTGTCGGCCTGGGACTGAAGATGCCCAAGGTTCTCAGCTACTTGGTCTATGTCGTCTGCATAAGCTAATTTATCAATCGATATTCCCCCAATGTGGACACCTGACGAGTTGTCAAGGAGGGAGAAGACAGCGGTAAGGAACAGGTTAAACAGTTCCGGTGAAAGCAAGCAACCCTGCAGCACACCAGTCGATGTTTCAAAGCTATCGGAAAGGCCTTCTCCCGTCATGAAGCGGCTTCTGGATTTTGAGTACATATCTCTGATCAATGATACTAAGTTCTGTGGTATACCAAAATGGAGAAGAATTTGCCATAGACCTTCTCTCCATATGAGGTCGAAAGCCTGCTTAAAGTCAATGAAAAGGTGGAAAATACTACGTCCGAGTTCAAGATATTTTTCCACAATGACGTACCGTAAATATCTGATCAATCGTTGACCTGTTTGGGCGGAAACCTGCCTGATATTCTGGAATCACAGTTGAAGATATAGCTCTTCTACGCTCCAGCATTACTCTAGTGAGTATTTTAGCGGCGTGGCTCGTAAGGCTTATAGGCCTGTAGTTATCACAGATTGCTTTCTAGCCTTTCTTATGGATTGGAACTATCGTGGCTTCACACCATGAGGAGGGGAAGTGACCTTCTTCCCAAGCAGCAGTAGCAATTTTTAGGTATAGGTCAACAAGGGGATCGCAATTTACTTTTAGTAATTCCGGTTGGATTCCATCTGGGCCTGCAGCTTTGTTTGTCCTTAAACCCTTGATAGCCGATTCTATCTCAGATCGAAGTGGGAGTGGGCTTGGGTCTGCGGCGATTGCGGGGAAGCTGTTAAGCACCGATGGGTCTGGGAGGATCGTTGAGTTTAATTTGCTCTCAAAGTGTTCTTTCCATCTGGTTCGGATCCCGTCTGTAGTTTGGATCTGGTTACCATCTTCATCAAGGAGGGTACAGGCTTTCAGTCCCTTTTTTGGCTAGTTCCCTCACTCGCCTGTACATGAAGTGAGAGTCACCTTTCTTGAATGCCATTTCGCATTGCTCACATTGTTCCCTTATATAGGAGCGGTGAGCACGGCGAGTGGTTTTCTCTACCACACGTTTCAGTCGTTTGTACATATCCCGACTTTCTCTATCTAGTTTGTTAGTGTGGTTGCGTTTTTCCTCACATAATGAGATTATCTCATCCGTGATCCAAGGTTTATGGTCCGCCTTTTGGACTCCCAGGGTCGACTGGGCGACATCGCATATAACCTGCGAGCTACTCTTCACAAGATTATCGATGTCATCTTTTGATAGAGTTAGCGGGGATGTAGAGAGGAGTTCAGACATTCTTTCGGAAAGAGTAGCGGTGTAATTTTGTCGAGTAATTTGGTCTTTTAAGAGGTCTACTCTGAATCTGAGAGGCTTTATGGAGAGTTTCGCGGCCGCTTTTAGACGCATTTTAAAGGAAGTCATAACAAGCGAGTGGTCGCTATCGAAGTCGCCGCCAGCCAAAGTAACTGTGTTTGTGATGGATGATTTCCAGCGTCTAGATACGAGGCTATAATCTATTAGATTCTGAGTCCTTCCATCTGGGGATGTCCAGGTTGTTTTACGTCGGGCTCTGTGTTTGAAGAATGTGTTAGTGATAACAAGATCACTATCTCGGCAGAATTCCATTAGGCGCTCACCTCTCTTGTTCAGCTGGCCATGGCCAAATTTGCCCATCACGTCCTCGTTGCCAGATGGGTCGTCACCGACAATGGCGTTGAAGTCCCCGATGACAAAGACTACATCTTTTTTTGGTACGGAGTCCACTAGACACTGAAGTTGGAGATAAAAGTTTTCGGATTCTTCATCATCTCTGCTAGAGTCGGGTGCATATACTTGGATGATTGTAAGATTCGCTGGTGAGCCTTTCAGGCGGATCATGATCAGACGTTCTGAGATGGGTGTTGCTGCGATTAGTGATCTCCTAGCCTTACTGGAGAGTAAGAAGCCTACTCCCTGCTGGTGTTTCCCATCAGTACGTCCTGATAGTACAAGAGTAGCTTCATCAAGTTTTTCTTCGCCGGTGACTGGGAGGTGGGTTTCGGATAGGCCGACTACGGTTTTACCTCTCTCAATTGTAACGGTTTACCTCTCTCAGGAGGAGTTCCTTTTTTCCTTGTTTTGCAAGTGTTCTGATATTAAGGGTACCAATTGATAAAGTCGATTTAGGTGATATAATGGCCTCCAGGGACGGAGTTGTCAAAGTTGAGGTATTCGCGCGATTAGCGATCGTCGTATTGTCGGCTGCCCCGGACGCGGTGGATCTAAACGCATGGCCTTCGTCGGTTTCCCCGGACGCGGTAGCACTGGTTCTCACATTCATTTGTTTGCTCATTATCATCATAAAAGTGAAAAAGGGGTTTCTTGGCTGGCGTCAGGACAGCGGCAAGCCAATCCTCTCTGTCCCTAGCAGGGGCCGACAATATCTCCTACCGATAATGCGCCCTTATGGCATCCTGCATCACCAACAATTTACCCATTGCTGGGGGAGTGGATTGTGACTGGCGGGACATGTCCACGCGCCGGTGGGCCCAGCTCAGTGCACATCAGAGGGGCCATCCTCCTCCTCCACCTGTATTTATGTCCCCCAGGTGAGGGTGTTCCAGTTATATTTCAAGACCCCCAGAAACTGGGTCCCCCCTTGGTCCGCGCCTCCTCTCTCCATGGAGGTATCCTACATATCTGTAGGAATTTCCCCTATCCGCCACCCGGGGACGCGCTGAGTGGCCTGGGGGAGGCCCCTGCTGAGAGGCCCCTGCTTACAAGTAGTTGCATTAGAAGTAGTAGTTGAAGTAGTAGTACTAGTAGTAAATGTAGTGGCGATAGAAATATTAGTAGTTGCGTGCAAATATTGCTTTTCGGTCAGATGATTTTCCCCTTTTAGCATTCTCTGAAAGTTCCAACTTAATAACCAAATCATTTCTTGAGACACTCTCTTTTGAGAATGTGCATGCACATAGCGTCTTTTGATTTAGTTCTAATTTTCCGTCAATATTGTAAATGGTATATTTGAGTATATAATTAATATACTCAGTCATTCATGCGTTATTCCTTTTTAACAATCCGTATACAAATAATACGTTTTAATTTAGTTCAACACTCCCTTCAACATTTTCAGAGAGGCTCATCTGAATATCATTCCTTTTTTTGGAAAGTTAAGTTCAAACATGCATAACTATGTCAATAGCACATACTATATGTAAACAAAGAGCGAATTACCTAACTTACAGCCCTTGCCCTGAGGATTGTCGGGGGTTGAAATCCCCAAAGACATTATTAGTGGACCTTTCAACAATACTGAACAAAATAGTTCTCTTAAAATTTTGATCGGATGTGTTTTGGGGAATGATAAGCTTGTGGGGGAGGGTCTAGTTGCCCCTCCATTCATTTTTACTCTTAAAAAGAGCACTAGATCTTCCGACTTCTAATCAAATGAGCCACATACGATCCGAAGTTTATGCGACCATCCGTTCCATAAAAACTTATATGCCTGAAGTATTACTCACAACTGTTGCTCCTGGGATCTGGAGGGTTGTGTCCACCCTGAAGGCGTTGTTATACGCTCTTTGGACTATTGTGAATAAAATGGCTATCTCACAATTTTGATCGGATGCGTTTGGGAAAAAGAGCGTGCCAGGGAGGGGGGGGGGGTCTAGTCGTCCTCCACCACTTTTCACTCTTAAAAGGGAACTATAACTTTGATTTTCCAATCAAATGAGCCTCCTCTTAAGGTCACACAGCCACCCCATCTATAGAAAGCTTATATGGCCCCGAGGAATAACCTACAGCCTTCGTCTCTGACTCTGGGGGGTTGTGTCAGCTCCAAAGACTTTGTTATGTGATCTTTGGACTGTTTTTGAACAATTGTCTATCTCAAAATTTCTATCGGATGCATCTTGAGTAAAAAGACCGTAAGGGGGGAGGGACTAGCTGCCCTTTGATCACTTTGAATCTTAAAAAGGGTGATAGAGCTTCCGATTTCCAATCAAAGCTGAGATGAATCTGATTTCCAATCAAATGAGTCGCTTCTGAAGTTTATATGACTACCCTTTCCATAAAAACCTTATATACCCTCGGGGTATAACTTCAAACTCTTGCCCTGAGGGCTGTCATCTTCAAAGACATAATTACTAGACGTTTTAACTACGCTGAACAAAATGACAATCTCGAAATTTTGATTGGATATATTTAGGGAAATGATGGGCATAGGGGGGGGGGCTGGTTGCCCTCCAATACATTTAGACTATTAAAAAGGGCACTCGACGTTGCAATTTCCAATCTAATTAGCCCATTCGGAGTTTCTAAGACAACTCCTTCTATATGAAGTACCCTGGTCTAAAACCGAAAAAAGGGGGAGGAGTAGCTGATATCCAATTACTTTGACTTTTAAAAAGGGCACTAGATCTTCTGATTCCCAGTCCACTGAGCCCATTCCGAAGTTTATACGTCAACCCTTTCTATAAAAAAAAATTATATGCCCCCAGGGCGTAACTTACAACAAAACAAAATATCGCGAAGAAGAGACAAATATTTCGGTCAAGACCTCCGCTTGACCGTCCTTAGTGCAGAATAATACAGATAAAAATATACAAAACCGAACCTTAAAACAAACACAAAACTAAAATAAGATGACCCTATCAGAGTAACGGTGAAAAGGTAGCTGAAAAAAAAAAACAAGACTACATACCATTTCACAATCTCATCTTACGTAAAGCACTCTTAAAAGCTAATCGCTTGTTAGGTAGGGTATTATCAAAGGTTCTAATTGATTGTCCTCTTTTTCTCTTCTTTGCGATTTTTTGTTTTGTCATGATTAGGCAGTGTGGTCTCAGAAATTATTTAGTAACTTACAAACATTGCACTGAGGATCGTGGGGGTGGGGCGTATCATCCTCAAAGACATAATTCCTGGACCTTTCAACTACGGTGAACAAAATGGCTATCTCAACATTTTGGTTGGATGTGTTTGGAGAAATAATGGGCGGGGGGGGGGAGGGGGCTGGTTGCCCTCTAATTACTTTTGACTATTAAAAAAGGCACAATACCTTTCAATTTCCAATCGATTGAGCCTCTTTTGAAGTTTCTACGACAACTCCTTCTATAGGAAGTGCCTTGGTGTAAAAAAAAGAAAAAAACGTTATGCCCACATCGCTCTTTACTTAGGCAGCGATATTGCGCTGCCTATGATTTTCGTCAATACTTAGTTCTATGGAAAACTATGAATTTTGACAAAGGTATTATCTATTTTTTAGAACAATTGAACGAGATTCGTAAAGTTTGGCTATCAAGGATTGTTTGTGACAATAGCGACCATATTGAAACTATTCAAGTCAACGTCATGGCTTTATCAGATCACAAGCTGTAAGTAATTTGTTTATTTATTTTCACCCAAAACGGTAAGCACCCAGTAATTTTAGTAACACAGAGACAATACATTAAACACAAAAAAAAAACACATAAACAGCATACACTAAATATACAATAAACACAAACAACAATTAACACAAAGAAAACATCGCCAGCACTATCGTAAAAAACAATTTACTTTAAACTTCAAAATCTTTTTTTTGTTCAGTTTGATGGTAACGCGAGGCCCTTTCAAATTCAGAGCCCGATTGGGCCCAATCACTCCAATCATCCTTTATCCAGCTCTGTTTATCTCAATTAGTTAAGCAGAAATACATCGTATTCGTCAAAGAAATTCTTTGTATCTGAGAAGACTGTATTTTCGTGAAAAATAGACCAGTATGACGTTTGGCTTAATTTTTATGACAACTTTTTGAACTTTTTACTGAATTTAAGCTGCAAGTTTACATTTTCTTTTCATAGTTCTGTAGACAGAATGAATATGAGAGCCTGTTTTTTAAACAGTTCATTGTGATATTTTCAATAATTGTTATTTGAAGTCAGTGAGCTATTAGAAAATGCGAATATCAAGTTTATTTTAAACTGTACAAGCCCTAAAATAAAAACGTTAATCTTTTGCTTGAATTTTTGAAAGGGAAAATTTTTAATCATTAATGGTTAAAATTTCTTGGTATACTAATTTTAGTCACATAACGGGATACTGTAAGATATGGTACAGAGAGATTAAGAAAGCAGTTTGAGAGAAAGGTAGATCACGCGCAAAATAAGACATTTAATTTCAGTAGAACCCTAGAATATGTTTCGATTTACAGATATCATTAATGGATAGTTTTATTAATTATGAACATAATTTTGATTCAGCAAGTAAAAACCCGTCAAATTTCTTCTTCTCTATGGACTTAAAGATAATCATGCTGACGTTATTAGCAAACTCATGTACAATAACAAAGCATTAGTGAAGGTAGATAATGAGCTTAGCAGATTTTGAGCAGTTTCTGCTATGAAATAGAATCTTGTCCTATTCCTATTAGAACTGGATTAGTCTTTATAGAATTGGCATCTCATTGAACCTAGGAAAAAGGCAAGGCTATATGCAAGCTTATTATGTAGGTGATGTAAGAATTTCTGAGTAATTGCGTCCTAGATAGTGTTAGTAAATAAGATGCTAAGTAACAAACTTAGAAAACATATTTAAAGAAAACTAACTATGCTAGTATAAGCTATGTTACCCAAGTTCTATGGAGGGACATACTCTGAAATCGGTCGATTTCCGATAACCTGGGAAGGCAAAAGCATTTTGGCTGAAGTCATTCGATGCATCATTACCTTTTAAGTTTTGTGCAGAATCATGGGACCTAGTAGTTTGAGCAACTCCTGTTCAACTAACTAGTTCTGCCCCAAACTGTATGTTATGGCATCATGAAAGAGTAGTTCAACTAACTCTAGTTAGTTTTTCAAACATAATAGTTCAACTAACTAGCCCGTAAGGTGGGAAGAGAAATGCCGAAGCTCCAGATTCACCATTGGATGAGATTATGTAAATGACTTAAAAACTCTGGGAATTTTTGGAGTCTTTTGAACAAAATTAGTAGTAGAATGAGTTTGGTGATACACAAATAAAAAGTTTAAATTATGAAATGTTTATTTTGCATAATAGACTTTAGGGCCTATGGCCTATCATTTTAGCTACAAATTGAAAAAACTAAACAAAAATTCAAATAAAAGTGAAGAGCATCTCTAAAACCGGAACAGATAGAAAAAGTCATGTATAGCAGGGGGACTTCTACCCCCTGAACTTCTCACTCTTTACACTAAAGTTTGAATGTTTTTTTTAGTGAAAGCATTTTACAGTGTAATGTCTATGGCCAGCTGGTAGGAGTAGTGGTGACGACCTTCTCATCTGCATTAGGAGCAGTGGGAGCAAGTAGCGACTTACTACTGCTAATTTTAGTCACTCTTCAACCAATAGTTGGGCTCCTCAGTTTCTGGTCAGTAGTGTTAGGATACTAACGGCTTCGAAAGTCATTTCCAAGGTGTCATTCCCCCTGGATATATGAAGAGATCCCTTGAGGAATAGTCTGGAGAAAGAGCTTATCTTGCTAGTACTGTCTCTAAGGATTTGTGCCACGTTGCTCACATTCTAGAAAAAAACTCTTTACTGAAGCATTGAAAAAAGAAGTCATACTTTAGTGTAAAGAGCTGAGGAAAAGCAAGTCGAAGACAGTTTGAAGGTTTGAATCGAAATATAATTCCAATTGAGTCAAGTGCTGCTTGATTTTGAGTGTCATTGTATCTGGTATTCAATATTTCCTACTGTATTTTAAAATGGGATCTAATTTAGCCTAGTTTTAATTTCTATTTGGAAACAAAAAGTCTACTGGTGATATTTACTTAGTTTTAGTGTATTATACGTGGGATTGAATGCATTTTAGTCTTCAGCGGAACCTTGACACTATTGAATTTAACCTTTAACTGCCCACCGTTCAGAAAAAAAGCAGAGAAATCAAGAGTACATTGAAAAGCTTAGATTATCGTGACTTCAAAATTTGATTGTCTATTCAATTTCGTAAAGAATCATTTAATGGCTTAAACGTGCATCAGTAATTATAATTCTATCGAATATGTAGTGAATGTAGTGAATATGTATGTACTCTTGATTTCTCTGAATGTAGTGAATGTAGTGAATATGTAGTGAATGTAGTGAATGATTGGTGTTAAAATTTTATTGACTGTTCAGTGACTTTTCAGTGTTTTAGACCTAAAACTCGAATGATTAGATAACCCTAATTTTTCGAATGATTGGATAACCCTAATTGTGTTGCGGGAGCATTACCTTGGTTTTGTCTGGTATAAATTTGTCTCCTGTTGTTGTTTACTGTTTCAATGGTTTGGGTTTGACATGAAAATGTGGTGTCAGTCTTATGTCTGCAGCACAGTTTATAGAATTAGAATCTATAATATAGAGTCTATAAACTGTGGTCTGCAGTTACTATTGAAAATGTGGATCTCTTACCGTTTTGATCCAAATAACGCAACATTTTGGTAAAATACAAATGCTTATAATTCTTGTATGGGACCATAACGCATGGTTTTGTTTGTCACGGAGCCACCACGTATAGTGTGTGACATGAAGTGGAATTTTTAATGTGTAGAGAGAAATCTAAAATTCTTCTGCCATTCTCTCGTTTCTTTGAGTCAAAAAGCATGGTTTTATTTTGTCATTGAACCAGTGCCCACAATGCATGATCTGTATTGGAACTTTGTAATACTTAAGAGAAAACTATTAAAATTGTTCCCCGTAAGCTTTTGTTCCGTTGAAATACGTTTCTGCTTTTAAGTGGAAAGCTCTACTCTAGATGTCAAGCGGGCATATACCGGTTTGAAATTGAAGATGAACTAAGGGGTAAAACTGCTTAGGATATGCACTGATTACCTAGTCCCATGTCCAAAAATGCAATAATAAATATTAGAGACCTTAAGAAAGAGCATTCCCTACGTGTCCAAAAGTGATCAAAAACTTTGATCGGATGTATTCGAGGAAAAAAGGGCTTGAGGAGGGGGGCTGGCTACCCTCCGATCACTTTCGACTCTAAAAAAGGGCACTAGAACTTTGGATTTCTAATCGAATGAGCCCCCTTCAAAGTTTATACGAACACCCTTTCCACAGAAAACTTACATCTTAACACTGGGCAACTAGCATAACGTATAGCCCTTGTCCCGAGGATTGGGGAAGGGGTATAAAACCCGGAACCATAGTTATTTGAAATTTATACTATTTGAGCAAAATGGCTGTTTGAAAATTTTGATCGGAAGCATTTGGGTAAAAAAAAAGGGCATGGGGGGGCTGAATGTCCTACGATCACTCTTGACCCTTAAAAAGGAAACTAGAACCACCTGTTTAAAATGGAAAGAGCCTTCTCTGAAGTCTATACGACCATCACTTCCATAAAAACCTTAAATGTTAACAATGGGCAGCTTGTGCAACTTACATCCCTTTCCCTGGGAGCTATGGGGGGTTTTGTCAACCCTGTAGGAATAGTTATTTGATCTTTGGACTATTTTGAATAAAATTGTAATCTAAACATTTCGAGCAGAAGTATTTGGAGAAAAAGAACATGGGGGAGGGGGAAGCTAGTTGCCCTCCAATCACTTCTGACTCTTAAAAAGAGTACTAGAAGTGTCAATTTCCGATCAATCAACCGATCCCCGGGCTCCGGGAGTTCGTGTCAACCCTGGAGGCCTTATTGTATGGTCTTTGGACTATTTTGAATAAAATGGCTGATCGGATGCATTTGGGGAAAAAGGCGTGGGGGAGGGGATAGTTGCCCTCCAATCACTTTTGACTCTTAAAAGGGGAACTAGAAATTTCAATTTCCATTCAAATGAGCCTCCTTCAAAGTTTATACGATCACCCCGCCCATAGAAATCTAATAAGTCCCCGGGTTAATGCTTACAACCCTTGGTTTTCGGGGGGTTGTGTCAACCCTGGAGGCGTTGTTTTATGATCTTTGGAAAACTTTGAACAAAATGGCTGTCTCAAAATTTCGACTGGATGGACTTGGGGAAAAGAGGGTGTGGGGAGGCTACTTGCTCTCTGATCACTTTTGACAGTTAAAAAGGCAACTAGAACTTTCAGTTTCCAATCAAATGAACCTCCTCTGAGGTGTATGTGGCCACACCTATTAATATCTGATATGCCCCGAAGAATAACTTATAACCCTTTCCTTCGGGCTCTGAGGGACTGTGTGAACCCTCGAGGCATTATTATATGATATTTGGACAATTTTGAACCAAATGGCTATCTCAATATTTCTATAACATGCATTTGGGGAAAAAAGGGCGTAAGGGAGGAATAGTCTCCCTCCGATCACTTTTGACTGTTAAAAAAGTAAATAAATATTTCAATTTCCAATCAAATGAACCCCTTCCGAAATTTATTCGACCACCTCTTCCACATGAAGTGCTTCTAAAAAAAAAATAATAATAGAATGTTGAAGCCTTATTTCCTTTACTATAGGCATCGCTATAGCATTGTCTCTGAAAATCTTATTTTCTGGTAATTTCAGTTAGTTTATGAATAATGCATTAAGCTCAATACAAAAACAAAATTTATTTTAATCTGAATTCGATATACCCACCCATCCTCCCACCACACATTTACCTTACCTTAATTTTTCACTTTTTAACTGTAATTTAAAGAACTCCTAGTTTCTACTTTGGCGGAAATCAGCAACCTTATATTTACTTACCGTGTCTTTCCCCCTCTAGCCTCCTACGGCCCTGACATCTAGGCTACTGGCTTACAAATTAAGATATACAAATAACCATAAGCAATTTTTCTACTGCCAAGATGTTGACTGCATTAAGTTCCAAAATCGTAACATTTATTGCTAATGTTCGAATTATTCGGAGTTAGCATAATATCATATATTAGTATATATTTAGCGTAATCAAACAGTTCGTAACGAACTGTAAGTAAGGAGCGACCCGGCTCTATAGTAACCGAAACACTAAAAAAAGACTTTTGGTACCAATAGATGGATCAAAAGAATCAGATTTTTATGCTGATTTCAAATATGTAAGTTTCATCGAGTTTAGTACCCATCAAAAGTTACGCGCCTGAGAAAATTTGCCTTATTTTCGAAAAAAAGGGGAAACACCCCCTAAAAGTCATAGAAATTTAATGAAAATCACACCATCAGATTCAGCGTATCAGATAACCCTTCTATAGAAGCTTCAAGCTCCTATCTGCAAAATGTGGAATTTTGTATTTTTTGCCAGATCACGAAAGAAGATCACGGATGCGTGTTTATTTGTTTGTTTTTTGTTGTTTTTTTTCCCAGGGGTGATCGTATCGACCCAGTTGTTCTAGAATATCGTGGGAGGGCTCATTTGAATGGAAATTAAAAGTTCTAGTGCCCTTTTTAAGTGACCAAAAAATGGAGGGTAACTAGACCCCCTCCCACGCTCATTTTCCCCAAAGTCACCGGATCAAAATTTTGAGATAGCTATTTTGTTCAGCATGGTCAAAAATATGAAAATATGCCTCTGAGGATGACTTAATCCCCCACAATCCCCGGGGGAAGGGCTGCAAGTTATGAACTTTGCCCATTGTTTACATATAGTATTGGTTATTGGGGAGTATACAGACGTTTTCAGGGGGGATTTTGTCTGGTATTTGGGGGGGGGTTGGGGGTGGGTGGATGAGGTGTTACTTGGTATGATCTTTCCACGGAGGAAGTTTTCATGGGGCAAGGGACATTGCTATGAAGGGGGCGTCGGATTTCCCAGCATTATTTAAAAAAACGATCAGAAATTAAATTAAAAAACAACAATTTTTCAACTGAAAGTAAGGAGCAATATCAAAAGTTAAAACGAACCGAAATTCTTATGTGTATGATTGGGTTCGCCCCTAGTCATTAACTCGCTCTTTACGGTAAAGTTTTTTTGTACTTTCATCGGAGTATTTATTCTAATTAACGGCCTTTATGATTAAGGGGTTATTCTTAAAGAATCGGAACAAAATTTGAACTTTAGGGTAAAGAGCGCGAGATATTGACTAGGGACGAACTCCCTAATATACTTAATACAAATATACGAATATAGAAGTTCATTACGTAAGTTAATTCGTAAGTTAAGTCAGAACAAAATTTCGAGAAAGCCATTTAGCCAAAAAAGGTAAAATTAACATGCAAATTTCGTTTTAATTATTCATTTACGGTGAGCCAAAATGAGAGCTGTATTAATTAAAAGACAATCAGACATTAAATAAAAAAAAACAAGTTTTTTTAACTGTAAGTAAGGAGCGACACTCTTTACGCTAAAGTTTGACTCTGTCTCACAACTTTATTTTTTAAAACCATAAAAAAACTTTAGCGTAAAGAGCGAGGCGTTGAGGAGAGGACAGCCCCTTTCATATGAGGAATAATTTCTGTTTCGTTTTAAGTTTTAATGTCGCTCCTTACTTTCAGTTAAAAAACTTGTTTTTTTTTTTTTATTTAATATTCAGCAAGCACAGTGTGACATAACTCAGCGCTATTGATACATTTAAAAAAAAAAAAAAATCTCCATTATAGATGGAAATGTTCTGAAGAGTAGGGAAAGAGTGTGGTTCAAGAACAAGAAAGTTTTTTGGCAAATGGCCAAGTAGAACTTTTATTTTTGGAGAGATTTTGAGGACAGACAAAATTTGATCAGAGAACTTTGAAAATTTCCCAGAGTATTAGCGGATAATGGAACGCCTACCCCAACTATCGGCTTTTCAGTAGAAAAATGGCCAGTTTTTTTTTCACCGATAGGGATCAAACGAATGGGGAAAGCATTCGGGATCAATAGGCCAAAGTTGATGATTTGACGGTATACCTTCGTCCGGACCCACTTCACTGGAATCTAATCCAAAAAGATTTAGTCACAAATATTTTAGACCATTGACTTAACGGTTCAAGTGTTAGCCCGAAATAACAGTTGGGCTACCGTCCCTCTCAAGTACTCCCAAACACTGGAATGTTCTATGTTATTTACTGAAAACTAAATAGATTGCTTCAAAACTGTCTATTGGTGTTCAAAAGTTTTATTTAGCTGTTAACCCTCTTTATTTTTGAATGAAGTATATTTGAAGGGAAAAATAGAAAATTGTGTCGAAATTGAGTATCTTTAGGCTAATGAATGAGAAAACTACGTTGATGGGCGTAAAATTATTTGTCGTAAGGTTTTTTTTTCCAGAGTAACTTGACTAGAGTTTTAATTTTTTTTTTGTTTATTGTTATGAAAAAAAGCACTTAGTAATATGTGGAAATTACCCAAGCTTTAAGGGAATTTGAGGGGGTAAAAGAAGAAAGTGTGACGAAAATAGGTGTCCTTTTGAAATACTAAAACTAAATTAATTATAATGAATGAATTCTGTTGAGTAACTACTTTTATTTTTTCCTGGAGACCTGATTAAAATTTAGGCCGTTTAATATTTATATTAATTCAATATTTATATTCAATATAATGAATGTGGTAGTTTCTGTCGTTTTTATTTTAACTGTAATTTCTGTCATTAACACTTATGCTCGTTTTAGGTTTCATCTACTCATTCATAGTAATCTCTTTTCGTTTTAAATTTTTCTGATTAGATGTCCATTGAAGCTCGTTTCTGGCTTTATCAAAAAAATTGCTTTTATTAAAACTTTTTAAATTTAGCTGTCAACACTATCGCGTTGGCTATGAAATGCTGTCCATCCAACATTACGTTTATTTTAGACAATCATTTCTTAGCGTCATTTTGACTTGGTTCGTTCGCTTGATATGGTTCGTTCGCTTGGTTCGTTCGCATATATACAGCATTGCCTGGTTGCGCACCAACTTTTTGGGGGGAGGTGATGGACTCTGTGTAGGGACAGAGGAGTGTTTCGAAGCCTGAAATCCATTTATATTTTCAAAATTTGTAACTTTCTATAAGAACACCTTCAAATCAGGAGGTGGGTGAAGGGGATAATTTACCCCATAAACTTCGTTTTTGGATTTATAATACTAGATTAAGCATATTATCACGGCATATTATCATATTATTATTGTCTCGGAAATATTTTCAGTGTAAACTAAAAATTGCACTCTTAATCTTACCATGCTATGAGTGGGGGGGGGTGCGGATCCCCTTATAGTACAATTTTTGGTAGAATGGGGAGGGGCTGCTCTGACAAAGGGAGAATAGTAGTTCTTTTACCCGTTTTTAGGATATGGGCTGAATAAGACATAAGGACGAGCAAAGGAGCACAGTAATTTGGTTACTCAAGTTTTTTCATTGAAATTCAATGAGTTGCACTTTAGAAGACGGATGCAGGGCAAAGCGTGGAACTTCCTATACCAATTGCTATTATTTCATATGATTGCTATTGATGCTGATGATGCTATTATTACATATGATTCAACCAAAATTACAGTTCTCTTTTTGAATTACTCATTTCATGTCTCATGACACTTCAGTAATATAGCAGATAAAGCGTTTGACCTGCAATTTCAGCATAGTAAAATACATTCGTATTATTATACAACTATTATCTTTTGATTATTTAAACCTTCGTGGTTTTCTTTTTCAGACGGACAACGCCCTTTCTGAAGGTCATTGTTCTTAGAATTGTTGCACGTGTGTTTGCGATTTACTATAATAAGTTGTATTTTATAATTTCTTAGCAGATTTTAGCTAAATTCAAGTCCCTTCAAGATCACGCCCTTTCTCGTTACATTTAACAATAAGGAAAATAGAGTTTAAATAGAATTTTATGCGAAAAAAATATCAAGGTATCCAAATCTTCTTTTGCGCATTATTAAAAATAGAAAATAATCGAGAAATGTTTTATTTTAAATAAATTCCATTCTTTCATGTCCTGCGACTGTTTTGAAAAGGAGGGTGATAAGAATACATATTGCCTTTTTTAAATCATATTTAGAGTACGCTTGTTCTGCTCTTGATATATATTTCCAAAAAATTTGCTCTAAGGCCCGTGATCTGCACTGCCACCGACAAATACATGCACCATAGGCAGCCAAATAGCGCTGCATAAGTAAAGAGTAAAGTTGGTTTTGTTTATAATTATTTTTTCACCAAGGTACTTTCTATAAAAGGAGTTGTCGGAGAAACTTCGGGGGGGGGGGGCCCACTCGATCGGAAATAAAAAATTTATTGTGCCCTTTTTAAGAGCCAAAAGTGATTGGTGGGCAAGTAGAACCCCCTCTCCTGCATCAATTATTCCCCCAATTACATCCGATAAAAAGTTTGGCATAGCCATTTTGTTTAGTATAGTTGAAAGGTCCAATAACTATGCCTCTGGAGACGACAGATTTACCCTTCCTCCGCACAGCCCTTGGGGAATGGGCTGTATGCTGTGCACTTCGCCAATTGTTTACATGCAGTATTTTGTACTGGGAAAAAGGGGGATTTTTGACCTTGGTGTCCGACAACGCTACTGGTATTAAGCTGGAGCTTTCAGGGAATGTTAAGGGGAGTGTTGACCTAAATCAAACCACACTATGTTCAAGCAGGTTGTCAAAGGATGTATCAGCAATATCCCAAGAATTGCTGAGGTATAAAGTTGAAACTCTCAGGGCTACTACTACCTATTTGTGGTTGTTTCTGCTTGTTTTGAGTTTGAATTGATTATTTATTGTATTTTCTGTTCGTTTTTGGTTTCATTTATTTATTGATAAGGATCAACGGTAGTCTTTCACTTGAAAAATTATTTGATTTTATTTCTGCCCGTGTTTGGTTTAATATAGTTATTTAATCTTCTTTGAAAAACTTTCTATGTGTATTTTTTTTTTTAGAATTAATATCTGGTTAAAATTAACTTTTTCTAACTTCCAGTTTTAGGATAGGAACCGTTGATGCCTGCACAATCTCTTCCAGATGGAGGGGTAGATTAAAAATATTTTTGGGAAGTAAGGGCTTGAAGTTTTTTTTCTATTTTTTTTTTTTTTGCCATACAAGTGTATCTTCATGAATCTATTCGTATGGTAGAAACTTCGAGATTTTCTTGGAGTGAAATCTGCCAACTTATAACTAGCGTGGGTTCTGGATAATGCTCTATGTTCCTTCTTTGCATTTTGGATAATTCTCTCGGTCCTGTCTTTGCGTCTATCCACCTAAAATAGGTTAGCTAATTTATTAATTTATATATTCAAATCAACTTGTCCCCCTGCTTACTTAAAGTGATCCAAGATGAATAACTTGGGACTCAGTGTTGTCTCCTCCAAAAATTCAATGTTTTTACAGTATATTGAGTATTCTCTTTATTTTTTCCATATGGTACACCCATATTGTCTTTTTTTTATTTTTGTCCCTTCCCGAAAATATTGGACCTTAAGAAATAAATTTCTGGGTATGTATCTTGCTGAAGATAGTGACTTATGATAGTATAATATTTATCATACTATTTCATCAGTTAGAAGAGGGATAGGTCAACGCAATTATTTTGTTCGGGGTCTGTTTATTTCTGTTAGAATAAAAAAAACAAGTTTTTTTTAACTGAAAGTAAGGAGCGACATGAAAACTTAAAACGAACAGAAATTGTTCCGTATATGAAAGGGGCTGTCCCCTCCTCAACGCCTCGCTCTTTACACTAAAGTTTTATATTGTTTTAAAAAATAAAGTTGTGAGACAGAGTCAAACTTTAACGTAAAGAGTGAGGCGTTGAAGAGGGGACAGTCCCTTTCGCATACGGTATAATTTCTGTTCGTTTTAAATTTTAATGTCAATCCTTACTTTCAGTTAAAAAAAACTTGTTTTTTTATTTAATTCTTGAACATTTTTAAATTAATGCAGGTTTTGATTTTGGCTCACGGTACATGAATAATTAAAATGAAGTTTGCACATTAATTTTACTTTTTTGGCTAAATGGCTTTCTCGAAATTTTGTTATGACGTAACTTACGAATTAACTTACGAAACGAACTTCTATATCCGTATATTTTTATTATGTATCTTAGGGGTTCGCCCCTTAGTCAATACCTCACTCTTTTCGCTAAAGTTCAAATTTTGTTCCAATTCTTTAAGAATGACCCCTTAATCACAAAGGCCGTTAATTAAAATAAATAGCTCTGATGAAAGTACAAAAATCACTTTAGCGTAAAGAGCGAGGTAATGACTAGGGGGCGAACCCAATCATATACGTAATAATTTCTGTTCGTCTTAAGTTTTGATGTTGCTCCCTACTTTCCGTTGAAAAAATTGTTTCTTTATTATTTAATTTCTGATCGTTTTTTTTTAAATAATGCTGAGAAATCCGACGACCCTTCAGAGCAATGTTCCTTCCCCCATGAAAACTTCCTTTGGAAACATTGGGCAAAGTTCATAACTTACAGACCTTCCCCCGGGGACTGTGGGGGATTAAGTCATCCACAACGACATAATTATTGTTTTTTTCGACCATACTGCACAAAATGGCTATCTCAAAATTTTCGTCGGGTGACTTTGGGAAAAAATGAGCGTGGTAGGGGTTCTAGTTGCCCTCCATTTTTTGTTACTTAAAAAGGGCACTAGAACTTTTAATTTCCGTTCGAAAGAGCCCTCCCGCATTATTCTAGGACCACTGGTTCGATATTATCACTCCTGGGGGAAAAAACAACAAAAAAACAAATAAACACGCATCCGTCTTTCTTCTGGAAAAAAAATACAAAAATTCCACATTTTTGCCGATAGGAGCTTGAAACTTGGACTCCTGGGGGAAAAAACAACAAAAAAACAAATAAACACGCATCCATCTTTCTTCTGGAAAAAAATTACAAAAATTCCACATTTTTGCCGATAGGAGCTTGAAAATTCTATAGTAGGTTGTTCTGATACGTTGAATCTGGTGGTGTGATTTTCATTAAAGCTCTATGACTTTTAGCGGGTGTTTCTACCTTTTTCGAAAATAAGGCTAATTTTCTCAGGCGCTTAACTTTTTACGAGTAAGACTAAACTTAATAAAACTTATATATTTGAAATAAGCATAAAAATATGATTCTTTTGATATATCTATTCGTATCAAAATTCCGTTTTTTAGAGTTTCGGTTACTATTGAGCCGGGTCGCTCCCTACAGTTCGTTACCACGAACTGTTTGATAACTCTATTCTGGAACATCTGCTTTACTTCTTAGGAACTATGGACACAAGGTCTTATACGTCTTTTGATTTGGGAAGATTGCGCGTGATTTGGGAAGATTGTTAATGCAACAAAGAATCAAAACATACGTGTTTGAACATCTACTTGAGGTTTTTCTTCTTATGTATCAATTGTGTGAAATTTAAACTTAAAACAAGTGATTAAGACTCCATTCAAAGAAAAAAGGTATAAAATTTATGTTAAATAGTTCTTTAAATGCTTTCTGTTTATTGCTTGAAAATTGAGACCCTGTACGTTTTCAATCTCTTCTGAAGTAGGGCCCATTCAAAGAAAATAGGCAGTAGACAAAGCAAGCCAAGGTTGATAGGCCTATATATATATATATATTTTTTTTTTCTCTGTTTTCACCATAAATCTTTAATTTATTGTTTAAAAACTTTTTTTTAGAAAGAAAAAGGGAGGGAGAGGTAGAGAAAGATATATATATATATATATATATATATATATATATATATATATATATATATATATATATATATATATATATATATATATATATATATATATATATATATATATATATATATATATATGAGGGAGAGGTAGAGAAAGATATATATATATATATATATATATATATATATATATATATATATATATATATATATATATATATATATATATATATATATATATATATATATATATATATATATATATATATATATAGAGAGAGAGAGAGAGAGAGAGAGAGAGAGAGAGAGAGAGAGAGAGAGAGAGAGAGAGAGAGAGAGAGAGAGGGAGGGAGAGAGGGAAAGAGAGAGAGATAGAGAGAGAGAGAGAGAGAGAGAGAGAGAGAGAGAGAGAGAGAGAGAGAGAGAGAGAGAGAGAGAGAGAGAGAGAGAGATCTTTATTTGAACAGCAAAAGCATTACAAAATAAAGAGTAAGTAAGTTTAATGGCCCGAATCGTTATTTCTTTAGGTTGTCCAATTGATACCCTTCAGAAAATCCCCCTCGTAAAGTTCCTCATGGACAATTGTCCCAGAAATTTTCTCTCCGTGACGACAGTTCTCCCCCTGTGAATCCCCCCTAACAACTTCCCTCCGGGAAATACCCCACACACGTGAAATTCAGCAGCCAAAGGCAAAGTAAGACAAATAAAATAATCAAGAAAAAAAAGGATTTTGGGATGTTCTGCTTGTATTCTAAAACATAGGCAGAATAAATGTAGTAAAATATCCTAAATTATTTTTTTTATTGTTTTTATTTCTTTTTATCATTTTTTTTGTGGTTGAGCAATCATAGTAAGATAAGATAAAGATTAACGACAATAATTTGCCTGGCTATTTAAAATAATAAGTTTCGCTCATTTTAAATTTAATTTGTTGTCTTGGAGTTTGACTCTTTGCTATTTAAATCAAATTATCAAAAAAACGCTCATTAAAGGTACTTTCAGATTAAAAAACAGTCTAGTGGACGCGTAAGGTTGAACTGGTATCGTCTACTACAAATACCAGTGCCATACCAAGTCCAAAGGAAGAAACTACTCGTGCCTCTTAGTCCAAACCTTAGTCCAAACCTTATCTACACTTCCATCATGGGGTACCCCTTTATAAGTTGCCGCTAGTTCCATATTTTCAAATCGTTTTATGTAACCTTTATCTTATCCTGCTATAATAATTCATTCCCAAAAATACACACATAAAAAAAGACACAAAAGTATAAAAAGAAATGCTATAGGATGTTCCACATCATGTAGTGTCCCTATTTTTGGAATATAGTGTATTAAAGATATATATTTTTTAGAGTATGGCAAATTAAAGAGGGTCAGAATCCTCTTAAATATACAGTATATCACACTATATATACATTACACTATAACAAGGAATTAACAAGCAATTATTTTATATATATATATTATATTATACATTGTATATTACCATATATTAAATTATATTATATAATATATATTACACTATAATAAACAATTACTAGTATTTAAATGAATGATGTTAAACACCTTTTTTAAAATAAAACAAAACGTCAACTGATTGCCACTTGAGAGTTAACAAATGAATTGTTCAACTTTTTGAACTAAACCATTTTATGTAAAACTTCATCGAAGTTCAGTGCCCTTTATAGGGGGGGGGGGTGGAAGAAGGCTTCAAGAAGCCTTCCCAGGGCATGGCATAGGCTTTGGACTCATTCCTGGAATTTTTATTTACCTAAACCAGCCGCCACAATTGTCAAGTTAGATTGACCTGAACTAACTGCTATAATAAAAGCAGTTCTTTCTTAATTCTTTTCTTCATCAAAACTATATCTAGTCATGGGCGTAGGCAGCATATTGTATAGGGGGGGGGGGGCAGTCGATAGTGAGATGGAGTTTTGTCAACTGCTTTTTCCAAACCATCTGCTTTTTCAGCCATATCTAATGTAAATTTTAAGGTCTAGGGGGGGGCAGCTGCCCCCCTGACCCCCCTCCCTACGTCCATGTATCTAGTCGTTTGTTTTACTTAGGTTAGGTTGGGGTAAGTTAGGTTAAAAATAATAATTCAAACACAACAAAATTTTAATAATATGTTGCAATTAAGGTTGCCACGAACTGTTTGATTTAGTACCATTCAAAAGTTAGAGTAGAGGTAATTGTTCAAAAAGCCATATAACCTTTTATATGTTTTTATTCCCCAAGATTGAAAGATTTGCCATAAGTGCTAAGTTGACATGGCATATTTTTGGCGACTAAGTTTTGAATTCATAGAGCAACTTTTATTTTTATCCACACCGCGTTTCGTCATTTTTGACGGTTTGAATGCTTTGTCATTGCTTAAAACTAATCTTATTAAGAAAATTATAAGTCTTTTATAATTTACTATATAAAGGTAGCTACCCCAAAAAAGTGCTTGTAGTATGCTACCTTTTTGGGGATGGAAGTTTACAATCTACAAAATGCATGATAAATTAACAAAAGTCGCATAAAACCGTGTTGAAAAAATCCTTGATGATTAGACGCTAACAAAATGCTATCCGGTAGAAGAATAAACTTATCTTTAGGCATTTGGGTAATGTGTTTTGTCTTTTGCTGTATCATCAGACCTAACTAACTTTTACTGATATGTAATAGCTTGTAATATATATTTGATCGTTATTACTAGCTAAGCACAAGAATTGCCCACCTGAAGATCTTCCCTTGACGTTATTACCCTTTAGTGAAGATTATGAATTGGAATCTGATTAGTGATTAAATAAAAAAAACTAGTTTTTTTTTAACTGAAAGTAAGGAGCGACATTAAAGCGAACAAAAATTATTCCATATATGAAAGGGGCTGTCCCCTCCTCAACGCCTCGCTCTTTACGCTAAATTTTTTTACTGTTTAAAAAAATAAAGTTGTGAGACAGAGTCAAACTTTAGCGTAAAGAGTGAGGCGTTGAGGAGGGGACAGTCCCTTTCATATACGGAATAATTTCTGTTCGTTTTAAGTTTTAATGTCGCTCCTTACTTTCACTTAAGAAAACTTGTTTCTTTTATTTAATTTATGAACGTTTTAATGGCGCTTTGATTTTTGCTTACCGTACATGAATAATTAAAACGAAATTTGCATATTAATTTCCTGTTTTTGGGGCTAAATGGCTTTCTCGAAATTTTGATCTGACGTAACTTACGAATTAACTTACGGTACGAAATTCTATATCCGTATATTTTTATTACGTATATTAGGGGGTTCGCCCCCTAGTCAATAACTCGCTCTTTACGCTAAAGTTCGAATTTTGTTCTAATTCTTTAAGAATAACCCCTTAATCACAAAGGCCGTTAATTATAATAATAGCTCTATGAAAGAACAAAAAAACTTTAGCGTAAAGAGCGAGGCAATGACTAGGGGACGACCCCAATCATATATGTAATAATTTCTGTTCGTTTTAAGTTTTGGTGTTGCTCCTTAATTTCAGTTGAAAAAATTGTTTGTTTTTATTTAATTTCTGATCGTTTTTTTTTAATAATGCTGGGAAATCCTGCGCCCACTTCATAGCAATGTCCCTTTCCCCATGAAAACTTCCTCATTAGAAAGATCCTTCCACGTAACCTCCTACCCCCCCCCCCCACTACCAGATAAATCCCCTGGAAAATTCTGTATACTTCCCAGTAGCCAATACTATATGTAAACAAAGGGCAAAGTTCATAATTTGCAGATCTTCCCCCGGGGACTCTGGGGGATTAAGTCATCCTCAAAGACATAGTTATTGTATTTTTTGACAATGCTGAACAAAATGACTATATCAAAACTTTGATCGGGTGACTCTGGGAAAAAATGAACGTGGGAGGTGGCCTAGATACCCTCCATTTTTTTGTCACTTAAAAAGGGCACTAGAACTTTTAATTTCCGTTCGAGTGAGCCCTCCATTGATATTCTAGGACACTGGGTCAATACGATCACCCCTGGGAGAAAAAACAAACAAAAAAAAACAACAAATAAACACGCATCCGTGATCTTTCTTCTGGCAAAAATACAAAATTCCACATTTTTGCAGATGGAAGTTTGAAACTTGTATAGTAGAGTTCTCTGATACGCTGAACCTGATGGTGCGATTTTAATGAAAGTTCTATAACTTTTAGGGGGTGTTTTCCCCTTTTTTTCAAAAATAAGGCAAATTTTCTCAGGCACTTAACTTTTGATGAGTAAGATTAAACTTGATGAAACTTATATATTTGAAATCAGCATAAAAATCAGATTCAATTCATGTCTCTATTGGTAGGTTTATAGAGTTTCTGTTACTATTGAGCCGGGTCGCTCCTTACTTACAGTTCGTTACCACGAACTGTATGAAACTACTGCGAAAAGTTCGCATAATTGTTGAAAAATAGAGAATACGTAGGCTACTGGAGGGTTTTAGAATATATATATATGGTAACATGTCCGCAAATTGGTGAATGTTGACATTCACCAGTGAAGGTCCAAAATACCTTTTTTTCTTCTTGGATTTAGTCATCGTTGCCAGTCAATTTTTTCAATTTAATGCAAGGTTCGATGATGACAGGTTAGATTAGAATTGATTAGGTTTTGTGAGGTTAGCTTAGGTTAGGCTTTTAACCCATTTCTGATATTTAGAACCAAATTTAACCTACCCTAATCTAACTTAACCCAGCCAAACCTAAACTAACATAATCTAACCTAACCTAGCTTTAAATTTTACCATCATAGCTCGCATAAGACTGAAAAAGCTGACTCGCAAAGCTAATTGA
Organism: Artemia sinica; assembly: GCA_027921565.1. Taxonomy (NCBI): domain Eukaryota; kingdom Metazoa; phylum Arthropoda; class Branchiopoda; order Anostraca; family Artemiidae; genus Artemia; species Artemia sinica. The sequence continues at coordinate 32,924,794 of CM051269.1, forward strand.
ACCTAAGAAGAGAAAAAGGAATTTCGAGCATTCACCAGTGAATGTCGACATTAACAAGATTTCGGACATTCACGATAACATATATATATATATATATATATATATATAATATATATATATATATTATATATATATATATATATATATATATATATATATATATATATAATATATATATATATATATATATATATATATATATATATATATATATATATATATATGTTATCGTGAATGTCCGAAATCTTGTTAATTTCGAGCATTCACCAGTGAATGTCGACATTAACAAGATTTCGGACATTCACGATAACATATATATATATATATATATATATATATATATATATATATATATACATGTATATATACTCCTGTTTAATGCTTCAGACTAACTAGATTGTATGGATTGGAACTAAAAGGAAAAAAATAGTGATAAAAATAAGTGTCATTTGAAAATAGAAAGTCATTGTTACAAATATATTCATTCTAAGAAATGACTTGTTTTTTTTTGCTTTTTTTTCTCCTCGAGACTGAATCAGTTTTCTTTTTCTAATTTTACGATAAAAATAACAGTTCAAAATATAAAACATTTTTAGTAATGAAAAAATGTAATGAAATTTTGAATATGGTGGTTGAGAAGTTAGAGGTAAATTATTGAGTATAACAAGTGGGATATTTGGAAAAGGAAAGTTGCTTGTGACTTTAGGAAAATTTTCAATGCAACCCACTTATAAGAAAGGTGATAAGAGTGAGTCTGGCAATTGTAGAGACATTAGTTTTATTTCTCGAAGAGGCAAATTACTTAGCTTGATGATACTTGTTGGACTAAGAGATGCTGTACATAAAGTTTTAAGAGAAAGAACAGTGTGGTTTAAGAAGGGGAGTTGATACGTCAATCAAATTTTCGCTATTAAATTAAGAATTGAGAAGTGTCTGACTCTGTTCATAACACATAAGATTGAGAAAAAGAATAGGCCCTTAATTTTGCAAAAACTCAGAATGGGGTCCATAAAATTTTTATCCTACAGGTCCCCCATTTCTTTGAAAAATTGTAGTAGAGCTAGTACCCCAGAAATGTCTTTGTTTAATGATAACCGTGTATGCTCCAATCACGGATAAAATTCATTTTTATTAATATTACGAATATATAAGTCTACAAAATAGTACAAAAAGCATAAATATTGATGCAAACTTGCAAGCTGAAAGAAACTAAACAAGGAGTTGGTGCCTGCTATCTAATGCAGTGAAATGGTTAATAACTTCGTTATTATTGAGGTAATTCATCTCCTCTTTATTCCATGCTCCAGAAATAGGTTTATAACCCTATTATCATAAATATCACCTAAATATCTTTTCACGTACTTTATAGTGCTAAATAATCTCTCGTTGTCCACGGAAGTGCTAAATTCCCTTGACAGCTCGGGAAGCTGGAATCACACTTTTAGAATATCGGATAAGCAAATCAACACGACTGAATAACTAATTTCACATCCATAACATTTGGTTGTCATTCCCAAACGTTGGGGAGGAAGTATGCCAACGTTGTATCTTCTCACTGGAAGGTAAATTTGGTGCTTCCAGATTCAGTGCAGACAAACTTTGGTAAACCTGGTGTTTGTTATGAGTCATGCGTTAATTCCACCGATGAATCGATCAGTTAAAGATTGGGAAAGACTGGCTTTGTGAATTTGAATATTGCTGGTAGTTCTTTCAACGACTCGTCTTCCTATATAAGGGAGAACGAAATAATCTTTAAGCAACCGAAGCAAATCTTGCATCGGTTTCTGAGAGGTATTTTTTCGACTTGTAATCCCACTGATAATCCTATTGCGTTTAATCACTGTCACACATCAACCAAAATTTGTGTGCTCACAATCCAGCGATCTCTTTTAGTTGCTTGGATCATTTGAAGAGCTTGAAATAGTCAATCTTTGAATTCTTTTGACAGCGTAAAGAACAGTAACAAAAAAATTATCCTAAATTATGGGCCTACTGCTGGGGTTTGCCGATTCAGACACTCCTAACTTCAATTTAAGCGTTAAAAGAACTAGTGAACGCATCCTCTTCCCCTCCAAAGATAACCCTTTTCTTCTCTTGAAACTTACACTGCAGCATTTTGTAGTCTAATAAGCATCATCGTGCTAACTAATTTACTTCCTACAGAAATCCAGATTTCATACTTGCATTCATAAATTTACCGACTCATAAGTAGCTAGGATGGGTAGATTCCCCAAAATCAAGATTTCAATGATGAACCCCTAATGGGAACTAAAATTATAACATAAAAAATCACTACTGGTATTTCAGACCGTTTTCTCCCTGGAATTTGGTGTCAAAGCTGCATTTTCTTCAAGGGTGATAATTATTTATAGAATCGTTACAAAAACTTCAAATTTTAGTATTGAGAGTGTTAGAGGGGCGGGAAACGCAGTCTTCCCCCTCTTTTCAGTGATGATTTTAAAATGAGCAGAAACAAGCTAAAAAGCAATATTTTTTACATGACTACCTGAAATCTTAAAAAAAAAATAATTAATCTCATATTTGAAAAGGTTTGGCATCCCCTAGCTCCTCTTTTAACCTAAGGCTTTAAATATATTGGAGATACCAATCATAGTTTGCATAAGATAAACTTAAGTCTAGATTTTGTGGCAGTCCCCGCCTTGCATAGTAATTTATTCTCTATTTAAGTTTTATTGCTGCTCTTTACTTTCATTCTATAATATTTTTACTTAGTTACAGATAACGCTATCTTTAATTGCCTGATAAAGTCCTAATGCTATCTACTCTTTTTTAATTCTACTTTCTGCTACTATACCGCTCGTCACTCAAGCTTCATAGATCTGCTTCAATTTTTTAATTCGCATGTTTTTCTTATATTTAGTGATAATAGTCACCATACTGACTAAGGCGTTAGTAGTTTCCTATTCCCGTAAGGGCCATGTTAAAGGTCGAATTTTCTTTGCACCTAACTCTTATCAAATCTTACTTCATGGATGCATTATATGTCAACCTAACATATTGTTTAGCCTCTTAAAAAATACTCTATTTGAATGCAAGTATGAGTGACAAGCATGATATTTTCTCCAATTGGTCGAAAGTGAATAAAGTTCTGGCAAGCGGTTAAAGAGCTTTTTTTTAGTAGTGCTCACTTGCATTTTGTTCTTTTTTTTCTGCATACAAATTCATAGACACTAGCCATCTATTATACCTACAAACAAGAGTGGATCCAGGATTTTTGTTCGGGGGGGGGGGGGCGTTGGTTTACCTGATTTTTTCCTGTGGACTTTGTCTAACATCCTGCGTAAGCTGATCAGAACCGTTTTTTCGACTAGTTTTCGACTTGGTCAAAAATTTCAGGGGGGGGGAGGGGGGGTCCAAACCTGGTAACCCCCACTGGATACGGCCTTGCGTACAAAAAAGGGATAAACTGGGAATCCTAAACCTTCTAAGAATACCCTTAAATAATTCCGTCTATAATGTTAAAAATTTAGATATTAACTTTATTCAAAAAAAAATGTGAAATCATCCAACGAAAGATCCTCCACTAAAAACGTTGGGTACAGTTACCTTTAACTCTGGATTGCCTTTGCTTTTTTGTGTCACTCTGTTAGTATGTAATTTCAGTATCAAACGGCTGCTTTATAATTCCTTTGACTAAATAAATTAATTAACTTGATAAACCGTTATATATTAATAAATTCTGTCCATTTAAGGCTTCTTTGACATACTTTTGTCAAATCGAAGTCCCTTGAAAACATTTAACCATAAACACCTTTATCTACTTTTCTTTTTAGCAAACTTTTTGCGTGAACCTTCATGAATAAATTCGATAATTGGAGCAGGTGTGGAATTGAAATTTAGGAAAGGAGATGTTAATGAATGGTTATTTCCTGCTTAAAGGATTTCACAACAATAGATGAAGTTCCAAAATTTATTTGAATGAAGGTTTCTTTGTGTGTTAATTATTGACCTCCCGATTTCTAGTTGTATAGCTTCCTGCTTCTAGTTCTGTGGATGAATCATAGCCCCTAATTCTAATGTGCTTTTGCTTTCCATTTTAGAAATGTATAGATTGCCTTTGTTTAGTCTCTTGCCGGATGTACATTTTTGCAATTATTCTCTTCTTAGCTTATGATTTTATTTTATTCTTTATTTGAACTCAGGTGTAGTTTAAACTAACAGAAAAAGAAGATAAAGTTCATCTTGCTCATTTTGTTTCGAACGCTTCCGTATCTTGTGCTTACGACTGTGCAGACAAATCTTGATAGTCTGATGTAAGATGAGTTCCAGTGCAAGTGTTAGTGTTGCTTATTTTATGTTTCTCACGTAAATCGAGCCTTCGGTACCTGGTTTGGTGCTCATTCGGTCCTAAGCTCGGGGTTGCACCTTTTTAATTTTGGTATCTGTTCGAAACCAATCAGAGACAACGGTCTTGCATTGCCTAAGTAAAGAGTCATGTGCTATGTTTTGTTTAATGTCTCTTTCCTGACCATTCAGTATAGAAGTAGTGGCTGTAGAAGCTTCACAAGTGACTCGTTTGATTAGAAATTGAAGGTTCTAATTCTAAGAACCCTTTTAAAGGTTGTTTGGGATTAAAGGGTAACAAATCCCCCTCCTGGGCCTCTTTTTCTAGCCATCCACATATTGACTCCTCGTGATAGCGGAGTAAAATTTTGAGATAGCAATTATTTTGAATATTGTCAAAAGATTCAATAGTTGTGGCTCCGAAAACGCCATGGTCCGTCAGCCCCTGAGACAAGGGCCGTAAATTATATGAATACACGAGATTGCTTATGGATAGGTTCTATAACGGAAAAGGAGTCCATGCTTCATTTTAGGGTTCGGATTAGTTTGGAATTCTCTTAGATCATTATCTTATATTTTGTTTCTGCCTTATGTTTGTCTTTTATATTTTTGGACTTTATTTTGTTTTTCGTTTTAGATGTTAATCTTTACTTTCCTTTGAAAACCTAGTTTTGGAAAAACTTTATTCAAAGGAGAATAAGGCAAATATTTTTAATCTATATGATGAGAAAATTAAAATAAGCGAGTGGCCCTTTCGATGAACCCCCCATTGGCCCTCCAACTGCATTCCTTGTTTGGACAATAATTATAGAAGAAATTTCAATCTCCATGATTGGAAGACCGAAGTGGGCTCATAGCCTCTCAAATCCCCCCTCCTCACTCCCTTTCGGTTCTGTCTTTTAGCACCAGGTATGGAAGTTGCATCTTGTTTAAAACAGAATCATGCAAGGATTCCAAATATTTATTAATTGAGGAACTAGTAGGGCCGTTTTATCTCATTAATTCATCCGAATCCAAGATTTTTCACAGAACAGTTGACATATTGTTCCTTGTTTGAACCAAAACCATTAAAGGATTATCAGTATTTGGGGTTAGAGAACCTAAGGGGGTCAGTAGCCTCTCCAATGGCTCCCGTGCCTATGTAATCTCTAGTATTTTAGCACATAAGTAGGCATAAGGGACTTTCTTAGTGTTGACGATACAATGATTTAAAATCTATATGATTTGAGGCAAAAAGTACGTCTTTCACCTCCTTCCCACACCACCCTCTTTTTCAACCAGCTTTTTAGCTGAAAGGTAAGCATGATGTATATTATTTGATTCTTCAAGCAAGGCACGACTGTCCTACTTTTCTGCAAATATCTTGACAGAAGGGCCCTTATCCCATTTTGTGCGTCTACATTGTTTTTAACCAAAATAGGACTTAGCTCGTTAGCTCTTTTTGAATCAAGTCAGGACTTACTTTGTATTTGAGGAGAATCATTAGCTGATTTTGTTTTTCTCTGGCATGTCCCGAAGCAATAAGTCTGTCAGCCCCTTGAAATTCCCAAAATGGTGCATCTCATGAGCGAGTTTTCCTACGACAAAATTGATATTAATAATTTTCATCAGCTCTTCTAAGATTATTGATCAGCGTTTAAAAACCAATCTGGTTTTTCAATGGGAGTTTCTTCGAACCAATATTTTTATATAAAGTTTACCCTCCCCCACCCTCCTCTTTCTCTACAGGTAATCACATGAATATGATTATACATGTTACACCTAAAACATTTTTGCAGTAAGAGGGGAGCTGTCATTCCGCAGCACTCACAATACCGGCCTATTCGAAAAATATTCCTCAACGTAAAGGGGAAACTGTCCTCCTCCTATATTTGTCGGAACACTTACTTAAAGTTAGAAATAGGGAGCCTAAAAATTCGGTTTTTGAAGCTTCGCCCTCTCCCGCCACCCACAAAAAGATTCACTGACTCTTCTCCCTAATATCCAATGTAAAACTACACACCATTGTACATGGTTTTATGAAGGCTTAAATAAGTTAACTCAGTTAAACGAGGCTTAAAAATGATTCTCTATATTCCCCTTTGTTTTTTGTGGCCTACATCGAACTGTAACGTTATTTTGGACCTTCTTCGAGCCAAATTGTCGGTCGCCGCTACAAAATGGCTAGAAGGGCCTCTTCGTTGTTGAGCAATATCTATTCTACTTAAAAGGGGTATATTTTGCTTTCTGTTTGAATGAACCCTCTCCCAGTTTTCTAGGACCACTGAAATATACCTCCGTGACGATTCTTCTTGAAAAAAGTACAAATATCGATTTTTTTATGGAGCCTTTGTGAAACAGGGTTATTTGAGATGCTGAATTTTACGGTCCAATTTTCATCAAGCTCTCTTTTTTCGAGAGGGGGGGGGCTATTTCCCTATTTTCAAAGTAATGTTAATTTTACCAGGATCATAGTCGTTGATGGTTAACTTAACAGCTCATAAATTTTACGTATTTGCAATCAACATGAAAAGGTAATTCTTTTTATATTCTAATCTATATTATTGTCAAAATTCATTGTTATTTAAGCATCAGTCACTATTGGTACATCTCTACTGAGAGTTTGTCAACATGAACTGTCTGATAGCCAGAATAGTGAAATTGACAAAAGACACCTCAGTAAGCTATCAAGGTATCAGCAAGGTATGATTTTTTTTTACAAAAAAAACCTAAAGATTTTTTAAATGTTTAAAGGTTAACACCCCCAAATAGGGCCAATGAAATGCAATTGAGTTGTTTGAAATAAATTAAGTATGTCGAGAATGGGATTTTAGCTCAATATTTATCACCTAGTATGTTTTAGTCCAGAACAACTTGCTTTTTAAAGTCAAAAACTCACACACTTTGTTAGTTTTTTTCAGTGTACAAGGATATTTACTAAGCTTTCTAGATATTCAATAGTCTACTAAAAAGGTACCAATTTCAATGTTGCATTAAGCGTGTGAGTTCATATGCTTTTCTGGGTATTCTTCGAGTAAGACCCTAGTCAAAAGATGACATTCTTTCTCCTACTCACCATGTGACCTATTCCAACCTTGTTCCGATGACTTGGATCTACGATGGTGGTCTTTCAACCATTAGGCTGCTATATTTTTTTTTGTGCTATATTTATCAATGTGTTGGTATTTTTCTTGAAGATAGTTAGCCAGTTTGTGCCGTAATCACGTTTATTTTGGAATTTTTTTTTTTTTTTTTTGCTATTTGTCTTTTTAAAAGCCTAGTAATGACTGGTAGAGCAAATTGTAAACATTCCAACAATAAAAAAGTCACGGGTTATAAACGTTGCTGCTTAAGAGGTATTAGCTCATGGTCAATTATGCTTTACGTGAGCTATTCAGCTGTGGTTGAATTTTAACTTGAGATTGCTATGAACAAGTCTTTTTGTCAATGGAGTATGCATGTACCTTAATTTTGTGGTTAAAAATTGTCCTTTTCTGGGACTGTCATCCAATTATTAAATAAAGTGGTAACATTTTGTATGATACTTTTTTTGCATCCTCACTGTATTAGTCGGCATGACTGAAGGTCTTTTAGTTCATAGTTATTAAGCAGCTAACCAACCATAGAGATATCCGAACTGAAAAGAGAAAACTAAATTCAGACACAAGGTACAAACTTTACCCGTAACCCGTAAAATACAAGCGAATTGTTCTCAATATACAGAGAGGTTCTAGGCATTCCCCCCCCCGCGAATACGCCCCCGGAAAATACCCCCGCGGAAAATCCCCCAGAAAATACCCCCCCCGGAAAATAACCCACCTCCTGCTGAAAATACCCCGCGGAAAATACCCCCCCCCAGCGAAAAAACCCATGGAATATACCCCCTGGAAAATACCCCCCCGAAAATACCCCCCGAAAAAATTCCTCTCTACGGAAAATACACCTCTGTGAAAAATACAACCCCCCTGGTAAATACCCTCCGGAAAATACCTCCCCCTCCCGTGGAAAATAAAAATTTCAAATTTGAGAATCTTATTTTTTTTTTCGTAGGGGGAAGGAATTTTGGTACTTGTGTATTATGCGCCATAAACTCAAATTTACGCTGTACAAAACTCGAGAACAAACCGTTTTTTTCGTTAGTTTCTTTGTTACTTTAGAAATAAATTTGGGCTATAGGTTTATAAATTAGGGGGGGGGGTAAAGTATAGCGGGTCTCTATGCAAAATGTGTTTGATACAATTATTCTGCATATTAGATAGATAGATAGATAAGTGTATTTTAAAAGTCAAATATATGGCCATGAACACTGTAAAATAACATAAATGAAAGACACAAATAACATAAACTTTTTTCAGCGATCATCATGAAGCGCTTAAATGAAACACTACATTAACCTAATAATAGTACTTATTACTTGGAAATACGGTCATTGAAAAAAACCTTTAAAGCTGGGAAAAAAAAACACTGAAATGAAACATTACATTTACTTTTTTTTTTTTATTTTTATATTTTTTTTTATTTATTTATTTTTTTTTTTTTTAGTTGAAAAAAATTCCAGATACGCCACTATTCTTCTGTAATTTTTTAGTGGCCATATACCAAGAAAGAATTTCTTTCTGACTTCAAACTGTCCAAACACTTTACCCCCCCCCCCCCCTTATGTGCAAATATAGAGCCCAATTTATATATTTCCCATATATTCTGTCACTTGTCTTGTTTTGTCTCTCGCTAAGCTGAAAAAAAACTAACGAAGAAACCGGTTTGTTCTTGAGTTTTACACAGCGTAAACTTCAGTGAGTGGTGCATAATACACAAGTACCAAAACTCCTTCCCCGAACGAAAATTAAAAAAAATTAAACTCAAATAAAATTCGCAAATTTGGAAAGCCTTATTCTCCAAGGGGGGCATTTTCCGGGGGGAGGGTATTTATCGGGTTGGGAGGAGTATTTTCCATGGGGGGTGGTATTTTCCGAGGTGGGGTATTTTCCGGGGGAGGTATTTTCCGTGAGGGTATTTCCTGCGGGGGGGATATTTTCCGAGGGGAGTATTTTCCGTGGGGCTATTTTCCACGGGGGGGGGGGGGCATTTTACGGGGAGTAATCACTGGGGGGGGGGGGGGGTAAACGCCGTTCACCACACAGAGGGTCTTCTCTTATAATCCTTTAAATTCTTAGAACTTGTTAGATTTATGATTTGAATTGTAAACAAAAAACAAGTAAGAGCTCCAATAGGCATAGGTCCTTTTATTAGACAGTGAAAAACAGATACAAAAGTTACTGAATATTTCGATGGCATCCAACAGCGATCATCATCAACAGATAAAATGAATTATCACAATTAAAACAAACTATATATATATACATATAGATATATATATATATATATATATAGATATATATATATATATATATATATATTATATATATATATATATATATATATATATATATATATATATATATATATATATATATATATATATATATATATATACAAAACGAAATAGTTACTTCCAGGTCACAGATTGTTACCAGTCTATTGGCTTAGAAGGTTCATTAACTGGGTTCATTCAAAGTCTTGAGTTCTATAATATTGCCTAAATGTAATGTGAGCTTTTAATGAAGGTGGCCAAATCTTCTTCTTCTTCTCATTGTAAACGGAATGATGCTAAATTTGCAGTTGTAAATTTGCTAAGAAAAAAAAATACAGCCCTTGTAAACAAGATTTAAAAAATCTAAAAAATACGCACCTTAATATTATTTACTTACTTGCACCAGGACGAGACGTTTTCCGCCTCACCCGACATATGAAACTCAGATGTTGCGTGGAAATTTGCTTAACCGGCGGCTCTCCACCCAAATATTCTGACAGTAAAATTCACAAAAACATAGAAGTAGCTTTTAATTGTCAATTCACTTACAAAAAAGGACATTTTCAAAATATTACAAAGAAAAGTAAAGAGCGATATCAAAACATAGAATGAGTAGGAATTAAGTCATATAATAAGTCAAACTTAGAATGAACACAAATTACTATGGATGAACAAATGAAAGAAACACTAATTAAATAAATAAGCGAGTCAAATTCCAAACTAATGGAAATTACTAGAAATAAGAACAGGGTTACCATCCCCTCAAACCCTCTAAACTGCTAATATCATTTTCACTTTACCAAAAAGGGTTGTACTTCGAATAACGTGTTTTTATTTGTCAAAATATAAAAACACAAGACTAATCACATTTGAATTAAAGAGAAAAAATGTCTTTAAGGATTACTTCATTTGAGACTTCCATTTAATTTCACCATTTGAAAAGAACTCTTTTTTGTCAAAACCTTTTCTTTTGATTTTGTTTAATTAAAACGTAAGGGAAAATGATGCCTTAGTAAATTTTTGAAACTAATATTGTTTATTTTAGCAGTAACCTATTCGGTTTGTTGAAGTAGTATTTTGGATCGACTAATCAATAAATGAATCACCAATTGATTTTCTATATTGATTTACATTTGAAAGTAATATGTTTAAAAAGAAGAGGGTCTTGAAAAAAAACTTTTGCGTATCGGAGTAATGAAACTAGATTGATTTTTAACAATATTACCTGTAGCCGTTTCTGAGATCAATAGATACGCCCCAATGCGCCCTTTGCCCTTTTGACAACTTGGATGCATCTAGTGTCTTCTGATTTAATTTAGCCTTCCACTCAATATTCCTTGAAATTTTCAACTTAATAACCTCAGCCATTTGAGAGATATTAGTAGAGGGGGAGGTGCTACTCCCATTGCCCACCCCTGCTGCCACCTACAACTTTTTTTAACACCATATATTGGCACGAGAACCACGTGGTTTATGGTTTTTGTCAGTGAGAATGAAAAAACAGGAATTTTCTCACTTGGAAAAACATGAATTTTGTCACATTTATGGTTGTTTTCATGGATGGATATGTGTGTTGTTCGATTTATTTGATGTTTTTCTCGGATGTCAACATCAAATTATGGATGTTTTATGGTTTTTGTCAGTGAGAATTTGAAAAACCAGCAATTTATGTCTGTTTTATGGTTTTTGTCAGTGAGAATGGAAAAACATGAATTTTCTCACATTGATGGTTATTTCTTGGATGGTTATGTGTGTTGGTCAATTTATTTGATGTTTTTCATGGATGTCAACAGCAATTCATGTCTGTTATATGGTTTTCTCAGTGAGATGAAAAAAACAGGAATTTGCCAAATGTTATGACATTCCCGGAAACAGTTAGATCACGTGTTTCCTTCTCAGTCAATCAGCGAGTCGGATACATCCTCCTTCTCAGCCAATCAGAGACGTGCTTACATATTAGCGGCGGAGGGAATATAAGGAACGGGTTTTTTGCTAGAGTTTTATTAGTCTGTGAATAGAATTCAAAGGAGTGAGAAGAAGAAGAACAGTTTTGACTTTACTCATTTGGATATATATTTGTGTTGATGGCGATGAGTGGAATGTTTACACTATTAGAAGTTGATAGTGGAGTTGATGATAATAGTACAAGAGCACCAAACATTGCGGTGGAAATCACGAAAGGATCACGGCTTTGTCTGGAATGGGATGCAGTATATGCAAGATATGTGATATCCTTGAGCAAATTTAAAATGGAGGATCAATTATGTTTCGCCGCTAAAGTTGATATAGCACATGTGAATAGACTTCAATGTGCTTTAAGTGCATTGGTGAAACATATTGAAGACAATAAACAGTATCGCTGATTGTACATGCTCTGTATTATTGATGTTGTTGTTGTAATTATTCAATAAAATTGTTTCGAAATCGATAATGTTCTCTTTCTTTTCTGGACAGGTTAGGCTAACGAATCAGGGTCAGTCTAGAGTCAGCAGTCAGAGTGAAAGGATTGAAAAATGAATAAATTTGAGAAAGAGAGAATTAGATCAAATCTAGTGTTTATGGAAAAACATTTGATTTTGGATGATGATTTTCTCGAGTTATCTCTTAAACGCAGGATATTCTCATGTCAGGGAACACTTGACAATATAATGAGGAGTGATTCTCCCCCATTGGACTATTGTATGAAACTTTTAAAATGTGATTCAAATGCTTATAGTCAATTTATTGATATATTAATTGGAACAAAGCAGAATCATATTGTGGATATACTTTTGAAAATATTGCCAGTGGATTCAATGTAGATGGCTCCCCCATCATTCGAAGGAGGTAACGTCACAGAGCTACTCCTCTCTCCCACCATTTCCCTCCACCTTGAATTTATCGAACGAAGAGGATCAGTTTCGTTTTAGCTGTGAGTGAGTTGACATCGGAAACCGAAAAATGTTCTATATATGTCCATTGTGCATGTACACTCTTGGCAGTTGGAATCAATGTGAGAATTGTACAATTATTGATGACTATAGTGAAAAGTGTAAATTATGTAATCCTTGTAAATTACATAGAGGCTATGCAGTACAAATTAAAGGATGTAATTCATGTCTTGAGGAGGTGTGTGACTCTCATCCTAGAGGACACCTGTGCTCCAATTGTCACTATGATAAATGTGATCAGTGGGAGAATACTTACCCCGCTATGATTGGAAAGAATCCTAAACGTGATTTTAGTTTATTTCTACGAGATTGGTATCGTCGTGGATTTAAATTATTCTGGGAAGAGGAATCTGGTCTACGATTCAACTGTTGGGGTAACAAGACAATCTGGTTTCTACGTCATCGCTGTGATGACACCACCTACTATGACTATAAACCAAGTGATTTTTATTTGGCTGTGACGGAATGTGATTCACCATTTGAAAACATTGTATGTGATATTGCTTCAAATAGACAGATTGAAACTCGTGAATTTCATAATATGAATGCAAATAGTATCATTGACTATACAAAGAGATATGACAAGAGTGAAGTTACATTGTACTGTAGAAAATGTGACCCTGACTTTGCAGTCAATCAGGATCAATATACAGTGAATCCAAATGATTTACCAGCATTAGTGGTTCACGACAGTTGCCTATACATCGAAGATGAAGAAATCTAAAGTGAAGATTTAAAGACATTGTTGTATATATATATGCATTTTATTAATAAACAAATTCACAAACATTTTTTAAGCACTTTACTCTTAGGGCACTGAAATCAATACTATATAGGTCTGAGAGGATATTTTCCACTAGAAAGTCGTTCAGACGTGGATTGTCAACATAAATGTGGAGAAACTGCTTGTAAGTATAGCCACGACATCGGAACACAAAATATAGTAGTGCATGGAAGCCGCAGCTTTTAGTCGTTAGATCCTGAACCCTCTTCCGATTTTGAATAATAGTTTTCCCACTACTCTCAATATAGTTGCTGATGTGGGGTGTGTAGAATGTATAGGGTAGACCAAGAGGATCAAAAAATTCAATCGTCTTCATTGTTTGAAAGATGCACAGCCAATGACCCGTCAGCACAGTCGACGGACTGCTATTAACAATAATCAAGGTATTGTTCGCGCTTTGAATTTTTCCAAGAAAGTCCGAGGGCAGACAATAGGATTTGTACTGGGACATGTAGGGGTCCATATTAAATACATTGATTATTTGACTGGTGTTCATGGCGCCAAGTCTAGTAGAACACTGCCTTCGGGAGTGATTTCCCAATAGGTTTCATATTGATTTAGTGAGATTAGTGCAATACTCTCAGCCAATGGGTCGGCAAATGTACACTCTAAACGCACACTCCCCGTACGTACTATACTCATATCCTGTGTGCCAGACAAATCCAGTACAATGATACCATGTGTTTTAGCAAACATATCTTCGGTTATACCATTTTCAAATAGTTGCGAATCGTGATCTAGGGTTTGCATGGTCAACTCGTACAATGTTCTATAGGATTTATCAAAAGATAGATTGTAGAGTGGGATGCCGTTTACTTTGCACACAAGAGATGAAAGTCCAAACATCTCGAATTTATGTGGACATTCAGTCCATGATCCTATTGCACTGGCGCTTTTTACAAAGGCCAAAGCCAATTTCGAGGGGATTTCGCCATTGATAAAGGATGAATCGGTGAAGGTGCGTGAGCCCATTGCAATATGACGTTGATTGGTGATTGTATGAGGAACAAGTAGTTTAATATTGTTGCCATTGGCTCTCAGTTTTTCCACGGCCAAAGCAACAGAACTCATAACCTGTTGTTTGCGTACATGAAGTATTGCCGAGGTGAGGGAGAGACTTACATCAGGATTGGCAGCAAGTTCTTTTCTCAATATGAAATTGGAGGGTGCAAGCGTCAATTTTATATCCACTTTAACATTGGGCGGTAGCCATTGGGGTATATTAAATATTTCATGATATATTTTTCCAACTAGATGTAATTCACTAGTTGTAGCATTTTTAAGTGCATCTGTACTATCAGTATTAGTAATATATTCATATCCATTGGAGACGCCTCTCAATTCCTTGTATGACTTGGGTGTCATCAGCATGAATTGCATATAGCTTGTATAATTTGAGAGATTGTTGCTTGTGCTCACCAGCGTGCCATTAATGTAGACACTAATTTGACGAAATAAATTATGTAGTATACAATTTTCATAGGATATTCCATCGGCCCGAATCGGCATTGTATTATCAGTTTTCCGGACTTTCATTTGCAAATCTATAAATGTTGAAGACATGTCCATAAAGTAGTCTTCATTGGAATAAATTTGAAAGTGGATATTATCGGAGAGGGGTTGTTGTGTATAAAATTGTTCATAGTATCCATGCTTGACACTCACATCAACATTTTCAGCATTGAATAGATTCAATGAGGCGGTGATTGAAGGTTGAGAATCCTTATGCGGTAGGTAGGACATTTTAGGAGAAGAAATCTAGTTTCGATCTGACAATTCTATTCTTCCTGGGACTTCTTCTGTTTACAGCACGTGTCGGCTTTTTCCTTCTTTTCTTTGACAAGAGGGATGATGTCTTTCGTTTCCGACCTGAGTGGAGACTGATGAGTGATGCATTGTTTCTTGACCTTTTTAAGCCTTTACCATTCTGTTTTAATCTCTCGCCAAGGGTTCGCGCACTGGACCTAAGATTTTCCGAAGCACTTTTTTTAAAATCCTTGCCAGAGCCCCAATCGTATAGTGTAGAGGATGCAAAATCTGTCGCAGCCGGTACAAGATATTTTCTAGCCAGTGGTAGTGAAGAGCGAAACAGCTTAGCAAACCAACTGCCAAGACCATAGCCAGACATTGACGAGCGACCTTTGTAGTAGTCCATTCCATTGCCCTGTTGTCTTGGGCCAAGAGTATTAACATAGCAGTCAATATCAGGACAAGTGAATACCACTTTTTTATTAGACATCTTGTTGTTGAACGATGGGTCGAAAATGGCATGTAATCACAGCCAAACCTTTTGAAATTGCTATTGGATCACCCAATTCGGTTCTTAGTGTTAACTGACAGAGTTCCAAATAGGAAGTGTTTACGGGAATATACTGAAGATGCTTTATATTGTAGTGATGAATATGTTCTTGATTGGTTTTTCGTTCAAGAACTCGTAGGAGGGGAACATTTGAATTACCAACTCGAGATGTTTCCACAAATGAAGCGTAGAGAAATATACAGGTGTCTGTGGAGAAGGCAGGCGGGTAGTCAGCAAAAATGAAATTAGTGTTTCCGGCACTTTTACCATTGATTATATTGAGCTTAAAGCCAAGAACATCCTTTAGATTATCGTTGAGAATAACCTTTTCACTGGCAATAGGTGAACTAATGTAGATCTTGCCCTCCTCCTTTGAATAGTTGAAATGAAAAGCTCCCTTTTTACGAGCGGAAATTCTTTTATTGATAGTACGACATAAATCATTCATACAGGTGAGTTCCTCGTAGGGTAATTCAATATATGGATATTCCATCCAATTGATTTTTTGAATTTGTTCTTGATCACCTGTTGGTGGCGGCGGCCAATCATAGGGTCTAATTTTTATTTCATATTTACGATCCTTTCTCAGGATGTCATAGGTATTTTTGAGAATACAGTCGACAAGAGCCACTTCATACTTTCTATTGTCGTCGAATTTGATGGTGGGGGAGAGTTTCGTCCAAAAATCACTTGTTCTATTCAAATCATTGTAGAGAGGATCAGAAACATTGGACATGAAAGTCACATAGAAATCATTGGGCATTGTCAATATCTTCAGCACTGACCCAAGAATCAAAATCTGAGTTGTATCCTAGCCAGCGAACAAGCAACTGTCTCTTGCCATGGCGTGTACGACTCTTTAATATCTTTTCAATCTGATAAATTTCACTAGTGTTTCTAACTTTTTGCAGTTCATATTCATAAAAACCGCCGAGAATCTCATCATCTTTGGTGTCTCGCAGCCGATAAGTTATGGGCTCGGTGTCCAGGATTTTGGACACTTTAAAAAGTTCAGTGCTCCATAAATAATTCCCTTTTTCAAAAATATTGGTGGTTCTATTAATTCGAACAGTATCACCAACATTGAATTTCTTCTTTTTTTTCTCTTTTCACCCTTGGAGTATTGCTTTAGAAAAGCATCAAATGTATTTTCACTGTAGTGAACATCCGTTGGTGTAGAGTTGGACAGAGATCGATGGGGTCGATGGTTGTATATCTGCATGATTTTATCTAAATCATGAATAAAAGCCGGTGTATTTTTCAATGTGCAATATCTTGAAATTAATAGACGAATCGTTCTTATTAATCGTTCAGCCAATGCAGCCTTTATCGGACTGTGACTATGATAGAGTGTTGTATTATATTTCAAAAGAACCTTTTGCACATGGGGATTAACAAATTCACTGCCACGATCCGATTGAATTTTTCTATACGAATCCTGTTCAAGAATACTTTCAATGGCCCGAGCAACTTCAACACCTCTCTTTGACCGCAGTGGAATGGCATAGGCATAGCGACTAAAGATACTGATTGCCACTAGAATATATTTGTAGGGTGCATTGTGACGTTGTTGAACTGCGTCTAGAGTTAAAAGATCCGTTTGCATTATATGCAGAGGGAAAAAGGCTTTAGTTTGTCGATATTGTTTACTGCGAAGCCTGTGATTCCGATGTAGTGTGTAACTCGCTTCATTTTCTAGATACTCTTTTGCATTTTTCAATGTGGTGGTGGTGCCGGAGACAGCTTTGGAAAGCGTTTTGGGAGAACTTAAACTTCCCACCTCGCCAATATTTTCATAGACACCTTTCAAAACTTCATCCATTTTGAACGTAAACACGTAGTGTAATGTCCACTCCCCTTTTGCACACTGGCGGGCGAATCAATTCGTCTTCGCTTTTGACTAGCAGCCACAGGTGTTGTAAAATCATTGCTGCTGCTACTGATAGTATCTTCAAATATTGAATCTTCTTCTTTTTTAAATGGTGTTGTTGGAGGAGGACTATATTCTCTTAGTTTCTTTAGAATTTGCTTATTGCCAATAAGACTTTTGGGAAAGTTTATTGCACACAGAAAGGTGTATAGATTATCGTCAAAGGATAAGAGTCCTTTACGATTCGTCACCATATCACAAATTAAATCAACTAGATTATAACTTTTTCCCTGAATTATAATTCGTTTCCCTGTGCTCTCGACTTGAACTTGATGTTCACCAGCAGTTTCCAACATGAGATAAGATAATACTCTTTTACTCTGTTCTCGATAGGTCAATGGCAATAGGTTTCCAATTTTCAATACAATCGAATTCAATTCCTTCTCCTTTGATTGCAGTGCTGCAGAATCTTGAGGAGATGTTTCCTGTTTAGAGGGATCAGTGGTGACGGTGACGGTGGCAGGTCTCTCACGATAAGGTTTATGTTTGTCCACACGTCGCAATGCATCTTGAAGTAAAAGCAGTTTTTTGTCGTCGGCAATATTCTCATCGTTAATGAATTTGCTTAGATTGTCTTCAAAATGTTCGATGGGCGAGAGGACAAGTTCAAATGGTGTCAATTTATAGGGTTTTGCCATTCTCACTAGAGAAAACTGTTTACAAGTCCTGCAATTATCGGTAGTAAAAGTGTGAAAAAGCTACCGCCTGCTTGAAGGAGCCGTTTTCTTTTAAATTTTTTTCCCTTGTTTTTACAAGCCAAGGCGCGTACAGTGGAACGATGTTGCTTTGTCTGTTGTCTAACACCTTCTGGCAGTTGAACATTGCCCTCAGTTAAATTTAAACAAAGTTCAGATATTAGATTAATGAAATCATTGTCAACCCCATGTTTGAGTATAGCCTTCCTAAGCAATGGTTTTGAAGTGCTTAAAACGGAAAACAGATGCCGTTGTTCGTGTAGTTTCTTCAGTGTCATAATGGCGACTGATAGTCTTTTCTACTGTTCACCGGAAGATATACTGTAATTTCATTGTTGAAAATGTCGGTGACTACACGTAGATCCTCGGGCGTGCTCTGATTAAGATCCAGCAAAATGTAACCGTAGGGCTTGCTAGTCGCCTGAGTGTACGCTGACAATAGAAATTTTGGAGCGCCGGGGTATATCTGCTTATTGAGAGTTATGAGCGAGCTAGAATCACGAACAACTCGATAGATAATATAGACGGTGCAATTCAAAGCAAGGGTTCGCATACATTTGCTCTGATGAAACAGATTGTGTAGAACCAGAGTAACGGAAATGTGTTCATGATGGGAGCGAACGGTGAACAGTTGTAGCATTTCCTGTGAGAACTGTTCAATGGATTCAGCCAAATCATCAATGATTAGCCACGAGTTCGGTTCAATACTATTGAAAACATCAAGTCCTCGTATGAATTGTATTGGTATGGTTGTGGCAATAGCTTTTATTTTATCATAGGACTCCTGCCAAATACTATAGCAATAGTAGATTTTTTTCGGTTTTTCCAAAAACATTTTATCGCAATTTTGAATTATTCTAGCTAAAAGCGTTGTTTTCCCCGACATTGAGGGACCACACAGAAACGATCTGAAGGGTGTTTTAAATTGATACATGCTGCTGACAACAGTCGGACTACAACTAACTGTAAATCATATGTGCTCAATGAATAAGTAGTAATTTTCCCCATGGATCTATCTATTCAAGAACAACAAAAACAATATTACATGGCAGCATTTATTTCGACACTGCATGAAAACAAATATTTTGCAGTCAACATGAACTGCACACGATAAAAATAACACAAGAACAATTGACAAAATTTCATGGTCAAAATGAAAACTCTATTTGCAGTTAACATGAACAACGATAACACTTTATAATAAAACACTTATTGTCTTTAAACACTTTTTGTCTTTAAACACTTTTCTGTACAAAAAAAACACTTTTTGTCCATCATCAACTTAAACACTTTTCTGTACAACACTTTTTGTCAACTTAAACACTTTTCTATACCTGACAACACTTTTTGTACAACAAAAAAAAACACACTCAGGGAACTAGTAGCACAGTTGAGCATTATGAATTTAAAGGTGTGTGGGATCCCCCCCCCCCCGGGGACCGCGGGGCCGAAGGCCAGCCGGCCGCGGGCGGGACCCCCCCCCCCCCCCCCTGGGCGGCCGCGGGAAGGGACCCCCCCCCCATCCCCCCGGGAGCCGCGGGGCCGTGGGGCGAAAAAGAATAGTTGTCGTCACTGCTATGGGTTAGTTGAGGTTGAGTTAGTGCTTGGGTTAGATGAGGTTGAGTTAAGGTAGTGAAAGGTTGGTTAGTGGTTAGATTCAGATTAGGTTAATTTATCCAGACCAAGTTGATTGCGATAGTCAATGCATTCAACTCGATCTGAAATACGGTAGTGGCCGTGGGGTAGAACACTCACACCATTCTCGAGCACATAGACCTTGTCGGATATACACGACATTGCATTCTTTTCCACTCTCACAGTATAATTTCTATACTGTAGAGAGCGAATTGCAAGCACTTGTGCTCTCGGACACTAGGCTACTTTCTACACAGTCTCTGTACACGCTCATGTTGAAATTGCTCTTTACAAAATGTGTAGGCACCCCTTTACACGCCTTCTTTTCTTCCCCACTATGAGTTTCAACGCAATAGACTTTGGGGCCCGGGAACACCCCCGGGATATCAAATCACTCCCCGTCTCTGATTTTAACATTAATAGTTGGTTGGGGGCTTGACGTTTCACCAGCTCGGGGTAGAGAGATGGATTCCAGTTGGTGAAATCCATCCGCGAGCTGATGTGCACCCCCTTTTGCAAATCACCCAATAATCCAAATCTTCAGTCCCATTTACCTTTAACAGCAGAGAATCTGTATCACCATAGTAAACTTGAACCTCCCCCTCCCGTGGCCATTGCACCTTGCACACATTGTAAAAGAACGACAACATGAGCTTTTTTGAAATTTCTAGTACTGAACTACCACCTGCAATATTCTTGTTCAGTACTACATTTCGCTTTCGCCTGTGTAGAAGAACCATGCCGGCCTCTATGCTCGTGAACGATGTAAAATTGGGGTCGGCAATAATTCGTGCACACTCTAGAGGGTCAGTCACGACGTCGCAGCGAGATCTATTACGAACGCTTTCACACATTTTGCCAAACGCTGAATTTAGGATGAGCTTATACATTTCCTTCTCCACCTTTGAATTTGCCTTAGAGCGTTTATCGACAAAGGTGTCGATAAACGTTTTCAAGTAGGGTCGCTGATTGAACTGCAGGACCCTGTGTATTTTGGTGATCTTGAAGCCGTTGCTCACCATCCAGTGCAAAAGCACATGGTGAACAACGATATTCTCCTTAGGGTCCAAATCAGCAATCAGTTTCTGTTTAGAGGGAGTCCAGTGCATCCCCATATCCTCAACCAATGAACGATTGTAGGGGCTCAGAGAGTCCCTGCTCACCGGCCGATTGATACAGGGAAAGACAAAATCTTTGACTGAGTCGTGAAGCGCCAGCGGAATGTGACCATCTACTTCAAAGAACCATCCTTGTGGCCCATTGTCCTCGACGGTGGTAATGTCGGGGAACTCACAAGGATTCTCAAGCCATTGATAGTTCCCACACGGCAAAGAGTAGTTGGACATTGCCGAGGGGTACAATGAGTTCATGTCCAAGAACACTGCATTTGACTTTGCACCGGTGCTTTGTCCGCTCGGATCGGTTGATAAGACGCGGTCCCCATGAAAAACATACCCTCCCCTCATTGAACGCTCTACAAAAAGGTGCTGATCTACATCGGTGATTAGGCCTATTTCCTCCCTGCTAATTTTTAAAATTAAATCCATCACTAAATGGGGTGTAGAAAAATAATAACCTATATCTAACCCGAACTCCGAATAGATTTGGTCTGTATTCTTACAGACTATATCCAACAAAGTTAGAACGTCACTGGCCAAGTACAGTCTACAATAATCCCACCCATTTTTACAATCCCCCTTGGACCACACCTTCTTGGCAAACTCATACTCCTCGGCTGTGCATTCACTGTTGGTCAGTGAATTGTAAAAAGCTTCAATTGGAGGTAGTTTCTCCTCACTTAAGCGAGCGCCAGAGCAGTAATAATCGTATGCGTATATACCTTTGCAGGTCAACAGGTCATACATTTCACTGTCTGGAAAGTGATGTTTAAGCAAGGGAAAGCTATCAAAATTGTCGCTTTTTGCACTTGAATCAATTGACTCAATGCCTTGGGGAAAAAACTAAAGGAATCTAAAAACCTGATTTTATTCCAACACGTATGCCCATTATCCACTGCCTGCCATTTCAGCTCGAGAAGCAGCAACTTCTCAGCTGATTTGGGAATTATGTTGTAGGTAAATGAACTATTTACCCATGGACAATCTACTCCCCCTCCCTCCCTGTGCATACGTGCCAGTGCCGGTAAAATAAATTTTAAATCATAATTGGAATTATGAATAAAAACAGGGATAAAAAACTGCTGGCTAACATTTAAATTACACGATTGATGCGCAACTCCTCTAAAATTACTACCCCCCGAGGATATTTCCTGCCACAAATGGTCATGATCTCTGACTTTCCCCCTCCCCCCACGTTTCCCTTTAGTCCCCTTATCCCCCTCCTCTGCAAACTCCCCCTTACAAACCCAACATATTTTTTGATTTTTAATCGCGAGACGATCCTCTGCAGACAACACCATTGGATAATGGGTATTTCTCAAACGAGAAATAGCACCATTAGCCGTGCCAATCAGTTTAGTCAATGCCTTGTCCATGCACTCAGGTCCCTCATCCAATGTTTCAACTATTTCTAACAACTGCATGGTGTTAGAACTATCTCTTTGCGCGTGGGCGTAGGACACTGCAATAGCCTGATGTTCTTTGACTCGGTTTGGATATTGGGGGTCATTCACCTCCACCAACTTAGCTTCACAGTCTAAAGATATTTTGTTGCACTGGAGAAGGGTGTTCTGAAAATTTTTAAAGCGTAAAATAGCCCTATCCCCTGAAACCGTTTCCACTGTCTGGTAGCCGTGGCGGCTACAATGCTTCATATGATTCCGTAGTTTTATATCACTACGGAATTGTGACAAGCATGTTGGACAGTAGAAACGTACCCCTAGATCCCTACCACCCCCCAGAACTCTACTAATGTCAGTGATAGGGTTAAAATGACCGATTGTGTTCGGTTGACTAGGTGGTGTGTATAACAACCAAACCCAGTGTTTAACCAAATCAACTGAGGGGCTCCTTACAGGGAAAACCACCCCCTTCTTTTTAGAGCGAGTTCCATCTTCAAATTCTGTTTCATATTGTACCACAGTAACGCCAATATTTAAATGAGCATTAGCCCTTTCAAACATGTCAATAGATCTTAGCGTTACTGGGTATTTTCCTTCTAGGCAAGAAAAATCTACAACTGGGAAAACGGACCCTTCCTTCCCATGTATAGCCCATTTGTCTAAATTCGTCTTGGTAGCGTCCCGAGCTAGAGGCTCGAATGCTGAGATGAGGAAAGCATATCGGAAACACTTTTGACCTGTTTCAAAACAGATCTTCTGGACACCTTGACAACCTACTAGATCTGGATTATAATTTAAAACTGTATCCCTTTCATATCCCCCGCCTGCCCCCCTCTTAAAATAAAATCTTTCTTAATTTTACAAATATTTACGCTTAAATTTTCAACAAATAAAACTACTGAGCCACTTCCATTTTCGTTATAGTTCTCGAGATGCGTTATAATTTGATCGACCCAATCTAAGAAAGCTCCCTCAAAATTTTCTAAATTTGAATAAACCAAACGCATCTCGGAATGTATAAAATGATAATAAACCTCGCTTTTTCCCTCATTCAAATAAAAAACTTTTAGAACAATGGCCACCTTAATTGAATCCCTCCCCCACAACTGAATCTGGTTCTCCAGAAGTGCACGAATTTTTTCTACATAGGCATGCACAATTTCTACAGGGTCAAAAACAAAATTACCACACAAAAGCGAATTAAAAGGGTCCCCAAACACTGCAGTGAAAACAACTATATTATTTAAAATTCTGTTGGACAGCTGAAAGTCTGGGAGAGTTGTACCCCCCTCCCCCTCTTGTATATTACCCCCTCCCCCAAGCTGTTCAACAATATCTGGCGAATGCTCCACTTCAGTTGTTCGAAGTGGAGTCGTTAGGGTATCGGAGGTTGGAGGGTTCCCTGTTAATTCCCGGGTGAAATTGTCTAAAATTTGCAATGTGTTTGGACTCAAGTCTACCAGCTCAACTGCGCTATAATCAACATTTAAAAAATCACCTAAAAAGTCGTCAATATTATCTGGAATTTGATGTAAATCATCCCATAGTGAATTGTTGGGGGACTCCACGGGTGCATCTTCTTCTCCTTCTCCAACTGACGAGCAGGGGGGAGATGGGGAGTATGGAACCAGGACAACCTGTAAGTGAAAAAATAGCTTATTTTCAAAGTGTTCAAATCATCCTCTACTGTTTTTAAAATTTGGATTATTATTGCTTAATAACATTTGGTTAATACAACTTAACGACAATCAAAGATATGACATAGAAGGCGACAATTTGTTCGTTTATTTTCAGTGTTCAATTTTTTTTTTTTTCGCGGCACTTTCCCGCAGCGCTTCTCACAGCGCTTCCCGTGGCGCTTCTCGGCCCCCGCATCGCATCCTGTGGCGCTTCCCTGACTCGTGGCGCATCCTTGTGGCGCTTCCCTGACCCGTGGCGCATCTCTATGGTGCTTCCCTGGCCCGTGGCGCATCTCTATGGTGCTTCTCGGCCCCCGCATCGCATCCTGTGGCGCTTCCCCGCCCCACAGCACTTCTCGAACCCGCGGCATATCTTATATTAGTATAAGATATTTACAATCTAAAACATCGCATGACATAGTAGGTTTTGATTTTGTTCAAACAATTCCTCCAAATAAAATTTCATATTAATACTCTTTATCTGCTCTGTGAAAAAAAAAAACATGATTTGAAAAGGATAGCCATCTCTTGTCATGATACACAACTCATTCAGATATAAAGTTTTTTTTTATAATATTTGTAGAGGCAAGGTGAACCATTCGTTTATATCGCAATAGAAATTACCAAACCTTACTATGACCAGAATATAGTGCCTTTTTTTGGCTTCACTAATCTAATTTAGCAAAAGGGTGAAAACATGACATAGTAGGTTTTGATTTTGTTCAAACAATTCCTCCAAATAAAATTTCATATTAATACTCTTTATCTGCTCTGTGGAAAAAAAACATGATTTGAAAAGGATAGCCATCTCCTGTCATGATACACAATGCATTCAGATATAAAGTTTTTTTTTTTTTTTTAATGTTTGTAGAGGCAAGGTGAACCATTCGTTTATATCGCAATAGAAATTACCAAACCTTACTATGACCAGAATATAGTGCCTTTTTTTGGCTTCACTAATCTAATTTAGCAAAAGGACGAATGCATGCACTTGACGTGATTCAAAAGGGAGAACATTATATTTCCTTTGGGGAGAAAAAATCTTTCAATATTCCCGCTGAGATATACTCTTACGCAGTGTTCGAAAATGTTGCATGTGGAAAAAGGCCTATAAGAGTTGGATGAAATCGATAGATATTCCTATAACTAGAGGTAAAAATGCTTACATTTTTATATCTCGGCTGCACTTGGGTGCCAGATGGCCCGGGTAGCGAGTGTTGGAGGGTGGACGGAACGGTGTCGCT
Organism: Artemia sinica; assembly: GCA_027921565.1. Lineage (NCBI taxonomy): Eukaryota > Metazoa > Arthropoda > Branchiopoda > Anostraca > Artemiidae > Artemia > Artemia sinica. The sequence goes on from CM051269.1 coordinate 32,950,166, forward strand.
ATGTTCCTGTGCGACTGGGTCGGCTATTTCACGATCTTGCATGGATGAGCCGGCAGGGTTCTCCATATTATAAGAAGCCATCCATTCTCTTTTCGGTTTTTGACCGGACTGTATGGTGGCTGCCTCGTCCACTTTTGCTTTCTTGGGTGGAGGGGGTATGCATTCTTCACAATTGTCCTTAAAAAGAAGAGAAAAAGTTAGTATCTAAATAATTTGCCCCCTTTTTTACAGAAAGAAAGTTAGTACCCTCATCCATGCAATTTTGTTTAGTTTATCACTAAGAAAGCAAAAAGTAAAAAAATTTCGTGAAATATACTAATTGCATCCTTTTTGAATCTGAGAATTACGGTCCACTGAACCGTTCAAAAGCCGGCCTAGTTTGTATATTTATCACACCCCCAGAAAAAAACAGCCCACGGAAAATAACCCCCACGGAAAATATCCCTGAGAAAAAGACATGGAAAAATATCCCCTCCTCCACCACCGAAAGATATCGCATCCTTTTGAATCTGAGAATTACGGCTCACTGAACCGTTCAAAAAGCCGGCCTAGTTTGTATATTTATCACACCCCCAGAAAAACATCCCACGGAAAATAATCCCCACGGAAAATATCCCTGAGAAAAGTCATGGAAAAATATCCCCTCCCCCCACCGAAAGATATCGCATCCTTTTGAATCTGAGAATTACGGCTCACTGAACCGTTCAAAAGCCGGCCTAGTTTGTATATTTATCACACCCCCAGAAAAACAGTCCACGGAAAATAACCCCCACGGAAAATACCCCTGAGAAAAAGACATGGGAAAATATCCCCCCCCCCCCACCACCGAAAGATATGGTAAAAATGCTATTCAATTTACACAACAACGTAAAAAAATTTCGTGAAATATACTAATTGCATCCTTTTTTGAATCTGAGAAAGAAGAATTACGGCTCACTGGAACCGTTCAAAGGCCGGCCTAGTTTGTATATTTATCACACCCCCCAGAAAAACAGACCACGGAAAATAACCCCACGGAAAATATCCCTGAGAAAAGTCATGGAAAAATACCATGGTTAATTAACAATAATCCCTCTTTTCACGCGAAACTGTTTTTAATTCGATGGGAAAAACTAACCTTCTCAGGGAAACCTTTTGGTTAAAGCCGCTATCCAAATTCTTGTTTATTTATCAAAGCCGGATGTACTTTAAAGGGGCGTCAGTAATTATCAGCTATTAAAATCATTGCGAGAAATCTGTAAGTCAAGCCATAGCGGACAGTATATTAAGGGAATGACAGAAAGTTGACAGTTGCTTTTAGATAAGATATGGAATTTATCAAAAACAGAATTGTGGTCGTAAACAGAGGGGGAAGGAAGGATGGGGTTTACGTAACGAAAAAAAGCGTATTTTACGCTTTTTATCGAGTATAAACATCATATAGTGGCGTTTGTATAGGGGGGGGGGTTACCCGAATATGGTAGAGGGTGACCCCGGAAAATAATTTTGAAAATAAAACAGAACTTACATGGTAAATTGTAGTTGCCAAGACTTCAACTTCATCAATAGTATCCATTCTAGTTGTTTGAACTGTGTTCTGGAACTTTCTGATAATTTAATCACATTGCATGCCCGTTATATACGAAATCTCAAGGGCGAATTGTTATGTAACGGGAAAATCATATGTAAGCACGTCTCTGATTGGCTGAGAAGGAGGATGTATCCGACTCGATGATTGGCTGAGAAGGAAACACGTGATCTAACTGTTTCCTGTTCCAGGACACCTTGACATTCACCCCTAGCATGCACTTGTCCAAAACAACAATAATAAATAAATCCCTCAGGCCTAAAGATTAAAGAAACCTTAATGTTTCTTAATTCCCCCCTTCGTGAATCAATAATTCCCCCTAGCGATTATGTAAATCAAGTTCTCAGGCCAGGCTAGCCAAACAACAATGAAGCCATGTTTGTTTCTTAATTTCCCCTTCGTGAATCAATAATTTCCCCTAGCGATTATGTAAATCAAGTTCTCAGGCCAGGCTAGCCAAACAACAATGAAGCCATGTTTGTTTCTTAATTTCCCCTTCGTGAATCAATAATTTCCCCTAGCGATTATGTAAATCAAGTTCTCAGGGCAAGCTAGCCGAGAAAAACATCAAATAGATCGATCTTGAAGGAAGAGGTCATTGAGCCCATTACGTAATCTTTCTCCCTAGGGACTCTATGACCATATTGTTTCATAATTCCCCATGCTCGTGAATCAATAATTCCCCCATCGATTATGTAAATCACCCCGCATGTCATTCGCACGTGGCCAAACAACAACAGATCGATTGAGCTTGACACACCCATTAGACTCGATCGATAATCCTTGAATAAATTATGTCCCGTCAGCATTAAACTAAATTGTAGATGGCAGCAGGGGTGAGGGACAGGAGTCGGACCCCCCTCTCTACTGATATTGCAGATAATCCCATTGACAACCTGGATGCACTCTGCCATTCTTAAAAGCAGGATCAAGTTGAACTCTTTTGATTTAGTCCAATAATTTTAGTTGTAATAGTAAAAGCTGCAGTAGTATTTGCAGTCACAGTCACAATTACAATAGTAGTAGCAGTACTAATAGTAGTGCTCACAGTCGCAAGCAGTAGTAGTTGCAGCCTTAAGTTGTCGGAGTCACAAGTAGTCAAAGTCACATTTACAATCCTTGCTCCGGAGCTGGGGGGCATAGCATTCCCGGAGGCACATTTATTATACCTTTTGCCTCTTTTCAACAAAATGACTTTTTCATTATTTCAATCAGTGTTGACGGGAGAGAGCATCTAAAAATGGCGAAGGAGTTGGTTGCCCTCATTTTTCAACATCTCCCCTAACTTAATCTGGAAGTTTTGACTTAATGCCCTCAGCCATTCTGATAAATTGCTGATACACGCTTTTGACAATCATCATAAACATAGTGTGTTTTGATTATGCTTGGTATCCCTCTGGAAGTTTTCTCAAAGATTCACCTTAATACACTAAGCCTTTCTGAAGACCCAGGATCAAACATACCCCGTCCCCCCAAAAGACAAGAATCTTATATGTTAACAATAAGCAACTTGCATAGTTTAAAGCCCTTTCCCAGGGGGGGGGTCTAGGGGGGTATTTAAACTCCAGCAAAGTAGCTATTTGACCTTGGGTCTATCTTAAAAAAATGGATATATTAAAATTTTGGGCCGGTTTATTTGGAGAAAAAGGGCGTGGGTGGGAGCTCGTTGCCCTCCTATCACTTTTGATTCTTAAAAATGAAAGTAGAACCTTCAACTTTCAATTGAATGAGTACCCTTCGAGGTTAGTACGACTTCTCCTTCCATATCGCTCTTTACTATATGTAACGCTAGAATATTGCTTCTGATAATGATACATCAAAGAAATAAATAGGAAATTTGAGCAATTTTATGTTTATAGATTTTTAATGGCGATACAAAATTGTTCAAAATGCAATTTGGCTTTAGCAATGTGCAAATGAAATTCTAGACTTTAAATTGTTTAAGGGTTTTGTAAGCCTCATTTTTATTTGTGTTTATTTCTGTTAATTTTAAGTTTGACCTATTCTTTCATAGTAATTTCTGTCTGTTTTAATTTTGACTTATTATATTGTTTTATTTCTGCTTGTCTTAGGATTCAATATCGCTCTTTTCTTCCCTTTGGAAAACTCTTTTTTCGAATATTACCTTTTAAATTAGTTTGTTTTTTAATACCCTAATCGAACGTTGGAATGCAATTTAACTTTTAGGCGAAATTTAAATACTCAGTTAAAATGTCCGATCCTCCGTAGTATTGTAATATTTTCCATATCGGCATTTTCATGTTATGGTTTATTGTAACTGATGGCGTGTTTAAATAAATGCATGTCTGGGTAATTTATTAAATGAGTAAACCCACTGTTGTTTGGTATTCAATAAGCATTTTAAACGGCAACAATCGACAACAACCATATTTGTTTCTTAATAACGACAACAACCATTTTTGTTTCGAAACGACAACAACCATTTTTGTTTCTAAATAACGACAACAACCATTTTTGTTTCGAAACGACAACAACCATTTTTGTTTCTAAATAACAACAACAACCATTTTTGTTTCGAAACGACAACAACCATTTTTTTTTTGAAACGACAACAACCATTTTTGTTTCTAAATAACGACAACAACCATTTTTGTTTCGAAACGACAACAACCATTTTTGTTTCGAAACGACAACAACCATTTTTGTTTCTAAATAACGACAACAACCATTTTTGTTTCGAAACGACAACAACCATTTTTGTTTCTAAATAACGACAACAACCATTTTTGTTTCGAAACGACAACAACCATTTTTGTTTCGAAACGACAACAACCATTTTCGTTTCTAAATAATAATTAACATTTCTGTCTTCACTGAAGTCACGTTGTCCCTATTTACATGCCTTGCAAGTTTCAAACCAATCTGAGAAACAAAATAGTTACTTAGGACGTTTTTGCGCCATGTAATTATGCAGCCTTTTTTGTGGTTAAAATTGGCAAGAACTTTTTTTTTCATGAAAATTCGTAATGTTGAACTCGCACTAAAACACTTTCGAATTCCGTGCGTTTATTAGTGAAGTTTTCTGGCACTTAATTCGGAATAGCGAGTTTTCATACAAAGATTATTTTGTTTTTTTTTTCTGATTCAGAACCTGATTTTTTTTTTTTACTGTTGACTTTGGCATTCTGAATAAGAAACGATTGCCAAAAAAGAAACAAAAAATACTACATCATTCAAATAGGAGGGTTTTCCAAAGGAATTTTTCTTATGTAGGCTTCTTTTGTGCAGTGAGCCTAGAATTAAATGGGCAGACGATTTTGAATCAGATTATTATCAAAAGATAACCCTTTAAAGCTATAAAAAGGTTTTTAAAAAGGCTGAAACTTCTCTAAAAGGAGTCTAAATTTTGGAGTCTTTACGGATCATTTCTGCTGGAAGACTGTTTCATATGGTAATTGATTAGATTATTGAATAAAGCTGTATAATGAAAATTTCTGTGTGTGGTTTTAGCTTCCAGTAAGAATTCCAAAAAAGGGCTAGGAACAGCTAATTGAAATAAAAAGCTATCGATCGTTGAAATAATTTCAGCTCTAGAATACATATTTCGATTGTTTCAAATTGGGTACATATCTTGTTAGGGTCTTTTTTTATCGTCAAGTTTTTGTCACTATTTGTAATCTTAGGACTTTCTTTCATTGATTTCTATATAATTATCTTCTTTTTCCTACCATAATTTCTTATTTTAGGAATCCAAGAGTTTCGTGCAAGAGTTCCGTGTTGCCAGCAATGGATCTTACTAAATGGCGAGAAGAGCCACCAAGACACTATAAGAGAAGACCACAGAGGGCGACAAATTCAAGAAATAAAATTAGCCTATCATCGGATCTGACTGACGCCGAAGCTAAAGAAGCAAAGTTTCAGAACGTCTCTATATTTAGCTTATTTTAGCCTATTCATTAACTTCAGGAAGATAAACAGTAAATCTCAAAATCCATTAGGAACGTGGATTAGTCTATTACCAACATCTGTAAATAGTTACCATTTTAAGCAAAATATTTTAAATATCCCGGATATAAGACAAAAATTATCCATAATATTTGATGGCTTTGCTTTGGCATTGTGCTAAATAGTTGAGATCCTTAATTCCTACATCGAGAAAAAGCTTTTAGTTTAATAATTGTCAGGTAGATTCATGGTGTACGGAACCTAATTTCGATGGAAAAAGCCCTCCTTAGAACTCTAAAATTAGGAAGGCTACTTAAATATTATTTTTTCTAGATGGAAACTATTATTTTGTGATAATTTTTGGTAGTTCTTATGTCACTTCGGCCTATGTTTATCACGTGCTTATTTAGAAAGTTTTTCCGTCTTTTTGCTACTCATAAACTGAAAAATGACTTATGGTAGGGCTGAAATTTGGGGATAATTCCGTTGAAAACAAGTTAATACCCAACCAACACCACCAGTGCTTCCACTATCTCCAAATTCTTTCGGATTTCTCATAGAACCTGCGAATTTCCCGAAAGAAAATGGATATCTCTTAATCTACCAAAAAAGATTTTTATAAAATTTTATCAAAGATTTTTGCGTTGATCGTGAAAACTGTGCATGTTCATACGATTTGAACAATGGCTTGCACTATTCTGTAGTAAATGTTACAAAAAAATGGTTAAAAAGCATTCACCTAATGGCCATTACTTGTTTTTGAAATTATATTGAAAAAGCCATTCACAATGCACCACTTGATTGAAGTCTCAATATGAAAAGATTCAAGAAACTAGAATTTTGTTTCTCGTCGTTTAATTCGGAAGAAAACTTCGGAAAAATTCGCACTATTCGGAAGAAAACATCTTCGTCTTCTAAAAACTCGGAAGAAAAATTCGAAAGAAAAATTCGGAAAAATTCGCACTATTCGGAAGAAAACATCTTCGTCTTCTAAAAACAAGCATCTGAAGTCAAGATCCGTTTTTTTCGGCTTCAACGGACTTTGATAGGCGGACTCTTTGCTTTGATTTTTATCTTGTCAAGTGCAATTAACCAATGTGAGGGGAGGGGCCTTAGGGTTGGTGTGGAGTATATAACTATTTTATTATGCCTTAGAAGATAATCTTAAGGAATAATCATCTTTCTTTCTTTGATTGCTGCTTAATATTCGGTAAATTTCTCATGTCTGGGCATACTTTAATTTTGAAAAAATCTTCTTTCCGTTGTCTGGGACCAGTATAAGAAAGATTTGACGAACAAATGAAGTGGAATTTTATTTCAGTTCATGGAATTGACTAACTTGGAATATTTCTAAATTAGACACAGGCTCAGTTTATTTGGAGACATGAGATAAAAACTGTTTTCCTTCAAATTCACAAATTTTGTAAGAGAGGAATCCCCCCCCCTCCCTGAGGACAGGTATGTCCCAAGCAGTATCTTGCGAATATCCAAGTGTTTGAAAAAACTTGCCAAAAATCATGTAAAATGTTAGGTCTGCACTGTTCTCTCTAATTAAAAATGGTTTTTCACGTCCGCAGTTAATCTTCATCCCTGATCATTTTTAAACAAAATTCCATATTGTCTCCCAGAAACTCCAGAGCCATTTTCCTCTGAATTTTTACAGCTGGAAGCATTAGTGGTAGTATTTTTCATAATGGATGTTATTATTGATATTGTCAGAACGAAAGCTATAATTAAACCCCGGCGCCGCGCCGATGAGGGAAGACCGGCGGCGGTGGGGCCAAAAACAGCACGCCGCGCCACGCCGCCGGTAAGATGTCGGCGGCGCGCCGCCGGTGTGTCAATGTTGACCGCAAACATTAATGTTTTCATCAGTCTTTCTAAAATCACAGCTTAAATTTACAACAGATTCGAGCCTATTCATGAGTTCAAAAATTCACAAGTCGCTGGCTGGAAACTGGCCTTCTTCGTTATTCATCGAAACTGGCCTTCTTCGTTATTCTGGCCTTCTTCGTTATTGCATAATACGAGTAGTTGAAGTATCTATTAGCTATGTATTCTTAACATAAATAATTATCAAAATTAGTAGTTTTTCTTTATCGAGCATTACTGCATACAAAACTTCAAATACCGCATCACAAAATTCGTCAGTTATCTGGGTAAAAACTTTGAATATAACTTTGAACTTAGAAGCTTGATTTTGTCATAATGCCCTTTACTTATATCTGTTTTGTCACCTAAAGGTGACAAAACAGATATATTTCAGCTGAATTTGAAATAAAACAGTTGAAATAAGCGACTTTGATATTGATCGTTTTTTTTTCTATTTTGGATTCCTAAAAAGCCCTCCTTGTATTAAAACTGGTTTTTAATAACAATTAAAAAAAAAATACATTTTTAAGTTTTTTGGTTTCTTTATAGAATATATGTTATGTCGGCTAATGCTGAACTGCTGCTTTTTTTTATTGCTTTTGGCTACTCTTTTGGATATTATTCATTTTTTCTTTCGGGGATTCATTCCAAATTATAAACTCATAAATACCTAATATCAGCTAAATTGCATCTAAAAGGAGTAAATTTATCAAATTGAAAAATACATGATGAACACTTCACATGAGAACACTTCAATTACAATGAAACCAAAAACACTTAATGGTTTATTCGGTATGAAGAAAATGAAGTGCCAGCTATTTTCTTAGGAGTCTTTTGGAGTCTTAAAAAGACTTCTTGTATTAAAAACTGGCTGTTAATTACAATTTTAAAAAAATGCATTTTAAAGTTTTTTGGCGTCTTTATAGAATATATGTTATGTCGGCTAATGCTGAACTGCTGCTTTTTTTTTATTGCTTTTGGCTACTCTTTTGGATATTATTCATTTTTTCTTTCGGGGATTCATTCCAAATTATAAACTCATAAATACCTAATATCAGCTAAATTGCATCTAAAAGGAGTAAATTTATCAAATTGAAAAATACATGATGAACACTTCACATGAGAACACTTCAATTACAATGAAACAAAAAACACTTAATGGTTTATTCGGTATGAAGAAAATGAAGTGCCAGCTATTTTCTTAGGAGTCTTTTGGAGTCTTAAAAAGACTTCTTGTATTAAAAACTGGCTGTTAATTACAATTTTAAAAAATGCATTTTAAAGTTTTTTGGCTTCTTTATAGAATATATGTCATGTAGGCTAAGGTTGAACTGCTGCTTTTTTATTGCTTTTGGCTGCTCTTTTGGATATTATTCATTTTTTGCTTTTGGGGATTCATTCCAAATTATAAATTGATAAATACCTAATATCAGTCAAATTATAAACTGCATCTAAAAGGAGTAAATTTATCAAATTGAAAAATACATTATGAACACTTCACATGAGAACACTTCAATTACAGTGAAACAAAAACACTTAATGGTTTATTCGGTATGAAGAAAAATTAAATGCCAGCTATTTTCTGGTAAAAAATGAAAAGCTCGTCCGTTTTAAATATAATTAAATAGAATAATATGCAGACTGAAGTAGCTCCAGGAAGATGTTGAGATTTTCATCCTAGTTCGTCACTTTTAATCCAAGCAAAATGTTAGGACACTTAGTATCAGTTATTGAGTTTAAGCTTTGATTTCCAAACGCTCACAAAAATTACCAAATTTAAGAAAGTCGCAAAAATAAGTCACCTGTGGTCAAAATACTCAAAGACTCCTCTTTGATTCCCACCCAGGCTCAAAGCTTCTGCTATGGTCTTTTCCATGGAAATCTCCAAAGAGTTTCTTTTTAAAATAGCTTTCAAGATCAGTTAGAGGTATTTAGCCTTTTTTGCTTTTCTCCAAAGCTTTGAAAAAAGTGTTATAATTTTCCAAATGTTACATTTGTTATATTTGTACATTTTTTCGGTAATCATTTGTGGGGTGATCAAATTTTTTAAACCACTATAGATGCGTAAGAACGTTGCAACATCTAGTACCCTGAGGTGATAAGACTGTCAAAGACTCATCCTTGAACCTCCCAAATTGAAAGCTTTTATTATGACCTGGCCTTTTAATGTAACTTGGGCACTGGACCAAGGGCGCCATTGTCACTCGAGCGCAACGTTAGGTGGGGATGTCGATATAGCTTTTATCACGCCAATTCGTTTTAGTATGAATCTGCCTGGTACTTATATATGAATGTTTTCAAATTAAACCCGTTTCATCAATAAAAAAATGGGTTGGACGCATATGTCCTTTCCCTTTGGACGATAAAACCATGCAAGTGCTGTATCAAGTATAACTCACGAAAATCTTGTTAATTTTTGTCAACTTTTCATTTTTTTGGCATCCCTGCTTTCAATAAAAAAAAAAATCAAGGTACTATCACTTAAATATAATAACTCCTTATGCCCTCCCCCCCCTATGGATACTATCTTGATAGGATACCGTCTCTGCTTTAAATTAAACAAAAAATTAACTTATTGGCACCCCTGATTTAAAAAAAAATCGAGGTATTATCATTTAAATATGATAGCTCACTACCCCCCCCCCCTCTGAATACCACCTTGATAAAATGCCGTCTCTGCTTTAAATAAAAAAAAAAATAGCTTTTTGGGATCCCTGCTTTCAATAAAATAATTTCGAGATGTTATCATTTAAATGTAATACCCCCCTACCCCCCTCTGGATACCACCTTGATAGGATACCGTCTCAGCTTTCATTAGAAAAATAAGTTACTCAATATTTAACTAGGTCACTATATGGTTCAAACAAACACGCAAAATAACGTTAAACAGCTTAGTGTTCCTTGAAAAAAAAATTGAGGTTATGAGTAAAGGGGTATTAAGACAACAACAAAAATGTCGAAATTATTCAGATAAACCTCAAATTATTGGAAAACTGAGTCATAGATTCGCCGTGGCATTCAATAGGATCCAAATAATCTAATTAAAAGGGAGCACACACAAAAGCCAAATTAGGCCAGTAGCCTATGAGAAATCGCAAAATACCCAAGATAATGAACAAGTATTAATGGGGGGCCCTGGGTCTATCAAAATATTTCAATGGTTTCCCAGGGAATTTGATATCATTTTCTTCCGTCTCCACTTTAAATGAAAAAAAATAATTATCTTTTTGGCATCCCTGCTTTCAATAAAAAAAATGAGATATTATCATTTAAAAATTATAGCCCCTATCCCCCCCCTATAGGGCAATAGCTTAGAATTTCTTATGAATCATATTTTGGGGGTAACTTCCGTTTCAATCTTTAATTCCCCAACCTTGTACATAGCTTAGTCTATAGCTACATTTTGTCTCAATAGAAGGGTTTTTTTAGGGGGGGGGGGGTTCAGAAAGAAGATTGTATCTTCTAACAGGCGTTCAACAATTGAGTATTAAAAATTAAGAAAATCTTATCTAAAAACAGCAAAAAAAAAAGAATCTGCAAACTTATAATTCAGCTGTAGAAACAATCTGTCGGCTGTCAATTTCAAAATCCAACTGAAGGCTGAAGCTGTATAGTAGTGAATTCGTTCTATAATTCTATTCAGCTTGAAAATAAAATTCTTGACTACGAACGATGCTAGAAATAGCGATTGGGAAACTACATTCGAAATGATTTAAACTCATTTTATAAAAACGATACTGTTTTTTGTTAACCTATGAAGAACTGTGTATGTTGCAATATTTGCAAATGCATACTGCATCTGTCTGGTTTTTATGCAAAGTAACAAAAGAGACGAAAATTAATGAACAAGAGAGTAGTGAAGAATTATGGTATGCAAAGTAATATTTGGCAGGGAAAGTCACTGGTGATAAGTCGCTAGGGGTGGGACCGTGATTGCATGATTTTCGGGGATTTGGGGAACCAAATTTTTTTTCAGGGTGACGCATAGATTTTCGGGGAAATACCCGAAAATTAGGGGATAGTGCAAGCCCTGCTTTATTTCTAGTCAGGAAAATCGAAATACTAAACCACACGAGAAGGAAAAGCTCCGACTTTGCGGTTGACACACAATTCCTCAGCCAAAACGTTGCACAAGCGATTATGGAAGAGGTTTTTTGTTCTTAGCTCAGAAATTTTCTCAGAATTTTCTCAGAAAATAGAACTGCTCAAGCAAACACAAATTACATTTATATTCTTCAGTAACTTACTTACCTCTAACCTCAAAACTACCATATTTAAAAATCATTCATTTACAACACTATCAGCACCTGAGCCCTAGTATCTTTTTTATCCGTACAAAAATGAATTGCCGTAAAATTAATTTAAAGTCGACCGAACGCCGCTGCCTCTGTCGGCGGCGGCGCGCCTGCGGCACGCCGGCGGCGTTACGACACTTCGACGGCGTTCGACCTGGCCTCTCGTCGGCGGCGCTCGGTCGATCCGCCGGCGCGGCGCCGGGGTCTAGCTATAATTACATTTCTACAAAAATTTCTTGCGTAATAATAATCAATAAGATTATTCAAAAGACTATCCTTGAGTCTAGTAAAAATGTTTTCGTATGCCATCTAGAAATGTTTTTCAGACTATTTATGTATTTTGATTTTCATAAACTCTAGTGAGATATAAATTTTATTTTTCTCAGCATCTTCTGCATCAAAAGTATAAAACTGATCTATTTGGTAAAAATAAAGTAATTTTATTACAAGCTGTTTTTTTTTGTGCTCCATACATTTTATTATTGTATATGCATGCTGCTAGTGTCAATACTTATGGGCTACCCATTGATTGGGGCCGTAAAAAAGGTTATTTTTCGTATATTTGTCCCAAATTTTGTGTGGATTTGGATGGGTAACACATAAACTGTATAATTGTAATTTTATTTAGATGTCAATCTACTAAAATCGCATAGCGCTGCCCTTAAGGCCGATGGTTGATTTGTGAGTTTATTTTTCACCAAACACTTTTCAGAGGTATCCTACAATATAGCTGACCTGTCCATCTAGTTGCTCAAGTGTTGGGTTCTGGAAAAAAAGAAAACTCTAATAGAATATTTGTTTTGCTATCTGCTATTTCTCAGATCTTTGTATGATATAGTTTTTGATTTTAAAAATAAATAAGTGAAACAGAGAAAAAGGCAAATAAGTATTCCTTTTTTGTAATGTTAAATTACGTAGGCATAATCCAGCTTTTTTCAGACATGTATGTGCGTTTGTTTTTTTATTTACTACAATGAACTTTTGTGTTATTTTGTGTAATATTTTCTTAAGCTAGTTATTTGATTAGACACTTTACGTGTACATTTCTGTTATACACGTGGCGTGAATAAATGTTTGATTTTATTAAATTCCTCTATTTTGATTCACTGCATCGTGGGAATTACGTCCATTTATATTTTTTTGTTGCGGAGCAACTGTAATGCTTCCGCAGCTATATTTTTCCTTGTGATCAGCGGTCTGTAGCTCCAAATAGGTAAGAGATGCAAACTCAAAATTTCTACTGCGTATCTGAACCGCAAAAGTGGCATAAAAATAACCAGTGAAGCTTCTAAATTGGTATTAGTTTTCCAGAGCAAAAATAAAACCGTTTTTTTCTCATGCTGTATATGAGGTCAAAACAAAACTATTTTAGCTGCGAAAGTCAACTTTTTCAGAACCATTTTATCTGGTACTTCTTTAGAACTGTCTAAGAACTGGACAACAAAATTCTATATTTCTTGTTGATTTCATGGAAAAAAATCTGGAAAAGTCGATCTCGAATACTAAATTCTGATGTTTTGGGGTGTTCCCTGAAATTTTTGATTTGATGTCTTGTATTTTAATCGAGTAATACCGTACTATGAAAAGTACACAAGATGAAATGAGCTTTGTTTCATAAGAAATTGGTTCGTTCCCTTAAAAATATTTTCAAAAGTCGTCATGACGCATCGATCTTTTTCGATACCCTAAAAGAATCTCTATTTCTAGATTAGATATCATTTTTCCCAACGCTTATATATAGGTCTCGACCTTCTAGAAGCTGGAGCTTGCATTGGTTTTCCAAAAAAAATTCCTTCTTTGAGTTTGCCGATTTTGAAGTTTTGACATTGCAGATTGTCTAAATAAAACGTCCAAGCTTCGAAGCTAAACTTCTTAAAAACAAATAACTCTGAATACTCATAGAACTTCATAATATATCTCCGACATGCTAAGCAAGATTTCCATATTTCTCATAAATTTTTGGAGAAAAATATGGTAAGTCATGATTTCAAAATCAGATGTTCCATTTTTTTTAGTTTTTTAGTTGTCTTCTGCATCCGAAAATGCAGAAGCCCATGGATTTCATTGACATCCTAGAGGCCATCTTTTTTCTAGACTAGGTAGAATTTTTTTCCAGTGTAGATAGACAGATCTGAGTCTTCTATGAGCAGTATCTTATGTTTTTTTTAAAGAAAAATTCTTTCTTTGACTATTTGTAGTTTGAAGTTTTTATTCTGTAATTCTCCGAATTTTGCAAAGCAGACTACCCTAGCTTCGAAGCTTAACTTTACAGAAATCAAATAATTTTTAATTCGGATTAAAATTCATATTATTTCTTCGATAAACTAGTCAGAATTTTGTTTTTTTCATAAATTTTTGGGAAATAATACTGGAAATCCTGATTTCGAAACAGAAGTTCTATTGTTTTGACTTCTTCAACAATTTCTGATTATACCGGAAATCTTGATTTTGAAACAGAAGTTACAATTTTTTTTATTTTGATCAGAAATTTTTAGATACCGATAATTACATTTTATTCGTCTAATACCATGATTAGTCAAACAGTTCGTGGTAACGAACTGTAAGTAAGGAGCGACCCGGCTCAATGGTAACCGGAAGTCTAAAAAATGAAATTTTGGCACCAATAGATACATCAAAAGAATCAGATTTTAATTGTGATTTCAAATATATAAGTTTCATCAAGTTTATTCTTACCCATCAAAAGTTACGCGCCTGAGAAAATTTGGCTTATTTTCGAAAAAAGGGGAAAAGACACCCTAAAAGTTATAGAACCTTAATGAAAATCACACCATCATATTCAGCGTATCAGAGAACCCTACTGTAGAGGTTTAAAGCTCCTATCTACAAAAATGTGGAATTTTCCATTTTTTGCAAGAAGAAAGATCACGGATGCGTGTTTATTTGTTTTTTTTGTTTTTTTTTTCTTTTTCCCAGGGGTAATTGTATTGACCCAGTGGTCCTAGAATATGATAGAAGGGCTCATTGGAACGGAAATTAAAAGTTCTAGTGCCCTTTTTAAGTGACCAAAAAGATGGAGGGCAACTAGGCCCCCTCCCACGCTCATTTTTTCCCAAAGTCACCTGATCAAAATTTTGAGATAGCCATTTTGTTTAGTATGGTCGAAAATGTGATAACTATGTCTTTTAGGATGACTTAATCCCCCGAAGCCCCCGGGGGGAGGGCTGAAAGTTATTAACTTTACCCACTGTTAACATATAGCATTGGTTATTGGGAAGTATACAGACGTTTTCAGGGGTATTTTTTGTGGTAGTGGGGGTGGGGGTGGGTCGGGGGTTATGTGGGAGGATCTTTCCATGAACGAAGTTTTCATGGGGGAAGGGATATTGCTATGAAGGGGGCGCTGGACTCCCTAGCATTATTCAAAAAAAGAAATTAAATATAAAATTAAATATAAAAAAATTAAATATAAAAAAACAAGTTTTTCAACTGAAAGTAAGGAGCAACATCAAAACTTAAAACGAACAGAAAACATTAGCTATATGATTGGGTTCACCCCCTAGTCAATACCTCGCTCTTTAAGCTAAACATTTTTTAGTACTTTCATAAGAGCTATTTATTCTAATTAACGGCCTTTGTGATTAAGGGGTCATTTTTAAAGAATTGGAACAAAATTTGAACTTTAGCTTAAAGAGCAAGGTATTGACTAGGGGGCAAACCCCCTGATATACGTATTAAGAATATATGAATATAGAAGTTCGATACGTAAGTCAATTCGTAAGTTACATATATTTATTACCAATAAAAACGTTCGTAAATAAAATTCAACAAGTTTCGAGAAAGCCATTTAACCAAATAAAAGTAAAATTAATATGCAAATTTTATTTTAATTATTCATGTACGGTGAGTCAAAATCAAAACCTGTATTAATTCAAAAACGTTCAAAAATTAAATAAAAAAAACAAGTTTTTTTAACTGAAAGTAAGGAACGACATTAAAACTTAAAACGAACAGAAATTATTCCGTATATGAAAGGGGCTGTCCCCTCCTCAGCGCCTCGCTCTTTACGCTAAAGTTTGACTTTCTTACAATTCTATTTTTTTTTAAACAATAAAAAACTTTAGCGTAAAGAGCGAGGCGCTCAGGAGGGGACAGCCCCTTTCATATACGGAATAATTTCTGTTCGTTTTAAGTTTTAATGTCGCTCCTTACTTTCAGTTAAAAAAATTTGTTTTTTTTATTTAATTAGCAAGAAGACATGCACTTTTTTGTACCTGAAAAAGAACTATAGACTATGAAATAAAAATTTACGCAATGAACTTTTTTTTTTACCGATGTTAATTAATCGCAGTACATAGCACACAGTCTTAATACATTAAAAAATAAGATCAATGTGGATAGAAGTAGTGTCTATATATAAGGTTTCAACCGTACAAGAAAACCTACGCCTGAGGCAGTGCAGTTTGACGTGCACATTGCAAAAAGCGACCAAACCTTTTATATTATATATCTATAAAGTGATCAAACACGTTTTGGAAGTATAATTGTGATTGTATAATGCAAGCAGACTGGTTTTTGAGACACTTTCATCATAAGGTTTGTTTTTTTTAACCAAAAACTAGAAATTGTCAACCTTTTCAAAGAGAGTGAGTAGAACCTGTCAAAGAGTTTGATAACCACTAGCTTAAAGGCATCTCATCGAGTCTGATTAAGAATGCAACATGTCTAGAATTGATGCCATATGCTGTTGAATCATTTACCAAAAAAATAACTCTATTTGCAAAAAAAGGGTTTAGCATTAGTGAATTAGACTCTATGAACGATATTAATTAATGTTTGAATAATAGGAGCGTGAATGATTCTAATTAGTGATTGGATCGTATGAAGATGGAGAAAAAGGGTTAAACTGATTAGCAGTTAAGGTAACCCGGAAGAGCATGTTAACTCATAGCTTATTTATTATAAATTTGGAACAATATCAATATATGGAAATGGTTAACGATGATAAAATGGTCTTATGACTTGACCTAGCTTTACTTCTTCGATGTGTTCTGTATAATACACAAGTGGCGTCTGAACAGTGTTGTCAATTTAAAATAGAGTTTAACGTTATAGCATACTAAAAAGTTGGTACTCAGAGAGATGTAGATGGCAAGAAAAGAATTTTAATAATGGAAAGCTTTACTTCTTCGATGTGTTCTGTATAATACATAAGTGGCGTTTGAATAGTGTTGTCAGTTTAAAATAGAGTCTAACGTTATACAATACTAAAAAATTGACACTAAGAGAGATGTAGATGGCAAGAATAGAATTTTAATAATGAAATTCAGAACAAACCTTAGAAATCCTTGCAAATCAAGTAGTAAGGTGTATGTGAGTACGAACCATCAAGAATCATAAGCACCAGCGACCCTAACCACCAGAGACCTCAACCCCCCGAAGGTCCCCTATCCCCAAACTCGAAGGGCGCCCCCCTCCCTCCAACTTTTTGGCCCCCTCCCCCCATTTTTTTTTAATTTTTTTTTGAATTTTTTAAACTTTTTTATTATTTTTTTAACATGATATTTTTTTAAACTTTTTTTTACATGTCTTCGAATGAGATGAAACACACTTAAAACAAAAAAAAATCACATTTAATATTTTCCAAACTCAAAATGAGAATGGTATAGACATGTTAGTCATGACCTTTACTATTAGAAAAATAATTTTTGTAGTAGCAATTTTTTTTTATTGGACTAAAATTTTTTTTTGGACTTCGAAATAATTCAACTTTTTTTACGTATCTTAAAATGACATAAAATATGCTTACGGCTCTAACAATTGTACTCTATGTTTGCTCAGAGACACGATGCGGCTTTCCCACTGGTACTTTATGGCGGGTTATTGACACTATCTAGTGTATTTCATGTATTAAATCATTATTTTTCTACAGGGTGGAACGATAAACACTTAAGTCATATCTTTAAAAAAAAGTGATGGAGCATTTTAATATAGTGTGTTTACATGACAATGTTATTGTAGCATTGAATGCCGACAAGGAGAAGTATTTAAACTATGAAACAAGTACAAGTGGTAGCACTATTGGAAATGTATGCATGCATTGTCATGACAGTAAGGGATTGAATTTCTTTGGAGTACCGAAAAAATTCAACTCTTATGTTGGTGGACATAAAAGATTGAGATCTCCAGAGATGATTGCACTCAAAGAGAATGCCAACATAAAAATAATCGTTGATGATAGATGACAACTCCTTGCTACTGTTGCAGGTAACACATTACCTACTGAAACATCCTATCGTCAGCTTTCGGGTATTAGCATTCAACGTAAGATCAAAAAAAGAAAGGCCTACTCTTCTACTAATATCATAAACCATATCTTATCCACGTGCCGAAACTGCTACAAGTGTAAAAATTATGTGATAATAGACAGTGAAATTGCCAGAAAAATAAAAAGGGCATTGGTAGAAAATATCACTATGGAATATAAAGATGAATCGATGAAAAACAAAGTACCAGCAAACGTTACTGCCATTGATCAATCAGTCAATGAACCAAATAATACCAAAGACGAAAAGCATATTGAGCCTGTCGATGAAACACCAGTAAAAATTGTGTATGACTCAAAAAGGAATAATGATTATTCTACTGATTACGAACTAAGAGAAGACAATAACTACAATATCAAGAGGGAAAATGGTGAACTATTTTATGGAACGGATTCAAAATGTCCAAAGTTGATCATTGATATTAATAATGTATCATAATATATTTTTGTATTAATATTCTACATAGCATTATTTCATTAAAAATATATTATGCGTTACATTGCTATGTGTTCATTATTTTTAGAGTAAGCTAGCATATCAAACGTTTAGAATGTCTATTGAAACATCGGAGGTGTAAGAAAAGGAATTTGCATACATCTATTGTCAGACACATGGGATAATATTGACAAAATCTAGGTATCAGAATGAATAAATTCTCTATTAACATCAGTTATTGGATATGTCACTATGAAAAAATTGTAAGTAAGTAAGTAACAAACTCTTTCTTGAATTCACCTCTTGGATACACAATACAGAAATTTAATTCAGGAAATTATGAAAAAAATTGAACAAATTCTGTATTAACATTCTTTGTCGACTGAATTCGCTTCCATCAACATCCTTTGTCAGATACATCGAATAAAATTGACAAAATGTAAATATCAGAATGAATAAATACTTTATCAACATCCTTTATCGGGTATGTCGGATAAAATTGACAAAATCAAAGTATCAGAGTGATTAAAATCTAAGTATCAGAGTGATTAAATTCCATATCAACACCCCTATCTCAGATACATGGGATAAAATTTACTAAATCTAAGTATCAGAGTGAATAAATGCTTTATCATCATCATTTGTTGGGTATATCAGATAAAATGTACAAAATATAGGTATAAGATTGATTAAATTCTATATCAACATCCATTTCTCGAATACATGAGATAAAATTGACAAAATCTAAGCGTCAGAGTGAATAATTTTTTTTATTAACATCTTTTGTCAGATACAACGAATATAGTTGACAAAATCTAAGTATTAGAGTGAATAAATGCTATATCAGCATCCTTTGTTGGATATGTTGGATCAAAATTGACAAAATCTAAGTGTCAGAGTGAATAATTTTTTTTTATCAACACGTTTTGTCAGATACATCAAATATAATTGGCAAAATCTAAGTATCAGAGTGAATAAATGCATTATCAACATCATTTGTTGGGTATATCAGATAAAATGTACAAAATATAAGTATCAGATTGATTAAATTCTATATCAACATCCATTTCTCGAATACATGGGATAAAATTGACAAAAGCTAAGTGTCAGAGTGAATAATTTTTTTTATCAACATCTTTTGTCAGATACAACGAATATAATTGACAAAATCTAAGTATCAGAGTGAATAAATGCTATATCAGCATCCTTTGTTGGATATGCTGGATAAAATTGACAAAATCTAAGTGTCAGAGTGAATAAATTTTTGTTATCGACATCTTTTTTCAAATACATCAAATATAATTGACAAAATCTAAGTATCAGAGTGATTAAATGCTTTATCAGCATCCTTTGTCGGATATCTCGGATAAAATCTAAGTATCATATTGATTAAATTCTATATCAAAATCCCTTTCTCGGATACATGGGATAAAACTTACAAAATCTAAGTATCAGAGTGAATAATTTTTTTCTATCAACATCTTTTGTCAGATACACAGAATATAATTGACAAAATCTAAATATCAGATTGATTAAATTCTATATCAGCATCCTTTGTCGGATATGCTGGATAAAATTGACAAAAGCTAAGTGTCAGAGTGAATAGATTTATTTATCAGCATCTTTTGTCAAATACATCAACTATAATTGACAAAATCTAAGTATCAGAGTGATTAAATGCTTTATCAGCATCCTTTGTCGGATATCTCGGATAAAATCTAAGTATCATATTGATTAAATTCTATATCAAAATCCCTTTCTCGGATACATGGGATAAAACTTACAAAATCTAAGTATCAGAGTGAATAATTTTTTTCTATCAACATCTTTTGTCAGATACACAGAATATAATTGACAAAATCTAAATATCAGATTGATTAAATTCTATATCAGCATCCTTTGTCGGATATGCTGGATAAAATTGACAAAAGCTAAGTGTCAGATTTATTGAATTCTATATCAACATCCATTTCTCGAATACATGCTATAAAATTGACAAAAACTAAGTGTCAGAGTGGATAATTTTTTTTATCAACATCTTTTGTCAGATACAACGAATATAACTGACAAAATTTAAGTATCAGAGTAAATAAATGTTACATCAGCATCTTTTGTCGGATATGCTGGATAAAATGACAAAATCTAAGTGTCAGAGTGAATAAATTTTTTTTTATCAACATCCTCTGTCAGATACATCGGATAAAATTGACAAAATCTAAGTATCAGACTGAATAAATGCTTTATCAACATCATTTGTCGGATATGTCGGACAAAATTTTTTTATCAAGGAAATATCTGAATGCGTTTAAGGTATAGTACGAATGGCTTGCAAAAAACACGAAAATACTACTACTAGTAACAACTCACTGCACCACAAAACCATCTGAGGTAGTCACGGCTATTTTTTTTCGTGGTGCGAAATTTTTTCATTCGTTCTATACTTTAAACGCATTCAGATATTTTCCTTGATAAAAATATCGTGTCCGACATATCCGACAAATGATGTTGATAAAGCATTTATTCAATCTGATACTTAGATTTTGTCAATTTTGTCCGATGTATCTGACAGAGGATGTTGATAAAAAAAAATTATTCACTCTAACACTTAGATTTTGTCAATTGCATTCGATGTATCTGACAAAAGATGTTGATGAAAAAAAATTATTCACTCTGACACTTAGATTTTGTCAATTTTATCCGACATGTCAATTTTAACTGACATATCCGACAAATGATGTTGATAATGCATTTATTCACTCTGGTACTTGGATTTTGTCTTTTTTATCCGACATAATTGACAAAGGATGCTGATAAATCATTTATTCACTCTGATACTTAGATTTTGTCAGTTATATTCGATGTATCTGACAATAGATATTGATATAAAAAATTTATTCACTCTGACGCTTAGATTTTTTCAATTTTATCCCATGTATTCGAGAAAGGATTGTTGATATAAAATTAATCAATCCGATACTTAGATTTTGTCAATTTTATCCCATGTATTCGAGAAAGGGTTGTAGATATAGAATTTAATCAATCTAATACTTAGATTTTGTCAATCAATCTGATACTTAGATTTTGTCAATTTTATCCGATATACCCAACAAATGATGTTGATAATGCATTTAGAGGATGTTGATAAAGCATTTATTCACTCTGATACTTAGATTTTATCAATTTTATCCCATGTATCCGAGAAAGGGATGTTGATATAGAATTTAATTACTCTGATACTTAGATTTTGTCAATTTTATCCGATATATCAGACAAAGGATGTTGATAATGAATTTATTCACTCTGGTACTTAGTTTTGTCAATTCTATCCGTCATATCCGACAAATGATGTTGATAAAGCATTTATTCAATCTGATACTTAGATTTTGTCAATTTTATCCGATTTATCCGAGAGAAGATGTTGATAAAAAAATTCGCTCTAACACCTAGATTTTGTTAATTTTATCCGACATATCCGACAAAGGATTCTGATAATGAATTTATTCACTCTGATAGTTAGATTTGTCAATTTTATCCGACGTAACCGACAAAGGATGATGATAAGGAATTTATTCATTCTAATACACATATTTTGTGAATTTTATCTGATGCATCAGACAAATGGAAGTTGATAAAGAATTTATCCACTCTAATAAATAGATTTTGAAAATGTTATCCAACGTATCCAAGAAAGGAGGTTGATAAAGAATTTATTCAATCTGATACTTAGATTTAGTCAATTTTATCCGATGTATCTGACAAAAGATGTTGATAGAAAAATTTATTCACTCTGATACTTAGATTTTGTCAATTATATTCGTTGTAACTGACAAAAGATGGTGATAAAAAAAAATTATTCACTCTGACACTTAGATTTTGTCAATTTTATCCCATGTATTCGAGAAATGAATGCTGATATAGAATTTAATGAATCGGATACTTAGATTTTGTCAATTGTATCCGATATACCCGACAAATGATGTTGATAAAGCATTTATTCACTCTGATACTTAGATTTTGTCAATTTTATCCCATGTATCCGAGAAAGGGATGTTGATATGGAATTTAATCACTCCGATACTTAGATTTTAATCACTGTGATACTTAGATTTTGTCAGTTTTATTTGTTGTAACTGATAAAAGATGTTGAAAAAAAATGTTCACTCTGATACTTAGATTTTGTCAATTTTATCCCATGTATACGAGAAAGGGATGTTGATATAGAATTTAATCACTCTGACACTTAGCTTTTGTCAATTCTATCCAGCATATCCGACAAAGGATGCTGATATAGAATTTAATCAATCTGATATTTTGATTTTGTCAATTATATTCGTTGTAACTGATAAAAGATGTTGATAAAAAAAATTATTCACTCTGATACTTAGATTTTGTCAATTTTATCCCATGTATACGAGAAAGGGATGTTGATATAGAATTTATTCACTCTGACACTTAGCTTTTGTCAATTTTATCCAGCATATCCGACAAAGGATGCTGATATAGAATTTAATCAATCTGATATTTAGATTTTGTCAATTATATTTGTTGTATCTGACAAAAGATGTTGATTAAAAAAAAATTGTTCACTCTGACACTTAGCTTTTGTCAATTTTATCCCATGTATTCGAGAAATGGATGTTGATATAGAATTTAATCAATCTGACACTTAGCTTTTGTCAATTTTATCCAGCATATCCGACAAAGGATGCTGATATAGAATTTAATAAATCTGATATTTTGATTTTGTCAATTATATTCGTTGTAACTGATAAAAGATGTTGATAAAAAAAAATTATTCACTCTGATACTTAGATTTTGTCAATTTTATCCCATGTATCCGAGAAAGGGATGTTGATATAGAATTTAATCACTCTGATACTTAGATTTTGTCAATTATATTTGATGTATTTGACAAAAGATGTTGATAAAAAAAATTTATTCACTCTGACACTTAGCTTTTGTCAATTTTATCCAGCATATCCGACAAAGGATGCTGATATAGAATTTAATCAATCTGATATTTAGATTTTGTCAATTATATTCGTTGTATCTGACAAAAGATTTTGATAAAAAAAAAAAAAATTCACTCTGATACTTAGGTTTTCTCAGTTTTATCCCATGTATCCGAGAAAGGGATGTTGATATAGAATTTAATCAATGTGATACTTAGATTTTGTCACTTATACTTGATGTATTTGACAAAAGATGTTGATAAAAAAGAATTTATTCACTCTGACACTTAGATTTTGTCAATTTTTTCCAGCATATCCGACAAAGGATGCTGATATAGCATTTATTCACTCTGATACTTAGATTTTGTCAATTATATTCGTTGCATCTGACAAAAGATGTTGAAAAAAATTATTCACTCTGACACTTAGCTTTTGTCAATTTTATCCCATGTATTCGAGAAATGGGTGTTTATATATAATTTAGTCAATCTGATACTTAGATTTTGTTAATTCTATCCGATATACCCGACAAATGATGTTGATAATGCATTAATTCACTCTGATACTTAGATTTTGTCAATTATTAGTAGAATAATCATTATTCCATTTTGAGTCATACACAATTTTTACTGGTGTGTCATCGACAGGCTCAGTATGCTTTTCGTCTTTGGTATTATTTGGTTCATTGACTGTTTGATCAATGGCAGTAACATTTGCTGGTACTTTGTTTTTCATCGATTCATCTTTATATTCCATAGTGATATTTTCTACCTATGCCCTTTTTATTTTTCTGGCAATTTCACTGTCTATTATCAAATTATTTTTACACATGTAGCAGTTTCGGCACGTAGACAAGATATGGTTTATGATATTAGTAGAAGAGTAGGCCTTTCTTTTTTTGATCTTCCGTTGAATACTAATACCCGAAAGCTGACGATAGGATGTATCAGTAGGTAATGTGTTACCTGCAACAGTAGCAAGGAGTTGTCATCTATCATCAACGATTATTTTTATGTTGGCATTCTCTTTGAGTGCAATAATCTCTGGAGATCTCAATCTTGCATGTCCACCAACATAAGAGTTGAATTTTTTCGGTACTCCAAAGAAATTTAATTCCTTACTGTCATGACAATGCATGCATACATTTCCAATAGTGCTACCACTTGTACTTGTTTCATAGTTTAAATACTTCTCCTTGTCGGCATTCAATGCTACAATAACATTGTCATGTGAACACACTTTATTAAAATGCTCCATCTTCACTTTTTTTTAAAGATAAGACTTATGTGTT
Organism: Artemia sinica; assembly: GCA_027921565.1. Lineage (NCBI taxonomy): Eukaryota > Metazoa > Arthropoda > Branchiopoda > Anostraca > Artemiidae > Artemia > Artemia sinica. The sequence continues at coordinate 32,974,768 of CM051269.1, forward strand.
TATCGTTCCACCGCGTACAAAAATAATGATTTAATACATGCAATAAACTAGATAGTGTCAATAACCCGCCATAAAGTACCAGTGGGAAAGCCGCATCGTGTTTCTGAGCAAGCATAGAGTACAATTGTTGGAGCCGTAGGCATATTTTATGTCATTTTAAGATACGTAAAAAAAGTTGAATAATTTCGAAGTCCAAAAAAAAATTAGTCCAATAAAAAATAGTGCTACTACAAACATTATTTTTCTAATAGTAAAGGTCATGACTAACATGTCTATACCATTCTCATTTTGAGTTTGGAAAATTTTAAATGTGATTTTTTTGTTTTAAGTATGTTTCATCTCATTCGAAGACATGTAAAAAAAAAGTTGAAAAAACTATATCATGTTAAAAAAAATAATAAAAAAAAGTTTTAAAAAAATCAAAAAAATTCACAAAAATGGGGGGAGGGGGCCAAAAAGTTGAAGCGGAGGGCTCGCCCTTGGAGTTTCGGGATAGGGGACCTTTGGGGGATTGAGGTCTCTGGTGTTTAGGGTCGTTGGTGCTTATGATCCTTGATGGTTTGTACTCACATACACCTTACTACTTGATTTGCAAGGATTTCTAAGGTTTGTTCTGAATTTCATTATTAAAATTCTTTTCTTGCCATCTACATCTCTCTTAGTATCAACCTTTTAGTATACTATAACGTTAGACTCTATTTTAAACTGACAACACTGTTCAAACGCCACTTGTGTATTATACAGAACACATCGAAGAAGTAAAGCTATCCATTACTAAAATTCTTTTCTTGCCATCTACATCTCTCTTAGTACCAACTTTTTAGTATACTATAACGTTAAACTCTATTTTAAATTGACAACACTGTTCAAACGCCACTTGTGTATTATACAGAACACATCGAAGAAGTAAAGCTAGGTCAAGTCATAAGACCATTTTATCATCGTTAACCATTTCCATAGATTGATGTTGTTCCAAATTTATAATAAATAAGCTATGAGTTAACATGCTCTTCGGGGTTACCTTAACTGCTAATCAATTTAACCCTTTTTCTCCATCTTCATACGATCCAATCACAAATTAAAATCATTCACGTTCCTATTATTCAAACATTGATAAATATCGTTCATAGAGTCCAATTCGCAAATGCTAAACCCTTTTTTTTGCAAATAGAGTTATTTTTTTGGTAAATGATTCAACAGCATATGGTATCAATTCTAGACATGTTGCATTCTTAATCAAACTCGATGAGACGCCTTTAAGCTAGAGGTTATCAAACTCTTTGACAGGCTCTACTCACTCTCTTTGAAAAGGTTGACAATTTCTAGTTTTTGGTAAAAAAAAAACAAAGAAAACACCTTATGATGGAAGTGTCTCAAAAACCAGTCTGCTTGCATCATACAATCACAATTATACTTCCAAAACGTGTTTGATCACTTTATAGATATTGATATAAAAGGTTTGGTCGCTTTTTGCAATGTGCACTTCAAACTGCACTGCCTCAGGCGTAGGTTTTCTTGTAAGGTTGAAACCTTATATATAGACACTACTGATAGAGTTTGAAGATTACACACATATCTTATTTGAAATGTCCTGTGATTATATGCTGACCTTACAAATAAAAACATACGAAAATGATAACACATCTGCAAACGCGATAAAGGAGCATACATATTTATTACCCGTGAGATATAGTGGCATATCCTGCTCCGCTACTGTGATTCAAGGGTCATATGTGCTGCAATACTTCACGGGCATTGGCACCGAAGTTCTAGTTATTTTTTTAGCAGAAGTCATTTTAATTTAAACCCTTTTTTCAGAGCAGTTCTTGCTTTTCATAATAATATGCAAGTAGATTTTTCTACAAATTTTTTTTAAAGGGTAGCCCTAGAAAGTTAAAAATGATCTTACTTATTCGACTATAGGTAAGATGGAGCTTGAGATGGGGCTCGGTTGTAATACGACTTTTGTTCAAAGTAGTGTAAAAGTCCAGTAAATATGTATCCTGGGATGGCATCAAGGCTGTATCCAGAGAAGAGGGCTTCAGGGTTTGAAGCCCCCTGAAATTTTTTATCCAACTCGTAAAAAGTAACAAAAATGCATATAAACAAATTGTTAGCGCGTTTTTAATAGTTTTTCTTTAAACCCTCTGATAAAACATGCCCTTCCCCTGAACAAAAAAAACTTGGATACACTTTTGGATGACATGACCCAAAAGTCCTTCGGACAAGGGCTGCAAATAATGCAAATTGCAAATTACATATAAGTTATATAATGGAAATAAGGGGCTAGTTTGATATTTGGTGTAAGATTGGCTCGTAGCCTTCAGAGATTGCTAGTCTAGGTAAACATTTTCAAAGACAGTGTAGGAAATGCTAAAATGAAATATTTTTAATAGAAATCTTCTATTACTATTATTTGGAAAACCTTCAAATTATGTTTCTTGAGACTTAGTTTTATAGGTAGAGGTGGAAATATAAAGTTCTATCTCCCAACACGGGTCTGATGTAGAATATTTGGATCAGCAGGTATCGTGTCAGATCTTCGATGAGCTCTGCTGTCCCATAGACATACGCACACAAAAATAGGGATACTTGGCGTATTCGTATTGCCGGCAAGAAAGGAAGCAAGTCATTTTAAGGACTATTACAGATAATGTGATTGATGCACATGACAATTGCAAACGGGTCTGATGGGACAGCAGACCCCATCACAGCAGACCAATTATTAGTAGAACTTTCAACAAAATTATTCTTAATCAGCCTGAATTTTAAAGTACATTTTAAAGTGCAATTTTAAAGTGCAAGTCATTTTAAGGACTATTACAGATAATGTGATTGATGCACATGACAATTGCAAAAAATCAGGGAATTCTTTCACTGATTTAAATCTTAAAAATCTGTGCACTTTTTTTTCTTTTTTTTACAAGTTTTAACACTTATAAATATAACAGTCTTTGACTGTTAAATAGCATTTTACTACTAAGAATAATTTAAATAATAGTCATCACTCCTGAATCAGATAGAAATGGCCATTTTTTCTCTCATGCCAGTCTTTTTTAAACGTGTTTTTTCATATTTGGATACTATGGGCCGTAGATCATCCTTTACTTGGTAACAGTGGTATCTTTAACCATAATAACACCATTTTAAGGTGTGATCTGTTTGAGAGTCGCTTTTAAAATCTCAAATTCTGTTTAAAACTTCGTTCATATTTCATCTTCTTTAAGTTTCACACCCATTTCATAGATTTTCATGAATTGTTAGTGAAAATATTTGTTAATTTTGCGTGTTTGTGACTTTATCAATAACGAGTGGCTGTTTAGCCTTCTCTCTAATGAATGAGTTGGTAATTTTGTCCGTCCAGTTGATTTTGAGAATCCGTCGAAGACAATTAGTTTCAAAACTTTGGATTCTTTTCTCCAGCTGTTTTGTCAGCATCCAGCTTTCAGAAACATACATTTGTACTGACAGGACATTACTATTGAAGAGCCACAATTTCAGCTTCAAAGAGAAAGTATCACTTCTCCAAACGATTCTTAGCTTATCAAAGGCGCTTCCTGCGCACGCGATACGCTTGGCAATTTCATGCTCGGGGCTTCCATTGGTAATCACTAAACTCCCAAGATATCTAAACACCTCTACCTCTTCAATTTCCTTTGCTTTAACTGTCAGCGGCTCAGCAGGTAGTTTTACTCACATTATTGCGCATGATTTTCGTCTGTTGTGTGCTTATTGCCAAACTAATCGTTCAACTACTTTCGAGAGCTCATGCATGTTGTAATGAAGCTCCTCTCCTAAGTGAAAAACGAGCGTTATATCGTCTGCGAATTCTGCATCAAATAAAGTGCGACTTTCATTCAACTGGATGCCACCTATTAAGTTGCACGTCCACAGGATGAAGTCAATGAGCATTGTAAACAGCACTGGGGACAGAATGTACCCCTGTCGAACGCCTGAGTTGACTTTGAACCACTCAGCCAGGTCCCCATCGTCAGCCCAAACAGCACACATTTACTCATCATATAAAACTATTAAAATTCGGACAATTTTATCAGGGAAGCCATAGTAGCGCGTTATTTCCCACAGTGAATCTCTATGGACTGAGTCAAAAGCCTTCAAGAAATCGATGAAAGCCATTGTGATTTCAGTCTGCCGTTCATTTGATTCTTCAATAAGAATTCTAAGACTGAAGATCAAGTATTTCAATTACCAAAAGACAAAAATATTAAAGCAAGCACAACTGAAAGAATATTATAATTAATATTTATTCGGCTTGACCATTGAAGTAAGTTTGTATTTCAGACAATGACCTGAATGAAGCTAGATTCATACGGCCACGCAAACTGAACCGACAAAACTATTGTGGGTAACAACATTTTTTTTTCTCCATCATTCGAACATTGTAGTTACCAGCCCTTGAGACTCTTGAAATGTTGCATTATTATTTATAATCATTTCGAAGTCACATCCATGGAGGCACATTTTTCTACCCTTGAATGTGTCAAAAACTAACACGTAGTCGACCAGTTAGCTCAAGCACGCAACCTCTCATTCAAAAAAATAAGAATCCTCAACAATTCTTTTTTAAAAATGTGATGCAGATGGAAACCAGTTTGCCTTACCCTCAAGTGCATCCTAAATCATGGTGTGTGCAGCAGCGTTAACCTATTAACGAGCGAACCCTGCGTTATTATTACCCAAAAAATGCAACTTAAGAAAATCAAATGTAAAAGAATTGCCAATTGACACTGATTCAGGAATGGAGCTATCATCCATAAAAGTAAAAGAGAAAACCCTCGCAAACAGTTTTGGATCGAAATAAAAAGTATGTTTGACATTCCAAAATTTTTCCGAAATTTCCGAAATTTCTCATCTCACTTCCAATTTCTCATTTCTGAAAATCCTTCACAAGAGATTTCCACTTCTCGTTGCTAAACGTTGAAAAAACCCAAATTTTGCTTGTGTAGTACTGAAATACAATAGTGAGTTTCTTTGATTTTCTTTTTCTTTTTTTACACCAGGTTCGCAGGCAACGAGAAAATCACAGAGAGATTGTTAAGGACTCGTTTGAAAGCTACTACTTTTATCCACCCAGTTTTGTAAAAGTCATTTTGGCATCACTAAATACAATATTATTTTCGAGGCATCCTTTAAAAATGTTTTTTAATTAATTTCTGTCTATTTAGATTGCCGAGGTTTTGTTATTGGTTAATATAATGAATATTTCTCAAGTTTTTTGCGTCTCCGGCTTAAGAACTAAAATATCTGATTCCATTTTTATTTTTAATTTGTGTCTTTTGATTTGCTTCAACATACCACTCAACATTCCCTGAAAGTTTCAAACAAATGTCATTAGCTCTTCTTGAAACTTGGCAGATAGGCTCATCTGACAACCGTGATGGACATATAATCTTTTGATTGGGCTTAACATCCCCTCAAAATTCCCTGGAAATTTCAATTTAATACCCTAATCTTTTCCTGAGATACTGCACACGCCATTTTAACAAGCTAGTGTACGTAGTATCTTTTGATTTAGTTCAACATCCCCTGAAAGTTTCAACTACATATCATTAGCCAATCGATCCTTGGATATTGCACAAACACACTTTTGACAACCGAGATGCATATAGCTGTATTTTGATTAAGTTTAACATCTCCCTCAATTCTGAAATTTTCAAACTAACACCCTTACCTATCCTAAGATATTGTAAGCATTCCATATTGACAACCATAATGACGTCTTTTGATTTAGCTCAATATCCCATTAAGCATTTCCTGAATTTCTCCTCTTTCTATTCTTAGCCGTTCCTGAGATATTGTAGCTACACCCGTTAATACGCCTTTTAATAACTTGGATGCAACTTACGTCTTTTGATTCACTGCAACATTCCCATCAATATTTACTAAAATTTACAATTTAATAACCATAACCTTTCGTAAGGGGTTTCAGATAGGCCCTTTGACAACCCGGATGCACTCTGCCATTTTGACAAGAAGGAGTCAGTTAAATTCTTTTCTATTTAGCTCAATAGTTTTAATTGTAACAATAGAAGGTATAGTAGTATTTACAGTCTAAGTCAAAATCGCAGTAGCAAGAGAAGTACGAATAGTAGTAGTCGTAGTAGCAAGCAGTAGCAGTTGCAGACACGAATTGTTTCATTCGCAGTCGCAAGTTGTCGCACTTGCAATCCCGAGTAGTTGCAATCGCAGTTGCAGGTGATCTCAGTCAAGAGTAGTCGCAGTAGCAGTCAAGTTGTATTCGCGCTCGCAAGTAGTGGCAGTCGCAGTCACAAGCTATCACAACCAAAAATAGTCTTAGCCGCAAGTAGATGTAGGCTTAAGTAGTCGCATTTGTAAGTAATCATAGTGGCAAGTTGTTACAGTTGCCAAAAGATCCAGCTGCAAGCAGTCATAGCCGCAAATAGTCCAAGTCGCCATGTCAAATAGCTTTAGTCACAGTCGCAAGTGGTCACAGCCGCTAGTATTCGCAGTCACAAGTAGTTACAGTCACAAATAGTCAAATTCACAAGTAGTTGCACTGAGGTAATACCTGTAACCACTCCTAAGGTATTACACATATATCCTTTTGATAACCTGAATTCACATAGTGTCTTTTGATTTAGTTTAACATGGCCTTCAGCATTCCCTGAAGCTTCACCTTAATACTCTTAGCCTTTTTAACACACTCAGGGTCCAACGTCCCTTCTTATTCACAATTATAAAGCCTGTATGTAAACAATGGCACAATTCATAATTTACAACCCTTTCCCCGGGGACTCTGAGGGGGGATAACATCTCCATAGGCAATATTTGACCATATCAAACAAAGGGCCTATTTCATAATTTTGATCAGGGTTTAGAGGATCTAAAAAGAACAAGGGAGCCCTTTGCCCTCCAAGCACTATTTAACATCCCCTAAAAGTTTCAACTTAATGCCCTCAGCCTTTTCTGAGATATTGCTGATGCGTCTTTTCGACAATCAGTATGCACATTGTGTCCTATGGTTCTGTTCAACATTCCCTGAGATTAGCCACAAGCAGATTTAATCGTAGCTGCAAGCACTCGCAGTCACAGTCATAAGTTGTCGTAGTCGGAATTACTCACAGTCACAGTCAAAACCAGTCACATTTGCAGCCACTATAGTAGTAGCAGTAGAAGAAGAAGTAGTATTCGTAGTAGTAGTAGTAGTAGTAGTAGTAGTAGCAGTAGTAGTAGTAAAAGTAGCCAGGAAAGCTTCAAGTTAATACCCTTAGCTGTTTTTAAGATATTTCAGATCCCTCCTGTTACTAGCTTGGACACAGACAGTGTCTTTTAATTTAGTTCCACATCCCCCTTAACATTTCCTGAAGTTCCTAATTGATACCGTAAGCTTTTTCAGACACACCCACAATCAAACATTCCCTTTTTCGTAATGAAAAATCTTGCTTATAAACAATGGACAAAAAAGAGGGGGGTGGGGAGCCCCGCGTGTTTCAATAAGTCAGCAATGCTTCTTTGTAGTTTTGGTAAGCTGTACTGCTTCCAGTATTCCTGAAGTTTTGGTGGAACCGTCAATTTTTTTGTTTTTCTGTAGAAAGAATCTTGAAAATAAAATTTCTTTCTTCTCGAAACAAAAGCTCTACAAATACACGCGAAACTCTTTGCAAATTTGTATTTTTCAACCTGCCAAAGATTATGTCTTATGCTGATCTCTTTTGCCACATGAAAAAATAAAATGAATCAACAAAGCACCTTTGTATATTTTTTACCAATAGAATCACTTCCTGCTTCCTGCAAACAAATTTGTTCGTATCAGTAACTGAAAATTTAGCTCGTAATTGAATGAAGGTCAAATGCTGTAATAAAAATTTACTAAATTAACAGACAGATTTTAGCTCTCAGAAAATCTTCTGCTCTTTTGCCAAAAACGTTGCCACCCACTGTGTTGAACCATTCGTTCCTGAAGGATTGGGGTTAAAAGTCAAACTTCAGTGTAAAGAGTGGGGTGTTTGGAAGCGAGGGAATATTTTCATATTAAATTTTAATTAAATTTAAACTTCTAAAGCTTAACTTTGTTTTGAAAACAGTCTTTTTTTATCTTAAGAAATATTTGTTTTAATACCAAATCTAATCCAATCCTAACTGTGACTCTTACTAGGTTTCCATCTGCCGCTGCAACCCGGGTGGGCCACCACAAGCTCAACTCCCCCCCCCCCTATATCTAAACTTTTGTAGCTTTTCAATGATAGGTTTTGAAATCAACATGCAATTTTACTAAATGAGAGGGATCAAACTGCAACTCTCAACACTTGAGTTCACCTTTTCATTACAATTCTTTGACACTTAAAGGCTAATGTTGACGTAAAAAGCTATCATTTTGTAATCAGATGGGACCTTTTACTCCCACACTGTCCATACCCTTTTAAACTACCAAAGACACCAAAATTAATATATCTTTGGCTCCTCCTTAGACTTATTCATGCCTGAAGACCAGGATTTTCTACGACTTCTCTATTGCTTGTTATACAATTATTAAAAAGAATTATTGTGTAAGTTCTCTCCTTTGTTGCCGCACTGAATCTTAAAAGGAAACAGGAGAAAAATTTTCTTGTTTACAAACAAGCCTAACCAAACGGGTATTACATCCAAGTGTCCTTGTGTCAAGTACAAAATGCCCTTGGTACTTTAAGCCTATTTTCATCCTTATACATGTACAATATTGTGAAAAGAGGTTAAGGATTATATCCGCATTAATTTGAATATTCGTCATATTTATCTGAATCACTTCTCATAGAAAGTTAGACAATGCGATCTTATATAAATATCCTTTCAAACTTTCTAAATCCAATATCTTATTGTTATGATTAGGGTTCAGAAACACTTCCAGCCTGCTCAGGTAAAGTGTTAGAGCTAATTTTACGATTTGCATGGTGGTGGCGACGTCCCAGATGATGAGAATAGAGTGTCTGTCCTTGAACAACAGAGGGAATCCGTCAGCCAACCTCAAAGCAATGAAGGTTAAACTATCATTTATCACGCCGAGTAACATGATGGCTAACGTGCTACGGGTGTTCCAACTAGTTAGTTGGATGGTAGTATCGCGACCTATCTCCGTAAAAAATTAAAGCACAAATGTTCCATCGACCTCAAACTTGGACACCCCGTTTCAGCCTTCAATGGCTACCTTATAGGAACTACTTATGACAGCAAAAACACTAATAGCTACGAAAACACTATAACCTAAATTGGACTTTTGAATGTTAAAACATTAAGGTGGCTGACAAAACTCTCAGTCATTAGATGCTACGCCCCAACCAACGATACAGACGATGCTGACAAGGAGTTGTCTTCGAAACTCTTCAGTTGCTGACAACGGATGTTTAATCAAATGGCCTCATTGAGTTTTCGGTGAATTCAATGCGAAGGTAGGAACAGAAAAAACTATCTTCCGCAACTTCTAGAAAGTCATTGTAGTGGGTAAATGAGAGTTCTTCTGGTAAATTATGCCCTTAGCAATGTTCTTATAGTCTCTTCTATCCAGAAACCGTCATAGATTTCTCCAGATGGCAGCACAAAGAATCAGATTGATTATTTCCTAATCTTGAGAAAAAGATAACGGACAAGTATACTTAACCTACGTGGTCTCTGTTTGGCAGAAGTGCATATGGAACACATTTTGATGATAGCAAAAATGAAAATTATGCTGACAGTCCACAAGAAAGGCGACCCTAATGTAAAAAGAGATTAGAATGGAAAAATTCTCACAGAAGCTGAAAAAATTATTTATAGGTGGTTGTATCGGTTAAAAAAATTAAATAGATAAGCGAATCGAGAATGTATACCTGTCGCACCGTTCTTGAGACTGAATGTCAATGAGGGTCCTCCCACATTAACAGAAATACTTGTGGCAGTGACGAGGATCTTGGATAACAGGTCAGCCGGTAAAGATTACATAACTTCTGAAAGGATATAGACATCCTTTATGATAGGTGGATTCTACTAGTGATCAATGTGGATTTTACTGATTGCATCATTCTGGGAATCTGAAAAAGATTCTGAGGATCTGATCAAAGACACAATCGTAAAGACTGTCAAGAAAGGCGATGCATTTGTCTGCGATAACTGGCGGGGAAGAAATCTTATGTCTTTGCCAATTAATGCAGTGACTCTCATCATATTTAAGATACTATAAAAAAAACATTGACCCATATTAGAGGGATTCGATAAAACAGTCTCGTTCTGGTAGATATTGCTCAGACTTCAAATCCATGTTTTGAACCCTAAAAGAAAAAGCAAATGAGCGTTCCGACTGCATTTGACCGGTTCATTGGACCGGTAAGATTCCGATAAGACCGGTAAAAATACGGTCAGGTTAGGTTAGGTTAGGTTATAACTAAATATATAATCAGAGTATTATATTCAGGCTATGGCCAGACTTATTATATTCTTAGGGATACCCAAATAGCTGCAAAGTTTTCCAGACAGTACCACGGTCCAATGAATCAAAAAGCCCTTTCAATGTCAATGAACAGCATGTTGATCTTGTCGGGCCAATCATTTGCTTCTTCTATTTAGGTTTAACATGGATTTGAGGTCTGAGCAATATCTATCAGAATGAGACTGGTTTCGCTAATCTCTCTAATATGGATCAATATTTTTTTAGTATCTTAAATGTGATGAGAGAGAATGTGATGAGAGATTGGTAAAGACATAAGATTTCTTCCCCACCAGTTATCGCAGACAAATGCATCGCCTTTCTTGGCAATTTTTACGATTGTGTCTTTGATCAGATCCTCGGAGACTTAACTGAATACCCAGAGTGATGCGGCCAGTAAAATTTTCATTGATCACTAGTAAAATCTACCTATCATTACTAATGTCTAGATCCTTTCAGAAGTTATGTAGTCCTTACCGGATGACCTGTTACATTCGATCCTCGTCACTGCCACAAGTATTACTGTTAATATAGGAGGACTCTCATTGACATTCAGTCTCAAGAGTGGTGCGTTAGGTATACTTTCTCGGTTCGTTTATCTATTTAATTTTTTTCTTAACAGTTAAAACCACCTATCAATAATTTTTCAGCTTCTGTGAGAACTGTTCCATTCTCATCTCTCATGTGACAGGAACTGACAGGTAGCTTTTCTACTATTTCATTACTGAGCCTGTACACCATATTTGCGTCTCCTTTTGGTGCTGTTTTTTCAGTTAATTTTGTCTCATATTCTATACATCTCTGTTTTTCATTCTCACCGATTTTTTTTTTTTACCTCGATTTCTTGAAAAAATAGCATACAAATAAACATGCATCCGTGACCTTTCATCTGGGAAAAATTGAAAATTTCAGATTTTTGTCTATAGGAGCTTGAAACTTCTATAACAATGTTATCTAATATTCTACATCTTGTTACATGATTTTCATCAAGATAACAGGGGCAATTCTCCAAAATAAATAAAGCAAGTTGTTCAAAAATAAAGCAAGTTTTTTCAGGCTCGTAGCTTTTGATGTGAGTACTAAATTTAATTAACTTTATTTGGAATAAACATAAAATGCCAGTTCTTTTGACGCATCAAGTGTTATGAAAATTTATATTTTTTTAGTTTGTTTACTATATTTGCCAAAGTTACTCCGTACTTACAGTTCGTAACCAAGAGCTTCACCACAATTCGTTGCCATAATGGTAATGAAATATTACTGTTGAGTTGATTGATAGTTAGCATTGGATTAACTTAGTCAAATGAAGCTTTAAAATAAATGTCTGTATTAATCGTTTATTTTGTGGAATACAGGACTACTTAGGAATGAATGTGACACGACACGGCATAACTGCCTGTGAAGCTAGGAAGCACAATATACAACTTTTTGATACTTTTAAATCGATCAGATATCTAAAAAAATTTTCAAGTTTTCGCGTCACGCTCTTTTGTGCTGCAAAATGGCAGAAAGCGCCACTTTCCCGTGGTGCAACCTTCTAGACAACTTAAAAATAACCCTAGAACTTTTAATTTAAGTTTGATCAAGCCCTTTCCGAGTTTCTAGGACCATTGGTTTGGTACGATCTATCCTTGCAGAAAAGAATAAAGGAAAACGGATCCCTGATCTTTCATCTGGGAAGAAATTTAAAATTCTGCTTTTTTCTAGATAGGAGCTTGAAACGTCCAAAATAGTCTTCTCTAATATGCCGAATCTAATGGTGTGATTCTTTAAGACCACTTGCCTTTTTTGGGGCATTCCCCCATTTTTTAAAAACCGGGCAAATTTCGTCAGACCCTTAGCTTTTGATATTTTTGATGGGTAACATTAAACGTAATGAATTTTATATTTTATTATTAGGATAAAATTCTAATTTTCTTGATTTATTAATTTTTTTCAAATTTCCTTTTTATTGATTTTCGGTTACTATTTTCCCAAGTCACCTTTTATTTACATTTTTTTATCACGATCTTTTTGATACTGCTCTTTAAATTTCTTTGAAAAACATTTGTTTTCAATCAATATTAAATATTGATTTAATAATACTTACCATTTAAATATTGATTTAAATGGTAAACCAGACAAATACTTTAAAGTGATTAGTGCTATGTACGAGAATAATGTAGCTGCGGTTAAGGTAGGAAATGAGGTTAGCAGATGGTTTTGTATTAAATCAGGAGTCAAGCCGGGTTGTGTTCTATCCCCCTTTATATGGATTATTTTGATGGACTTTGTTTTAAGGATCACAGGAAAGGCAATGGGAGACCATGGAATCAAATGGGGAGGAAAAACTCTCCTGGACTTAGATTATACTGATGATTTAAGCATCCTAGATGAAAGTGTGAGCAAAATGAATGAAGTTTTAGAGGTTTTGCGAGTTCAGGGTGCTAGAATAGGTTTGAAAATTAATGTTAAGAAGACTAAGTCATTAAGGCTAGGAATAAGTGAAGATGAAAATGTGACGCTGGGCAATGAAAAGATTGATCAGGTGGGCAGCTTCACTTACCTTGGTAGTATTACTAGTAAAGAGGGTGGGAGCAGTGAAGGTGTTAAAAGTAGAATAGCCAAGACTTAGGGTGTCTTTTCACAGTTAAAAAAAAGTTTGGAAGAATAGGAAGATTAGTCTGCAAACCAAGATTAGAATATTAGAAGCTGCAGTGATGACAATGGTCAAATATGGCTCTGAAGCACGGGCGCTCCGAAAAGCGGATGAAGATTTGCTAGATGTTTTCCAGAGAAATTGCTTAAGGATTGTTCTGGGTACCCGGCTGACTGACTGTATTTCAAACAATAGGCTATACAAAAAATGCGGTTCAATACCGATCTCTAGAGCTATAAGGAAAGAAAGGTTGAGGTGGCTAGGGCACGTTGTGCGGATGAACGATGACAGATTGCCGAAGATTATTCTTTTTGGCCAACCGTATAGGGCTAAACGGAAAGCAGGTCGTCCTCGTCTGGGATAGGAGGAAGTCATAAAGAAAGATTTAAAGGAAATGGGAACTTCGTGGGCGGGTGTAAAAAGGGAGGCTTTGAATAGATTGGGATGGAGGAGGAGGAGCGTGCGTAGCTGTTTTTGCCTCAGGCGGCTTGATGCTGCGGTGAGTTGTGAGTAGTAGTAGTAGTAGTAATATTAAATAGAAGACAATTATGTTCATTCATCATGCTTCATTGAGAGTTAATTATTATTGTGAATACATCAAACGGTTCGTGATAATCAATCATAAGGAAAGAATAACCTTTATCTAAAGAAACACAAAGTCTAAGTAGCGCAAGTCTTGTAACAAAGTATCAAACAGTCCGTGGTAACGAACTGTAAGTAAGGAGCGAACCGGCTCAATAGTAACCGAAAACGGTTTTGTACTCCGATAGATACATTAAAAGAATGGGATTTTTATGGTGATTTAAAATATATAAGTTTCATCAAGTTGAGTCTTACCCACCAAAAGTTAAGAGCCTGAGAATATCTGTCTTATTTTCGAAAAAAAGGAGAAACACCCTCTAAAAGTCATAGCATCTTAATGAAAATCCCACTATCAGATTCAGCATACCAGAGATCCCTGCTACAGAGGGTTCAAGCTCCTTTCTGCAAAAATGTGGAATTTTGAATTTTTGCCAGAAGAAAGATAACGGGAGCGTGTTTACTTGTTTGTTTTTTTTCTTCCCAGGGGTGATAGCATCGACCCAGTGGTACTAGAATATCGCGGGAGGGCTCATTCTAACGGAAATTAAAAGTTCTAGTGTCCATTTTAAGTGACCAAAAAGATTGGAGGGCAATTAGACCCGCTCTCACGCTCATTTTTTCCCCAAAGTCACCCGATCGAAATTTTGGGATAGCCATTTTGTTTAGCATAGTTGAAAAATCTAATAACTATGTCTTTGAGGATGACATAATCCCCCCCCCAGTCCCCGGGAAAAGGGCTGCAATTTGTGAACTTTGTCCATTGTTTACACATAGCATTGGTTATTGGGAAATATATAGGCATTTTCAGGGGGGATTTTTTTCTGGTTGTGATGGGGTTGGGGGGAGAAGGTTGCGTGGGAGGATTTTTCCACGAAGGAATTTCATGGGGGAAGGGAATTTTCCATGAAGGGGGTTCTGGATTTCCCAGCATTATTTAAAAGACGATAAGAAATTAAATAAAAAAAAAGTTTTTTCAACTGAAAGTAAGAAGCAATTTTGAAACTTAAAACGAACAGAAAATATTACGTATAGGAGGGGGGTTGCCTCTCCTCAATAGCTAACTCTTACACTAAAGTTTTTTTTTTTTTACTTTTAAAAGAGGTTATTATTCTAATTAAACAGCCTTTGTGACTCAGGAGTCATTCTTAAGTAACTTGAACACAAATCAAAGTTAGGTTACAATAAGGTTATTATTAGTTAAAAGAAGGTAAAATTAATATGCAAATTTTGTTTTAATTATTCATGTCCGGTGAGCAAGCTTCAAAACCTGCATTAATTCAAAAACATTCAGAAATTAAATAAAAAAAGTAAGGAGCGACATTAAAACTTAAAACGAACAGAAATTATTCCGTATATGAAAGGGACTGTCTCCTCTTCAACGCCCCGCTCTTTACGGTGAAGTTTGACTCTCCCTCACACCTCTACTTTTTAAAACAATAAAAAGCTTTAGCGTTAAGAGCGGGGCGTTGAGGAGGGGACAGCCCCTTTCATATACGGAATAATTTCAGTTTGTTTTAAGTTTTAATGTTGCTCCTTACTTTCAGTTAAAAAACTTTTTTTATTTAATTTATTAAAAGCATCTACTTTCAATACTTTATTCCATATTTGTCAAAAAAATTTTTGAAAATTGCCCTTCAGAGATTACTGGCAATTTTTTTATATTTACTAGACTTGATCTATAAGACAAGAAACAATTTTGATTTGAAAAAAGGGGAAAACGCCTCCAGTTTAGTTCTTAAGCAGGATGGTTACGGATACTTGGTTTCTGTTTCTTTCTCTTTTTTTGGTGTATTTTCTTTACAATAGTTGACTGAATCAAACGAGTGATATCTCCAGAAGGGCAATTGGAATTGAATTTCACAGTTCTAATGCTCTTTTTAAGCAAGAAAGAGATTGGACTCCAGCAAGTGTCAGTTTCTGCTCTTTTCAGCTGTAAAACAACGGGTTTGGGCTGAATACCGCCAAAATGCTATTGAACGAAAGCTACGAGATAGCTAATCGGTTTATAACTGTTGGAAAGCTTTTTACAAAGCATCCAAGGTTCAAATCCAATGCTGAAAGGTGCAAATATGTCTCTAACCATATAGTCCATACAAAATGAACGGTTATTAACGAATATGTACCTGTAAATTGAAACAGTATCGACAATACTCCAAAGATATGAGGAGCTGATGGATTTTTTTTATCGCTGGGACCTCCAAAAAGTACAAATTATATCCCAAGTACTCGTATTTTGAGAGGTCCTTAAGGTCAATACGGGGCTAGCCACCGCATCCCTAAACCTAGCACGATTGGCGGTAAGGTCTGAACATTTTATGAATTTTGATAATATTGTTAATAACGCGTAAACTAAAATTTAGAGTAAATTGCAATGACTTAGGGTAGGGCATCGAGCTCATTTATAGCATACTTTATGTTGATTCCAAAGCTTTAATGTCGCTCTTTACTTTCGTTTGATAAAACTTTTTTTTATCTATTTAATCAAACTAAAGGCTAATTTCTTTCTCGACCCAAAACAATTACACGATAGGCAGTATCGTCCATAGCTATTTCTATTCAATTTGCACTCCACCCATTCAGTTTTAAATATGGAATTATATTGTACGGTAATAGAACATGGCTTTTAAATGGACGAATGTCAAGGTTGTAGATAAAGGTCACCACATATTTTATTCATAGTAATGCTTAAAATTTGTAATCTAATAGTAATGTCACCCACAGAGATTTATTTGATTATAGTTTCGTAAAATTGAATTGTGCAAGAGGCAATGCAAACTGGTTTTTTATTGCACATTTTAGCGTAGAAATGAGGATTTTTTGTACTATTATCACTTTAACACGAGTTCGACAACTTCTAGGGATAGTGGTTCCCGGGGCAAAATTAACCTCACCTATACTACTCCAAAAAAGTTACACCTGAACCAGAAAGAAACTAATGCCTTTTTAAACAATCTCGGCCAATCCATCCATCTTCCCTTTAAACGCCTCTGAACAAGAGAAAATTGACGCAATAGCTTCCGCTGTAACCAGAAGATTTCGCATGAGAAACAGTATCGGGTGTAGGCAAAGAAACATTTTTGATAAAACTCGGTTGAAAGAGGTTTTTTGTCTTGACAATAAACAATTATGTGATAGGCAATTCTTCTTATAGTGCAATCTATCTAATATGCACTCCACCCATTCAGTTTTAAATATGGAGCTGTATTTTATAATTATACCACATGCCTCATAAAATGGACAAATGTCAAGGCTTATGAATAAAGGTCACTGGCTCACTGCCTATGTTGTTTATATCAGTGCTTAAGTTTGTACCCTAATAGTAAAGCCACCTCCGAAGATTTATACAATTAAACTATTTACTAAATTGAATTCTACACGTGGCAATGAAAAGATGATGTGTTTGTAGGGATTTCAGCATAGAAATGGGAATTGTTTTAATGTCTTTTCGACGCTTGAATATTTATAAGTTTTCGTTGCAACAGAAAGTACTAACATGAAAAGCATCTGGTACAACGCAAAAAGCATCGGGTATATCAACCAACTCATGGTTCACCAAACACATCGTGGTAGCAAACTCTAAGCTAAAAGGAACTCGTGGAAATAGTAATCGAAACTGTAGGAAACGGAAGTTCAATGACAGAAAATACATCAAAAGAACCTGCTTTTCATGGTGACTCGAAATATGCAAAATCTACATAGCTACAAGCCTGAAAGAACTTGGCTAAATTTAGAAAAGGGCAGAGACGCCCCCGAATAGATAAGTGATTTTTATGAGAATTAAACTATCAAATTCAACATTTAGAGCATCTTAAAGCAGAGGTTTGAAACCCTTATCTCCAAAAATGCGAAATTTAGTTTTTTTTTCGAATAGGTGGTCGCAGATGCGTGTTTATCATTTTTTTTTCTTTTTGTATTGTATCAAACAAGTATTTCAGTTCATTCGTACTATTCTGATAAATTCTAGGTCACTTTTTCGAGAAACAAAAGGAATCAATTCATATCAAAGAAGTATTTTCAGCCATTTTGGGGGTTTAAAAAAAACAAACAAAAAAACAGATGAACTTGGTAAAAATTATACCCTGAAACTCCATTATTTCAGAGAACCCTAAAGCGGAGGTTTCGAGCCTTAATCCAGAAAAAAGGCGGGATTTTCTCATTTTCCCCGAAAGGATGGTAACATATATGAGTCATTATTTTTTTTTCTCTCTCTCATTGACGATCACACCGAACCAGTTGTTCTAGAAAGTAAGGAGAGGGCTGATTTGAACGAAGATTAAACATAACTCTTTGAAAATCAAAAGAGGTCATACTACAAGTTGGCATTAACCACAATTTTGCGGCGCAATACTACGCAAAAGTGTTTTGTCTTGAAGAAGACCAAAATAATTGATGTGCTAAAATTAACTTGCTATTCAAAAAAGATGCTAGAACTTTCTGTATGATCCTGCCATTTCTTTGTTACCTGGAACTTTTGACTGGATAAGATCACCCCTGAAGAAATTCCGCAATAGGATTCTATGATAAGCTATATTTGATAGTGTTATTTTCATTAAGATCATTTGCCTTTTTGGAAGTGTGTTTTTTCCAAAAATAGAACAATTTTTTTCAGGCTTTTGACTTTTATGGATAATTTGCTTCTAATAATTTTTTCATTTTCAGAATCAAGCAGTTTGTAGTAATGAATTGTATGTAAGGAACGACCAGGATCAAAAGTAACCAAAACTCTAAAAAAACGGAATTTGATACTAATAGATCTGATTTCAAATATATACGTTTAATCAAGTTTAGTCTTACCCATCAAAAGTTACGAGCCTAAAAAAAATTGGCTTATTTTCGAAAAGGGGAAAAACACCTCCTAAAAGTGATAGAATCTTAATGAAAATCACACAATCAGATTCAGTGTATCAGTAGACCCTACAGTAGAGGCTTCCTATCTAGGAGTAGAGGTAACTCCTATCTAAAAAATTTGAAATTTTGTATTTTTTTCCAGAAGAAAGATCACAGATGCGTGTTTTGTTTTTTGTTGTTGTTTTTTTCCAGGGGTGATCGTAAGTAGTGTGTATGTGCACAGTTTCAAACCTACAGGAAAACCTACAATAATATTGCTGTTGTTTTCAATTACACATGAAAATATACATTGGAATTGCACAAGGAAAACCCATGCTTGAGACACGTTTGGTGGGTATAATCTGGTTTGGTGGGTATAGTCTGGTTTGGTGGGTATAGTCTGGTATAGTTTTTCAAAGAGAGTGAGTATTTGACATTTTTGCAAAAAGGGATAAGGAATTCGCAAATTGGGCACTATGAACGATATTAATTAATGTTTTGAATAATAGGAGTGTGAATGATTCTAATTAGTGATTGGATTGTATGAAGGTGGAGAAAAAAAGGGGTATTAGTGATTGGATAATTTTTAACAAGAAATGACTGAAAAGTGTTTTGGAGGAGATGGGATGATTGTGTACTGTATAATACACAAGTGATGGTTTGCACAGTGTTGTCAATTTTAAATAGTTTAGAAATAAAAAAATTAACAAGAAATGACTGAAAAGTGTTTTGAGGGAGTTGAGTTGCAAGAGGGTTGAGTTGCACGAGGGTTCAGTTACATGCGGATTCAGTTACACGGGGATTAGTTAAATGGGGTCGAGTTGCACGAGGGTTTAGTAGCATGGAGGTTCAGTTGTACGGGGTTTCGGTTATACAGGGGTTCAGTTACATGGGGGGTTCAGTTGCACGGGGGTTTAGTTAAATGAGGCTTGAGTTGCATGGGGGTTGAGTTGCACGAGGGTTCAGTTGCACGGGGGTTCAGTTACATGCGGATTCAGCTACACGGGGATTAGTTAAATGCGGTTGAGCTGCATAGTCTCGTTGGAAAAAATTGGAGTTCATACTTAAGCGGTTCTATTAAGAGCTATTGCTATGAAAATGGCTCATTTTTGAATCAAAACTATGCTTTTCCGACTGAAGATACACATTTGAATCAGAAAATGTGAAAATGTATACAATTGAAACAGAGAAGTGTATTTTGACGATATTTTCTATATTTTCGACTGAAAAATAGGAGTTCACGCTTAAAAAGTTCTATTAAGAGCTATTTTTATGGAAATGCTTTTACAATCGGAAATGTTCGATTAACATTTGCAAAAAGGGGTAATGGGATTTGCGAATTGGAGGAGATGGGGTGATTGTGTACTGTATAATACACAAGTGATGTTTTGGAGAGTATTGTCAATTTAAAATAGTTTAGAAATAAAAAAAAATTAACAAGAAATGACTGAAAAGTGTTTTGAGGGAGTTGAGTTGCACGAGGGTTGAGTTGCACGAGGGTTCAGTTAAGGGGGTACAGTTACACGGGGGTTTAGTTAAATGGGGTCGAGTTGCACGAGGGTTTAGTAGTACGAGGGTTCAGTAGCACGGGGGTTCAGTTGTACGGGGTTTCGGTTATACAGGGGTTCAGTTACATGGGGGGTTCAGTTGCACGGGGGTTTAGTTAAATGGGGCTTGAGTTGCACGGGAGTTGAGTTGCACGAGGGTTCAGTTGCACGGGGATTCAGTTAGCTGCAGATTCAGTTACACGGGGATTAGTTAAATGCGGTTGAGTTGCATAGTCTCCTTGGAAAAAATTGGAGTTCATACTTAAACAGTTCTATTAAGAGCTATTGCTATGGTAATGATTCATTTTTGAATCAAAACTATGCTTTTCTGACTGAAGATACACATTTGAATCAGAAAATGTGAAAATGTACACAATTGAAACAGAGAAGTGTGTTTTGACGATATTTTCTATAATTTCGTCTGAAAAATAGGAGTTCACGCTTAAAAAGTTCTATTAAGAGCTATTTTTATGGAAATGCTTTTACAATCGGAAATGTTTGATTAACATTTGCAAAAAAGGGGTAATGGGATCTGCGAATTGGAGGAGATGGGGTGATTGTGTACTGTATAATACACAAGTGATGTTTTGGAGAGTATTGTCAATTAAAAATAGTTTAGAAATAAAAAAAAATTAACAAGAAATGGCTGAAAAGTGTTTTTAGGGAGATGGGTTGCATGGAGGGTTGAGTTGCACGATGGGTTCAGTTAAAGGGGGTACAGTTACACGGGGGTTTAGTTAAATGGGGTCGAGTGGCACGAGGGTTTAGTAGTACGAGGGTTCAGTAGCAAGGGGGTTCAGTTGTACGGGGTTTCGGTTATACAGGGGTTCAGTTACATGGGGGGTTCAGTTGCACGGGGGTTTAGTTAAATGGGGGTTGAGTTGCACGGGAGTTGAGTTGCACGAGGGTTCAGTTGCACGGGGGTTCAGTTACATGCGAATTCAGTTACACGGGGATTAGTTAAATGCGGTTGAGTTGCATAGTCTCGTTGGAAAAAATTGGAGTTCATACTTAAACAGATGGAAAAATGGTACTTGTTAAATATTCGGGTAGACATACGACTAAGAAACACTTCACTATAAATAAGGCTATCGTGTTTTTCCGAACTTTCTAGGGCGGGGGTAACTATTTAGTTTAAATAATTCTAGGAGGAATTGAGTTTTATGGCTGGTGTGGAAAAATGGTACTTGTTAAATATTCGGGTAGACATACGACTAAGAAATGCTTCACTATAAATAAGGCTATCGTGTTTTCCCGAACTTTCTAGGGCGGGGGTAACTATTTAGTTTAAATAATTCTAGGAGGAATTGAGTTTTATGGATGGTATGGAAAAATGGTACTTGTTAAATATTCGGGTAAACATACGACTAAGAAACGCTTCACTATAAATAAGGCTATCGTGTTTTTCCGAACTTTCTAGGGCGGGGGTAACTACTTAGTTTAAATAATTCTAGGAGGAATTGAGATTTATGGATGGTATGGAAAAATGGTACTTGTTAAACATTCGGGTAAACATACGACTAAGAAACGCTTCACTATAAATAAGGCTATTGTGTTTTTCTGAACTTTCTAGGGTGAGGGTAACTATTTAGTTTAAATAATTCTAGGAGGAATTGAGTTTTATGGATGGTATGAAAAAATGGTACTTGTTAAATATTCGGGTAAACATACGACTAAGAAACACTTCACTATAAATAAGGCTATTGTGTTTTTCCAAACTTTCTAGGGCGGGGGTAACTATTTAGTTTAAATAATTCTAGGAGGAATTGAGTTTTGTGGCTGGTGTGGAAAAATGGTACCTGTTAAATATTCGGGTAGACATACGACTAAGAAACGCTTCACTATAAATAAGGCTATTGTGTTTTTCTGAACTTTCTAGGGCGAGGGTAAGTATTTAGTTTAAATAATTCTAGAAACAGGTGACTTGAAATGCTTCATTAGAAATAGTTTATTGCTAATGATACCTCCTCGACAGATATTTGTTTTTTTTGTATTTTATAGCTATTAGACAAACGTTGCTCTGTGTTTGTCACACCAACTAGTAAATATTTATCGGGGTTTTATTTTTTCTGTTCAATTATTTTCAGTGTGAGCCAATATAATTACCTCATTCTTTTATTCTAACTTAACTTGTAGGAATAGGACTTCTAGAACAAGGATTCATTCCCTCGACTAACTCAGTTTATTCATGTATAATGGTGAACAAAAGACTATTAATTCTCCGTATTCTTCTTCTTCTTATCTAGCTAAACGTTGCGCTGTGTTTGTCACACCAACTAGTAAATATTTATCGGGCTTTTATTTTTTCCCGTTCAATTATTTTCACTGTAATCAAATATAATGCTAGGGGGAGTAAAAATGGTAGTTATTTAGTACCCGGTAAACAGGTGACTTGATATGCTTCATTAGAAGTAGGTTATTGCTAATGATACCTCCTCGACCGATATTTTTATGGCTCTAACAAATGTACTCTATGCTTGCCCAGAGACACGATGTGGCTTTCCCACTATTGCTCTATGGCCGGTTATCGACACTACCTAGTTTATTGCATGTATTACATCAGTATTTTTTACGCAGTGGAACGATAAACACATAAGTCATATCTTAAAAAAAAAGTGAAGATGGAGCATTTTAATAAATTTTGTTCACATAACAAGGTTATTGTAGCATTGAATGCCGACAAGGAGAAGTATTTAAACTATGAAACAAGTACAAGTGGTAGCACTATTGGAAATGTATGCATGCACACTCATGACAGTAAGGAATTAAATTTCTTTGGAATACCGAAAAAATTCAACTCTTATGTTGGTGGTTATGCGAGATTGAGATCTCCAGAGATGATTGCACTCAAAGAGAATGCCAACATAAAAATAATCGTTGATGATAGAGGACAACTCCTTGCTACTGTTGCAGGTAACACATTACCTACTGATACATCCAATCGTCACCTTTCGGGTATTAGTATTCAACGGAAGATCAATAAAAGAAAGGCCTACTCTTCTACTAATATTGTAAACCATATCTTGTCTACGTGCCGAAACTGTTACCTGTGTAAAAATAATGTGATAATAGACAGTGAAATTGCCAGAAAAATAAAAAGGGAATTGTCAGAAAATATCACTAAGGAATATAAAGATGAATCGATGAAAAACAAAGCACCAGCAAACGTTACTGCCATTGATCAAACAGTCAATGAACCAAATAATACCAAAGACGAAAAGCATATTGAGCCTATTGATGTGACACCAGTAAAAATTGTGTATGACGCAAAATGGAATAATGATTATTCTAGTGATTACGCACTAAGAGAAGACAATAACTACAATATCAAGAGAGAACATGGTGAACTATTTTATGGAACAGATTCTAAATATCCAAAGTTAATCATCGATATTAATAATGTATCATAATATATTTTTTGTATTAATATTCTACATAGCATTATTTCATTAAAAATATATTATGCATTACATTGTTATGTGTTCATTATTTTTAGAGTAAGCTAGCATATCAAACGTTTAGAATGTCTAATAACACGTCGGAGATGTAAGAAAAGGAATTTGCATACATCAATTGTCAAACACATGGAATAACATTCACAAAATCTTCGTATCAGAATGAATAAATTATTTATCAGCATCCGTTGTTGGATATGTCATTATGAAAAAAAATTGTAAGTAAGTAAGTAACAAACTCTTTCTTGAATTCACCTCTTGGATACATAATACAGAAATTTCATTAATGAAATTATGAAAAAAAATTGTAAGTAAGTAACAAACTCTTTCTTGAATTCACCTCTTGGATACACAATACAGAAATTCCATTTCAGGAAATTATGAAAAAAAAATTGTAAGTAAGTAACAAACTCTTTCTTGAAGTCACCTCTTGGATACACCATGCAGATATTTCATTTAAGAAATTATCAAAAAATTGTAAGTAAGTAACAAACTCTTTCTTGAATTCACCTCTTGGATACACAATACAGAAATTTCATTAAGGAAATTATGAAAAAAAAATTGTAAGTAAGTAACAAACTCTTTCTTGAAGTCACCTCTTGGATACACAATGCAGAAATTTCATTTAAGAAATTATCAAAAAATTGTAAGTAATTAGCAAATTCTTTCTTGAATTCGTCTCCTGGATAAATAAAAAAGACATTTCATTCAAGAAATTATGACAACATTCTAAGTAAGTAACAAACTCTTTCTTGAAGTCACCTCTTGGACACACAATGCAGAAACTTCATTTAAGAAACTATGAAAAAATTGTAAGTAAGTAAGTAACAAATTCTTTCTTGAAGTCACCTCTTGGATACACAATACAGAAATTTCATTAAAGAAATTATGAAAAAATTGTAAGTAAGTAGCAAATTCTTTCTTGAATTCGCCTGCTGGATAAACAAAAAGACATTTCGTTCAAGAAATTATAACAAAATTCTAAGTAAGTAACAAACTCTTTATGGCTTTCACGTCTTAGATACACGATGTAGAAATTTCATTCAAGAAATTATAAAAAATTCTCATTAAGTAACAATTTCTTTCTTGAAGTCCCCTCTTGGATACACAATACGGAAATTTCATTCATGAAATTATGAAAATATTTTTAAGTAAGTAACAAAATCTTTATTGATTTCACCTCTTGGATACACAATACAGATACTGCATTCAAGAAATTATGAAAAAATCGCAAGTAAGTAACAAACTCTTTATTGTTTTCTCCTCCTGGATATACAATACGGAAATACCATTCAATAAATTATGAAAAAATTTTAAGCAAGTAACAAACTCTTTCCTGAACTCACCTCTTGGACACCCAATGCAGAAACTTCATTTAAGTAACTATGAAAAAATTGTAAGTAAGTAACAAATTCTTTCTTGAATTCCCCTCTTGGATAAACAAAAAAGTCATTTCATTCAAGAAATTATGACAAAATTCTAAGTAAATAATAAACCCTTTCTTGAATTCGCCATTGGGATGCACAATACAGAAATTTAATTCAGGAAATTATGAAAAACATTGCAAACAAACTCTTTCTTGAACTCGCTTCCTGGACAGACAATACAGCAATTTCACTCAAGAAATTATGAAAAAATTGTAAGTAAGTAGCAAACTGTTTCTTGAATTCTCCTCCTGGATGCACAATACAGATATTTCATTCAATAAATTATAAAAAATTGTAAGTAAGTAACAAACTCTTTCTTGAATACACCTCTTGGATACACAATACGGAAATTTCATTCAAGAAATTATGAGACAATTCTAAGTAAGTAACAATCTCTTTCTTGAAGTCCCCTCTTGGATACGCAATACGATATGGAAATTTCATTCAAGAAATTATGAGAAAATTCCAGGTAAGTGACGATCTCTTTCTCGAAGTCCCCGTTTGGATACACAATACGGAAATTTCCTTCAAGAAATTATAAAAAAAATTGAAAGTAAGTAACAAACTCTTTATTGATTTCAACTCTTGGATACAAAAAAAAGATATTTCATTCAAGAAATTATGACAAAATTCTAAGTAAGTAACAAACTCATTCTTGAATTCGCCGTTTGCATGCACAATACAGAAATTTCATTCTAAGGGACCTCTACACGTGATTAAATACGTTTTGAAACTACATGCTATTTACGAGGTTACGTGCACGCACGTAATCTCGTCTAAATTAACCTTAAAAAATGAAATAAAGCTATGTCGACTTTGCATGTCTCTCTCACTATGTATGTGCCGTCGCGGTGTGTAACCAATCACCAATCAAGTTAACGTATATTGAGCAACCTCCGTTGTCTCTGATTGGCCCCTCAAAAATGGGTGTTGTCTAAAGAACCAGTCTGGTTGAGAAAGTGGAGTTGAAAAAAAAATGTGTGGGGAATCCCCGTTCGTACTGCTCACTTTTTTGCAATGTGTAGGAACCAGTGGGGAATCCCCGCTCGTTTGGAAAGGTAGTAAGGAAAGGCAAGCAAATAGCATGTAGTTTCAAAACGTATTTAATCACGTGTAGAGGTCCCTTAGAATGAAATTTCTGTATTGTGCATGCAAACGGCGAATTCAAGAATGAGTTTGTTACTTACTTAGAATTTTGTCATAATTTCTTGAATGAAATTTCCATATCGTATTGCGTATCCAAACGGGGACTTCGAGAAAGAGATCGTCACTTACCTGGAATTTTCTCATAATTTCTTGAATGAAATTTCCATATCGTATTGCGTATCCAAGAGGGGACTTCAAGAAAGAGATTGTTACTTACTTAGAATTTTCTCATAATTTCTTGAATGAAATTTCCGTATTGTGTATCCAAGAGGTGCATTCAAGAAAGAGTTTGTTACTTACTTACAATTTTTTTTTATAATTTATTGAATGAAATATCTGTATTGTGCATCCAGGAGGAGAATTCAAGAAACAGTTTGCTACTTACTTTCAATTTTTTCATAATTTCTTGAGTGAAATTGCTGTATTGTCTGTCCAGGAAGCTAGTTCAAGAAAGAGTTTGTTTGCAATGTTTTTCATAACTTCCTGAATTAAATTTCTGTATTGTGCATCCCAATGGCGAATTCAAGAAAGGGTTTGTTATTTACTTAGAATTTTGTCATAATTTCTTGAATGAAATGACTTTTTTGTTTATCCAAGAGGGGAATTCAAGAAAGAATTTGTTACTTACTTGCAATTTTTTCATAGTTACTTAAATGAAGTTTCTGCATTGTGTGTCCAAGAGGTGAGTTCAGGAAAGAGTTTGTTACTTGCTTACAATTTTTTCATAATTTATTGAATGAAGTTTCCGTATTGTATATCCAGGAGGAGAAAACAATAAAGAGTTTGTTACTTACTTGCGATTTTTTCATAATTTCTTGAATGAAGTATCTGCATTGTGTATCCAAGAGGTGAAATCAATAAAGATTTTGTTACTTACTTACAAATATTTTCATAATTTCATGAATGAAATTTCCGTATTGTGTATCCAAGAGGGGACTTGAAGAAAGAAATTGTTACTTAATGAGAATTTTTTATAATTTCTTGAATGAAATTTCTACATCGTGTATCTAAGACGTGAAAGCCATAAAGAGTTTGTTATTTACTTAGAATTTTGTTATAATTTCTTGAACGAAATGTCTTTTTGCTTATCCAGCAGGCGAATTCAAGAAAGAATTTGCTACTTACTTACAATTTTTTTCATAATTTCTTTAATGAAATTTCTGTATTGTGTATCCAAGAGGTGACTTCAAGAAAGAATTTGTTACTTACTTACTTACAATTTTTTCATAGTTTCTTAAATGAAGTTTCTGCATTGTGTGTCCAAGAGGTGACTTCAAGAAAGAGTTTGTTACTTACTTAGAATTTTGTCATAATTTCTTGAATGAAATGTCTTTTTTATTTATCCAGGAGACGAATTCAAGAAAGAATTTGCTACTTACTTACAATTTTTTGATAATTTCTTAAATGAAATTTCTGCATTGTGTATCCAAGAGGTGACTTCAAGAAAGAGTTTGTTACTTACTTACAATTTTTTTTTCATAATTTCCTTAATGAAATTTCTGTATTGTGTATCCAAGAGGTGAATTCAAGAAAGAGTTTGTTACTTACTTACAATTTTTTGATAATTTCTTAAATGAAATTTCTGCATTGTGTATCCAAGAGGTGACTTCAAGAAAGAGTTTGTTACTTACTTACAATTTTTTTTTCATAATTTCCTGAAATGGAATTTCTGTATTGTGTATCCAAGAGGTGAATTCAAGAAAGAGTTTGTTACTTACTTACAATTTTTTCATAATTTCTTTAATGAAATTTCTGTATTGTGTATCCAAGAGGTGAATTCAAGAAAGAGTTTGTTACTTACTTACTTACAATTTTTTTCATAATGACATATCCAACAACGGATGCTGATAAATAATTTATTCATTCTGATACGAAGATTTTGTGAATGTTATCCCATGTGTTTGACAATTGATGTATGCAAATTCCTTTTCTTACATCTCCGACGTTTTATTAGACATTCTAAACGTTTGATATGCTAGCTTACTCAAAAATAATGAACACATAACAATGTAATGCATAATATATTTTTAATGAAATAATGCTATGTAGAATATTAATACAAAAATATATTATGATACATTATTAATATCGATGATTAACTTTGGATATTTAGAATCTGTTCCATAAAATAGTTCACCATGTTCTCTCTTGATATTGTAGTTATTGTCTTCTCTTAGTTCGTAATCACTAGAATAATCATTATTCCATTTTGCCTCATACACAATTTTTACTGGTGTCACATCAATAGGCTCAATATGCTTTTCGTCTTTGGTATTATTTGGTTCATTGACTGTTTGATCAATGGCAGTAACGTTTGCTGGTGTTTTGTTTTTCATCGATTCATCTTTATGTTCCTTAGTGATATTTTCTGACAATGCCCTTTTTATTTTTCTGGCAATTTCACTGTCTATTATCACATTATTTTTACACAGGTAACAGTTTCGGCACGTAGACAAGATATGGTTTACAATATTAGTAGAAGAGTGGGCCTTTCTTTTATTGATCTTCCGTTGAATGCTAATACCCGAAAGGTGACGATTGGATGTATCAGTAGGTAATGTGTTACCTGCAACAGTAGCAAGGAGTTGTCCTCTATCATCAACGATTATTTTTATTTTGGCATTCTCTTTGAGTGCAATCATCTCTGGAGATCTCAATCTCGCATAACCACCAACATAAGAGTTGAATTTTTTCGGTATTCCAAAGAAATTTAATTCCTTACTGTCATGACTGTGCATGCATACATTTCCAATAGTGCTACCACTTGTACTTGTTTCATAGTTTAAATAATTCTCCTTGTCGGCATTCAATGCTACAATAACCTTGTTATGTGAACAGAATTTATTAAAATGCTCCATCTTCACTTTTTTTTAAAGATATGACTTATGTCTTTATCGTTCCACTGCGTAAAAAATACTGATTTAATACATTCAATAAACTAGGTAGTGTCGATAACCGGCCATAGAGCAATAGTGGGAAAGCCACATCGTGTCTCTGGGCAAGCATAGAGTACAATTGTTAGAGCCATAAAATATCTGTCGAGGAGGTATCATTAGCAATAACCTACTTCTAATAAAGCATATCAAGTCACCTGTTTACCGGTACTAAATAACTACCATTTTTACTCCCCATAGCATTATATTGGCTTACACTGAAAATAATTGAACGGGAAAAAATAAAAGCCCGATAAATATTTACTAGTTGGTGTGACAAACACAGCGCAACGTTTAGCTAGATAAGAAGAAGAAGAATACGGAGAATTAATAGTCTTTTGTTCACCATTATACATGAATAAACTGATTTAGTCGAGGGAATGAATGCTTATTCTAGAAGTCCTATTCCTACAAGTTAAGTTAGAATAAAAGAATGAGGTAATTATATTGGCTCACACTGAAAATAATTGAACAGAAAAAAATAAAACCCCGATAAATATTTACTAGTTGGTGTGACAAACACAGAGCAACGTTTGGCTAATAGCTATAAAATACAAAAAAAAACAAATATCTGTCGAGGAGGTATCATAAGCAATAAACTATTTCTAATGAAGCATTTCAAGTCACCTGTTTCTAGAATTATTTAAACTAAATACTTACCCTCGCCCTAGAAAGTTCAGAAAAACACAATAGCCTTATTTATAGTGAAGCGTTTCTTAGTCGTATGTCTACCCGAATATTTAACAGGTACCATGTTTCCACACCAGCCACAAAACTCAATTCCTCCTAGAATTATTTAATCTAAATAGTTACCCCCGCCCTAGAAAGTTCGGAAAAACACAATAGCCTTATTTATAGTGAAGTGTTTCCTAGTCGTATGTTTACCCGAATATTTAACAAGTACCATTTTTCCATACCATCCATAAAACTCAATTCCTCCTAGAATTATTTAAACTAAATAGTTACCCTCGCCCTAGAAAGTTCAGAAAAACACAATAGCCTTATTTATAGTGAAGCGTTTCTTAGTCGTATGTTTACCCGAATATTTAACAAGTACCATTTTTCCATACCATCCATAAAACTCAATTCCTCCTAGAATTATTTAAACTAAATAGTTACCCCCGCCCTAGAAAGTTCGGAAAAACACGATAGCCTTATTTATAGTGAAGCGTTTATAGAAAATCTAATATAGAAAATCTTATTTATAGAAAATCTAATAACTATGTTTTTGAGGGCGACTTAATCCCCCAGAGTCCCTGGATCAAGGGCTGCAAGTTATGAACTTGGCCCATTATATAAAATAGTATTGGTTATTGTGAAGTATAGCCTATAGCCTACACACATTTTCAGGAGGGATTTGTTCCGGTGGGGGGTCGGGGGGAGGGGGTTATGTGTGAGGATCTTTCCATGAATGATATTTTCATGGGGAAGGGAGATTTATATGAAGGGGGCACCGGATTTCCCAGCATTATGAAAAAAATGACCAGAAATTAAATAAAAAAAACAAGTTTTTTCAACTGAAAGTAAGGAGCAACATTAAAACTTAAAACAAACAGAAATCATTATGTATATGAGGGGGTTCACCCCCTCAAGGTCAATACCTCACTGTTTACGCTATAGTTTTTTTTTAGTACATTCAAAAGAGCTATCTATTTTGATTAAACGGCCTTTGGGATTCAGGGGTCATTCTTAAAGAATTGGAACAAAATTCGAACTTAAGTAGAGATGCCTTATTGACTCATGACCCTCACCCCTGCTGCCACCTACAACTTTTTTTACATAATTTATGTCTGTTTTATGGTTGTTGTCAGTGAGAATGAAAAAACAGGAATTTTCTCACTTTGATGGATGTTTCCTTGGATGGTTATGTGTGTTGGTCAATTTTTTTGATGTTTTTCATGGATGTCAACAGTAATTTATGTCTGTTTTATGGTTTTTGTCAGTGAGAATGGAAAAACAGTATTTTTCTCACTTGAAAAAACAGGAATTTTCTCACATTGATGGTTGTTTCATGGACGGTTATGTGTGTTGGTCCATTTATTTGATGTTTTTCATGGATGTCAACATCGATTTATGTCTGTTTTATGGTTTTTGTCAGTGAGAATTTGAAAAACAGGAATTTTCTCACTTTGATGGATGTTTTCTTGGATGGTTATGTGTGTTGGTCAATTTATTTGATGTTTTTCATGGATGTCAACAGTAATTTATGTCTGTTTTATGGTTTTTGTCAGTGAGAATGGAAAAACAGTATTTTTCTCACTTGAAAAAACAGGAATTTTCTCACATTGATGGTTGTTTCATGGACGGTTATGTGTGTTGGTCAATTTATTTGATGTTTTTCATGGATGTCAATATCGATTTATGTCTGTTTTATGGTTTTTGTCAGTGAAAATGAAAAAACCGGAACTTTCTCACTTTGATGGATTATTGAGTCTAATGGGGACAGGTCAATGACACTTCCTTCAAGGTCGATGTTGTTGTTGTTGTTGTTTTGGCCATGTGCATAGAGTCATTAGGGAGAACACGTGGTTAATTAAAACGATTGGGAATTTGGAACACCTGTGCTGTCAGTCATTAATCAAATTGTTTCCGGACAAAGTTTAATAATGTCTGACAGGTACTGTCAATCATTAATCAAATTGTTTCCAGGCGAAGTTTAATAATGTCTGACAGGTGATGTCAAGATTGATTGATATATCACGAAATGGGAACTAATTTGTTGTTTCTAAGGGGAATTATTGATTCACGATAGGGGAATTAATTGTTGTTTCTAAGGGGAATTATTGATTCAAGAAAGGGGAAGAGATATATTGATTGCGTAATCGAAGGGAGAGAATTCCCGAGAAATTGATTACATAATCGGTAGAACCCTATAAGGAGCTCGTGACGGGAATCCATTTATGGGCATAGAATGACGTAGTCAACTAGACAAATGGATTTCTGAGAAATTGATTACATAATCGGTAGAACCCTATCAGGAGGTCCTGACGGGAATCCATTTATGGGCATAGAATGACGTAATCAACTAGGACAAATGGATTTCTGAGAAATTGATTACATAATCGGTAGAACCCTATCAGAAGGTCATGACGGGAATTCATTTATGGGCATAGAATGACGTTATCGACTAAGACAAGCAAGTTACTTTCTTAATATCCCTCCTAAACCCATTTTGCAACTTGAAGTGCTTATCTTTTTCACTCACAACTATACTTTACAGCTTTTTGGTTACCTCAACACCAAGAAATACCTTTCAAAGACCATTTCAGAGCAAGTTACTTTCTTAATGTCCCTCCTAAACCCATTTTCCAACTTGAAGTACTTATCTTTTTCACCCACAACTATACTTTACAGCTTTTTGGATACCTCAACACCAAGAAATACTTTTCAAAGACCATTTCAGAGCAAGTTACTTTCTTAATGTCCCTCCTAAACCCATTTTGCAACTTGAAGTACTTATCTTTTTCACCCACAACTATACTTTACAGCTTTTTGAGTGTCCCAACACCAAGAAATACTTTTCAAAGACCATTTCAGAGCAAGTTACTTTCTTAATGTCCCTCCTAAACCCATTTTCCAACTTGAAGTACTTATATTTTTCATCCACAACTATACTTTACAGCTTTTTGGATACCTCAACACCAAGAAATACCTTTCAAAAGGCATTTCAGAGCAAGTTACTTTCTTAATGTCCCTCCTAAACCCATTTTCCAACTTGAAGTACTTATATTTTTCATCCACAACTATACTTTACAGCTTTTTGGATACCTCAACACCAAGAATTACCTTTCAAAAGGCATTTCAGAGCAAGTTACTTTCTTAATGTCCCTCTTAAACCCCTTTTCCAACTTGAAGTACTTATCTTTTTCATCCACAACTATACTTTACAGCTTTTTGAATGCTCCAACACCAAGCAATACTTTTTCAAATGCATTTCAGAACAAGTTCTTTTCTTGATATGCTTCTTAAAGCAATTTTACAAATTCTAAATTTTTCCATAGTAGATAGGAAAAGCTATATCATAGCTGTGAATATTTTCTCGAAAGATAAGCAGTTCTATTTCAATTTTAAATTTTCTCAATGAAGTGAAGAAAAGTTCAAGTTCTCTTCTGAATTTTCTCAATGAAAAAGAAATTAGTTTTTATTCAATTCTATTTTTCCAAATAATATAAAAATTTTCCACTTTAGTTCAGATTTTTCTCAAAGGGATGAAAAATTTAAATTACTATTCCAAATTTTCTCAACGAAGTGAAGAAAAGTTCAAGTTCTCTTCTGAACTTCACCAAAGAACACACTTCAATTCTAATTTCTCCAGAGAAAACAAAAATCTTCCACTTTAGTTCTTTATTTCACAAAGACATAAAGAAATTTAAAGTTCAATTCTAATTTTTCGGTGGAAGATAGAAAAAGTAATACCATACTTGTGAATATTTTCACGGAAGATAAAAAGTTCTAGTTCAATTTAAAATTTTCTCAACGAAGTCAAGGAAAGTTCAAGTTCTCTTCTGAATTTTCTCAATGAAAAAGAAATTAGTCATTGATCATTTCTATTTTTCCAAATAATATAAAAATTTTCCACTTTAGTTCCGATCTGTCTCGAAGAGATGAAAAATTTAAAATACTGTTCCAAATTTTTCACAGAAGATAAAAAAGTTCAAGTTCTCTTCGGAATTTTACCAAAGAACACAATTGAATTCTAATTTCTCCAGAGAAAACAAAAATCTTCCACTTCAGTTCTTTATTTCACAAAGACATAAAGAAATTTAAAGTTCAATTTAAAATTTTCTCAACGAAGTGAAGAAAAGTTCAAGTTCTCTTCTGAACTTTACCAAAGAACAAACTTCAATTCTAATTTCTCCAGAGAAAACAAAAATCTTCCACTTCAGTTCTTTATTTCACAAAGACATAAAGAAATTTAAAGTTCAATTCTAATTTTTCGGTGGAAGATAGAAAAAGTAATACCATACTTGTGAATATTTTCACGAAAGATAAAAAGTTCTAGTTCAATTTTAAATTTTCTCAACGAAGTGAAGAAAAGTTCAAGTTCTCTTCTGAACTTTACCAAAGAACACACTTCAATTCTAATTTCTCCAGAGAAAACAAAAATCTTCCACTTCAATTCTTTATTTTACAAAGACATAAAGAAATTTAAAGTTCAATTCTAATTTTTCGGTGGAAGATGGAAAAAGTAATACCATACTTGTGAATATTTTCAGGGAAGATAAAAAGTTCTAGTTTAATTTAAAATTTTTGTCAACGAAGTCAAGGAAAGTTCAAGTTCTCTTTTGAATTTTCTCAATGAAGTAGAAATTAGTCATTAATCATTTCTATTTTTCCAAATAATATAAAAATTTTCCACTTTAGTTCAAATCTGTCTCGAAGAGATGAAAAATTTAAAATACTCTTCCAAATTTTTCACAGAAGATAAAAAAGTTCAAGTTCTCTTCGGAATTTTACCAAAGAACACAATTAAATTCTAATTTCTCCAGAGAAAATAAAAATCTTCCACTTCAGTTCTTTATTTCACAAAGACATAAAGAAATTTAAAGTTCAATTTAAAATTTTCTCAACGAAGTGAAGAAAAGTTCAAGTTCTCTTCTGAACTTTACCATACTTGTGAATATTTTCCCAGAAGATAAAAAGTTCTAGTTCAATTTAAAATTTTCTCAACGAAGTGAAGAAAAGTTCAAGTTCTCTTCTGAATTTTACCAAAGAACACAATTAAATTCTAATTTCTCCGGAGAAAAACAAAAATCTTCCACTTCAGTTCTTTTTTTCACAAAGACATAAAGAAATTTAAAGTTCAATTCTAATTTTTCGGTGGAAGATAGAAAAAGTAATACCATACTTGTGAATGTTTTCACGGAAGATAAAAAGTTCTAGTTCAATTTTAAATTTTCTCAACGAAGTGAAGAATAGTTCAAGTTCTCTTCTGAACTTTACCAAAGAACACACTTCAATTCTAATTTCTCCAGAGAAAACAAAAATCTTCCACTTCAGTTCTTTATTTCACAAAGACATAAAGAAATTTAAAGTTCAATTCTAATTTTTCGATGGAAGATAGAAAAAGTAATACCATACTTGTGAATATTTTCCCAGAAGATAAAAAGTTCTAGTTCAATTTAAAATTTTCTCAACGAAGTCAAGGAAAGTTCAAGTTCTCTTCTGAATTTTCTCAATGAAAAAGAATTATTCATTGATCATTTCTATTTTTCCAAATAATATAAAAATTTTCCACTTTAGTTCAGATCTGTCTCGAAGAGATGAAAAATTTAAAATACTCTTCCAAATTTTTCACAGAAGATAAAAAAGTTCAAGTTCTTTTCGGAATTCAGAATTGAGTTCAAGTTCTTTTCGAAAATTCAGAATTGAGTTAACTTTTTTCTCTTCTTTAAGAAAATTCAGAAGAGAACTTGAACAATTTGCACTTCTTCGAGAAAACTCAGAATTAAAGTGGAGTTCCTTATCTTCATGTTGAATATTCACAATCAATGTATAACTTTTTCTATCTTCTATGAAAAATTTGGAACAGAACTTTAAATTTTTCATCTCTTTGAGAAAAATCAGAACTGAATTTAAGAAAAATTATAAATAAAGTGAAACTTTTGATCTTCATGGAAAACAATCACAGTCATAGTATTACTTTTTCTATCTTCCATCTAAAAATTTAGAATAGAACTTTAAATTTCTTTATTTCTTTGGGGAACTAAAACTGAAGTGGAAGATTTTTATTTTCTCTGGAGAAATTAGAATTGAAGTGTGTTCTTTGCTAAAGTTCAGAAGAAAACTTGAACTTTTCTTCACTTCGTTGAGAAAATTTTAAATTGAACTAGAACTTTTTATCTTCCGGGAAAATATTCACAAGTATGGTATTACTTTTTCTATATTCCACCGAAAAATTTAGAATTGAACTTTAAATTTCTTTATGTCTTTTGTCAAATAAAGAACTGAAGTGGAATATTTTTATTTTCTCTGGTGAAATTAGAAATGAATTGTGTTCTTTAGTAAAATTCAGAAGAGAACTTGAACTTTTCTTCACTTCCTTGAGAAAATTTTAAATTGAACTAGAACTTTTTATCTTCCGGGAAAATATTCACAAGTATGGTATTACTTTTTCTATCTTCCACCGAAAAATTTAGAATTGAACTTTAAATTTCTTTATGTCTTTGTGAAATAAAGAACTTAAGTGGAAGATTTTTATTTTCTCTGTAGAAATTAGAATTGAATTGTGTTCTTTGGTAAAATTCAGTAGAGAACATGAACTTTTCTTCACTTCACTGAGAAAATTTTAAATTGAACTAGAACTTTTTATCTTCCGTGAAAATAATCACAAGTATGGTATTACTTTTTCTATCTCCCACCGAAAAATTTAGAATTGAACTTTAAATTTCTTTATGTCTTTGTGAAATAAAGAACTGAAGTGGAAGATTTTTGTTTTCTCTGGAGAAATTAGAATTGAAGTGTGTTCTTTGGTAAAGTTCAGAAGAGAACTTGAACTTTCCTTGACTTCGTTGAGAAAATTTTAAATTGAACTAGAACTTTTTATCTCCCGTGAAAATATACACAAGTATGGTATTACTTTTTCTATCTTCCATCGAAAAATTAGAATTGAACTTTAAATTTCTTTATATCTTTGTGAAATAAAGAACTGAAGTGGAAGATTTTTGTTTTCTCTGGAGAAATTAGAATTGAAGTGTGTTCTTTGGTAAAGTTCAGAAGAGAACTTGAACTTTTCTTCACTTCGTTGAGAAAATTTTAAATTGAACTAGAACTTTTTATCTTCCAGGAAAATATTCACAAGTATGGTATTACTTTTTCTATCTTCCACCGAAAAGTTTAGAATTGAACTTTAAATTTCTTTATGTCTTTGTGAAATAAAGAACTGAAGTGGAAGATTTTTATTTTCTCTGGAGAAATTAGAATTGAATTGTGTTCTTTGGTAAAATTCCGAAGAGAACTTGAACCTTTTTATGTTCTGTGAAAAATTTGGAAGAGTATTTTAAATTTTTCATCTCTTCGAGACAGATCTGAACTAAAGTGGAAAATTTTTATATTATTTGGAAAAATAGAAATGATCAATGACTAATTTCTTTTTCATTGAGAAAATTCAGAAGAGAACTTGAACTTTCCTTGACTTCGTTGAGAAAATTTTAAATTGAACTAGAACTTTTTATCTTCTGGGAAAATATTCACAAATATGGTATTACTTTTTCTATCTTCCATCGAAAAATTAGAATTGAACTTTAAATTTCTTTATGTCTTTGTGAAATAAAGAACTGAAGTGGAAGATTTTTGTTTTCTCTGGAGAAATTAGAATTGAAGTGTGTTCTTTGGTAAAGTTCAGAAGAGAACTTGAACTATTCTTCACTTCCTTGAGAAAATTTAAAATTGAACTAGAACTTTTTATCTTCCGTGAAAATATTCACAAGTATGGTATTACTTTTTCTATCTTCCACCGAAAAATTAGAATTGAACTTTAAATTTCTTTATGTCTTTGTGAAATAAAGAACTGAAGTGGAAGATTTTTGTTTTCTCTGGAGAAATTAGAATTGAAGTGTGTTCTTTGGTAAAGTTCAGAAGAGAACTTGAACTTTTCTTCACTTCGTTGAGAAAATTTTAAATTGAACTTTAAATTTCTTTATGTCTTTGTGAAATAAAGAACTGAAGTGGAAGATTTTTATTTTCTCTGGAGAAATTAGAATTTAATTGTGTTCTTTGGTAAAATTCCGAAGAGAACTTGAACTTTTTTATCTTCTGTGAAAAATTTGGAAGAGTATTTTAAATTTTTCATCTCTTCGAGACAGATCTGAACTAAAGTGGAAAATTTTTATATTATTTGGAAAAATAGAAATGATCAGTGACTAATTTCTTTTTCATTGAGAAAATTCAAAAGAGAACTTGAACTTTCCTTGACTTCGTTGAGAAAATTTAAAATTGAACTAGAACTTTTTATCTTCCGTGAAAATATTCACAAGTATGGTATTACTTTTTCTATCTTCCACCGAAAAATTAGAATTGAACTTTAAATTTCTTTATGTCTTTGTGAAATAAAGAAAAGAAGTGGAAGATTTTTGTTTTCTCTGGAGAAATTAGAATTGAAGTGTGTTCTTTGGTAAAGTTCAGAAGAGAACTTGAACTTTTCTTCACTTCGTTGAGAAAATTTTAAATTGAACTTTAAATTTCTTTATGTCTTTGTGAAATAAAGAACTGAAGTGGAAGATTTTTGTTTTCTCTGGAGAAATTAGAATTCAATTGTGTTCTTTGGTAAAATTCCGAAGAGAACTTGAACTTTTTTATCTTCTGTGAAAAATTTGGAACAGTATTTTAAATTTTTCATCTCTTCGAGACAGATCGGAACTAAAGTGGAAAATTTTTATATTATTTGGAAAAATAGAAATGATCAATGACTAATTTCTTTTTCATTGAGAAAATTCAGAAGAGAACTTGAACTTTCCTTGACTTCGTTGAGAAAATTTTAAATTGAACTAGAACTTTTTATCTTCCGTGAAAAGATTCACAAGTATGGTATTACTTTTTCTATCTTCCACCGAAAAATTAGAATTGAACTTTAAATTTCTTTATGTCCTTGTGAAATAGAGAACTGAAGTTTAAGATTTTTGTTTTCTCTGGAGAAATTAGAATTGAAGTGTGTTCTTTGGTAAAGTTCAGAAGAGAACTTGAACTTTTCTTCACTTCGTTGAGAAAATTTGGAATAGTATTTTATATTTTTCATCCCTTTGAGAAAAATCTGAACTAAAGTGGAAAATTTTTATATTATTTGGAAAAATAGAGTTGAATAAAAACTAATTTCTTTTTCATTGAGAAAATTCAGAAGAGAACTTGAACTTTTCTTCACTTCATTGAGAAAATTTAAAATTGGAATAGAACTGCTTATCTTTCGAGAAAATATTCACAGCTATGATATAGCTTTTTCTATCTACTAAGGAAAAATTTAGAATTTGTAAAATTGGTTTAAGAAGCATATTAAAAAAAGAACTTGTTCTGAAATGCCTTTGAAAAAGTATTGCTTGGTGTTGGAGCATTCAAAAAGCTGTAAAGTATAGTTGTGGGTGAAAAAGATAAGTACTCCAAGTTGGAAAATGGGTTTAGGAGGGACATTAAGAAAGTAACTTGCTCTGAAATGGTCTTTGAAAAGTGTTTCTTGGTGTTGAGGTATCCAAAAAGCTGTAAAGTATAGTTGTGGGTGAAAAGATAAGTACTTCAAGTTGGAAAATGGGTTTAGGAGGGACATTAAGAAAGTAACTTGCTCTGAAATGGTCTTTGAAAAGTATTTCTTGGTGTTGAGGCATCCAAAAAGCTGTAAAGTATCGTTGTGAGTGAAAAAGATAAGTACTTCAAGTTGGAAAATGGGTTTAGGAGGGACATTAAGAAAGTAACTTGCTCTGAAATGGTCTTTGAAAAGTATTTCTTGGTGTTGAGGTATCCAAAAAGCTGTAAAGTATAGTTGTGGATGAAAAAGATAAGTACTTCAAGTTGGAAAATGGGTTTAGGAGGAACATTAAGAAAGTAACTTGCTCTGAAATGGTCTTTGAAAAGTATTTCTTGGTGTTGGGACACTCAAAAAGCTGTAAAGTATAGTTGTGGATGAAAAAGATAAGTACTTCAAGTTGGAAAATGGGTTTAAGAGGGACATTAAGAAAGTAACTTGCTCTGAAATGCCTTTTGAAAGGTATTTCTTGTTGTTGATGTATCCAAAAAGCTGTAAAGTATAGTTGTGGATGAAAAAGATAAGTACTTCAAGTTGGAAAATGGGTTTAGGAGGGACATTAAGAAAGTAACTTGCTCTGAAACGCCTTTTGAAAGGTATTTCTTGGTGTTGAGGTATCCAAAAAGCTGTAAAGTATAGTTGTGAGTGAAAAAGATAAGTACTTCAAGTTGGAAAATGGGTTTAGGAGGGACATTAAGAAAGTAACTTGCTCTGAAATGGTCTTTGAAAAGTATTTCTTGGTGTTGGGACACTCAAAAAGCTGTAAAGTATAGTTGTGGGTGAAAAAG
The DNA here is from genome assembly GCA_027921565.1 of Artemia sinica. Lineage (NCBI taxonomy): Eukaryota > Metazoa > Arthropoda > Branchiopoda > Anostraca > Artemiidae > Artemia > Artemia sinica. The sequence continues at coordinate 33,014,753 of CM051269.1, forward strand.
ATAAGTACTTCAAGTTGCAAAATGGGTTTAGGAGGGACATTAAGAAAGTAACTTGCTCTGAAATGGTCTTTGAAAAGTATTTCTTGGTGTTGAGGTATCCAAAAAGCTGTAAAGTATAGTTTTGAGTGAAAAAGATAAGTACTTCAAGTTGGAAAATGGGTTTAGGAGGGACATTAAGAAAGTAACTTGCTCTGAAATGGTCTTTGAAAGGTATTTCTTGGTGTTGAGGTAACCAAAAAGCTGTAAAGTATAGTTTTGAGTGAAAAAGATAAGTACTTCAAGTTGCAAAATGGGTTTAGGAGGGACATTAAGAAAGTAACTTGCTTGTCTTAGTCGATTACGTCATTCTATGCCCATAAATGAATTCCCGTCATGACCTCCTGATAGGGTTCCACCGATTATGTAATCAATTTCTCAGAAATCCAATTGTCTTAGTCGGTTACGTCATTCTATGCCCATAAATGAATTCCCGTCATGACCTTCTGATAGGGTTCTACCGATTATGTAATCAGTTTCTCAGAAATCCATTTGTCCTAGATGATTACGTCATTCTATGCCCATAAATGGATTCCCGTCATGACCTTCTGATAGGGTTCTACCGATTATGTAATCAATTTCTCAGAAATCCATTTGTCCTAGTTGATTTCGTCATTCTATGCCCATAAATGGATTCCCGTCACGAGCTCCTTATAGGGTTCTACCGATTATGTAATCAATTTCTCGGGAATTCTCTCCCTTCGATTACGCAATCAATATATCTCTTCCCCACCTTCCCCTTAGAAACAATAAATTAATTCCCCTTTCTTGAATCAATAATTCCCCTTAGAAACAACAATTAATTCCCTTTCGTGAATCAATAATTCCCCTTAGAAACAACAAATTAATTCCCATTTCGTGATATATCAATCAATCTTGACATCACCTGTCAGACATTATTAAACTTCGCCTGGAAACAATTTGATTAATGATTGACAGTACCTGTCAGACATTATTAAACTTTGTCCGGAAACAATTTGATTAATGACTGACAGCACAGGTGTTCCAAATTCCCAATCGTTTAATTAACCACGTGTTCTCCCTAATGACTCTATGCACATGGCCAAAACAACAACAACAACAACAACATCGACCTTGAAGGAAGTGTCATTGACCTGTCCCCATTAGACTCAATAATCCATCAAAGTGAGAAAGTTCCTGTTTTTTCATTCTCACTGACAAAAACCATAAAACAGACATAAATCGATGTTGACATCCATGAAAAACATCAAATAAATTGACCAACACACATAACCGTCCATGAAACAACCATCAATGTGAGAAAATTCCTGTTTTTTCAAGTGAGAAAAATACTGTTTTTCCATTCTCACTGACAAAAACCATAAAACAGACATAAATTACTGTTGACATCCATGAAAAACATCAAATAAATTGACCAACACACATAACCATCCAAGAAAACATCCATCAAAGTGAGAAAATTCCTGTTTTTCAAATTCTCACTGACAAAAACCATAAAACAGACATAAATCGATGTTGACATCCATGAAAAACATCAAATAAACTGACCAACACACATAACCGTCCATGAAACAACCATCAATGTGAGAAAATTCCTGTTTTTTCAAGTGAGAAAAATACTGTTTTTCCATTCTCACTGACAAAAACCATAAAACAGACATAAATTACTGTTGACATCCATGAAAAACATCAAATAAATTGACCAACGCACATAACCATCCAAGAAAACATCCATCAAAGTGAGAAAATTCCTGTTTTTTCATTCTCACTGACAACAAACTGACATAAATTATGTAAAAAAAGTTGTAGGTGGCAGCAGGGGTGAGGGTCACGAGTCAATAAGGCATCTCGACTAACTTAAGCGTAAAAAGCGAGATATTAACAACGGGGCGAACCCCCTCAACCCCTCATAACAAATCTGACTTGTTATATGACTTAATTTCATTCATTCTAGCTTTCAATATCGTTTTTGCAATCGATTTTTTTTCTTAAAAAGCTTAGTTAAATTAATCGTTAAGCAAAGACATAGCTTGAACTATACCCACTACCACGGTTTATCCAGTGGAATGAACCACCAGAAGTTTGAAATTCGTTTGGTCTCAACCATCCCCAGGTTTTGATGAAATGAAGGGCCAAGTTTGTCACGACTAAAGTTTTCCGGATTTTGACCTCAATTGATTTTCAAAAACAAAAAAAAATGCTTTAGTTAGACATGTAACGAAGTAGACGGGTCTGGCAGTAGGTGTTCTAGAACCCTGCGGAACCCATACAACCTTACGGTTTTACTGCTCAGTTTAGCTTTGGTCCCACAAATAGGTACTCCTATTGTACTTATAGATATAATGCACTGTACATAAATATAATTCAGTAGGATCATTCTCTATTACAACCATTATACAAAGCCGGACCGTATTGCATGTGCTCCGGAGAACATTTAAACAAGTATAAAGATAGAGCGACATTCGATTTTTTCATGGATAGACAAGTCAGATTTATCTTGAACGTGGAAGTTGGGTTTGCCTTTTTAACACTAAATTTTAAAGAATCTAATTTTAAATTAATTTATTCCAGTACATACACAGAAATCGATAATTAGTAGCCTAGTGCAATGTTATTATTAAATGGTTTTAGAAATTACAAGTAGGTTTTGAAGTCTCGAGTTGTTTTCAAAGATATTTTGAGAAAGTTTCTGCGAAAATACGTGTTCCAGGGTAATATACACTGGGCCGCTGATGGCAGATTAAATAAGAAGAGCTGTTTGTACGCGCCGAGAATGTACTAGCAAAAAATCACTGAGCCGTGATCTGACTGTATATTATTTATATACATTGACATAGGGCCTGAGGTTTTCTATATTTTAAACTCATTAGATTATTTTCGCTTGTTTTTCCTGCCAGTCTCCATAAAAACGGATTCAGGGCTCAAGAGCTGTTTTTCTTCTTCAATGATATTCCATAAATTGTCTTTTCATTAAATAAGAAATCATTACAGATAACCAGGGGCGTCCCGAGACTCATCTAATTGGGGGGACAATCTTGGTAAATTTTACTGAATCGCTACCTGATTTATGCCGAATTTTCTGCAGAAATCAAGAACTTTGCTAAATTTCTGCCAATTTTTAAAATTTTTGCCTTTGGCGAAAATTTTACCGAATGCCAAAAAAGTTGGGAGGGGGCACCCCATCCCCCCTCGGGACGCCCCTGCAGGTAACAGCAGAAGGACAACAGTAAAGATCGACCAGAAAAAAAACCAGCCTTGTGTTTCACATCCTTGGAATATACAACGTTTAATCTGCCAAAAATAATGAAGAAATGGTTTCTCCGCCAAAGGTTTGCCTGATGGCTTGAATATTTAAAACACCATTATAAGTTGCGCATAATCTGCCAATAGGTCAATGACGCACCTGTCGTAACATTTATATTAAGCTGTCTACATCTGTCACTCAGCAAAACCAGCTAATTTCTCTTTTATTCACACTAGAATTTTTGTTCTTGATTATAATTTCGGGATTCCTTGAACTATCTAGAATGCGAAAGTAGTCAATTCCACGTATGAAAATTGACAAATAATTATCGACAAGAATCTTTGATAGATGTTCATTTCTCGTAGTTTTTCGATACTAAGAATATTCAACCGTAATTCTTGGCATGTAAACCATTGGTATCCATCCATATGAGTGTCCATTTTCTCATGGTGGTATGGTCGTATGGTGGTATGGTCGGTGCAGGTAGTCACTCGGGAATTCAGACGCCAAATGCTTCATTTGCTTAAGATTTAACAAGTAATAGATTTAACTGGCCCGGGTACTAAATATAACATTATTAATGACTGCTATTACTGGAAACGTGAAATCAAAAGCAATAAGTAAATCAAATAAGGAAAATCTTCAAGCGCTGCAAAATAACTGAGTCCCGAGGCAAGTGTAATGGTCAGAATATTTATATATAGAATAACCAAACAGTTCATGTAACGACCTGTAGGTAAGGAGCTGCACGAGCTTATAGTAACCGAAACCCTAAAAAGCGTAATCTTGAGAACAGTAAGAATTGGCTTTTTATTGTGAATTAAATAAAAAAAACAAGTTTTTTCAACTGAAAATAAGGAGCAACATTAAAACATAAAACGAACATAAATTATTCCGTATATGAGGGGGTTCGCCCTGTAGTTAATATCTCGCTCTTTACGCCAAAGATTTTTTAGTACTTTCATAAGAGCTATTTATTATAATTAACGGCCTTTGTGATTAAGCGGTCATTTTTAAAGAATTGGAACAAAATTCGAACTTTAGCTTAAAGAGTAAGGCATTGACTAGGGGGCGAACCCCCTAATATACGTATCAAGAATATATGAATATAGAAGTTCGATACGTAAGCTAATTCGTAAGTTACGTATATTTATTACTAACAAAAACGTTCGTAAATAAAATTCACCCCCTCAGAAATAACTATGAATGAATGAATAAAACCTAAAACGAAGTAAAAATTAAAAGGGAGACTCAAATCCAACTTGAAGAACTATCGATAAATAAATGTGCAGATTAAGAAATGGATAACCATTTGAAGGTTAGATTGTCGTTTGCACTTTACTGAAAACGATTTGAATTCCGAACTCCATGATTTCTACTTGTCATTAATTGAAAAAACTTTTTCCTAAAAGAAGTTTTTCAAAGAAAAGTAAAGAGCTATGTTAAATCAAAGACGAGCAGAGATAAAGTCAAAATAATAATTTAAACTTAAACCTAAATAAAAATCACTAGCAATGAATCAATGAAAATAGAAAATCACCATAGCAACCCAAATTACTAAAATAAATAATGGAAGTATACTAGCTATTTGATATTCAATCCTGGAAGTCTCAGCAGTTTTGGATTTTTTAATTACAGAAGAATTCTTTTAAACATATTCAATGACGCTCTGATCTTTGGAAGGCGTTACTCCTACTGCTGTTTGTGGTGATTTTTCTTTGTTTTAGATCTGAACTAAATAAAAAAAAGTTTTTGCAACTGAAAATGTGGAGCAAAATCAGTACTTAAGACGAATAGAAATTATTCTGTAGGTACGGATGGCTTCCCCTTCCTTAACACTTGTTCTTTACGCTAAAGTCTTAAAGTTCTTTAAAACATTCTCATTCAAAACCAACGTCCCTTGTTTTTCAAATTATGCAAGAACCCCCCCCCCCCCATCTGTGACATATCTTCTGGGAAACACTCCCCAAAAACTATATTCCCCATGGAAAACTCTCCCCGTGGAAAATTCCTACCCCCTCCCTGAAGAAAATGACTCAAAAATATCCGTATATTTCCCAAAAACAATAACAATATATGTTACCAATATGGGCAAACCACTTTATAGCCCTTTCCCACAGTGACTGTGAAGGGTCATGTCATCATCAAAAGAGTAGTTATTGGACCTTTCAACTATGATGAATCAAAAAGCTATCTTTAAAATATTGATTGAATGTCCCTGGGGGAAAAGGGCGCGTTCGGGGGGTTAGGTGCCGTTCACTTTTTCGGTCACTTAAAAATGGTACCAGAACTTTGATTTCCGTTCAAATGAGCTCCCTCTCGATCTTCCAGAACCATTGGTTTGATATGATCACCCCAGGAAAAAAAACAAATAAACACACATCCCTGATGATTCTTCAGCCAAAAAAAATTAAAAAAAATCCCAAATTTTGTAGATGGGAGTTTGAAACCTCTAAAATAGGATTTTCTAATATACTGAATCTGATGGTGTAATTTTCTTAAGATAGCTTTATTTTTTCGGGGTGTTTCCCCCTTTTTCGAAAACCAGACAAATTTCTCAGTCTCGAAGTTTTTGATGGGTAACATCAAACTCAATATATTTGGATTATTAATATATTTGGAATGTATTTTATATACCGGGAATCAACATAGATAGCCAATTCGTTATTTGAAGTTTCGCTTACTATTGGGCCGAGTCGCTCCTTACTTACAGTTCGTTTCTACGAACTCTTTTATTTGTTGTCCATTGTATTTCTGTTCATTTTTATGTTTCAAATTCGAATCTTATATCGTTTTTCCAAAAAAGTTTTGCACGTTTCGTAGGCCTTAAAAACTTAGACAATAAAATTTATAAAAAGTTTTTTCCCAACTTAAGCAAAAAAAAGTAAAGAAGTAGACATGATTTTCTACTAAAACAACATTATGTATAAGTTTAACTTCATATCTTTCTTAAATTTTATTAAATTTTAAAAAGCAACGCTTTAGCTTTGCCTATAGTAATGAGCCATAAGGCTTCAATGCGTTCTCTTTTTTCTCAATGCCATTTCATATTAAAAGGGTCGTCGTACATATTTCGGAAGGGTCAATCGATTGGAAATTGAAAGTTCTGGCACTATTCTTAAGAGTCAAAAGTGACCAGAGGGTATCCATCCCCCCTCTAACGTCCTTTTTTCTCTAAATACATCGGAACCAAATTTTAGATAGCCATTTTGTTCAAAATAGTCCAAAGGTCAAGTGAGTACACTTCCGGGGTTTAAATACACCCCCCCCCCAAACACACACAGCCCAAGGAGCGAGGGATTTAAGCTATGCAAGTTACCATTTTTAACGTTTAAGGTTTTTATCGTGAAAAGGTGGCATGTTTGATCCTGGGTCTCCAAAAAGTCTTAGCGTATCAAGGTGAAATATAGAGGAAATGTTGAATATGATGCCAAAGAGAATTGACACACGCTGTGTACATGCTGGTTGGCAAAAGAGTGTATCAGCAATATCTAAGGAATTGCTGATAGCATCAAGTTGAAAATTCCAGGGTATGTTGAGGTAGGTGTTGAAGAGCGATCAGATTGCAATAGTAGTGTCCTATATGCTGGTCAACCCAGTGATTGCGTAATATGCCTTACCATGGACAGGTATCTAGTACTACAGACGGTACATGCCTTACCTGACAGGTTTCTGTGTCAACACTCATTTTCTGGACCAATCAGAGAGAGCGGGTACGGAGGGTACACCATATACGGTAACTTGATTAGCATAAAAATGGGATTCAATATAAGGAGTAATTTTCATTGTAGTTCATATTAGTAAGAGAATTGAATTCAGAGAAAGAACAGTTTATTTTTTGTACTCTATTATTTGACACGATATTAGGAAAGAAAATGAGCGGTATTTACGCTATTGGAGCTTAATGGTGGAGCAGGTAGCAGCAATGATACAAAGGCGAGAGTACCCAACGTGACAGTGGAAATTACGCGAGGATGTAGACTAAGCCTTGAATGGGACGATATGTATGCAAGATATGTGATATCACTGAGCAAATTTAAATTGGAAGAGCAATTATGCTTTGCAGCGAAACTGAATATTGTGCATACAAATAGACCTCAAGCTGCTTTAGATACACTAGTGAAATATATCGAGGAGAATAAATTGAATCAGTGATTATTATTATTGTTGGATTTATATTCAATAAAATCGTTTCTAAATCGAAGATATTGTTTCTATAGTAAGTCAGCGTATATTTTTAAAGTAGAAAAATAATCATGGTTAGTCTGAAGTCGGTTGTGAGAGTGTTAGGACTCTAAGAATGGATAGATTTGAGAAAGAGAAAATCATAGGGAATCTTGTGTTTATGGAAAACGTTTGATTCTAGATGACGATTTTCTGGAGTTATCTGTTCAAAGGAAGATTTTTTCTCAGGAAATGCTTGTCGATATAATGAAAACTGATTCTCCGTCATTAGACTATTGCACGAAGCTTTTACGTCGTGGTCCAAAGTAATTTACACAATTTATTGTCATATTAATCACGACAAGACGAAATGTTATTGTAGATTTGCTTTTAAACACACTAGTTTAGAAATTTAATACTATGATTTTTCACTAGAAAGATGTTGTTCAAAGATGATTTACTCCTCTCTCTCTTTCTCTCTCAATTTGTTGATCATAGCTCAGTTTTGTTTTGGCGGTGAGAGTGTCAACACCTGAAAAAATGTTCCATACATGTCCACTATGTACAATTTACAATGTATGTATACACTGGACGGCTGGTCATCATGTGAGAATTGTACAATGATTAATGAGTATGATGAAAAGAGCAGATTATGCAACCCGTGTAAATTACATAGAGGATATATCGTACAAATTAAAGGTTGTAATTCCTGTCTTGAAGAGATGTGTGATTTTCACCCTAGAGGACACCTATGCTCTAATTGCCACTATGATAAATGTAATCAGTGGGAGAATACATATCCTAGTATGATTGGACAGAATCCTAAACGTGATTTTAGTATATTGCTAAGAGATCTGTATCGTCATGGCTTTAGATTGTTTTGGGAGGAGGAGCTAGGTCTACAATTCAACTATTGGAATAACAAAAGAATTTGGTTTCTACGTCATCGTTGTGAAGACAATGGCTAATATAATTATAAGCCTACTGATTTTTATTTGGATGTTACAGAATGTGATTCACCACTTAAGGACACTGTATGTGACATTGCTTCAAATAAGCAAATTGAAACACGCGAATTTTACAAAATGAATGAAAAGTATCATTGACTATACCAAGAGATATGATAAGAGTGAAGTTACATTATACTGTTGAAAATGTGACCCTGACATAGCAGCGCATTAGGATCAGTATACAGTGAATTCAGATGATCTACCCACATTAGTTATTCTCGACAAATACCTACAAGTAGTAGAAGAAGAAATCTAAAGAGTAGGAAAGTTGTTTTTATCATGTATATACATTATTTTTATTGATAAACAATTTCACATACATTTTTAGAATATTTTATTCGTAGGACACTAAAATCAATATTAAGCACCCTTGAAAGTATATTTTCCACTAAGTTTATGGAAATATAGGGAGGGGGAGGCAAAACTAATTTTTCTAAATCTAGGGGGCATTTTGGTGTTTATCGATTTTTGCAAGGAATTCCAAATTTTTTTCCTAATATAGGGAGGGGGAGGGTCAATTGCTATTTGAATTAATAATTAGTTGAATTTGGCGGTTAATCAAAACACGAGGCTATTGTTTCTTTAAAATTAATAAAACATGATGTCAATACTAATCAATTCAGTGTGCATGTCACCGGTTCAAAACAAAATTCAAATCATTTCACAAAATATGGTCTCGATACAATTAAAATTAGCCCAATTACTGAGCAACGTTTTGCTCTAATGCTTAGAATGTTTGTATTTGTCCTCACGGAGCTCATCACATATGGACTGCCTGACGACACTATACACTGGCCCATAAGAGGCTGTTTAATTCCAGCAGGAAGAGAACATTTCCATATTTATTTTCAGCAGGAATTTTTGGAGCAATTTTCTCCAGTTATCTTACTTGTGTATTTTCTAATCTCTTAGTAAAATAAACTTTCACTGAAATAATGTAAGTTTACGAGCAATCAAGGGGCTTACGCATACACATAAGCCAATGACATAAGCAAAAATATATTAATTTTTTATCTTAAATGTTTTTTTCTTCATTTTTTACACTTTTTATTTTATATTTAATTCTTAATTTTTAATATATTGATGCAATGGTTTGTAAATCTCTATATTTTTTATATTACATTATTTATTAGTAGAAGTTATTGCTGTTATGTAGTTGATGCATTTATCTTTATTCAATTGCATTTTTCTTTCTTTTGTCTTTGCTGTACTCCATCTATTTTGTTGTCTGTATGATGTCTGTAGATAGGCCTAGTCAGTGAGTTACACATATTTATAAGTAGTAGGCTAAATATGTCACTGAGTTATATATTTCTGTATATAACTTATATAGGCCTAGTCAGTGAGTTACACATATTTTAAGTAGTAGGCTAAATATGTCACTGAGTTATATATTTCTGTATATAACTTATACAGGCCTAGTCAGTGAGTTACACATATTTATAAGTAGTAGGTTAAATATGTCACTCAGTTATATATTTCTGTATATAACTTATACAGGCCTAGTCAGTGAGTTACACATATTTATAAGTAGTAGGCTAAATATGTCACTGAGTTATATATTTCCGTATATAACTTATATAGGCCTAGTCAGTGAGTTACACATATTTATAAGTAGTAGGCTAAATATGTCACTGAGTTATATATTTCTGTATATAACTTATATAGGCCTAGTCAGTGAGTTACACATATTTATAAGTAGTAGGTTAAATATGTCACTCTGTTATATATTTCTGTATATAACTTAGATAGGCCTAGTCAGTGAATTACACATATTTATAAGTAGTAGGTTAAATATGTCACTCTGTTATATATTTCTGTATATAACTTATATAGGCCTAGTCAGTGAGTTACACATATTTATAAGTAGTAGGCTAAATATGTCACTGAGTTATATATTTCTGTATATAACTTATATAGGCCCTGTCAGTGAGTTATGGATATTTATAAGCAGTAAGTTAAATATGTCACTGAGTTATATATTTCTGTATATAACTTATATGCCAAGTCAGTGAGTTACACATATTTATAAGTAGTAGGCTAAATATGTCACTCAGTTATATGTTTCTGTATATAACTTATATAGGCCTAGTCAGTGAGTTACACATATTTATAAGTAGTAGGCTAAATATTTCACTCAGTTATATATTTCTGTATATAACTTAGATAGGCCTAGTCACTGAGTTACACATATTTATAAGTAGTAGGCTAAATACGTGACTGAGTTATATATTTATGTATATAACTTAGATAGGCCTAGTCAGTGAGTTACACATATTTATAAGTAGTAGGTTAAATATGTCACTCTGTTATATATTTCTGTATATAACTTAGATAGGCCTAGTCAGTGAGTTACACATATTTATAAGTAGTAGGCTAAATATGTCACTGAGTTATATATTTCTGTATATAACTTATATAGGCCTAGTCAGTGAGTTACACATATTTATAAATAGTAGGTTAAATATGTCACTCTGTTATATATTTCTGTATATAACTTAGATAGGCCTAGTCAGTGAGTTACACATATTTATAAGTAGTAGGCTAAATATGTCACTGAGTTATATATTTCTGTATATAACTTATATAGGCCCTGTCAGTGAGTTATGTATATTTATAAGCAGTAAGTTAAATATGTCACTGAGTTATATATTTCTGTATATAACTTATATGCCAAGTCAGTGAGTTACACATATTTATAAGTAGTAGGCTAAATATGTCACTCAGTTATATGTTTCTGTATATAACTTATATAGGCCTAGTCAGTGAGTTACACATATTTATAAGTAGTAGGTTAAATATGTCACTCTGTTATATATTTCTGTATATAACTTAGATAGGCCTAGTCAGTGAGTTACACATATTTATAAGTAGTAGGCTAAATATGTCACTGAGTTATATATTTCTGTATATAACTTATATAGGCCCTGTCAGTGAGTTATGTATATTTATAAGCAGTAAGTTAAATATGTCACTGAGTTATATATTTCTGTATATAACTTATATGCCAAGTCAGTGAGTTACACATATTTATAAGTAGTAGGCTAAATATGTCACTCAGTTATATATTTCTGTATATAACTTAGATAGGCCTAGTCAGTGAGTTACACAAATTTATAAGTAGTAGGCTAAATACGTGACTGAGTTATATATTTATCTATATAACTTATATAGGCCTAGTCAGTGAGTTACACATATTTTAAGTAGTAGGCTAAATATGTCACTGAGTTATATATTTCTGTATATAACTTATACAGGCCTAGTCAGTGAGTTACACATATTTATAAGTAGTAGGTTAAATATGTCACTGAGTTATGGCCTTTGCAAAACAAAAATGATCCGTTTATCTGGCCTCCCCCAGGCCATTGAGCGTGTCCCCAGGTGGCCATAGGGGAACGCTCTACAGATATGTAGGGTACCTCCATAGGAGGCACGGACCAAGGGGGGACCTTGTCCCTGGGGGTCCATAATAGAATCTGGGGCACCCTTGCCCGGGGTCATAAATACAGGCAGAGGAGGAAGAAGGCCCCTCAAATGTACACTCAAAAGGGCCCACTGGTTTGTCCACAAGTTCCATGAGTTGCAAACCTTCTCCCAGCAATGGGTTAAATTGCATGGTGATGCAGAACACCATCGCGGGAGGATCCTCTATAGGAAGAAAACTGTGGCAGGGCGTAAGATCCAGATCTATGGACAACGGCCTCTGCAAAGGGCTGCCTCGACCTTTTTGGGGTACCTGCAAGACTGGGGACCTTGCGGTCACCTCTATTCCCACTTGAGGAGTGGCGCCCCTCGAGGAAATTATAGCCTAGTAAACGACACAGCATTCGCACGGGATTCTGACTAATGGACAATTCTTCTGGGATTGGTATGTTTTGATGGGCGTTTTTGGGCTGAAAAACCTCTTCCTAGCTAATTTATCTATTACGGGTTGCCTCCCCGTAGTAGCATAATATTTGTAGGCATGAATATATAATGAGTCGGAGGTAATAGGCTTGAGATTGTCTGTGCAGGATTTCGACTCTTGTTGATAGAAGAGCATCGCCAAGTGCTGAAAACCATGTTGTGACCAAGATGGGCTCAGGATTGCACAAAGCCTCCATTCACGGAGGTCCCAGGGACTTCTTGCTGTCCGGTTCTAAGCCGGCTTAAGCACTTCGGTGTAGACTTGAGAAGATATGTGATCCCCGTCCTGCACTGGTATCCGGGATCATTGCTTTTCCTGAGGCGAAAAAATTTCAATGATTTAAAGAACATGAAAATTGGAACTTGGAATGTTACGACATTAAAAAATGACTATCGTATCGACATTTTAACTGATGAATTCAGACGACTCGAACTGGATTTATTAGGAGTTTCAGAAACTCATATCCCAGGGGTAGGAAGCATGAAATTAGGTGATACAGAATTTGTTTACTCAGGCAGGAAGGATGGGGTACATAGACAGGGAGTAGGGCTCATGATGAATAAGGAAGCTGCTAAGTCTTGTTTAGGCTGGGAAAGTATTAATAATAGAATACTAATTGCTCATTTTATGACTAGAAAGTTCAGGGTATCAGTTATAGTAGTATACGCCCCTGTAGAACCGACTGATGGAGATACTAGTGACTCAGATGAATTTTACTTACAGATACAGGAGCAAATAGACAAGGTCCCAGGTAGAAATATGATGTTATTACTGGGAGATTTTAACGCCCAGGTTGGTAGAAATAAGGATAGATGGTATCCCAGCTTAGGTAAATTTGGTGTAGGAAAAGAAAACAGTAATGGATACAGACTTTTGCAATTTTGTAGGTATAACAATCTAGTTATAACCAATACGGTGTTTGGTCATAAAATGGCTCATAAGCTAACATGGTATTCACGTGATGGTAAGACAGCAAACCTTATTGATTATGTTATAGTAAACCGAAGACTGGCAGGATCAATACAAGATACTAGGGTATATAGGAGTGCTGTTATTGATGTTAAAAGTAAAGATCACCATCTAGTAGTGTCAAGGGTTAATTTAAAGCTGAAATATCGGAAGGGTAATTACCTCCCGGGAAGTTATGATGTTAGTAGACTCCAGGATGAGAATTTGAGAGAAACTTTCCAGGAACAGTTGAATACTAAACTTGAGAGTTTAAAATTTGATAATGTGGAAGATGGTTGGAATAATTTTAGAAAAATAACTTGTGAAGTTGCTGAAGGTGTATTAGGGAAGAAAGCTAGAACTGCAGCTAAGAATATTAGTGAAAAAGCTTTATGTTTAATAGAAAGGAGAAAGGACTTTTACAAGAATTATCTGAGTGATAGATCGCACGAAAACAAAAGAAATGTAAAGAAAGTGGAGAAAGCATTGAAATATGAACTAAGGAGGTGTGAAGTGGAGGCCATGGATAAAATTGCCGAGGATTTAGAAGATGCAGCTAAACGGCATAATAGTAAAATATTGTACTGGCACGTTAACAAATTGAGAGGTAGTAGTCAATCCGGACTTGTCCCAGTTAAAGATAGGAATGGGATGGCAATTAGCGATAAGGAAAAAGCTAAAGCGAGATGGGCCGAACATTTTGAGAACTTGCTTAACCGAGATAGAGTTGCAGGAAAAAATATAGAGGAAAATGAAAAAGTTTGTGATACCTTGGATGTGAAGGAAGATTTGTTTTGTGAGGATGAATTAGCAACAGTACTAAAAGGATTAAAGAATAATAAGGCTCCAGGTGCTGATAGGGTAGTAAATGACTTTCTTAAATATTGTGGCTCTAAGGTTAGAAATAAGCTATTGAAGATTATGAATATGATTTTTGAAAAAGGAGAAGCACCTAACGATTTTAGGAAAACCTTAATTAAGCCACTTTATAAGAAAGGTGATAAAAGTGAGTGTGGTAATTATCGGGGCATTAGTCTGGTCTCTGTAGGTAGCAAATTGCTTAGTAATATGATACTTTTTAGACTGAGAGATGCTGTAGACAAAGTTTTAAAGATTAGCAGTGCGGTTTTAGAAAAGTTAGAGGATGTGTTGACCAAATTCTCACTCTTAGGCTAATAATTGAGAAGTGCCTAAGTTTTCAAACACCTTTGGTCCTCAGTTTTATAGATTATGAGCAAGCGTTCGATTCTGTTGATAGAGGAGCTTTAGTAAAGGTTTTATCCTTGTATGGTATACCAGACAAATGCATTAAAGTGATTAGTGCTATGTACGAGAATAACACTGCTGCGGTTAAGGTAGGAAATGAGGTTAGCAGCTGGTTTTGTATTAAATCAGGAGTTAAGCAGGGTTGTGTTCTATCTCCCTTTATATGGATTATTTTGATGGACTTTGTTTTAAGGAGCACAGGAAAGGCAATGGGAGACCACGGAATCAAATGGGGAGGAAAAAGTCTCCTAGACTTGGATTATGCTGATGATTTAAGCATCCTAGATGAAAGTGTGAGCAAAATGAATGAAGTTTTAGAGGTTTTGCGAGTTCAGGGTGCTAGTATTGGTTTGAAAATTAATGTTAGGAAGACTAAGTCACTAAGGCTAGGAATAAGTGAAGATGAAAAGGTGACGTTGGGTAATGAAAAGATTGATCAGGTGGGCAGCTTCACTTACCTTGGTAGTATTATTAGTAAAGATGGTTGGAGCAGTGAAGATGTTAAAAATAGAATAGCCAAGGCTCAGGGTGTTTTTCACAGTTAAAAACAGTCTGGAAGAATAGGAAGATAAGTCTGCAAACCAAGATTAGAATCTTAGAAGCTACAGTGATGACAGTGGTCAAATATGGCTCTGAAGCATGGACGCTCCGAAAAGCGGATGAAGATTTGCTAGATGTTTTCCAGAGAAATTGCTTAAGGATTGTTCTGGGTACGCGGCTGACTGACCGTATTTCAAACAATAGGCTATACGAAAAATGTGGTTAAATACCGCTTTCTAGGTCTATAATGAAAGAAAGGTTGAGGTGGCTAGGGCATGTTGTGCGGATGAAGGATGACAGATTGCCGAAGATTGTTCTTTTCCAACCATCTAGGGCTAAACGGAAAGCAGGTCGTCCCCGTCTGGGGTGGGAGGACGTCATAAAGAAAGATTTAAAGGAAATGGGAACTTCGTGGGCGGGTGTAAAAAGGGAGGCTTTGATTAGATTGGGGTAGAGGAGGAGCGTGCGTAGCTGTGTTGGCCTCAGGCGGCTTGGTGCTGCGATGAGTTGTTAGTAGTAACGCTTGGAATTTTTTCAATGAAGTCCGATGGTATGCAATAGGACTTATACTGGGACATGTATAAATCCATATTAAATACGCTGATTATTTGGTTTGTGTTCATGGTGCAAGGTCTAGTAGAACACTGCCGTCGGGTGTGATTTCCCAATAGGTTTCAAATTGACTTAGTGATATTAATGTGACACTTTCAGTCAAAACATCGGCTAATGTGCACTCTAAACGTACATTCCCCGTTCGCACTATGTTAATATCCGGAATGCCAGACAAGTCCAAAACAATTACACCAGGTGTTTTTTTTAAGAACATTGAATCGGTTATTCCATTTTCAAATAGTTGTGAATCATGATCTAGGGATTGCATGATCAACTCATACAGAGTTCTATAGGATTTTTTCTGAAATGATAGAGTATACAGTGGAATTCCATTCACTTTGCACACAAGGCTAGATAGACCAAAAAGATTAAAATCGTGGGGGGTGCAGCCCAGGATCGAACGGCACTGGCACTCTTCACAGAGACCAAAGCGAATTTTGATGGGATTTCTCCATTGATAAATGATGAATCGGTATAACTGCGAAAGCCAGTGGCAATGTGACGTTGACTGGTGATTGTATGGGGGACAAGAAGTTTAATATCGTTACCATTGGCTCTTAGATTTTCCACTGCCAATGCAACACAGCTCATAACCTGTTGTTTTCGAACATGAAGAATTGCTGAAGTGATAATGACATTGGCGTCAGGCACTGCACCAAGTGTGTTTATCAAAATGAAATTCGATGGAGGTAGTTGTAACTTCATGTCAATCTTGACATTGGGGGGTAATCATTGGGATATATTGAATATCTCATGATTTAATTTTCCCACTAGACGATGCTCCTGGGTCACTGAAGTAGTTAACTCACCGTCAGTAACAACACCTGATCTATATTCATAGCCCAATGCTTGTCCTCTCAACTCCTTATACGCCTTAGGTGTCATCATCATAAATTGTATGTAGCTTGCACAGTTTGATAAATTATTGCTAGTGCTCACCACTGTTCCATTAATGAATACATTAATTTGTTTGAAAAAGTTATGTAGGATACTGTTTCATAGAACATCCATCGGTAGCACTGGGAGTTTCATTGTCTGACTTTTTCTTCACCGCGACATTTAAATCAATAAATATTGATGATAAATCGATGAAATAGTCTTCATTGGAAAATATCTGAAAGTGTATATTTTCTGATAGGGCTTGTTGAGGATGAAATTGTTCATAGTAGCCATACTTGACACTTACATCAATATTTTCAGCATTGAATAGATTCAATGAGGAGCTAATTGATGGATGCAATTCTTTGTGAGGGAGATAGGTCATCTTAAGAGAAGAAATCCTTCTTTGATCTAACAATCTTTTTCTTCTTCTTCTTCTTATTTGTCTTCTTCCTTTTATTCCTCAAAGTCATTGTTGATGTCTTTCGCTTCCCACCTGGGTAGAGACTGATGAGTGAACGATGACCACGCACCATTTTTAACCCCTTTGCACTTTGCTGACAACTCTCGTTGAAATTTTTACCTGGTCCCCAGTACTGTAGAGTTGAGGCAACAAAAGTTGATGCAGCAGGTTCAAGATATTTTTTGGCAAGGAGTAGTGCAGAACGAAATATCCTGGCAAACCAGCTACCAAGACCATAGCCAGACATTGTAGTAAGCCCCTTGTAATAGTCCAGTCCATGACCTATTTGACGAGGACACAGAGCATCAACATAGCAACCAATATCAGGACAGACAAATGGACATCTTCGATTGTTCATCTTAGGCAGTGACGATGGGTCGAAAATGACATGTAATCACAGCAAAACCTTTTGATATTGCTAGAGGATCACCTAATTCAGTTCTTAGTGTTAACTGAAAAAGTTCCAAATATGAAGTTTTTACGGGGACATAGTGAAGATGCTTTATATTGTAATGATGAAAATGATTTTGATTGGTTTTTTCTTCAAGAACTCGTAGGAGAGGGACATTGCTATTGCCAACTCTGGATGTTTAAAAAAAATGAGGCATAGGGAAGTATACAAGTGTCCTAAGAGAAGGCTGGTGGATACTGAGCAAAAATAACATTAGTGTTTCTGGCACTTTTACCATTGATTATATTACGTTTAAAGCCAAGAACATCTTTGAGATTATCATTAAGAATAACCTTTTCATTGGCAATGGGTGAACTAATGTATATCCTCCCCTCTTCCTTTGAATAGTTGAAATGAAAGGCTCCTTTGTTACGAGCTGAAACTCTTTTATTGATAGAACGACATAAATCATTCATACAAGTGAGTTCATCGTATGGTAATTCAACATATGGATAATCCAACCAATTAATCTTTTGAATTTTATGTTGTTCGCTAAAGGCTGGTGGCCAATCATTGGGTCTAATTTTTTTTATCATATTTGCGATCCTTTATCAGGATATCATAGGTATTTTGGAGAATACAGTCGACAAGAGCCACTTCATACGCACCGTCGAATTTGATGGCGGGAGAGAGTTTCGTCCAAAAATCACTTGTTTTATTCAAATCATTGTAGAGAGGGTCGGAGACGTTGGACATAAATATTACATAAAAATCATTGGGCATTCGACACCGATCCAAGAATCAAAATCAGAGTTGAATCCTAGCCACCGAACAAGTAACTGTTTCTTACACCTGAGAGTACGGCTCTTTAATATCTTTTCAATTTGATAAATTAAACGATTATTTTTAACTTTTTGTAGTTCACAGTCATAAAAGCCGCCAAGAATCTCTTCATCTTTGGTGTCTCGTAGACGATGAGTTATGGGTTCGGGGTCTAGGATTTTTACCACTTTAAAAAGTTTAATGGACCACAAGTAATTTCCCTTTTCAAAATAATTAGTTGTTCTATTAATTCGAACAGTATCACCAACATATAACTTTTTCTTCACAATCATTTCATTGGAATATTGTTTAAGAAAAGTATCAAATGTATTATGATCAGCATGATGAACTTCTTTTGGGGTTGAGTTGGACAATGGTCGATGGGGTCGTTGATTATAAATCAACATGATTTATCTAAGTCATGAATAAAAGCAGGTGTATTTTTCAATGTACAATACCTTGAAATTAAAAGTCGAATTGTTCTTATCAATCGTTCGGCAAATACAGCCTTTATAGGACTATAAATATGATAGAGCATTGTATTATATTTCATTAGTCCTTTTTTGACATGTGGATTAACAAATTTCCTACCCCGATCCGTTTGAATTTTTTATATAAACCTTGTTCGAGAATACTCTCTATAACCTGAGCAACTTCAACATCTCTCTTTGTCCACAATGGAATGCATGCTCAAAGCGACTAAAAACACTGATTGCAAGTAGAATGTACTTGTACAGTGTATTGTGACGTCTTTGAATCTCATCTGGAGTTAAGAGATCTGCTTGCATTATTTGTAGTGGGAAAATGGCTTTAATTTTTCGATCATGATTAGCACGAAGCCTTTGATTTCGATGGAGAGTGTAACTTGATTAATTTTGTAGATAGTCTTGTACACTTTTAGTGTGAGCACCAGTGACTTTAGAAAGAGTGGTGGGGGAACTTGAACTTCCCACTTGACCAATATTTTCATAAACATGTTTCAGAACTTCAACCATTTTGAACGTAAACACGGAGGGTAACGTCCACTACCCTTTTGTATACTAGTGGGTGATGAAGGTGACCTTGAATTGATATCAATACGTCTTTGCTATTTTCTAGCTCTCAGCGGTGTGCTCTTAATCGTCAAATCAATGTTTCCACTAGGCGTGCTAGTATTTTTCAAGATCGATTTAGAATCGTCTTCTTCTTCTTCTTGTTTCAATGTTGATGATGATGATGGTTATGATGGACTATTTTCATTTATTTTTTTAGAGTTTGCATATTGCTAATAAGGCTTTTGGGGAAGTTTAATGTATTTAGAAAGTTGTATAGATGAGTGTCAAATGATAAGAAACGTTTACGATTTGTAACTATATCATAGATTAAATCAAGTTGATTATAATTCTTCCCTTGAATTATACTTCGTTTCTCATTGCTATCAACTTGAATATGACCTTAACCACTTTCCATGAGATATGTTATGAGTCGTTTACTTTGTTGACGATATGAGTGCGGCATTAGATTTCCGATGCTAGGCACTATTGAATCCAATTCCTCCTTCTTTAATTGTGTCCCAGCAGCGGCAGCAGCAGTAGAATCTTGATGAGATGTTTCTTTTTTGTGATCAATGACACTCGCATTGACTGGTCTTGCACGTTAGGGCTTATGTTTGTCCACTCGGCGAAGTGCATCTTGAAGTAAAAGTAGTTTTTCATCATCGTTAATATCCTCATTGTTAATGAATTTACTCAGATTGTCTTCAAAGTGTTCTACTGGTGAAAGAGCGAGTTCTATTGGGGTCAATTTATAGGATTGAGCAATCTAGAGAAAACTGTTTAGAAGTCTTGCAATTATTGGCAGTAACAGTGTAAAAAAGCTTACGCCCGTCTGAAGAAGACGTTTCCTTTTTAAATTTTTTCCTTTCTTTTTACAAGCCAATGCACGTACATTGGAACGATACTGCTTTGCCTCATGCTTAACTACTTTTGGCAGTTGAACATTGCCCTCGGTTAAATTTAAACAAAGTTCAGATATTAGATTAATGAAATCAGTGTCAATACCATGTTTGAGTGTGGCTTTCCTAAGTGGGGGTTTTGAAGTGCTTAAAACGGAAAATAAATGTCTATTTTAATATAGTTTCTTCAGAGTCATGATGGCAACTAACCGCCTTTTTTACTGTTCACTGGAAGATATACTGTAATTTCATTGTAAAAAATATCTGTGACTACACGTAAATCCTCGGATGTATTTTGATTAAGATCCAATAGAATGTAGCCTTAGGGTGTATTAGTTGCCTGATTGTACGCTGAAAGCAGAAATTTGGGGGCGCCGGATAAATTTGTTTATTGAGAGTTATTATATAGAGATTATTTATTAGCGAGCTAGAATCACGAGCAACTCTGTAAATGATATAGTAGGTACAGTTCAAAGCGAGTGATTGTATAGAAATAGAGAAGTATAGAAAGAGATTGTATAGAAATAGAGTAAAGGAAATCTGTTCATGATGTGAGCGAACAGTAAACAATTGTAGCATATCCTGGGGCCATTGTTCAATGGATTCAGCTAAATCGTCAATAATCAGCTAAGAGTTGGGTTCAATAATGTCGAAAACATCAAGTCCCTGAATGAATTGTATCTGCACGCCTGATATAGCAATAGCTTTTATTTTGTCGTATGACTCCTGCCAAATACTGTAGCAATAGCAGTTTTTTTCGGCTTTTCCATAAACATTTTATCACAATTTTTAATTATTTTTGTCAAGAGTGTCTTTTTGCCTGACATTGATGGACCACACAGAAACGATCTGAATGTTGTTTTAAATTGATACATATTGCTGTTTCCTTCAACAGCTTACCTACAACTAAATGTAAACTATAGATGTCTAATGACTAAATAATTTCCCTATTACTACTCCGTTCAAGAATAATAAGAAGAACAACAAAACCAATAAAAAATCATATTTTCTTTTATTTTTATCATAACAGCAACACTTTACAATTAATAATAATGCAATTAGAAAAAGCACTTTAAACAAAAAAAATATACATAATCACGATCTTTTTTTATTTATCTATTTATATCAAAAACCTAAACAACATTTATTTGAAATAGGCACTAGGAAAAAAAACAACTTTTTATCAAACAAAAAATTACTTAAAATAATATCACACTTTTTTTATTTATTTATAACAAAAAATACAACATTTATTTGAAATAGGCACTAGAAAAAACACTTTTTTTTATCAAACAATAAATATACTTAAAATAATATATTTTTTTATTTTATTTACAAGAAATACATTTAAACAAAATCATTTTTAATTTGAAATGGGGTCCCACCCCCCCCCCCACCCCCTGGGGGGGGGCGCTGCGGTGACTGAGCCCACTGCGGTGGGCCGGGTTCCGGGGCTGGGAACATTAAATTATGAAGAAATAACTGCCTTGCACATTGAAAATTTATTAATTTTGATTAAAAAAAATTCTCAAAACCACCTACCCACCAGCCACCTTGTATTATGAAAGAATTTAAGTTAATTTATTCAGACCGAGTTGTTTTCTATACTCTATACATTCAACTCGATCTGAAATTAGATAGTGGCCGTGTGGTAGTACCTTCACACCATCTTCAAGTACATAAACTTTGTCTGATATGGCCGACATGACGTTTTTCTCAACTCTAACTTTGTAGTTTTCGAATTGTAAAGAGCGAATCGCCATGACTTTTGCTCTTGGGACTAAACTACTTTCCACACAGTTTCTATAAAAACTCATATTGAAATTATTGTTTACAAAGTGTGTAGGCTCCCCCTTTCAAAGTTGTTTGATATCCTTGTTGTACATTTCCACACAGTATACCTTCGGCCCAGGAAACACACCACTGGATATCAGATCACTACCCGTTTCAGATTTTAACATTAACAACTGATTTGGGGCCTGGCGTTTCACAAGCTCTGGATAGAGGGATTCATTCCAGTTGGTGTAGTCCATCTGCGAGCTAATATACTCTCCATTTTCCAAATCATTCAACAAATTTTCGATTTTAACTTTTAACAGGAGTGAATCAGTGTCTCCATAATACCCTTGAACTTGTCCCTCAAGCGGCCATTGCACCTTGCATACATTATAATAAAATGACAACATGAGTTTTTTAGATATTTCAGTTATTGCACTCCCTCCTGCAATATTTTTATTTAAAATAATGTTTCTTTTCTTGCGATGTAGGAGCACCATATCAGAGTCTATGAGTGTGAACGATGTGAAGTATGGATGTGAAATGATTCGAGCACAATCTTTACGATTGGTTACAATGTCACAGCGACTGATTTTCGTACGCTTTCGCACATTTTACCGAAGGCTGAGTTCAAAATGAGTTTATAGATTTCCTTTTCAATCGTCATTTTCGCTTGTGAACGTTTATTGACCAAGGTGTCAATAAACGTTTTCATATAAGGCTTTTGTTCAAATTGGAGGGCTCCATGTATCTTTGTGACTTTGAAACCATTGGACACCATCCATCTCAATAGCACCTGATGAACAACGATATTCTGTTTCGGATTAAGGACAGCAATAAGTTTTTGCTTTGAAGGCGCCCAGTGCATACTGCCATCCTCTACTAAAGATAAATTGTAGGTACTCAGAGAGTCCCTACCCACCGGTCTATTTATGCACAGGTAAACAAAGTCTTTTACCGAGTCACGGATTTCCATGGGTATTTCACCGTCAATTTCAAAAACCATCCTTGCGCCCCATTCTCCTCAACGATAGCAATGTTGGGGAAAGAAGCACAAGTATCGTTAAGCCATTTGTAATTGCCACACGGCAAACAGTAGTGAGACATCGCCGACGGAAAAGGGGAATTAATGTCCAAAAAGCTGCATCCGCCTTTTCATCGGTGTGCTGTCCGGTCGGATCAGTTCTCATGATACGGTCCCCGTGAAAAACATACCCTCCCCTCATATATCTCTCTACAAACAGGTGCTGCTCAACGTTGGTGATCAGACCTATTTCTTCTTTGCTGATTATAAGAATCAAGTCCATCACCACATAAGGAGTAAAAAAATAATACCTTGAATCCAACCCAAATTCCTCATAAATTTTATCCGTGTTTTTGCACATAATGTCCAGAAGAGTCAATACATCACTAACCAAGTAAAGTTTACAATAATCCCACCCATTTTTAAATCCTCCCTTTGCCCAAACCTTCTTGGCGAATTCATAGTCACCAGTGGTGCATTGACTGTCCGTGAGGGAATTGTAAAATACTTCGATAGGCGGTAATGACATCTCATCTAGCCTCGAGGTAGAGTTGTAGTAATCATATGCGTATATGCCCTTACAAGTTAATAAAGCACACATTTCATCATCGAGAAAGCACTGTTTAAGGAGGGGGAAATCATCAAAATTGTCACTTTTCTGTACCTGAATCAATTAACTTAAAGCCTTGGGGAAGAAACTGAAAGAGTCTAAAAAACGGATTTTATTTTGGCATGTATCACCCTTGTCAACTGTTTTCCAAATGAATTTTAGCAACAGCAGCTTCTTCGATGATTTGGGTATGATATTATAAGAAAAAGAAGCATCTATCTATGCGTTATCTACAACTCCCCCCTTGGAAATGCAGGCCAACGACGGTAAAATAAACTTTAAATTGTAATTGACATTGTGCAAAAAAACCGGTAAGAAATATTGCTTTCGAACGTTTATGTTGCACGGCTGATGTGGAACCCATCTAAAGTTACTCCCTCCCGATGAAAATTCCTGCCATAAATGATCATGATCGATCACCTTCCTCTTTCCCCCATTCCCAGTACCATCACCAAATTCACCCTTACAAACCCAACATTTTTTACGATTTTCAATGGCCAATCTGTCATCTCGTGATAGAACCATAGGATAGTTTGTATAGTGTAGGCGAGAAATTGCCATATTCGCTGTTTTAATCAGAATGGTCAATTCCGTGCGCATGCAGTCTTCCCCAAACAACGACTCAACTATATCCGGCACTTGCATGGTATTACTATAGTCTCTTTGCGCGTGAGCGCAGGAGACCCCTATGGCTTCATGTATTTTAACAGGATTTGGGTGTGACGAATCGTACACGTCTGTGAGTTTAGTTTCGCAGCCCAAAGCGATCTTGTTGCTCTGCAAGAGCGAGTTTTGGAAGTTCTTAAAACGCAAGATCGCCCTACCTCCGCTAACCGTTTCCACAGCCTGGTATCCATGACGTTTACAGAATTTCATGTGATGGTTTAGCTTTAAATCAGTCTAAAATCCGGACAAGCATGTTGGACAATAGTAGCGTACCTCATGATTTTTTACCCTCACTTAAAACTCTACTAATATCTGTAATTGGATTTAAATGTCATATTGAATCAGGCTCTGAAGGAGGCGTGTAAAAAAGCCAGACCCAATACTTCACTGATTCAATGAACGGAGCCCTCACTGGAAATAACACACCCTTTTTATCAGAACACTGACCCTCTTCGAATTTTGTTTCGTACTGTAACACCGTAACATCAATCTTTAAATGTTCATTAGCCCGCTCAAGTATATCTATCCCTTTTAGTGTTACAGAAAATTGACCATTTAAACAATTGAAATCTACTTTAGGAAACTTTTACCCATCCCATTAGCTGCTAATTTGTCCAACTTTTTCTTAGAAGCATCCTTTTGCAGAGGTCTAAAGGCTGCAATCAAAAATACATACTTGAAAAACTCTAGCCTCGCATTGAAACAGATTCGTTGCATTCCTTTAAAACCCTTTAAATCTGAATGATATTTTAATTCTATATTCCCACTCCCACTCTTAAAATAAAATTTTTTTTAAATGTACAAATATTAACGCTTAAATTCTCAATAAATAAAACAACCGACCTGCTACCCCCTCATTATAATTTTCCAGTTTAGTTATGATGCTGTTGACCCAATCAAAAAAACGTCCTCATAATTTGCCAAATGCGGGTAAATTGCTAGCATATCTGTATTTAAGTAACTTGAGTAAAATTCACTCGCATTTTCATTTAAAAAATATAATTTTAGTGCTATTGATGCTTTTAAACTTTCCTTCACTCTCCACACCCGCATCTGTTGTTCAAGAAGGGTTCGAATCTTGTTAACATAGGAATGATTAATACCCAGGGGGTCTGTTACTATACCCCCTGACATTAAAAAATTAAAGGGGTCACCGAAATTGGCGGTGTAGACATTAGTATGATGCAAGGCAGAGTTAGACAATAAAAAATCTGGTAGTGTAATTGTTGATGGGGGTAATTTTTCACTATTACTACTCTGAGCAACCCCAATAGTGGGGGATGGCATAAAATCTACAATAGCATCACCACCACCACCATTCTGTCCAATTGCATTAGTAGGGGTGGGGGTGAAATCACCCAATTCGCTAAAGATACCTTCCACAGTGTTTGGGGATAGTTTATCTCGCAAGCCTGCACTGTCTTTTGACGGAATTCGATTATATATATTAGCATGCGAACCCAGTTTGGATAAACTTGTGGAGATATCACCCAAATATTCCTTTATAAGCCTATTTGGCCATTCCGGGTCCTCACTCATGTCTATATCACAAGTTAGATTCTCCAAGCTATCTATATCCCCAAAACAATTATTTAAAAAGACCCTTTGCCGTTCTAGATCATCATCAAGTACAACACTATCCCGATAATCCATTGGTGAAGGCTCATTGAAAATAACTGATTCTTGAGCTGATGTTGATGGAGGCAATAATTCACCGATATCAATCTATTTAAACAGGATTTATTTTCCAACCGCAACATCCACTATTTTATAAAGTAAGAAAAATAAATTATTAATCAGTTCAATGGTCATTTTTGTAAATTACAAAAGAATTTTTTTTTTCATCTCCATCCTATCTTCTTCTTCAACAATTAGCCCGTGAGTTAACACTCACACGCACACAAACACAGCCACATACACACACACACACACACACACACACACACACATACACACACACACACACACACACACACACACACACACACAAACGCACACACACGCATACACACACACACACACGCACACACACAAACGCACACACACACACGTACACGCACACAAGCACGCACACACACACACACACACGCACACATACACACACACACAAACACACACACACACACACACACACACACACACACACACACTCACACACACACACAACTGGCTAATTTAAAATTATTAAAAGTAAAAAATAAGAATTGACGAATGCTTTAACATAAAATGTGACAAGAAGTATCTAAGCCCCTTAGGTTCGCGCTAATTACCATCCCTGGTATATTTTTATTGCGAAATTGCATGTGCATTATAAACTTGAATAGAAAATATGGGGTTATTAAGGATTTTCATTTATATAGAATGGAAACAGGGTTTTTTACGCCCTCACCCCCTCTTTCCCCCCACCCACAATTACTCCATTACCTAATATACAAAACTATCTGATAAGGGCACTTACGTAAGAAATTGCTGGTAACTCGTCAGAAGTGCCCTGTCTATCAGATGGCGGCGCATGGGCGATTACACTTCTTCTCGCCATGTTCAATGATCTAATTAGGTCCACACCAGTGGTCCCAGGCCCGTCATCAAGCTTTGCTCACTTTTGCTCAGGTAGACTTTGACCTCCAATCTCCTTGAATAAAAAATAATTTTCAGTTTTTCAGCAGGTAAGAGACAAAGAGAGGGTTAGATAATCACTTTCTTTTCATGCAGAAGAAAAAACAAAATTAAAACTTATGGATATAAATTACTTCGGTCATAATTTCAAATCTGCTTAAAGTCGTAAAAAAGAAACATGATCCCCTAAGAGGAGGAAGAAAAAGTTTAAGCTAGCAGTTAATGACATGAACACGATGTAACTTAAAAAAATATAACACAATTTGTATGATAATCTCTGGCGAAACAATTTAAATGAAAAAATATACGCTTTTTTTCAATTATGAGAGAGACACAATTTAAAACTTATGGTGTTAAATTCATTTGTTTATATGAAAAGAAAGAATTCTGCTATCCCAAGATGGACCCCCTAATCTATCTACATTTTAAATACATTGCATAAAAAATAACACAATTTTGTATATTATTCAGAACATTAATGGAGGTTTTCACCCCCCTCCCCAAAACTAAAGCTCACCCAGGATAAAAGAAAAAATTGTATGTCTTTTTGAATTATGAATGTCCCGATTTTAAAACTTATAGGCTTAAGCTATCTATATTTTAAATACGATGCATAAAAAACAACACAATTTTGACCATTAGGTCCGTTTAATATTTTTTCAGACTATTAATATTCCTCACCCCTCTCCACAATACCAAAGCCCACCCCAACACAATAAAGATATTGTACATATTTAAAAGGAGACGCATTGCTTGTTAATCAATTTTTAGTCTTAAATATGAAATATATTGCAAGCTAGTTAGGAATCGTTTTAGCCAAAATACCCTATACTTGAACAGCTGTTACAAAGCGCTTGAATTATACATTGGGCATGTAGTCCGTTGTCAATGAGAAACCCAATATGATAAGATATTTAAAGGTAACTGTACGAAAAAGGTCTGTTTTTTGATAATACAAGAATAAAATATCAACTTACCAAGATCCTTTTGGAATTCTCCATTTCATTACGAATAAATTTAATAATAAAGGCTATCTATTCAAGTTATTTTTTCAAAATGATCTAGAAAAGCTAATTGCATCTTAATTTATACAAAAAAATGGCCTCCGGCTGAGACTATTATTTTTACAAAAACACCCATAAACCTTTGAATACGCTATACCAAGCTCTTTAGTTATGGCTATTGAACCTAGTAAAACATGTCTGACAAGTTTTGTCCCCGGCGCGGTAATTGATACATGTCCGTGGTAAGGCATGTACCGTTGAAACTGCACTATATATTAAGTACCCTCTGTATTCCTTGTCTATGATTGGCCGAGAAAATGGGTGTGGCCTCAGAATTCTGTCTGTTAAGGCTTGTACCGTCTGTAGTACTAGATACCTGCTAGTGGCAAGGAATATTATGCAATCACTGGCTGGACCAGCATATAGGACACTACTTGCAATCAGACCCTTCCTTGCCCTTTTAGATGCCCCTCCCTTCAATACTGATAAAATGTATGAAAAAACCATCTTGTTAAATAAACTCAAAAGGCCCAATAAATATGCTGCCAGGAAGGCCTTATTCTCCACAGCCCCTGGGCAAGGATTCTAAATTACGCAATTACCCAGTTGTTTACATGTAGCACAGTATAAACATACAGCAGTAAGATTACCGCGGATAATTTCTGGCTCTTCATTCTCAGTGCAAACAAACAGCTCCTCCCAATTATTCTTGCATTAGCGCGTACAAACCGCTCCTCTCATTTGATATACCCTCAGCTGTCCAATTAACCTGGAACACGTATTTTGGCAGAAACTTTCTCAAAATGCCTTTGAAACCAACTTGAGACTTCGAAACCTACTTTTAATTCCTAAAAACATCTGATAATAACATTGCACTACTAATTACCGATTTTCATATATTTATTGGAATAAATTAATTTAAAATTAGTTTCTTCAAAATTTAGTGTTCCAACGTTGAAGCCAAGTTTCGCGTTCAAGAAAAATCTTACTTGTCTACCCGTGAAAACATCTAATGTCGCTTATGTTTATACGTTCTCTGGAGCACTCGCACCTCGGTCTGGGTTTCTATAATGGGTGAGACAGGGAAACATCATACTGCCTATAATTTATATACAGTGACATGTAGGGTTTATCATTAGGAAAAGGGGGAATTTTGGTTCTGGGTGTGTTATGAGAGGCTAAGGGTATTTTAGTGAAACTTAGAGGAATGTTGAGGGATAAATTAGACTAAATCAAAACACTATATGTGCATCCAGTGTATCAAAAAAGTGTATCTGCAGTCATATCTGCAATATCTTAATAAAGGCTTAGGGTATTAACTTGAAACATTCACAACATGCTGATGTAAATGTTGAAAAGTGGTAAGAGAGCGACAAGGCTCTCTCCTATGTCTATTTTAGCTGCTCTACTCAAAATAAATCCAATAAAAATTTTGAAATTGCCCTCATGCATATTTTGATTTTGTTTAACACCCCCTTTAGCATTCCATAAAAGCTTCAACTTAATACCCGTACTCATTCATAAAATCAATAAAGTGAGCTCAGGTACGCTATTTTGACAACTTAAATGCGCCTAGTGTCATTTAATATAGTGAAACTCCCTCCTCAATATTCCCGGAAAATTTCAACTGAATAACCTTGGCCATTAGTGAGATACTGCAAACAAGCCCTTTTGATAAACTGAATCTTGACAAATAAGATGCAGCTAAACTCTTTTGATTTAGTTCAGCCGTTTTAGGTGTAATAGTAAAAGTTGTAGAAACACTTGTAGTCACAGTCGCAGTAGTAGTGCTAATAGTAATAGTCACAGTCGTAAGCAGCAGCAGGGGCAATCACGAGTAGTCGCATTCGAAATCACAAGTTGTCGCACGGGTAGCCGCAAGTTCCCCTCCATTTACTTTCGGTTCTTAAAATAGTATCGAAACTTCGAATTTTTGACACAATGGGTCCCCTCCAAATTTTATACGACTATTCCTTTCGTAAAAAGTGGTCAAGGAGATAAAAGAAGGAAAATGCATGGAGGAAACTTTCCTCTTTATTAAGTCAATGGTTGTGAGTTGAATATGCCGTCCGTGTATAATCTATTTACACACTTTATTTGGCACTACTTGGCTTTTATTTAGTATCACGAATTTTTATTACGAAAAGATTATGCGAAAATGATAAGGATATTTCCAGCACGGATATTCAAATTTGCTTCCAAGTTTCAAACTCCCCTGGAATGACTAGAGCTGAAGGAAAAAATGTCAGCATCTTAAAGTCAAACCATTCTATCATGTTTGGTTTATGGTGGGTGTCTGCCCCATGCTGTTTAAATGGTTTTGTGTTTTTTACTTCCTCATTCTATTTCGCGTAAAGAAAATCTTACCTGTAGTTTCCCCAGCTGAGATTCTATCCCCACTGAAGTGCCGACAAAAGAAACAAAGTAACATCTCTGCGAACACAGAATATTCCAGCCAGTTAAGCTTGAAGAAACAACTACTGTTAAATTGACTAGATGAAATTTATTGGAAATTGTCTAAGGCTCCTCAGTCCAGGAACTTGAGAAAATCTGTAACATCAAATAAACTGTATAGAAGTTTGTAAGATAAAAAGAATTGAGAAATCAATCGACTTTTCCCTTTGTTTTGTCTGTGTGTGTGTGCGTGGGGGGGGGGGTATGGACTTTGAGTTACCATTTCACCCCATGCCCGATTACGTCTCTTCTCTTGACATGCCAAGCATATGATTATTTGCACGTTAAAATGAGGAGTGAACAGGATCATATCACCACCAACATCTGTAAAAAGGTAAAGTGAAATTAAAACTCGCCATTGGACCTCTTTTATAAAGAGAACAAATGGTATAATATGTTGCAAAGACGATGATTCTGTAATTTGATGTAGACAGATGAGAGAATGTAACAAAACGAAACTATAGCCAGCAGATAAACTTTCATTTTTACTTGAGGCTGACAAGCAATAAATAACAATGTTGAGCCTAAAATTGTCACCTGCTATACAATTTTTCGTGATACGTGTAGCGCATTGCAAAGGTAATTGAAACGTTTAACATTTGTTATTACAAGTTATACCCAAGACTATTGCCATGGTTTCTATGTGTGAGAGGTTTCCAAGAAAAAAAAAGAGAGAGTGAGAGTGATCAATACCATGGACACACCAAAAGGGGGTTCCCTTCCCTTCCAAAATCTTAATTTCTTCCCGAATTTCTAAAAATTTATTATTCAAATTATCAGGAAATTTTTTCTTTCATTCCCTCCCCCTCGCCAAAAAAAACAACTGGTTATTGCGAACGTGCCTGATCAATACTATTAGTTTTAAAAATGAAAACACAATATATATGTTTCTATGTTGTTGAATTCATTGTTTCACCTCAAACTTCTATTATGCTTTCGGAAGATAAAGTCCCATTGCAAGATTTGGAGAAGAAGTGAAGCTTCAAAGTTTGACAAATCCTCAACGCTTATTGGCGATATGATTACAACAAGATTATATTCAACCCAGAAATCACAGCTTCTTATTTAATTAAATTAGATGAGCAACAAAAAATTTAAAACGAACAGAAATTAATACATTTATGAGGCGGTCGCCCCCTCGTCAATACCTCTCTCTTTACGCTGAAGTTCGAATTGTGTCCCAATTCTTTAAGAATGACTCCTGAATCACAAAGGCCGTTTAACTAGAGTAGATAGCTCTTTTAAAAGTAAAAAAAAAAATTTGCACAAAGAGCGACGTATTGACGAGGGGGTGACCCCTTCATATACGTCATAATTTCTGCTCGTTTTAAGTTTTAATGTTGCTCCTTACTTTCAATTGAAAAAACTTGTTTTTTTATTTAATTTCTGATCATTTTTTAACTAATGCTGGGAAATCTGGCTCCCCCTCCTTGGAAAATTCACTTCCCCCATGAGAGATCTTCCCATTGGAAGATCCTCCAATGTAACCCCCCGATCCCCACCAGAACAATCCCCCCTGAAAATGTCTGTATACTTCCCAATAACCATCAATATATGTAAACAATAGATAAAGTTCATGAATTGCAGCCCTTCCCCGGGAACTATGTAGGGTAAAGTCATCCTAAGACATAGTTATTAAATTTTTCGAATATGCTGAACAAAACGGCTATCTCAAAATTTTGATCAGGTGACTCTGGGGAAAAATGACAGTTGGGGTGGGGGGATAGTTGCCCTCCAATATTTTTTTTTCAATTAAAAAGGGCACTATAACTTTTGATCTCCGATCAAATGAACCATCCCCGATCTTCTATGATCACTGTTTCGATGTGATCATCCCTGGAAAAAAAAAATAAATAAATAAATAAACACGCATCAGTGATCTTTCTTCCGGCAAAAAATGCGAAATTCCACATTTTTGTACATAAGAGCTTGAAACCTCTACATTAGGGTTCGCTGGTATGTTCAATCTGATGGAGTGATTTTCAATAAAATCACTTGATATTCTGAGGGTGTTTGCCCTCTTTTTCAAAAATTGGGCAAATTTTTTCAGAGTTGTGAATTTGGATGGGTACCATTAAATTTAATGAGTTTTACATATTTTGAACAAGCATCAAAATTTGATTCTTTTGATGTACCTATTTTTATCAAGACTCTGTTTCTTAGAGTTTCGGTTACTATTGAGCTGCTTCGCTCCTTACATACAGTTACCACGACCTGTTTGATCAAAGTGTATACGCTAGGCTCGTCAGAGTTTCAACCACTGATATTACCGTTAGAGCCCTAGCTGAGGGTTATTAAGTGAAAACAGTCAGAGGAAGATTGCCAATGCTCTCACTGGTAACCCAACTGAAATTACACATTCTATCGGACATGAAGTACAAGTACAGTCTAGGCGTCCATGTAAGTCATTCCTAAGCCGACCCACCCTCAGTTTTCACAAGTTAACCGAGGGTTGATACATTAAGTCTACTTTCAAGTTATTCTATCCATGGCTGCACGATAACCCTTTTTAGTACTAACAAAAAATTATTGGCAAAATTTATCAAGAGCTTTATTACCCTAATGTTCAAGTAATTGGAATGTGTTCCAACTCACAGAACAATTGAAAATAAGGTAGAGGAACAGGAAAACAGACTTATACTAATGCTAATGTCAATTATCTCGTCTGAAAAACTGTTTCCTTAGGGTTGAGTAGGAAGGACAAAGATAACATAAATCTGTGACGAACTGTTAAAGAAGCTTTCTATTTAATACCATCAAGTCTGGAGAAAATATTCCATAGGACACGTGGCACGTTATTCTATCCACGACCGCACGATAACTCGTTTTATTACTAAAAAAAATTTATTGGCAAAATTTAAGAGCTTTATTCCCTAATTTGAATGTGTTTGGACTCACAGAACAATTGAAAATAAGGTAGAGGAACAGGAAAACAGACTTATACTAATGCTAATGTCAATTATCTCGTCTGAAAAACTGTTTCCTTAGGGTTGAGTAGGAAGGACAAAGATAACATAAATCTATGACGCACTGTTAAACAAGCTTTCATCTAGTACCAGCAAGTCTGGAGAAAATATTATTGTAAAAAACAACTTTTTGTTTAAATCTCTGCAGCCAAACGGGTTTAGTTAAATGGTAATATATAATTATGATGTTGATGAACACTTACCAAGATTTAGGGCAGACCAGATGGTATTTTACACACCTTATAACACTGTTCAAAAAAAAACAATATTTCCTCTCATTGTATTTTCACTGCTTCTTCTGGTCATCGTTTGTTCTAAGAATGAATTTTTATGTAAGCATTAGTATTAAAAGATAAGCATCAAATTAATATTACTACAAGGGGGATCACAAAGGAGATTACACGGGAAGAGTCAAATATTCTAACCATTCGATTGGTTGGCTGGGAAACACCTGGCACAAGCTATTAAGTAGAAAAAGGAGGGGCAAATATATTTCGGTCTTTTGACAGGGGTTGATATTTAAATTTGACCACTTAAAAGCGTTTTAATGTCTAGTACTTTGAAATGCTGGAAACTTTTTATTTAGTATACCAATAGCAAGGACTTATTTTTTCAAAACTCCAAAATCATTTTCCTATTCAATAAGTGTCCTGTTTTGTAATTGTAATCGTAAGAAATCAGAACAGGTTTAAGCTCTTAAGCCTTAAAAACAGAATAGGTTCTGTTCATTTCGAGGTTTAATATTACTCTTCACTTTCATAATAAAAGCCTAGACCAGAAATATTCCTGGAATTCAAGAGGTCTTATATATCAATTTCTACCTCCACTCCTCTTTATTTATCTGAAGGCTTAATGAGATTTAAGATGTTTTGGTATTAAAATACAACCTTTGAGGCGTCTACCCTCTCCCTAGCTACAAAAAAACTAGAGAACCCTACTGGTAAGGTTTCAAGTTTCAAGTACCTTTTGATTTAGTTTAAGATACCCCTCAACATTATCCAAGGCATAACCATAGTACCCTTAGCCTTCTCAGATGAACCAAGATTCAAAGCTTTTCCTAATGATAATCCTACATGCAATGGGGGTTGGTTGCCCTCCAATCTCTCTAACTCCCCCTCAACATACATTGGAAATTTTAACCTAACACCATCAGCCATTCCTTAGATATTGCTGATATTCCCTTTTGACAACCAGCAAGGACAAAATGTGTTTCGATTGCGTTTGGCATCCTACTCAACATTTCCATAAAGTTTCACCTTAATACTCTAAGAGTTTTTAGAGATCCAGGATCAAACATACCCACTTACTAAAAAAAAAACCTTATATTAGAATGTGCAACTTGCATAGCTTACATCCTTTGCACCGGGGGTTGGGGGAAGGGGTTGTCAACCCCAGAGGTATACTTATTTGATTTTTGGATTATTTTGAAAAAAACGGCAATCAAAAATTTTGATAGGATGCATTTGAGGAGGAGGAGGAGGAAAAGCGTGTTAGGGGGGGGGGGGGCGCTGCTACACTTTGATTCTTGCATCACTTCTGATTCTTAAAAGGGGAACTAGGCCTTTCAAATTCCAATCAAATGAGCCTCCTCCAAAGTTTTTACGACCTTTTCTTGAATAAAAACCTTATGTGTTAACAGTGGGTAAGTTGCATAACTTACATCACTTGCCCCAGGGGCTGTGGGAGATTTTGTCAACTCTGAAAGTATAGGTTTTTGGTCTTTGGACTAATTTCAACACAATGGCTGTCTTTAATTTTGATCGGATGTATTTGGAGAAACAGGGTGTCTGGGGGGTGGTTTGCCTTCCTGCTACTTTTTATTCTATAAGAGGGCACTAGAGCTTTCAATTTGCAATCGAATGAGTGGGAGGAGTCCGAAGTGTATACCACCACTCTTTCCATATAAAGTGCGTCTGGAAAAAAACAATACATTGAAGCCT
The DNA here is from genome assembly GCA_027921565.1 of Artemia sinica. Taxonomy (NCBI): domain Eukaryota; kingdom Metazoa; phylum Arthropoda; class Branchiopoda; order Anostraca; family Artemiidae; genus Artemia; species Artemia sinica. The sequence goes on from CM051269.1 coordinate 33,050,006, forward strand.
TATGGATCTTTACTATAGGCAACGCTATAGCATTGCCTCTGACTGAAGCAGGTGAGAAAAACGTTCAATTTCCATTCCAATGAATATCCGAAATTATCCAGGGGGACTATGGGGTATGTTCTGGTGGCGAATATTCCGCGGTAGAGAATTTTCCGGAGGGAATCTTCGCGGGGGAATTTTCCACAGTGGGTATTTTCCGCAGGGGAGGGAAAAATTTTCCGGTGAGGGGCTAATTTTCTGCTCGGGGGAGAATTTTTGGGGGGAATGTTCGAGGTAGGGGGAGGTTTCTGAGGAAATTTCACTGGAAAATTACCCCCCTCCCCCATATTCCTCCTGTTAATTTCGGATGTTCAATAGAAAGGAAATTTATCTACTTACTTGTTTAAGTAACAGCAAGAGATTTTGCCATACCCGGGTGGTATTTTCTGCCATTTTGTGGCGTAAATTGATAATTTTGGCCCAAAGATTTCTATAAAACCATCGAGTGAAAATTCTGGGATAGGCAACTGATTTATAACTATAAAAAGCTATCCGCCGAGCTTTTCAGTTTCAGTGACAGTAATACCGTACGAAACACTTATACACCTATAGTCCATAGTAAAACCTAGTCCATACAAAATAAACGGTTACATTACGCATTTGCTTTAAGCTTCATATAACTAAGTTTAGGCTGTTTAAAATTATGAGGCTGTATAGAATTACGTCATTTGTAAATAATTTTGCATTAATTATTATAGAGAAAGGCCAGTGGATTTTTGTGTAGGTGGATGGAGTGGACTTTTATTCTCCAAAACAGTGTTTTCACACTCAAATTTTCTATCTCTCGGTGAGCCTATTAATTTTAATGGAAGAATAATTTGGATAGGGGGATTACATTGGGGGATGAAAACTTAAATCCAGATTCCTACAGGCACAAAGGTGGAGAAGTGGAGGGGCATGGCAAGTCAGGAAAATCCTCAGGTTCGGAAAGGGGGTGTGGCAAGTGCGAAAAGGAGCTTTGTTTTAATTCAGATTTAATTCAGATTTAATTCAGATTTAATTCAGATTTAATTCCGATTTAAATGGTGATTTTTCTCATTTTCCTATTTATAGACATCATTTAATGTGTTCTTGTTCCCCATGGAGCATTTTCCCTAGTAGTGCCCATGGGGAATATCCCTATAAAAAGGATTGATTCGAGGAATCTACCTTGGAATCCGAAGAAATGATGGCCCTATAGTTAGATTTTCAAATTTCAGGCCACCCTCTTGATAAATAATTGAACGGGTTCTTATTTTCAAGAATGATTATCATTGTCGAAGCATTATTTTCTTATGAATATTCAACAGTGTACTCCTTTAGAAATCTTACCTGCATTGTGAAAAAAATCTTTTTAGTTAAATAAACCATTAAGATAAAGACCAAAAACTAAGGGTGCTGTCCCCCATAGCACCCTTGTAGACATTACCCACATTTTTTTCACGGAAAAATCCTGCCAAACAATTTGATCCCAGTTCTAAATTTCCCCTGGGAAATTCCCCCGTAGCATTCTCTACATAAGTAAAATTGTGCATCCAAAACGAAAGAAAGACATATGAAAAGAAAACTTTATATGAATTCAGAGAGATTCCTCCCAGAAAACTTCTTCCCCACTAAATATTCTCCCCCAGGAAATACCCCCCCCCCCCCTTCCCCGAAAAAAAACAGCACCGCAAAGAATATACGTATTTTTCCCAATAGCAAATGCTACCCGCAAACAATGTACAAACTGCAAAACTTACATCTCTTTCCCTGGGGATAATGAGGGATCATGTCATGCCCAGAGGCATATTTATTGGGACCTTTCAATTGTGATGAACCAAATGGCTCTATCAAAATTTCATTCGGGTGTGTTTGGGGAAAAAGGACCATGAGAAGGGGGCTAACTGTCCTCCATTTTGTTTGGGTTAATTAGAAGAGCACTTAAACTTATAGTTTTTGTCCAATGAGCCCTCCCCTGATCTTTTAAGACCCTTGGTTCGACGCAATCATCTCTGCCGGAAACAAAATAAAAACAAAAACAAAAACAAACAACATACTACTCCGTGATCTTTCTTTGGCAAAAAATGCACAATTCCAAATATTTGTAGATGAGAGCTTGAAACCTCTACGGTAGGCTTCTCTAATTTCTTTTGTAGTTAGGGATGGGGCAGATGCCTCAAAGAGGGTATTTTAATGCCAAAAAATCCGAACTCGTATTGAGCTTTCAGATAAATACAGAATAAGTTTTAAGAATGGGGTAGGGGTCGATATATAACCCCTCTTGATTTCTGGAGATATTTCTGGTCTACGCTGTTATCAAGAAAGTAAAGAGTAACTTTAAACCCCGAAAGGAGCAGAATTTATTCTGTGTAGAAGGGGGGCTTCCCCTTCCTCATCTCCGTCTAATCCGTTCGAGTAAAAAAAATATAATCTTAACCTTTTTAGGGGGAAGCCGAAGCCCTAAAACCTATTTTTTTCTGTGTATCTGGGTTCCTATAGTCAAGAACTTGGTGAAATAAATTCAAGCGGCTCATGGAAAATGCTAATCATTTTTTTGGCCCCCTTTTTAGGGATCTCTTGCCCCAAACCTAACTGTCCTTATAAATTAGGGCTTCCTTAGCCCAAATTGGGATAATCCTTTTTGGTATTCGAATCCCCTAGTAGAGAGGCCCTATCCAATCGTGACCCTACATAATTTATTCATGGATTATTGATCCACTAACGGGTCAATAATACATTTTCAAGGTCAATCAGGGGGGCTGTTTCTAAGTGTATTGACTCCGGGACAAAGTTTGCACATGCGCAATGAATACTAACGGGGCAATGTATTGATCCGCTAACGGGAACAGGATCACGTGTCTCTTTCTAGGCCAATCAGGGGATGTTTCTAAATGTATTGATCCACTAGAGGGGACAGAGTTTCTGAGAAATTGATTTACATAATCGAAGGGGACAAGAAGGACAGGATTCCCGAGAAATTGATTTACATAAACGAAGGGGAGAGAATTTCTGAGAAATTGATTCACATAATCGACTGGGACAAGAAACATGAGGGGATTTCATTTTTAAATATGGCTTCTCAGGTCTTTAGGTCTTAGAGATAAAATTAATATTCTATCGAAGCCATAATAGTGTAAGTAGGAACACCTTAGATATTTTTCAGAAATTCAAGACAGATTGCATATATTTTACGCGGGAAATCGTTTCCAGGGAATTTCAAATGTGACAGCGCAGGGATGCCAAAACAAAGGAACATGTAAAACTTACTTTTCGGGGATTATTTGGGCAAAACAGTTTGAGACATTTTAGAAGACGATTTGGGTGAAACAGTTTGAGACATTCTAGAAGATGATTTGGGTTGAAACTCTGTGGCCCAAAAAGGGCCCCGGGCCCCCCAAAGGGCCCCCGAACTTTTTTGCCTCCCATTTTTTTAATACTTTTTTTTGCGCACTTGAGACACAGAAGGGCCCCCCTCCTCACCTACTTTTTGATCCCCTCCCACCATTAGTGTTTTATCATGGTTTACCTTGTCACTGTTACATTCTCTTGATATTTCAAATGGTTTACCTTGTCACTTTTACATTCTGAAGATGTTTCAAAGTTCATTTTTGATTTTTTTCATTGAACTGTAAGAGTTGGAATATTTCAGTAGTGTTTTCTCGTGGTTTACCTTGTCACTCTTACATTCTCTTGATGCTTCAAAGTTTATTTTGGATTTTTTTCGTTGAAATGTAAGAGTTGGATTATTTTATTAGTGTTTTCTCGTTTTTTACCATGTCACTGTTACATTCTAAAGATGTTTCAAAGTTTATTTTGGATTTTTTTCGTTGTAATGTAAGAGTTGGAATATGTCAGTAGTGTTTTGTCGTGGTTTACCTATTCACTGTTATATTCCAACTACTGAAATATTCCAAAACACTACTGAAATATTCCAACTCTTGCATTTCAATGAAAAAAAAAATCCAAAATGAACTTTGAAACATCAAGAAAATGTAACAGTGACAATTCCAACGCTTACATTTCAACGAAAATAAATCCAAAATGAACTTTGAAACATCAAGAGAATGTAACAGTGACAAGGTAAACCACGGCAAACACTACTGAAATATTCCAACTCTTACATTTCAACAAAAAAAAATCCAAAATGAACTTTGAAACATCAAGAGAATGTAACAGTGACAAGGTAAACCACGACAAAACACTACTGAAATATCCCAAATCTCACCTTACAACAAAAAAAAAAATTTAAAATGAACTTTTAAACATCAAGAGAATGTAACAGTGACAAGTTAAAGCACGACAAAACACTACTAAAATATTCCAACTCCTGCATTTCAAGGGAAAAAAAATCCAAAATGAACTTTGAAACATCAAGAGAATGTAACAGTGACATGGTAAACCACGACAAAACACTAGTGAAATATTCTAACTCTTACATTTCAAGGGAAAAAATCCAAAATGAACTTTGAAACATCAAGTGAATGTAACAGTGACAAGATAAACCACTACAAAACACTACTGAAATATTCCAATTCTTACATTTCAACGAAAAAAAAATCCAAAATGAAATTTGAAACATAAAGAGAATGTAACAGTGACAAGGTAAACTACGTGAAAACAGTACTGAAATATTCCAACTCTTATATTTCAACGAATGAAATCTAAAATGAACTTTGAAACATCAAGAGAATGTAACAGTGACAAGGTAAACCACGACGAACACTACTGAAGTATTACAACTCTTACATTTCAATGAATGTAATCTAAAACGAACTTTTAAACATCAAGAGAATGTAACGGTGACAAGGTGAACCATGACAAAACACTACTGAAATAGTCCAACTCTTTCATTTCAACGAAAAAAATCCAAAATGAACTTTGAAACATCTTCAGAATGTAACCGTGACAAGGTAAACCACGACAAACACTACTGAAATTTTCTAACTCCTACATTTCAACGAAAAAAAAATCCAAAATGAACTTTGAAACATCAAGAGAAGGTAACAGTGACAAGGTAAACCACGAGAAAACACTACTGAAATATCCCAACTCTTACATTTATATGAAAAAAATCCAAAGTGAACTTTGAAACATCTTCAGAATGTAACCGTGACAAGGTAAACCACGACAAACACTACTGAAATTTTCTAACTCTTACATTTCAACGAAAAAAATCCGAAATGAACTTTGAAACATCAAGAAAATGTAACAGTGACAAGGTAAACCACGACAAACACTACTGAAATATTCCAACTCTTATATTTCAACGAAAAAAAAGAAATCCAAAATGAACTTTGAAACATCAAGAGAATGTAACATTGACAAGGTAAACCACGACAAAACACTACTGAGATATTCCAACTCTTACATTTCAAGGAAACAAAAATCTAAAATGAACTTTGAAACATCATGAGAATGTAACAGTGACAAGGTAACGCGCAATAAAACACTACTGAAATATGCCAACTCTTACATTTCAACGAATGTAATCCAAAGTGAACTTTGAAACATCAAGAGAACGTAGCAGTAACAAGGTAAACCACGACAAAACACTACTGAAATATTCCAACTCTTGCATTTCAAACGAAAAAAAAAATCCAAAATGAACTTTGAAATATCTTCAGAATGTAACAATGACACGGTAAACAGGACAAAACACTAATGAAATATTCCAACTCTTACATTTAGAAAAAAAATCCAAAATAAACTTTAAAACATCAAGAGAATGTAACAGTGACAAGGTAAACCACGAGAAAACACTACTGAAATATTCCTACTCTTACATTAAAAAAAAAAATCCAAAATGAACTTTGAAACATCTTCAGAATGTAACAGTGACAAGGTAAACCATGACAAACACTACTGAAATATTCCAACTCTTACATTTCGACGAAAGAAATCCAAAATTAACTTTGAAACATTAAAAGAATGTAACAGTGACAAGGTAAACCAGGACAAAACACTACTGAAATATTCCAACTCTTGCATTTTAAGGAAAAAAAAAATCTAAAATGAACTTTGAAAAATCAAGAGAATGTAACAGTGACAAGGTAAACCACGACACAACACTACTGAAATATTCCAACTCTTACATTTCAACGGAAAAAAAAATCCAAAATGAACTTTGAAACATCAAGAGAATGTAACATTGACAATTCCAACTCTTGCATTTCAACGAAAAAAAAAATCAAAAATGAACTTTGAGACATCAAGAGAATGTAGCAGTGACAAGGTAAATCACGAGAAACACTACTGAAATATTCCAACTCTTACATTTCAACGAAAAAATTCAGAATGAACTTTGAAACATCAAGAGAATGTAACAGTGACAAGGTAAACCACGACAAAACACTACTGAAATATGCCAACTCTTACATTTCAACGAATGTAATCCAAAATGAACTTTGAAACATCAAGAGAACGTAACAGTAACAAGGTAAACCAACAAAACACTACTGAAATATTCCAACTCTTACATTTCAATGAAAAAATCCAAAATGAACTTTAAAACATCAAGAGAATGTAACTGTGACAAGGTAAACCACGAGAAAACACCACTGAAATATTCCTACTCTTACATTTCAACAAAAAAAATCCAAAATAAACTTTGAAACATCTTATATTCCAACTCTTATATTTCAACGAAAAAATATTCAAAATGAACTTTGAAAGATCAAGAGAATGTAACAGTGACAAGGTAAATCACGAGAAAACACTACTGAAATATTCCAACTCTTACATTTCAACGAAAAAAATCCAAAATGAAGTTTAAAACATCCAGAGAATGTAACAGTGACAAGGTAAACCATGATAAAACACTAATGGTGGGAGGGGATCAAAAAGTTGGAGGGAGGGGGGGCCCTTCTGTGTCTCAAGTGCGCAAAAAAGTATTAATAATGGGGGGCAAAAAGTTGGGGGCCCTATGGGGGCCCAGGGGGCCCTTTGGGGGCCCGGGGGGGCTCTTGGTGGTACCCGGGGGGGAGGGGGCCCTTTTTGGTCCTGGGTGGAGGGGGCCCTTCGGGGTTGGGTTAGGGGACCTCACAACACTGTTCAAATGGAACTTGTGTATTATAACGACCAAAGAATTTCACTCCAAATCATCTTCTAAAATGTCTCAAACTGTTTCGCCCAAACATCTTCTAAAATGTCTCAAACTGTTTCGCCCAAATAATCCCCTAAAAGTAATTTCTACATGTTCCTTATTTTTGGCATCCCTGCGCTGTCACATTTGAAATTCCCAGGAAACTATTTCTCGCGTAAAGTATATTCAATCTGTCTTGAATTTCTGAAAAATATCTAAGGTGCCCATACTTACACTATTATGGCTTCGATAGAATATGAATTTTATCTCTCAGACCTAAAGACCTGAGAAGCCATATTTAAAAATGAAATCCCCTCATGTTTCTTGTCCCAGTCGATTTTGTAAATCAATTACTCAGAAATCCTCTCCCCTTCGTTTATATAAATCAATTTCTCGGAAATCCTGTCCCCTCTTGTCCCCTTCGATTATGTAAATCAATTTCTCAGAAATTCTGTCCTCTCTAGTGGATCAATACATTTAGAAACATCCCCTGATTGGCCTGGAAAGAGACACGAGATCCTGTTCCCGTTCGCGGATCAATACATTGCCCCGTTAGTATTCAGTGCGCATGTGCAAACTTCGTCCCGGAGTCAATACACTTAGAAACAGCCCCCCTGATTGACCTTGAAAATGGTGTCATTGACCCGTTAGTGGATCAATAATCCATAAATAAATTATGTAAGGTCACGATTGGATAGGGCCTCTCTACTTCCCCTTGGCCTGATGTTTTATGGATTTAATCTTAAAGAAAAACGGAAAAGGTTGTTTTTGGGTCCACTTCAGGGGGCAGATGCTCACCTAAATTTTGTATATAATTTATTGCCCCATCGGTCAGCGAACTTTAAGCTTTACGTCAGGGGTCTTAGGCTTTTAGTCTTTATAAAAAATTATTCTGGTTCTCTTTAAGTTCCCATTTCCAGATAAACCAATTCTTTTTTTGTGAATCAGGACTTCTAGAACGTATATAATATTGAAGTACATTTTTGAGTGGGCCTGCTCTCCCAACCTATTTTTTTTTTTTTTGTTCTTCGGCTTGCACTTGACTCAGAAGCTTGTGTATGTTAATTTCCAAACGTTAATAAAAAAAAAAAAAAAAATATTTTTTAGTCATTTTTTGGGTCCCGTTTTTTGGAGAAACGTTTATTTCTTCCACTTCCTCTGTATTGAAATTCACTTAGTCTGGAGGACTTCGGAAATAGTTTTTAAGACGATTGACAGCAGAATTTTTCTTTTGCCCTTTTCGGGCTTTTTGGGTGACACGTATCCCCAGACTAAATTTTTGTTTTCATGCTGACCAAGGTACTTCAGGTAATAAGTTTCAAGTTGATTAGCAAAAAACTTTTTTCGGTTCTTTTTGGGCTGCATTTTCAGATGAACAAATCTTTTTTTTTCTGTTTGCCCTAAGATTTTAAGATACAAATTTCAGGCCAAATAAAAAAGAGTTCTCCTCTAGTTTTTGGATTATATTTTCGGCGGGCCCTACTGCCTCCCATCTGATACCAAAAATGTATGGTCCATTTGAGTAAAAAAAAAACAATCAATGAAAGTCTCAACATAATTTGACTACCAAGATCAAACATGTCCGTTTTTCTCTTTAAAACCTATGTTTGAATAACAGATAAATCTCAAAATCGGATATCCTTGCTTCTCGGGGCTACATTTTATGTTTTATCCCCGGAAACATGTTATTTGGTCCTTTTGACAAGACTGAAAAAAATACAACTGAAAGTTTTGATCCGATACCATTGAATTAATTTCAACCTGGATGAAGTGAATAAAAACTTTAGAGCCATGGCTAAATAGAGTAAAGAAAAGACAGATGGTCTCTGTGAGAGGCAAGGCTGGCACAAATTTTTCAGAATTGTATAAAAATGATCTGATTCACTTGTTGATAGATAGTCTATCATCCATCCTAGGGCAGAACTAAGTTAGATAGGCATAGAGTAAGGATCACAGGGTGTGATCAAGGACAATAAAGAGTAGAGGAGGGTAGTGATTACTTCCAATCACTCTCGAAAAGACCACAAGATATTTTAATGGAATGAGTCCTCATTCTTCTTAAAGATTCTTCAAATACCCCTTACAGACAAAGTGGTCGAGAAAAGCCACACTTCTTAGTAACTTATTGCAAACACATTATTGAAACATCCGTATTGTGAAACCTCCGCAGTAACTTATTGAAACCTCCCTTCCCTTCTTCTTCATTTGAAGCGGGACACAGTAACCTTTGTTTCAATTTAGTTCTGGAAACAACTTATACGAATTTAGGAAAACTGTATAAAAAATGAGAAAATTGTCAAAAAGTGAATCAACGTTTGGAGAACCCACTTTTCCTTAATTACTTTTTGGAAATGTACGATTGATGCAAAAGATCAAGCGCAAAATTCCAATAGATAATTTCATTTTCTGCTACGTCACTTTTGTTTTCACTATGGTGTCAAGAGCGCTAGAAATTCAATCCTGAAAAATTACCAGAAATTTCGCAAATTTAAGAGAAACTTTTTGTTCCCTGTTTTTCACGACCCCATTCGGTAAACTTCGGTTTCATCATCTTTTGGATTTTCTGATTTACACATCACAAAAAAAAGAGAAAAAGCATTGCTCCACAACACAAATAAATAAAAAACGTATAAATTGAAGGTAAGATCATGGATTTGTTTAGAAAAGCAAGATTAACCTTATAATATGTATAATTTCATTCTGAGAGATTTATCAGTAAATCACATTGAGGTGTTTAACCGTTAAAACTGTGGTTGGTTTCTTATTAACCACAATATTAGCAGATTTTGTTTTCATATTCTTAAATGTAAGCCTGATTTCCGTGAGAGAATAAGCGCGACCCGGAAAGGGTCGAATGCCAAGTATGTGAAGGATAACTAGTAATATTCTTAATGAATAAGTTCTTTCACCCTGACCACGCCCTATCAACAACATTAGTTATACTTAGCTAGGCAATTGCACTAAAAATAAAAAATAAAGTTTATGCATAGGCTGTTCGTAAAAACAAATACATATATTTTACAGTATTTAGTACTAAGAATTCGACGACAATAGTGAAAATGAAAGCAAGTTAAAAACAAATTGTGTTATTTGATTTCTTTATACAAAAAATAAATTTTGGCATGCTGATCAATGGTCTGTGTGGCAGAGGTACCGATCTCCTAATTTTCTGCCTTCGGCCAGGGGTACAATGCGTGGCTGAGGCAAATCATCCAACGCCTCCCGTGTTTTCCCCCAGATTTCTCCAGGTACCCATTTAGAACTGGGGAGCTCCTGTCCTCGGGAATTCAAGTCTAACACGCTAATCACCCGGATTAGCGTGACGGCTAAACCGTCTTGGGAGCCGTGACAGCTCCCCAGACGGCTGATTTTCGAGTTTGTTGATTTTTGAATTAAAATCAACTTGGCGGAAGTGGTGAAATACTTGAGAGCCATGGCTAATTGGAGTAGAGCTAAGACGGATAGTCTCAGTGAGAGACAAAGCTGGCTTAACTTTTTCCCGTAAAACTGATACCCGTTTAAAACTGGGGAGATCCTGTCCTCAGGATTTCAAGTCTAACCTGGCTAGGACGTCTGATTTTCGAGTCTGTTGGTTTTTGAATTAAAATCAACTTGGTGGAAGTGATGAAATGCTTGAGAGCCATGGCTAATCATGGTTGCAGCGGTAGCTGCAACCTAGTAAAGAGCGAACTACAGCCCACAGTATCTAAAAGTTAAAAAACGCGTTTTGAAAAAAAAACTGCCTAGTAATAAAAATTGTCATATGACACTGATTCAGGGATGGTAACTATTATTTCGGTTCGTCTTAAAAGTAAAAGTTTATTGCAAAAAGAAATTTATGGTGATTTCGAAAAAAAGCCTGAAACCCCTCGAAAATGGCGTCCGGTCAAAAATGAAAGTATACCGTTGGAGTCAGTATGGTCGGAAACCAAATACAGGGAAATTAGAGTCCCCTCCTTGAACAACAAAGAAAATTGCTTTTATGCATCAGTAGCACTGATGTGTTTCCCATTTTTTTTTCGTTTTTTTTTCAGTCCTATCGGGTTAGCAGAATATCATAGAGAGATGCTTAATAGCTCATTCAAAAGCTATTTCTTATATCTACGTGATTTTTATAAATTCCGCCATCTGCAAGTGCCATATGGCACTAAAAAGGCACTTTTTGTGCCATTTCCCAAGGGGTGGTGCTAGCAGGCTACCATAACATCGTAGGCAAATTTTTTATAGCTCATATAAAAGATATTTCTCATTTTTATGTTCTTCTTATAAATTCCACTATCTGAAAGTTCCAAATGGTACTAAAAACGGCACTTATGGTGCCATGTCTCAAGTGGGAAAACTGAGGCTATTGGGCTGGCAGAACTTATAAGAGTTACGTTTAATGGCTCATTTTAAAGCTATTGCTCATATTAACGTGCTTTTTTTTTATCAATTCTACAATTCGTAAGTACGATGTAGCACTGAAAAGAACAATTTTAGTGCCATTTCTTAATTGGAAAAGCTCTTAAGTACAAAACTGGTACTATCGCCATAGTTATGTTCCAGAACCCTTAACTGAAGGTTCACAAGAATCCTTCCCGTACACTCCCCCTCCCAGCCCCCCTTAGTAAGTTTCATAAATTTTCTGCTCATCAGTAAGCTACTGAAACATTAGCAAGCGACCACACCGTCGTAGATATATGATTAATGGCCCAATTATAAGCTACTGCTTATATTTACTAGGTTTTTAGGAATTCTACCATCTATTTTATTTCACAGATTTCAATGTTAACTAGTTTCTGAGGAGGATTTGTAATGAAGTCTTTGTCATGGATGAAGCATTAGCTACAACCTAGTAAAGAGTGAACCACAGCCCATAGTAACTAAAAGTTAAAAAAAATGTTAAAACGGTGTTTTTTTCTTCTTTATTCCAGGCCTAAAGGGTTACTAGAACATCATAGAGAGATGCTTAAGAGCTCATTCAAAAGCTATTTCTCACATGTATATGGTTTATATAAATTCCGCCTTCCTCAAGTGCCATATGGCACGAAAAGGGCTTTTTTTATGCCATTTCTCAAGGGGTGGGGCTAGCGGGCTACCAGAACATCATAGATGGATTTCTGATAGCTCGTATAAAAAATATTGCTCGTATTTACGTTCTTTCTATGAATTCCACCATCTGTAAGTTTCAAATGGCACTAAAAACAGCACTTTTAGTGCCATGTCTCAAACAGAAAAGCTGGGGCTATTGGGCTACCAGAGCTTCTTAGAGTGATGTTTAATGGCTCATTTGAAAACTTTGGCTCATATCTACGTGCTTTTTCTCAATTCTACCATTCGTAAGTGAGATATAGCACAGAAAATAATATTTTTGGTGCCATTTCTTCTAAAATTTTGAAAGTATAAAACGGTATAATTGTAATAATTATGATCTAAAGCCTTTAACTGGAGGTTTGCAAGAACATCTCCCACATGTTCCTCCTCCAGGCTCCCTTTATAAGCTACACAATTTAAGTCCTATAAACACCAATATATTAAATTAGACTACAAGAGGCGTGGTTCTGTTAGTACAGTTCATGCGTTCGATTCCTGCTTGGATTTTTTTTTTCATTCATGGTTTGTTTTTCTTATGATTACTTTTCAGATAATCCACTATTTTTGCAAATGTGATGCACTCATTTTTTAAAGCATATCCCGGGAAGGCTCATTTTAAAGCTATTACTCATATCTACGTGCTTTTTATCAATTTTACCATCCATAAGTGCAATACAGCACTAAGAACGGTGCTTTTGGTGCCACTTCTTAAGTGGAAGTGTTTGGAAGCATAAAACGGTACCATTGCAATACTTATGGTCCAAAACCCTTAACTGGAGGTTTATAAGAGCCCCTCACATATGCTCCCCCTCCAAACCCTCTTAGAAAGTTCCATAAATCGCCTACTCATCTTAAAAGTAAAAGATTATTTCGAAAACAAATTAACTATAACTAAAAAACTTTTCAACTAAAAATCTACCAAAACTTAAGCTTGAATGATCAACAGTTTTGAATTGAACTTTCAAACTTCACTCTCCAATGAAGCCTGTGTGCTAGTTCTAGCGGCGGTAATTGAGGGGAAGGGACGTCCTTGCCCCCTTAATTTTTTTCCTCCTACTTAGGTTTTGAGAAACACCTTTTTTTGGTCATTTCACTGGAAAAGGCACTTTTTCATCTGAAAAAAATGGGGCAAACAACCGAAAGGGCACTCTATGGGAATGTGCTATCAAGTAAAATTTACAAAAAGTGACTTGGCATAAATATAAGCTTTTAAATGAGCCCTTAAACAGTTGCCTTTGGTACAGTAGCCTTCTAGTTTCTGCTAGTCAGTAGGTGATTTATAAGGCCCTGTCTTCATTATAGCTTTTTCAGGCGAAGTTGACCGAATAAAAACAGCATGTTGTTCATCGAAAAGCAAACGTTCCTGAAAAAATATGTATTGTTTTGTAAAGTATGGATAATAGACTTTATAAATATTATAGACTGAAAGTTTTTCATAGCTGTCAAGGTTGTCTGCACTATTTTCTAGGGGTGTCTTATCTATTTGATGATTAGAAATTATATTAAAAATTTTCAACTGAAACTAAGGAGTGACATTAAAACCTAAAACGAACAGAAATTATTCCGTATAAATAAAAAAGATCATGGCAGCGTTGTTTCTACATGAAATTTGAATAAAAAACGAGCAAAGATTAATCTAAAAAAAACAAAGTTTTTCCGAGCGAAGTAAAGAGCGAAGTTGAAACTTAAAACGGACAAAAGTTATTACTTCACAGTCTATATAATATATATATATATATATATATATATATATATATATATATATATATATATATATATATATATATATATATATATATATATATATATACATATATATATATATATATATATATATATATATATATATATATATATATATATATATATATATATATATATATATATATATATATATATATATATATATATATATATATATATATATATATATATATATATATATCAATAAAATTAGTACATATAAACCAACTAATTATGTTTCCCTATATTTCCAGGATTATAGAAAACTTGCGCTTTACTGAAAACCCAAAATAATATAGGAGTTTTGGTTCAGTAAAAGCAAACCAACTAAGGACACTTTTTACAGAAGAAAAATATTATCAATCCCTTTTAGGATCAATCCCTTTTAAGATAAGGCAATAATCCATTTTAGGATTGTTGCTTCTTTTTTTTTCTCGTTTAATTTGGTATCACTTCTGCAAGATGGCTCAGTTCAATGCCTGGCTCTCGCTTTGGTTCTGAAAAGGACATGTCGTGATTAGTTTGTAGACAAGTTCGAAGTATAGCCATCTTGATAGTATTAGGACTATAGAATAGCTTTAAAATTTGTATCATAGCTTGAAATTCACTGTTGTATAGAGAGAAAAAACCAGATTCCCAGAGCTCCCAGGAAAATAATCGGATTTCCAAAGTTCATATTATTTCTTATTTGATCTTCATTTCAAGTAATACTAAAGCATATTTCTTACAATCTAAGATTGTATATTACTCACTATTGGTATTATAGCTGTAGATCACAAAATGCTACCTGATAAACCAATCCAATATTTCTGTATGCTGTTCAATTACTTTGCGGTTATTAAACGAATGTTTAATTTTAAGCTTATGTTTTTAAGATATAATTTTAATTGTGTACTGAAAGTTACTGATGCCACAACTGGTGTAAGATTATGAAAATATTTATAGATTAATTTATTGTTTTCAGGCTAAACACTCACTTTTGACTCCCAAATCAATATTCCTGTTTTTTATACTTGACTTTTGTGTTTTCAGTAAAGCTCTAGTTTTCTATAATCCTAGAAACATAGGGAAACATAATTAGTTGGTTTATTTCTACTAGTTTTATTGATATATATTAGATAGGCTGTGAAGTAATAATTTTGTCCAACTTCGGACAAAATTATCAACTTCGCTCAACTTCAAAGTTTCAACTTCGCTCCACTTCCATCGAAAAAACTTTTTGTAAGATTAACTGGAATGAAGCCAAGACGGATAGTCTCAGTGAGAGGCAAAGCTGGCTCAACTTTTTCAGAATTGTATAAAAATTATTCATTTCACTTGTTGATAGATAGTTTATCATAATTCTTCCATCCTAGAGGAGAACTAAGGTATATAGGCATAGAGTAAGGGTAATTAAAGTAGTCTTTTAGATCTGTGAGCCATTTGAAGGTAATTGGAGACAACAATTTAAAAGTTTTCAAAGATTTATGAATGACCATGTCCACAAGACTTGAAGGCATTTGGGGAACTGAGATTGTTTTTGCATAGCTATGAAAATATCATAGCGTTCAAAGCGCGTTTACTTGTATCAAACAGTTCGTGGTAACGAACTGAAAGTAAGGAACGACCCGGCTCAATAGTAACCGAAACTCTAAAAAACGGAATTTTGATACCAATAGATACATCAAAAGAATCAAATTTTAATACTGAATTCAAATATAAAAGTTTCATCAAGTTTAATCTTACCCATCAAAAGTTACGTGAGAAAATTACCTGAGAAAATGAGCCTTATTTTCGAAAAAAAAGGGGGGAAACACCCCTAAAAGTCATAGAACTTTAATGACACCATCATATTTAGCGTATCAGAGAACCCTACTATAGAAGTTTCAAGCTCCTATCTGCAAAAATGTGGAATTTTGTATTTTCTGTTAGAAGAAAGATCACGGATGAGTGTTTATTTTATTTTAATTTTTTTCCAGGGGTGATCGTATCGACCCAATGGTCCTAGAATATTGCGAGAGGACTCACTCGAACGGAAATTAAAAGTTCTAGTGTCCTTTTTTAGTGACAAAAAATGGAGGGCAACTTGACCCCCTCTCCACTCTTTTTTCCCAAAGTCACCCAATCAAAATTTTGAGATTGCCATTTTGTTCAGCATGGTTGAAAAATACAATAACTATGTCTTTGAGGATGACTTAATCCTCCACAGTCCCCGGGAGAAGGTCTGCAAGTTATGAGTTCACATATAGTATTAATTATTGGTACGTATACAGAAGTTTTCAGGGGGTAATTTTTCTGGTAGTTGGGGGGGGGAGGTCGTGGGTTACTCGGGAGGATCTTTTCATGGAGGAAGTTTTCACGAGGGAAGGGACATTGCTATGAAGGGGGCACCAGAATTCCCAGCACTATTTAAAAAAACGATCAGGAATTAAATAAAAAAAAACTATTTTTTCAACTGAAAGTAAGGAGCAACATCAAAACTTAAAACGAATTGAAAATATTACGTATATGATTAGGTTTACCCCCTAGTCAATACCTCACTCTTTACGCTAATTTTTTTTTTTTTTTTTTTACTTTCATCAGAGCTATTCATTCTAATTAATGGTCTTTGTGATTGAGAGGTCATTCTTAAAGAATTTGAACAAAATTTGATCTTTAGCTTATTAAATAAAAAAAACAAGTTTTTTTAACTGAAAGTAAGGAACGACGTTAAAACTGAAAACGAACAGAAATTATTCCGTATGTGAAGGGGGCTGTCCCCTCCTCAACGCCTCGCTCTTTACGCTAAAGTTTTTTTATTGTTTAAAAAAATAGAGTTGTGAGAAAGTCAAACTTTAGCGTAAAGAGCGAGGCGTTGAGGAGGGGACAGCCCCCTTCACATACGGAATAATTTCTGTTCGTTTTAAGTTTTAACGTTGTTCCTTACTTTCAGTTAAAAAAACTTGTTTTTTTTATTTAATTTTTGAACGTTTTTGAATTAATGCAGGTTTTGATTTTGGCTCACCGTACATGAATAATTAAAACAAAATTTGCTTATTATATTTGGTTAAATGGCTTTCTCGAAACTTGTTTAATTTTATTTACGAACGTTTTTATTAGTAATAAATATACGTAACTTAGAATTAACTTACGTAACGAACTTCTATATTCATAAATTTTTAACACGTATGTTAGGGGGTTCGCCCCCTAGTCAATACCCTGCTCTTTAAACTATAGTTCGAATTTTTTTTCCAGTTCTTTAAAAATGACCTCTTAATCACAATCAGTTGATCAGTTGAAAAACTTGTTTTTTTTTATTTAATTCCTGATCTTTTTCTTTAATAATGCTGGGAAATCCGGCGCCCCTTCATAGCAATGTCCCTTCCCCCATGAAAACTTCCTTCATGGAAAGATCCTTCCATATAGCCCCCGACCCTCTCCTTCCCCCACCTACCAGAAAAAATCTCCTCTGAAAAAGTCTGTATACTTCCCAATAACCAATACTATATGTTAACATTGAGTAAAGTTCATAACTTTCAGCCCTCCCCCTGGGGACTTTGGGGGATCAAGTCATCCTAAAAGACATTTTTATCATATTTTCGACCATGCTGAACAAAATGGCTATCTCAAAATTTTGATCGGGTGACTTTGGGAAAAAAATGAGCGTGGGAGGGGGCCTAGTTGCCCTCCATTTTTTTGGTCACTTAAAAAGGGCACTAGAACTTTTAATTTCCGTTCCAATGAGCCCTCCCACGATATTCTAGGACCACTGGGTCGATACGATCACCCCTGGGGAAAAAAAAAACCAAACAAACAAACAAACCAACAAATAAACACGCATCCGTGATCTTTCTTCTGGCAAAAAATGGAAAATTCCACATTTTTGTAGATAGGAGCTTGAAACCTCTACAGTAGGGTTCTCTGATACGCTGAATATGATGGTGTGATTTTCATTAAGGTTCTATAACTTTTAGGGGGTCTTTCCCCCTTTTTTCGAAAATCAGACAAATTTTCTCAGGCACGTAACTTTTGATGGGTAAGATTAAACTTAATGAAACTTATATATTTGAAATCAGAATTAAAATCTGATTCTTTTGATGTATCTATTGGTATCAAAATCCCGTTTTTTAGAGTTTCGGTTACCATTGAGCCGGGTCGCTCCTTACTTACAGTTCGTTACCACGAACTGTTTGAAAAGCGAGGTATTGACTAGGGGACGAACCACCTTATATACGTAATAGAAATATATGAATATAGAAGTTCGTTGTTTAAGTTAATTCGTAAGTTACGTCAGATCAAAATTTCGAGAGAGCCGTTTAGCCAAAAAAAGTAAAATTAATATGCAAATTTCGTTTTAATTATTCATGTACGGTGAGCCAAAATCAAAGCTGCCTTAATTCAAAACGTTCAGAAATTAAATAAAAAACAAGTTTTTTTTTTAACTGAAAGTACGGAGCGACATTAAAACTTGAAACGAACAGAAATTATTCGGTATATGAAAGGGGCTGTCCCCTCCTCAACGCCCCGCTCTTTACGCGAAAGTTTGAATTATTCTCACAACTCAACTTTTTAAAACAATAAAAAACCTTAGCGTCAAGAGCGGGGCGTTATGAAAACAATTCATACAAAAGAGCCAATTAGGTTTTGCGTTCATTTTATCAGTTAAAAATTTGACATAGCAACGATGGGCAAATACAACAGCGGGTTAAAAAAAAAAAAAAAAAAAAAAAAAAACAGGGTTGTTTGGCATCCCTTTCTGAAATGCACCTAAGGAATAATGAGACTTAATGGGAGCAACTTAATTAGAGTCCACTAGGTAAAGTACTACTCAGGAAACCAACCTCATCAACCCTAGAATGCCAGGCTCCGTTCCTTTTGACCGTAGGATTTTCACAGTTTTGTACTTTCACAATGACACCTCGTTAAAAAAAAAGTCAGAGCGATTGTGCTAATTGAGTCGGTACCATGCAGTGAAACGAAAAGGGTCAGAATTAGAAAAATCACTGCATATGTTGGATATATGAGGGGGTCTCGTTCAATATAAATTTTTTGGCAGTCCTTGAATTTGTGGAGAATCTGGATGTAAAATTTTTTTTAGGGACAATGAACGTGATATTATTCTGTCTGATGACTAAAACCCTTAACTTTATATTACACTAAAATCTTCTTTTTTTCAAAGCTTTTTCCAGATTTTTGTTTTATCAGAAATAAATGAATTCTACAACCTTTGAAAGGAACTCTCAGGAAGGAATTTTTTTCCTGTATAACTCAAAAGCTATGAGCGATAGATCAAAGCGAACCAATTCAGACAGGCAAATTATAGAGTGGTTAGAGGCAGATGACTGAGATGGTGACAACGAATTAACAGCTAATGATAGCGACGAAGAGGAAGATTTTGTGGAAGAGCAGTCAGACGTAGATTCTGATCTACCAGATAGGGACGAAGACGTAATATATATTCGAGAGTCAAGTTCATCCGATGATGAACTTGACGTTGACCAGCCACCAGCTAAGCGACGACAAACAAGAAAAAACATGCGAACACCAGAGGACGCTGACGATTCTACAGATAACCACGATGAAAACATTGATATGCAACCTTAAGATTCAAAAATTGTCATACCGAAGAGTACAAGACTTCGTCGAAAGTAATGTTGTCCTGATCGCTGGTCGGTGCTTGCACCTTCTAGCCAAAGAAATCCCGGAATGAACATTGTTAATGCTATAAGCGGACTAACAGACAGAGCAAAGCAAGCTGACAACGCATTGCAATTCTTTCAATCTTTTTTTCATGGACGATATGTTTGGATTAATAAAATAACGCATAAACGTCAAAATTCGCTCAAGAACTGCCAGTTATTGTGACGTAGAAATCACGACAGGGCAAATTACTATTAGAGAACTGAAAGGAATCCTCTGTGTTCTTTCCATCAGCGATGCTTCAAAAGACAGCCGCCTGTCCACAGATGCCATGTTTGACCCATTCGTGTCTCGCTCATTCTGCAGGGTGGCATTTAGTAAAAGGGGGTTTGAGTTTCTCTTTGATTGCTTGTGTTTTTACCATAGACTTCCATGGAACAAGCGGAAGAATACTAGATCCCTTTGCACAAATCCGCGAGCTGTGGGAATTATTTGTTGAGAAATGCAAGGAAAACTTAAAGGCTGGACCATACATGACTGTTGACGAACAACTGCGGAGTTTCCGCGGCCGCTGCAGATTTCCAATTTACGTCCCGAATAAGCTTTCAATATATGGTCTGAAGTTGGTCATTGTTTGTGACATAGGGACAAAACAATTTTTTAATGCTCGATCTCAACTGGGAAGAGGAACTCTAACTAATGGAACCACTAGCGAGGTATTTTAGTGAAAGAGCTATGCCGACTCTCCGCAGGCAGCAACTGAAGTGTATCCCTTGATAATTTGTTTACAAGTGCTCTTCTTGCAGACAAACTTCTTCGAAACCCCTTCAAGCTGTCTGCGGTAGGGATTATCAGAAAAAAATAAGAAGGAAATACCTAAAGATCATCTTGAAAAGAAAGAAAGGAACACTGGGTCGTCAATGTTTTGTTTTGACAAAGAAAAGACTTTTGTACCCCTTACTTCAAAGAAAGGGAATTTGGTCCTGCTTCTCTTGGAGATGCACCAAGGGCAGTCTATTGCTGAGTCTGGAAAACCTGAAATCCTTGCAACATACAACCAGACGAAGTACGGGCTGGACATATTTGACTAAATGTGCACCACTCTGAGCTGTTCATGAAAGACCCAAGGGTTGCCCCTTTGGATCATGTACGACATGCTGAATGTGATCTCCACAAACTCTTTCATTGTCTATTAAAGAACACCAGTTGCTTAGGTGAAAAGCCGGTCAATCGACGAGAGTTCTTGATGAATCTTTAGCATGACCAGGCTACCCCATTTGAAGTACCATTTAGAATGACCACGTTTGTCAAGCCCAATCCATGAAGCTATCTGTGACATAATTTACGTGACTAACGTTTCGAACAAAGTCTTCACTAGACTTCCTATACGAGTGAACTGTAGACATTGCCCTTCTCAGATTGACTGCAAAACGTCGATCGCTTACAAATTTTGCAAGAACCCTGTATGTCGAGATCACATTGCAGGTGTCTGCGTAAAATACGCGAATTGACCAGTTTGTCGCTATTATATTTTTTTTTTTAATACTGAAATAGACAAAGTACTTTGATGCAAAATTCTGGTTCCTATCGCTAATGGTTACGGAGATACAGGTTTCGAAAGACACACCCGGCCACTTTGACCGACCCTAGTATTCTCCATAAGCAGCATAGTATTCTAGGGTTGAAGCCCACTTTTTATCACGGAGGTACAGAGCTGTAACTTCTCTTTTTCTCTTTGCAACACAGCTTCAACACCATCAGAGAGAAAACTTAGATGTCCCAAAAGGCTTTCAGATTGAAGTTACAGGTCTAATTACCACCAAGTATGATACTATATTGCTAATGCCGGATAAGAATAATTGGTGCTTCCCGGTATGTTTTGATTTGGGGGGAAGGAAGACTAACAACATCTTCCAAAGTGGTTGGAAAGGTCTGACAGAAAAAAATATTTTGCCAGAAATACTACAACATATTTCTTTTCCAAAAACTCCACAATTTGTAATTTTCTAGGATTTATGTCCTTAAAGAGAGCAGTATAATGCCTCACCAGCTCCTTTTTGCTAGAGCCCATACAAAGAATCAATAGAAAAAAACATTACATGCAGCATCTATAAAAAAAAACAAAAAAACGAATGTCTTTAGCCAGACGAGATCAGCTTCCAGATCAATGACGTCAATTTTATTTTTTATAATTTTAGAATAAAATATATTGGTGACACGTATACAGAAAAGTGATCCTTTGTGATGGTGCTGCAAAAAGCGAACAAATAAAGATGACAAGCCAGAAGAAGAATTTGTATTCTTGTTGATGATATTTGTGAACTATGTGCCTGCATCACGTTTGCAGATGTGCTATGAGTTATTGTAATTTATTATTTTTCACGTGTCCGCATTGTTTCTATTTTTACCTGTAATAAGACTGTGTACTATTTACTGCAGTTAATGAACGTCCGTGAAACGGTCCTCTGTGTAAACGTTTATTTCTTAGCCTGCGGTTCATTTTCGGATACAGAATAGTACATGTCTTCTTACCTACTTTTCATGACATTAAACGTCTGAAATATATTAAACATCGAAATCGAAAATTAAAAAAATTAAAGCTTCTTTTTATAAGTCGGAATTTCTGGTAATATTCCCCAATGCATTTTTTTTTTTTGGAGAGATAAAGAAATTTTTTTAGGTTGTCAATGAGATAAATGTGAGGTTCTGTCAGTATTCAAAACTTTATACTTTCTAACAAGTTTAGCTTCGGAGATACGACATTTTTGCTACACAGAACGTAGGTAGTTCAAAAATCAAAATTTTAAAATTGAAAAGACACAGAAGGGTTTATTTTATTGAAAACAATGTCAACTCCAGTTTTTAAAAGATTCGGGTCTGTTTAAACGCGTTGGAAAAAGTTCTACATTACCTAGAAAAAAATTACCTGTGGGTTATCAAAAAATTTGATTCACCCTGACAACTTTGGAAATTATTTCTAAGCGAACAAAGCAATTTTGTACATAAGGAAGTTCATATCATCTTGTATACTTTCAATAGTATTATCCATTTAAAATACAAAACTGTGTCGGCTTAGAATTTTCAGAAAATCGGAACTGGTATTCATGATCAGCTTTTTCTGAGCTATTCCCGGGAAATAAAGAAGAGATACCGAATCTTGTTCTCCGGTTTTCAGAAAGATGTTTTAACGTTGTGCAGGAGTGTGACATGAAATTATTCTAAAAAGTTAACTTCTTCAGCTAGGATAGTTTTTGGTTTGGCAACATGTACAATACGAGAAAAAAACGATTTTCTTCTGGTTAATTACTGGAAATTTTACAGACTTTCACTGGACCTTTCTGTCACTTTTCACGATTTCCAAACCAGGGAAAATTTCGATTTGGAGCTAAAGACCACTGATCAGCTGATAAAAAACCTGCGAAAGTAGTAGTAATGCTCCGCAACAGAATTACACTAAATCAGTATTCATCTAGGAGATCCAAGTCGATTTCCACAAATTAGAACATAAAAAATAAAAAATAGAAAATGGAAATGAAAAAAATGGAAAACCATTAGAACTACAAGATAAAAGAATATAAGACAGAAGCAAAATCAAAGTGAATCAGCCATATAAACTTTCTACCTCTAACCCCCTCCAATACCAAATAATCTGGATATTTACACGTTCTTGTCGTAGTATTCAACATATTTTGCCTCAAAATGACCCTCAACGACAGGAATAAATTGGTGTTCATTTAAATGCGTTTGACAATAATTTTAATATTTTATGCTAACATTTATTACGTTTTAAATTTTGCTAACATCAACATTTAAACATTTATATCGTTAAAATGAATTGTTCAAGCCTTCCAAGCTTTAAAAACACAAGACCACTTTTAAAATATTGGTAAAACTTGAAGGTTTAAGTGAAAATCTCTCTGTGAAAATCTATACTAAAGCCCATTTTTTTGATGACAAGATTTTTGGCCGCCCTTTTTTTATGCAGCCACCCACAAGAATATATCCTGGATATTACAAAGGCTGTTTCGCTATTGCATATAACAATTACTAATAACATTTATTCAGATCAACTACGGCTATGGGTCAAAAACATTTTTAAGTACTTATTCCCTGTGGGTAGTCTACTTCCAGTGATCATGAGACTCAATTTACAATGTATTCTGAATGTGCTCAAGTTTTCTCATGAAAGCTAAAATTTGAACAGATGGCATTTTCGCAAATTTGTCTTTATAGCGAGTAATACATACCAAAGCCTTACTTTTTAATAGTAGATTTAGGATATTTTCAAGTTTTATGATTTTCACGTAATTAGCAGTGCCAGTTCAGGCAACAACGCGTCAAGAAATAACAAGAATCAAGGAGTCTGTTTTAGAAGTCCGATCTTAAATTTGATAAAAAAAAGTTTTTTTTTCAACTGAAAGTAAGAAGCAGCAACAAAACTTAAAACGAAAAAAGAATATATCACACTTATGAGGGGCATTGCCCCCTCCCCAATACCTGGCTCTTAACGCTAAGGTTTTTTAGTATTTTTAAAAAAAGCTTAGTGTTCTAGTTAACCGACCTTTGTTTTTCTGGAGTCGCGTTTGGAGAACGGGGACAAAAAGTGAACTTTAGCGTAAAGAGCTAGGTATTGAGGAGAGGGCAATCCCCCTCACATACGTGATAATTTCTCTTTGTTTTTAAGTTCTAGTGTTCCTCTTTACTTTTAGTTGAAAAATTTTTATTTTTTTTGAATTTCTGATAGTTTTTCTAAGAATGCCCGGAAAGCCAACTCCATACTGAACCAAGGTACTTATGAAAGTCAGAAATAAGATAATTTACTGAGGAATACAATTCTTATAAAGGGGAAGTACCTTGTTGGTAGGAAGCAAATGCATTAGTATGGTGATACTTATTAGGCTGATAGAAGCTGTTCGGGGAGAGGGAATTTTCTTTGGGGAAATTTTTCATGAGGTAAATTTTCTAAGGAGAAAAATTTCTCAAGGGGAATTTCCTTTGGAGATGGGAGGAGGATTTCCCGGAATGATTCGCAAAACAACCATAATTTAACGTTAATGTTTTTCTACTGAAAGCAAGGAGCATCATTCGAAAAGCAAATTATCCCATATATGTGGGGATGCCCCTTCCATCGACCCTTGCCCTTTAAGCTAGAGTTTGATGTTTTGTCACAATTTTTTAAGAAGAAATGTTCAAGCACAAGGGCCATGAATTTGAATAAGAAGTGTTTTAAAGATCTTTTTAGCGTAAAGAGTGAGGGTCGAGGAAGGGGTAACCGCACTCGTATACGGAATAATTTTTGTTCGTTTTAAGTTCTAGTGTTGCTTCTTAGATTCAGTTGAAAAAACTAGTTTTTTTATTTATTACAAGTAAGAACTGAGGTTGCAAGGGTGATGGGAAAAGTAGAATTTCCATGGCAAAGGTTATTTCAACTTCGGAAGGATAGGAAGATGAGTCATCAATTTAAGTTTAGGATACTCGAAGCCAGAGACATGACTGTAGTCAACTAAAACTCTGAAACATGGACAGTTCAAAATCTTGAGGAAGCTATGCTAGATATTTTCCAGCGATGCTCTTTCAGGATAGTCACAGTTGCTCCTTTAAATAACAATGTAGCCGAAAAAAGGCTGTGCGAGAAATATGGCTCGAAACTACTTTGTAGGGCTATAAGCCCAAGGGAGAATGGCGATTTGACAAGAAGGGTATTTTTTAGGACAATGCACCTTTGGGAAACAATAAGCACAACTTCCTTGAGAGGGGCAGTAAAACGTCATAGGATGAAAATTTAAAGGAAGAATGAGCTTCATATGGGGAAGGACTAATAAAGAGAAAAACTCTTAACAAATCGGAGTGGAGGAGGAGCGTTCGCAATTGTTCTAGCCTCGGATTGCCTAGTGCTGCAATAAACTTGAAGTATTTGGGGCCGTCATAATGTAGTTTTAGTCATACAGAAGTCTGGAAGTAAAACTTCGGGCCTAGTAGCTAGATTAAAGTCAAGGAGATTGATTTGACCTAACTCCTGAACTTCTATTTATAAAGACAAATTTTAAGATAGAACAGATTCCGCATATTAATCTTTGATAATTCATTAAGCTGTTTATTTTACTTTGAAATCCCATAAAACCAACTTGCAAAATCAAGGAAGAGCGCTTTTAGAAGTCATTCTCTACGTGCCCTAGGTCTATGAAGCTTTCAGGAATAGACTTAAAAACTAATTTAGGTTTCGGGAAGAAATAGTATAATAGTATAAATAGTAGAAACAGAAAATCTTCCAGGCCCTATTGTTTGCGAAATAGGATAAGTCAGGTCTAAGCTTATACTATAACTATTTCGCAAACAATAAGGCTTGGAGGTTTTTCTACAGACAGGGTAATTATCCAAAACAAAACAAGGCTCGAGTTTTGCTTGGAGAAGGCATCTCCAAGAGCGTATTTGGTTCGGATATAATCAAATTATAAATTCAAATTACAATCAAATTATATCTTTGTTGCAAATGTTTATACAAAGTTACAAGCCTTACAAATGTGGAAGGAAAGGGGCCAGTAACTAAAAACTCGTTCAATATTAAAAATAATTTCTGAAACCTAACTTGGGGTATGTGTCCATCCCCAAGAGCTTATTTCGTATAGCAAAAAAGTCTTATGAGTATTGATCAAAACAACTTTTTCCACAAAATAAGTTTTTCAAAGAAAAGTAAAGAACTCCATTAAACCAAAAATGAGCAAAAATAAAAATCAAATAATCTACCAAGCGTGAAACTACCGCAAATTGGCATCGATAAATAGATGAAACCCAAAACGAACAGAAATTACAATAAATAACCGAGTCATATTCAAAACGAGCAAAAATTAACATGAGTAGGGCTCAAAACCCCTATGCCTCCCCAAGGCCATAACGTAATTTGCACTTTACTGAAAAAAATATAAATGTTTTTAAATTTATAACTTAAATAAATCAAATAATATTAACATTTTGATTAATAAATATCAGTATATGTATATTAAATTTGACAATACACATTCGTTTGTATTTTTTTTACTGAAGTGTAAATTATGTTCTGGCCTTGGAAAGGCATAGGAGTTTTGAGCCCTACTGATGTTAATTTCTGCTCGTTTTGAGTTTGACTCGGTTATTTATTGTAATTTCTGTTCGTTTTGGGTTTCATCTATTTATCGATGCTGATTTGTTGTAGTTTCACGCTTGGTAGATTATTTTATTTTTATTTTTGCTCATTTTTGGTTTAATGGAGTTCTTTACTTTGTGGAAAAAGTTTTTTAAATTAATTTCTCTTCGTTTTATATTGACATAGTCTGTTCAGGGAAAAAGAAAATAAAAGTTTGAATCTTTTCGTTTTTTAAGACTTTATAGTTTGGTCTGCTATTTGTATGCTGCAGAAAATTTTTCAGCAATTTTTAACAACATACACCCTTTTAAAAATCTGGACACAAATAGTAGTGTTTAATTTAGTTTCATACCTCCTCTAGTTGTTCTTAAATAGAAAACTTGATACCATTCGCAAAAAAATCTGTTTACTTTCTTTGATAGCTTGTATACACTTCCGCTACTTTGATTTGGTTAAATTTTGAAGAGCATTTCGAAGGGTCGTCATCCTCAAAGACCTAATTTCCAGAACTTTCAACTACGTTGAACAAAATCGCTATCTCAAAATTTTAATTGGATGTGTTTGGGGAAAGGGTGGGCGTGAGAGGGGGGTTAGTTGCCCTCCAATCACTTCCGACTATTAAAAAGGCCACTAGTCCTTTTAATTTCCAATCGAATGAACCTTTTTTGAAGTTTTTACGACAACACTTTCTATAAAAACCTTATATGCCCCCAGGGCGTAACTTACAACCCTTGCTCTGAGGGCTGTGAGGGGGCTGTCATCCTCAAAGACCTAATTTCCAGAACTTTCAACTACGTTGAACAAAATCGCTATCTCAAAATTTTAATTGGATGTGTTTGGGGAAATGGTGGGTTTGAGAGGGGGGTTAGTTGCTCTCCAATCACTTTCGACTATTAAAGACGGCACTAGTTCTTTCAATTTCCAATCGAATGAGCCCCTTTTGAAGTTTCTACGACAGCGCTTTCTATAGAAACCTTATATGCACCCAGGGCCAAGCTTACAACCCTTGCCCCGAGGGCTATGGGGGGAGTGTTATCCTCAAAGAGATAATTTTCGGACCATTCAACTACGTTGAACAAAATGGCTATCTCAAAATTTTGATTGGATGTGTTTGGAAAATGGTGGGTTTGAGAGGGGGGTTAGTTGCTCTCCAATCACTTTCGACTATTAAAGACGGCACTAGTTCTTTCAATTTCCAATCGAATGAGCCCTTTTTGAAGTTTCTACGATAATGCTTTCTATAAAAAAAATCTGTATGCCCCCAGGGCATAAGTTACAACCTGTGCCCTGAGGGCTGTGGGGGTGAGTGTCATCCTCAAAAATATAATTTCCGGACTTTTTAACTACTTCGAACAAAATGGCTATCTCAAAATTTTCATTGGATGTGTTTGGGGAAATGGTTGGTGTGAGAGGGGTGTTAGTTATCCTCCAATCACTTTTGAGTGTTAAAAAGGGTACAAGCCCTTCTAATTTCCAATCGAAGGAGCCCTTTTGAAGTTTCTACAACGTCGCTATCTATAAAAACCTTATATGCCCCCAGGTCATAGGTTACAACCCTTGCCCTGAGGGCTCTGAGGAGGTTATCATCCTCAAAGACCTAATTTCTAAAACTTTTAACTACGTTGAAAAAAATGGCTATCTAAAAATTTTGATTGTATGTGCTAGGAGAAAAGGTCGGCTCGAGAGGGGTGGGGGTTAGTTGCCCTCCAATCACTTTCGACTATTAAAAAGGGCTCTAGCCCTTTGAATTTCCAATCAAATGAGCCCTTTTCAAGTTTCTACGACAAAGCTTTTAACAAAAACCTTATATGCCCCCAGGCCATAACTTATAATCCCTGCCCTGAGGGCTGTGTGGGGGGGGGGGTCATCCTCAAAGACCTAATTTCCAGAACTTTCAACTAAGTTGAACAAAATGGCTATTTCAAAATTTTGATTGGATGTGTTGGGGAAAAGAAGGGCGTGAGAGGGGGGTTAGTTGTCCTCCAATGATTTTCGACTATCAAAAAGGGCACTAGCCCTTTGAATTTCCAATCAAATGAACCCTTTTTGAAGTTTCTACGACAAGGTTTTCTATAAAAATCTTATATGCCTCCAGGGCATAACTTACAAACCCATGCCCTGAGGGCTGTGGGGGGAGTGTCCTCCTCAAAAACATAATTTCTATCTGGAAATCAACTACGCTGAACAAAATGGCCATCTCAAAATTTGATTGGATGTGTTTGGGGAAATGGTGGGCGTGGAAGGGGTGTTAGTTGCCTTCCAAGCACTTTCGACTATTAAAAAGGGCACTAGCCTTTCCAATTTCCAATCGAATGAGCCCTTTTCGAAGTTTCTACGACATCTTCTTTGATATGAAGTGCCCTGGTATGGAAAACTCCTTCGATACGAAGTGCCCTAGTGTGGAAAAAAAAAATTCGATACGAAGTCCCCCAAATATGTTTGGGGGGATGGTGGGCGTGAGAGGGGGGTAAGTTGCCTTCCAATCGTTTTCAACTATTAAAAAGGGCACTAGCCCTTTGAATTTCCAATCGAATGAGCCTTTTTTGAAGCTTCTACGACAATGTTTTCTAAAAAAAATCTTGTATGTCCCAAGGGTATTGCTTACAACCCTTGCCCTGAGGGCTGTGGGGGAGTGTCCTCCTCAAAAAAATAATTTCTATCTGGAAATCAACTACGCTGAACAAAAGGGCTATCTCAGAATTTTGATTGGATGCGTTTGGGAAAATGGTGGGCGTGGAAGGGGTGTTAGTTGCCTTCCAAGCACTTTCGACTATTAAAAAGGGCACTAGCCTTTCCAATTTCCAATCGAATGAGCCCTTTTCGAAGTTTCTACGACATCTTCTTTGATATGAAGTGCCCTGGTATGGAAAACGAAAAAAAAAATAATACATTGCGCCAACATCGTTCTTTACTTAGGAAGCGCCAGGGCCATATCCAGGATTTTTGTTCGGGGGGGGGGTACCCGATTTTTTCCCGTGGACTTTGTCTAACATTCTCGAGATAGGTATTTTTTAGACTAATTTTCGACTCGGTCAAAAATTTCGGGGGGGGGGGGGTTCAAATCGGGTACTCCCCCCCTGGATACGGCCATGGGCAGCGCGATTGCGCTGCCTATGATATAATAAGTCATTATCGTAAAGTTATACCAGAAGACAGGATACTTCTACCACTACTCCTGTCAACAACTTATCAAAGTAATCCGATACCGTCACAGTGTAAATTTCCGCAATTTTTTGGCTAAATTTGAGTTTCTAAGAATTAATTTAGGTTTTATTTGTGAGGGGTTTTTGAGCTAAGAAAAGTAAATTGCATCTTTTCGTACAGTTGACCTGTCTCTGATTTTTACCATTTTGCTCATCAAGGTTCATTATATAAAAAATTCGAACTAATGAAATACTATAGTGACTAGAGTGCTTACACCACTTTCTGACCTTGAAACTCTGAAAATATGGGATCCTTTGTCCGAGAGGACGAGGGTTCGAATTCTAGTGTAGCCAATTATTTGGTTTGGGACGGGGGTCAGTGGCTTGACTCTGCAAGTTCAGCCAGAGTTGACCCAGCTTTAAATGGGTACCTGGAGAAATCTGGGGAAGGTAAATAGGAAGGGAGTGTGAAAGCACAGGATGGTTGGCCCCCAACCCCCCATTGCACTTCCTGGCTGAAGGGCCAGGAAATGGAGTTAAGCACCGCCGGTAAGGACTGTAAAGTCCCATGTTGTATTCTTTACCTTTTTACCTTTTATGTAAATATCCCAGTTAAGGTGGTAAAATCCTTTTTTAGCAATGTCCATGGTGCCATAATAATTATTGATAATTATAATAATAATTATAATAATTATGCACAACTAGTCTTCGCAATTACAATTTTTTCCTAAACGATGGAAAGTTCTCTTGAAGAAGTTTAAACATAATCTTTGGAAAATAACGCTACCGAAAGTATATCAAATGAGCCGACGGATATTCAGATGAAGACTCAGGGGCATGCCGTGGGGGAGGAAATTTCCAGATTTGACTTCCCCCCCCACAAAAAAAAAATAATATATGACTCTGACTTATAAATTGGCCGTAAAAATGCAGGTAAAAAGACTATTCCACCCACAAAGCTAAACCATATTTTCCCAACTCGTAAATATGTCTTAAAAACGCAATTAAAATAAGCCTTTAACGACCCCCCCCCTGAGAATAATTTTTTGGGGGAGTTTGTGGTTTATTTCTGGTGAAATAAACCAGGACAAACAGGGCTACGACAAGCAGATTTCATTGTTGTAAGCTTGACAAAGAGCTTCTTTTCATCGTTAATGACAATGTGATAAAAAGTAACTAAAACAAAAAGAAATCCATGTTCTTCTAACGTAAGCACGGGGGATTTTTCCCAACGTACCTGTTCCTAAATTTAAAATTTTGTGATCTTTTTTTCTAAAAAATATTTTCCTCGTACGATATACCCATTTTGGCAATTCTACCCACCCTAAATGCTTGGCCTACCCCAAACAAATTTAGCGTATTTGCCTTTTTTTCATTAAGAAATCTTTCATAATAGACAAGTTATTTGAAAAATACCATTTGTACGCAAGTTTAGGATTCAAGCGCGTGGGGCATTTCTTTTATACGTAGCCTACTCTTTGTTGCTCTTAAACAAGCTCAGGCTCAACTCAAGCATTTGACACCGCAAGTTTCAAAATTAACCCTTCAACTGCTTTCTATTCAAACATCTGTGTACAAACGAGTTTTTTTTGTGAGGGAGATTACTTCGAACGTAATTAGAAAAATAGAAAATATACGCTGCGGCAAATTCTCCATTTTATAACGCAAGAACCAAATACACGGAGCGTCTTCATCAACCTCTTTATATGAATTTCCACTTTTAAAAGATCAATAAAATTTGGTGAGTGCGTGTTACCGATTGAGAAGTCTTATTATTCTTAAAATTAAACTGTCTGATTTAGTCTTTTATGTATGGCAGGAGTAATATGAAATAAACAGAGCATTAAATTTGAAAAAGGAATATAGGGGAGTGACCCTGGACAGTTCTAAAGTTAAACCCGGCTTGGTTTTAAGTCTACTGGAAAGCTTTTAGCATTGACATTGGGTAGATACCCTGAAGGTCCGATAAAACAACTGGAGTACCGCTCTTATGTGGTGATTTTCATTTAGTTTCATTTTTGAAGTAGTCGTTTAACAAGTTCATATTAAGAATAACCGGATGCTTTTTGTATAAGGATAAAGAAACTAGTTAAAGTAAGATTTCCAGCACTTTTAGCTAATGTTGTTGACTCGCCGGTAAAGTGCAATGCTTACAGTGCAGTGCACTGCACGTGTCAAACAATAGACCCTATATAAAACAATTCTCAAAGGTATTTAAAAGTTATTGATTATTTCTTAAATACCAACCTTTTTTGGGGTTTAGGGGGAAAAGTTACCTAGGGTAAGTTAGGTTACATATTTAATATATGCTATGCTTTATCTTTATATATGCTTTGCTTTATATATATTATGCTATGCTTTATATATATATATATATATATATATATATATATATATATATATATATATATATATATATATATATATATATTATATATATATATATATATATATATATATATATATATATATATATATATATATATATATATATATATATATATATATATATATATATATATATATATATATATATATATATATATATATATATATCTATATATATATATATATATATATATATATATATATATATATATATATATATATAGTTAGACGCTGGCTGCAAAATATGATGAATAATCGGGAAAATTGTTGGCCATTTTTTTGCAAAAATTTATTTAACAGTCGATGAAGAATCAAACACTAAAACATTCCATTAAATTTTTGGGGCTGACAGTTATTTTCTGAGTTAAAAGCCTCTGAAGTAAAAATGTGCATGCCAATCGCTAGGCAGTTCCGAACTTAAATGAAAATATTTGTAGCTGACACTAATTTTCAAAAACAACGTTTGAAATTGTCACAACATTTTTGCAAGCTATTTAAGTTGAATTTTCTCTCATGGAAGCGACAAGCAGTAAGAAAAAATTAGCGGGTAATGGGTTATGCTCTATAAAAACACTGGAGAAAAGAGTAATTTTTAAATCCTTATGACTCTTGAAGTTATTGTCACCTCTAAACTGACTTACTTTCATAGACTTAAGTCAGCTCATGGTTTGAGTCGCATGAGGCTGCAACCATTGAAATCCCCACCTCTCGGTCCTGGACCAATGACCGGAAGTCCTCGATCGACCTTCTTGACTATGTGGCCCCTTTTTCAAGGGACAACCCGATCGCTGTACGCTGCATACTCTTTTTACACAGACCAGGTTTCCAGCGCCAGAAACCATATGGTCGTTTGCGTCCCATCATTTTTGTCATGCGCTCCAGTGATGTGCAACATCACTTGTGATCTTGTGAATTTAATCGGTGATTGGAGTCTGATTGGTGCGGGTTCCAAGCTGTATGTTCGATTTTCTTTTAGTTAAGTGTACTGCTAGCACTTTTACCGGGCAATTTTTCAAATCCTTGTAGTCTTTTTTCGGCTGTTGGCAAGCCCCATGACTGAGACACCGGGGAAGATACCCACCAGACTGGTTATTTCAATAGAACGCCATTAAGAATTGGAATGCATAGAGTAGTTTTCATTGCGTTTACGATATTTAAACTGTTGTTTTTTGGGGTCTAGGGGGGGGGGAGGTACCTAGGCAAGGTTAGGTTACGTATTTAACATATGGTATGCTTTACCCTCCCCCCCCCCTAATGTGCAAATATATAGCCCAAATTTGTTTCGAAACTATTATATATTCATCCTATTTTATTTTATTTCATTAGCATTAACCAAACTTAACTTCTTTAGCAGTATATAAAAGAGTATGTTTAATACGCAAGTCCACAAAAAACATTACCTTCATATTCTTTATATTATTATTCATTCTCAAAAGTAGAATAGCCAAGGCTCAGTGTGTTATTTTCCTTTAAAAAAAAAGAATAGAAAGATAAGTCTACGAACCATGATTAGAATGTTAGAAGCTATAATGATAACAGTGGTCAAACTTGGGCACTCCGAAAGAGGGAAGAGGATTTGTTAGATTTTTCTTTCAGAGAAATTGTCTACGGATTGTTTTGGGCACCCGTCTGACTGACTGTATTTCAAACAGTAAGCTATACGAAAAACGTGATTCAACCCTGCTTTCAAAGGTTATAATAAGAGAAAGGTTGAGATGGCTAGGAAAAGTTCTGCAGATACAGGAAGACAGATTGTCAAAGATCGTTCGGTACTTTCACATTATATGGACACTTCTAAAAAGTCAAGTTTGGTTAAAGCTAATGATGTAAAATAAAATAGGATGTATATATACTAGTTTATACACAAATTTTGGCTATATATTTGCCTGTTAGGGGTGGGGGGGGGGGTAGAGGCGGGGGTAAAGAATTGCATATATTAAATACGTAGCCTAACCTAACCTAGGTATATTTTTCTCCCCTCAACCCCAAAAAACAACAGCTTAAATATTGTAAATTCAATGAGAAACCACGCTCTTCGATCAATCTAGATAACAATTACCCGATTCACGAGTCTCCATCACTGCATTCATTCGAGTGTCTATAGCCGAAGTGCCCATATAGTAGGAAAGTACCGATCGTTCTTGTCAGTCAACCATCTAGAGCGAAGAGAAAAACATGTAATCCCTGAAGGGGGTGGAAAGAGTTCGTAAGAAAAATTTAAGGTAAATTGAAACTTCCGGGAGGGTGAAAAGAGGGAGGCTTTGAATAGAATGGGATGGAGGAGGTTTGTACGAAGCTGTGTTGGCCTCAGGTGGCTTGTTGCTGCAGTGAGTTGTTAGCAATAGTAGTATTCTCTGTTTGAACTGCACACAGCTAAAGAGATTTCATTGCATTTGCAATTTTCACTATTATTCAGTAAAATTTTCCATATAGCCCTTAGGTGGACTGAGTCAAATGCTTTCAAAAAGTTTATAAAGATCGCATGTATCGAACAAAGCGAAGTATCGAACAAAGAGTCATAGGATTTCGGTAGAAGGTTCCTTAGAAAGGAAATTGAAAGTCCTAGCGATCTTTTTAAGCAACAATAAGTTTGTGTGTTTGAAAAGCTTAATTTTCTCCCCTTTTGTGGCGCAAAACGACAACGGCCCAAGGGATGCCGAAAAGCCATCAAGTGAAAAGTTGGAAATAAAAATTCGATCTCAAATTATCAGAATGCTATATTCGGATAGCTTTCTAGTTTTAGAGGTTTCTAGTAATGCTGCGATGGCACATCGCAGCACCTAAAGATCCTTTTTGCAGCCTATTTGGTAAAACTGTTGTTTGTCATAATTAAATAAAAAACAAGTTTTATTAACTTTAACGTTAAAACTTAAAACGAACAGAAATTATCCCTTATATGAAAGGGTATGTTTTTTATTGTTTAAAAAAATAGAGTTGCGAGAAAGTCAAACTTTAGCGTAAAGAGCGAGGCGTTAAGGAGGGGACAGCCCCTTTCATATAAGGAATAATTTCTGTTCGTTTTAAGTTTTAACGTCCTTCCTTACTTTCAGTTAAAAAAAATTGTTTTTTTTAATTTAATTTTGGAACGTTTTTGAATAAATGCAGAACAATTAAAAGAAAATTTGCATATTAATTTACTTTTATTTGGTTAAATGGCTTTCTCGAAACTTGTTTAATTTTATTTACGAACGTTTTTATTAGTAATAAATATACGTAACTTACGAATTAACTTACGTAACGAATTTCTATATTCATTTATTTTTAATACGCATATTAGGGGGTTCGCCCCCTAGTCAATACCTTGCTCTTTAAGCTAAAGTTCGAATTTTGTTCCAATTCTTTAAAAATGACCCCTTAATCACAAATGCCGTTAATTAGAATAAATAGCTCTTATGAAAGTACTAAAAAATTTTTGGCTTAAAGAGCTAGGTATTGACTAGGGAGTGAACCCAATCATATATGTAATATTTTCTGTTCGTTAAAAGTTTTGATGTTGCTGCTGTTGCAGCTGAAAAACTTTTTTTTTATACTTAGTTTCTGATCTTTTTTTAAATAATGCTGGGAAGTCCGGCGTCCCCTTCATAGCAATGTCCCTTCCCCCATGAAAACTTCCTTCATGGAAAGATCCTCCCACATAACCGCCGGCCAACCCCCCACTACCAGAAAAAATCTCCCCTGAAAACGTCTGTATACTTCCCAATAACCAATACTATATGTTAACATTGGGTAAAGTTCATAACTTTCAGCCCTCCCCCCGGGAAGTTCGGGGTATTAAGTCATCCTAAAAGACATACTTATAGTATTTTCGAACATGCTGAACAAAATGGCTATCTCAAAATTTTGATCGGGTGACTTTGGGAAAAAATGAGCGTGGGAGGGGGCCTAGTTGTCCTCCATATTTTTTGGTCACTTAAAAAGGGCATTAGAACTTTTAATTTACATTCCAATGAGCCCTCCCATGATATTCTAGGACCACTGGGTTGATACGATCACCCCTCTGGAAAAAAAAAAAACAAAAACAAATAAACACGTGATCTTTCTTCTGGCAAAAAATGCAAAATTCCACATTTCTGTAGATAAGAGCTTGAAACCTCTACAGTAGGGTACTCTGATATGCTGAATATGATGGTGTGATTTTCATTAAGGTTCTACAATTTTTAGGGGGTCTTTCCCCCTTTTTTCGAAAATCAGCCAAATTTTCTCAGGCGCTTAACTTTTGATGGGTAGGACTAAACTTGATGAAACTTATATATTTGAAATCAGCATTAAAATATGATTCCTTTGATATATCTATTTGTATCAAAGTACCGTTTTCTAGAGTTTCGGTTACCATTGAGCCGGGTCGGTCCTTACTTACAGTTCGTTACCACCAACTGCTTGATTAGGTACTAAATAAAGGTAGTTATTGCTGGTAATAATTACTATTAATAATAAATCTGTTCTCTGCTGCTCTTCCGTGGAGTATCTCCTCGGTCACATTTGATCCGCTTGCGCTGGAAAGTCGGGAGAAAGTCGGTCTATCATAGACAGCGCGCTAGCGCTGCCTAAGTAAAGAACGATGTGGGCACAATGTGTTTTTTTTTTCTCCATACCCAGGCACTTCGTATCGAAGGAGTTATCGTAGAAACTTCGAAAAGGGCTCATTCGATTGGAAATTGGAGTGGCTAGTGCCCTTTTTATAGTCGAAACTGATTGGAGGGCAACTACCCCCCCCCCATTCCAATAATTCCCCCAAACACATCCAATCAAAATTTTGAGATAGCCATTTTGTTCAGCGTAGTTGATTTTAGATAGAAAATATGTTTTTGAGGAGGACGCTCCCCCACAACCCTCAGGGCAAGGGCTTTAAGTTATGCCCTGGGGGCATATAAGGCTTTTATAGAAGGCGTTGTCGCAGAAACTTCAAAACAGACTCAGTCGATTGGAAATTCGAAGGGCTAGTACCCTTTTTAATAGTCGAAAGTGATTGGAGGGCAACTAGTCCCCCCCCCACGACCATCATTCCGCCAACACATCCAATCAAAATTTTGAGATATCCATTTTGTTCAGTGTAATTGATTTTAGATAGAAAATATGTTTTTGAGGAGGACGCTCCCCCACAACCCTCAGGGCAAGGGTTTTAAGTTATGCCCTGGGGGCCTATAAGGTTTTTATTGAAGGCGTTGTCGTAGAAACTTCAAAAAAGAAAATATATTTCTGAGGAGTTCACTCCCCCACAACCCTCAGGGCAAGGATTATAATTTATGCCCTGGGGGCATATTAAATTTTTTATTGAAATCTTTGTCGTAGAAACTTGAAAAAGGGCTCAATCGATTTGAAATTCAAAGGACTAGTACCCTTTTTAATAGTCTAAAGTGATTTGAGAGCCACTAACCCCCCTCTCACGCCCACCTTGTCCCCAAACACATCCAATCTAAATTTTTAGATAGCCATTTTATTCAACGTAGTTGAAAGTTTTTGAAATTAGGTCTTTAAGGATGACAACCTCTACCCCCACAGCCTTCAGGGCAATGGTTGTAAGTTATGTCCTGGGGGCATAGAAAGTTTTTAATGAAAGGCAACTAGCCCCCCCCCCCCCTACGCCCTCATTCCCCCGAACACATCCAATCAAAATTTTGAGATAGTCATTTTGTTCAGCGTAGTTGATTTTCAGATAGAAAATATGTTTTTGAGGAGGAACTCCCCCACAACCCTCATGGCAAGGGTTTTAAGTTATGCCCTGGGGGCCTATAAGGTTTTTATAGAAGGCGTTGTCGTAGAAACTTCAAAAAAGGCTCATTCGATTGGAAATTCAAAGGGCTAGTACCCTTTCTAATAGTCGAAAGTGATTGAAGGGCAACTAGCCCCCCAAGCCCATCATTTCCCCAAACTCATCCAATAAAAATTTTGAGATAGCCATTTTGTTCAGCTTAGTTGATTTCCAGATAGAAAATATGTTTTTGAGGAGGACACTCCCCCAGAGCCCTCAGGGCAAGGGTTTTAAGTTATGCCCTTGGGGCATATAAGGTTTTTGAAGAAGGCGTTGTCATAGAAACTTCAAAAAAGCTCATTCTTTTGGAAATTCAAAGGGCTAGTGCCCTTTTTAATAGTCGAAAGTGATTGTAGGGCAACTAGCCCCCCCCCTACCCTTATAATTCACCCAAACACACCCAATAAAAAAATTTGAAATATCCATTTTGTTCAGCGTAGTTGATTTCCAGATAGAAAATATATTTCTGAGGAGTTCACTCCCCCATAACCCTCAGGGCAAGGATTATAATTTATGCCCTGGGGCATATAAATTTTTTTATTGAAATCTTTGCCATAGAAACTTGAAAAAGGGCTCATTCGATTTGAAATTCAAAGGACTAGTACCCTTTCTAATAGTCGAAAGTGATTTGAGAGCCACTAACCCCCCTCTCACGCCCACCTTGTCCCCAAACACATCCAATCTAAATTTTTAGATAGCCATTTTATTCAACGTAGTTGAAAGTTTTTGAAATTAGGTCTTTAAGGATGACAACCCCTACCCCCACAGCCTTCAGGGCTATGGTTGTAAGTTATGTCCCGGGGGCATAGAAAGTTTTTAATGAAAGGCAACTAGCCCCCCCCTACGCCCTCATTCCCCCGAACACATCCAATAAAAATTTTGAGATAGTCATTTTGTTCAGCGTAGTTGATTTTCAGATAGAAAATATGTTTTTGAGGAGGAACTCCCCCACAACCCTCATGGCAAGGGTTTTAAGTTGTGCCCTGGGGGCTTATAAGGTTTTCATAGAAGGCGTTGTCGTAAAAACTTCAAAAGGTGCTTATTTGATTAAAAATTCAAAGGGCTAGTGCCCTTTTTAATAGTCGAAAGTGATTGGAGGGCAACTAGCCCCCCCCCATAACGCCCATCATCTCCCCAAACATATCCAATCCAAAATTTGATAGTCATTTTGTTCAACGTAGTTGATTTCCAGATAGAAAATATATTTTTAAGGAGGACACTCCCCCCAACCCTCAGAGCAAGGGTTATAAGTTATGCCCTGGGGGTAGATAAGGTTTTTATAGAAGGCGTTGTCGTAGAAACTTCAAAACAGACTCATTCGATTGGAAATTCAAAGGGCTAGTGCCCTCTTTAATAGTCGAAAAGGATTGGATGGCACATAGCCCCCCTCCCCCCGCGCCCATCATTCCCCCAGACACATCCAATCAAAATTTTGAGATAGCCATTTTTTCAGCCTAGGCTAGTTGATTTCCAGATAGAAAATATTTTTTGAGGAGGACACTCCCCCAAAACCCTCAGGGAAAGGGTTTTAAGTTATGGTCTGGGGGTAGTAAAG
Organism: Artemia sinica; assembly: GCA_027921565.1. Taxonomy (NCBI): domain Eukaryota; kingdom Metazoa; phylum Arthropoda; class Branchiopoda; order Anostraca; family Artemiidae; genus Artemia; species Artemia sinica. Next base: position 33,089,456 of record CM051269.1, read on the forward strand.
TGCAAATTTTGTTCTGGCCTTGGGAAGGCATAGGGGTTTTGCGCCCAACTTATGTTTATTTCCGCTCGTTTTGAGTTTGACTCGGTTATTTATTGTAATTTCTGTTCGTTTTGGGTTTCATTTATTTACCGATGCTAATTTGTGGTAGTTTCACGCTTGGTAGATTACTTGATTTTATTTTTGCTAATTTTTTGTTTAATGGATTTCTTTACTTTTCTTTGAAAAACTTATTTTGTGGAAAAAGTTTTTTTTAATTAATTTCTGTTCGTTTTATATTGACGTAGTCTTTTCAGGGAAAAAGAAAATAACACCTTAAATCTTTTCGTTTTTTAAGACTGTAGTTTGGCCTGCTATTTGTATGAGATGCCTTATTGGGTATTAGCATTATCACAGTGCATTTTGATTTAATTTTAAGGCAAAATTTAGTTTTTAAACATAATGGGCGAATGGGAGGGTGGGCGTGGGAGGATGGGAGTGGAAGGGGGATTAGTTGCCCTCCAATCACTTTCGACTATTAAAAAGGGCATCAGCCCTTTATATTTTCAATCGAATGAGCCCCTTTCGAAGTTCCCAAAACAAACAACTCTTTCGAAAAAATATCACTAATCAATTTCTACTATTAAAAAGGGTACTCACCCTTTGAATTTCAAATCGAATGAGCCCTTTTTCAAATTTCTACGACAAAGATTTCAATAAAAACCTTTATCATCCTTACCCTGAGGGTTGTGGGGGAGTGTCCTCCTCAAAAACATATTTTATATCTGGAAATCAACTACGCTGAACAAAATGGCTATCTCAAAATTTTGATTGGATGTGTTTGGGGGAATGATTGGCGTGGGAGGGGGGAGATAGGTGCCCTCCAATCACTTTCGACTATTAAAGAGGGCAGTAGCCCTTTGAATTTCCAATCGAATAAGCATGTTTTGAAGTTTCTACTACAACGTCTTCTATAAAAACCTTATATGTCCCCAGGGCATAACTTAAAACCCTTGCCCTGATGGTTGTGGGGGATTGTCCTCCTCAAAAACATATTTTCTATCTGGAAATCAACTAGCCTACGCTGAACAAAATGGCTATCTCAAAATTTTGATTAGATGCGTTTGGGGGAATTATGGGCATGGGGGGGGCTAGGTGCCCTCTAATGACTTTAGACTATTAAAATGGGCACTAGCCTTTTGAATTTCCAATCGAATGAGCCTAGTTTTGAAGTTTTTACGACAACGCCTTCTATAAAAACCTTATATGCCCCCAGGGTATAACTTAAAATCCTTGCCCTGAGGGTTGGGGGGAGTGTCCTCCTCGAAAACATATTTTCTATCTGGAAATCAACTATGCTGAGCAAAATGGCCATCTAGAAATTTTGATTGGATGTGTTTGGGGAATAATGGGCGTGGGGGGGGGGGGCTAGGTGCCCTCCAATCACTTTCGAAAAGGGTACTAGCGCTTCGAATTTCCAATCGAATGAGCCTGTTTTGAAGCTTCTACGACAACGCCTTCTATAAAAACCTTATATGCCCCCAGGACATAACTTAAAACCCTTGCCCTGAGGGTTGTGGGGGAATGTCCTCCTCGAAAACACATTTTCTATCTGGAAATCAACTACACTGAACAAAATGGCTATCTCAAAATTATGATTGGATGTCTTTGGGGGAATAATGGGCGTGGGGGCTAGATGCCCTCCAATCACTTTCGACGATTAAAAAGGGCCCTAGAACTCTCGATTTCCAATCGAATGAGCCCCTTTTGAAGTCTCTACGATGACCCCTTCCATATGAAGTGCACTGCTCTAAAGTAAAAGAATAATATATGGTACATTGTGCCAACATTGTTCTTATCTGCCCTCAGGGCATAACTTAAAACCCTTGCCCCGAAGATTTTGGGGGAGTGTCCTCCTCAAAAATATATTTTTCATTTGAAAATCAACTACGCTGAACAAAATGGCTATCTCAAAATTTTGATTAGATGTGTTTGGGGGAATGATGGGCGTGGGGGGGGGGGCTATCTGCCCTCCAATCACTTTCTACTGTTAAAAAGGGCACTAGCCACCCCAATTTCCAATCGAATGAGCCCTTTTCAAAGTTTCTACGACAACTCCTTCGATACGAAGTGCCTGTCGATTAAAGAAGAAAAAAAAAACACATTTTGGCCACATCGTTCTTTACTTAGGCAGCGCTAGCGCGCTGTCTATGATAACATAAAAGCTTGCGTTCACATGCTTAACAGCACAAAAGGTGGAGAGGTGGGGACATCGCAGTGCCACCAGTAAATTTTATGAGGGGGGGGGGGGGTCAAGTGCTACCAGGAGCTTTGTTTTTACTTGAGACTTAAATGTAAATACTTTTTATTTTCCTATGCAAATACATCGTCCAATGTCTTCTTATTTCCCGGGGGCCGTTATCCCCCTTGTCAGTGTCAAAGGAAAACATCCCTATAAAGAGTTTGTTCGAAGAACTTACCTTGAAAACCTCCGAAATGATTACAATAGAGTTAATTTTTAAGGTTCTGACCCCACTGCTCCTAAAAAATATCTGAAGAGGTGTCTTTTTGTCAGGGATGATTATCATTCTCTAAATATTGTTATGCAATATTAAACTTGCATGCTATAAACGAGGGTTGAAAGAGAGACAAGTAGCTTCTTTCTCATTCAAAATGGTCTTGGATCAAACTGCTTGTAGTATATCGTACTGTAATTAAAAAGCAACCCTTGTCAATAGAAACCGAAACTCTAAAAAGCAAAGTTTTTGATAGCAGTATGTGCAACAAAAAACCTATTATTCATATCGATTCTAAATATGCAAAATTTATTGATTTTAAATTTGCTTATCTTTGCACATGAAAAACTTGCATAATTATGTAAAAAAGAGTTAAAATCCCTCCAAAAGGGGTTATGATCTCAAAAGAAATTATGAGGATCTCCGTGTCTGAGAGCCCAGGTGGGAGGTGTAGCCCTCCTTCCATTTAGGGTAAACCTGTGTATTCTACTAAAACCGAAAAGAAATTAGGTAAAAAACATGTTTTTTAAAATAAAAATATTGAGCCACATTAAAATTAACACAAAGAGAAATTATTTAGTATTAGAGGGGCGTTACCCCCTCCTCACCCCCATTCTTTACGCTACAACTTGAATTTTTGTCCCGATTTTTTAACAAGGACTTCTTAAACACAAAGGTTGTTTAATTGGAATAAGAAGCATTTTTAAAGCATTAATACTTAAGCGTAATAAACAGGATGCTTAGGAGGGAGATTTCCCCCTCATACACAGAATAATTTCTGTTTGTTCCAGTTTTCTTATGTCGCTCTTTACTTTCATTTGAACAGCACTTGTTTTTCATTTTTATTTAATATTAAGTGAAAGCCCTTTCTTCATGAGTGGGTTGGTAGACTTTCATGGAGAAAGGATGATCTTAGGATTGATTAAATAAAAAAATAAGTTTTTTTTAACTGAAAGAAAGGAGCGACATTAAAACTTAAAACGAACAGAAATTATTCCGTATATGAAAGGGGCTGTTCCCTCCTCAACGCCTCGCTCTTTACGCTGAAGTTTGACTCTCTCATAACTCTTATTTTTTAAAACAATAAAAAACTTTAGCGTAAAGAGCGAGGCGTTGAGGAGGGGACAGCCCCTTCCATATACAGAATAATTTCTGTTCGTTTTAACTTTTAATGTCGCTCCTTACGTTCACTTAAAAAAAAAACTTTTTTTTATTTAATTTCTGAACGTTTTTTAATTAATAAAGGTTTTGAATTTGGCTCACCATACATTAATAATTAAAACGAAATTTGCACATTAGTTTTACTTTTTTTTAACTAATATTAACCTTATAATAACCTAAATTTGATTTTTGTTCCATTTATTTCGGAATGACTCCTGAATCACAAAGGCTGTTTAATTAAACTAATAACCTCGTTTAAAAGTTAAAAAAAAACTGTAGCGTAAGAGCAAGCTATTGAAGAGAGGCAATCCCCCTCATATACGTAATATTTTCTGTTCGTTATAAGTTATAATGTTGCTCCTTACTTTCAGTTGAAAAAACTTGTTTCTCATTTAATTTGTGATTGTTTTTTAAATAATGCTGTGGAAATCCAGCACTCCAATCATGAAAATTCTCTTCTCCCATGAAAAGTTCTTTAAAAGTTGAAAAAAAAACTTTAGCGTAAGAGCAAGCTATTGAGGAGAGGCAACCCCCCTTATTTACGTAATATTTTCTGTTCATTTTAAGTTTTCATGTTGCTCCTTACTTTCAGTTGACAAAACTTGTTTTTTTTTATTTAATTTCTGATTGTTTTTTAAATAATGCTGGGAAATCCAGAACCCCCTTCATGAAAATTCTCTTCCCCCAAAATTTCCTCCATGGAAAGATCCTCCCACGCAATTCCCTCACTCCGAACCCCCCCCCCCCCCCCACCAGTAAAAATCCCCCCTGAAAATGTCTGTATACTTCCCAATAACCAATACTATATGCAAAACAATGGACAAAGATACATTTGAAAATGTGCTCATCAATTGAAGGAAGGAGGGATCTGAAGCTTTTACAAGATTGGGCTCGAAGCTCAATGAGGATTGATTGGCGGGTTAGAAGTATCGTATGGCCATTTTTCAAGGGTTTTTTTTTATTCATTAATTTTTGAGTCTTTTATCCTTTTCTAAAGATTGCATTGAAACAATTATTCTTTTCGAAGTTTCATAACCTGCAGCCCTTCCCCCGGGGACTGTGGGGGATTAAGTCGTCCTCAAAGACATGGCTATTAGAGTCTTTGACTATGCTGAACAAAATGGCTATCTCAAAATTTTAATTGGGTGACTTTGAGAAAAAATGAGTGTGGAAGGGGGCCTAGCTGCCTTTCATTTTTTTTTGTTGCTTAAAAAGAGCACTAGAACTTTTAATTTCCGCTTGAATGAGCCCTCTCGCAACATTCTAGGACCACGGGGTCAATACGATCACCCCTGGGAAAAAAAACAAAAAACAAATAAACACGCATCCGTGATCTTTTTTCTGGCAAAAAAAAACAAACAAAATTCCACATTTTTACAGATACGAGCTTGAAACCTCTACAGTAGGGTTATCTGATACGCTGAACGTGATGTCGTTAAGATTCTATGACTTTTAGGGGTGTTTTCCTCTTTTTTTCGAAAATAAGGCAAGTTTTCTCAGGCTCATAACTTTTGATGGGTAAGACTAAACTTAATAAAACTTATATATTTAAAATCAGCATAAAACTGCAATTCTTTTGATGTATCTATTGGTATCAAAATTCTGTTTTTAAAGTTTCGGTTACATATTGAGCCGGGTCGCTCCTTACTTACAGTTCGTTACCACGAACTATTTGATAATCTACCTAGCCCTTTTTGTGTTTTTTTTTTCGTTTCATTGCTAACTGTTTATTTCTCTTTTTTCATTTGTAATTTTATTTTGTATTAGATCTACGTGAAAAGCTGGCGAAAAATTAATGTAGAACCCTGCATTGGATATTTTGAATTTTACTATTGAAACAAGCATTAGTCCCTGCAGTATTTTATTTAAAAAAAGAAGAGAATATGCAGGATATCACGGTTGAGATATACAATTTCTATATTACATTTCTGTTTTAAAATTTGTTCAATGCTTGTACGATGTACATATGAAACAGTTTAAAAACTTCATTTTTAAATTGCTATTACAAAAACATAATAACATATATTAAAGCCCTAGATCCTCTCCAAAATCCCATTAAAGGGGAAAGGAGTTTGTAAAGGATGTCCAGACCATTTTGTGGTTTCTGGGGTCAATCAACCAAACTTAAACATGAAAAAAACAGGTGTCTTAAAACTGTGTCTTTATTTGGGGTTTTCATTGCCCGGTTGCATAATCGATCAGATCCACCTTTTGCTTTTTGTTTTGACATCTTTCTCGTGTTGTCAAAAATCCAACGATTCAAAAATTTCATGTTTCTTTTTATGATGTTCAATAAAAACTGCCACTATAAAAGCTTTTACCAAGTTTTGATACTCTGAAATGAATATTTCAGACTAAATTTACATTTAAGATTTATTTACACAAAAGGACGTTTCTAGAATTCTTAAACACCTTTCCCATGGAGCGGTAATTTTTTTTTTATGTGGCCCAGCCTTTTGGTCAGTGGTAGCCATTCTGCCGATTTGTGGCACTTCTAGTATAGTAACAATAACTTACTGGCCTTTAGAGGCTGAACTCTAAAACAGGTTGGTGGGATTAGTGTCATTCGAACAAAAAAGTAAACCATTGTGTTAGGATCATGGTCTCACACAAACGCAATAGCTAGAAGGATCACTAGTTTTACTCTTTTAGAACTAGGAAGTAACGCAATATTTATATGAACAAAAAAGTAACTTAACGAGTTGTTGTTATTCGTACTCAAATTCAAATAAATTCATCATATCAGTTTGCCAAGACATATTGTTAAAAGAAACAACTTTTTAGCATCGTGTCAAGTAAAAACAGTTTCTCTAATTGTGTTTTTTTAAAGAAAGGATTTTTGCATGTGCATTAGCGACTAGTTATAACAGTAATTCTCTTTTACGTGTTATGAACACAGCAGAGGTGGTTTCAGGGGGGGGGGTGAGGTCGTTGCGCTGGGCTCAGAAATTTTAGGGGCCCAAAATTTTAAATAAATAATCTAGCGGTTATAACCATTTTGAAATTTTTGAAATTTTATTTCTATTAAAATAAAGTAGAGGAGCAGTTGGCAACAAGTATAAGCAAATTAAATCCATAATTTTCATTTTTCCATATCTTTTTCAACTTTTTACAACTTTTTAGCATCGTGTTAAGTTAAAACAGTTTCTCTAACTGTGTTATTATAAAGAAAGGATTTTTGCATGTGCATTAGCAACTAATAATAACATTAATCCTCTTTTACGTGTTATGAACATAGCAGAGGCGGTTTTAGGGGGGGGGGGGTCGTTGCGCCGGGCTCAGAAATTTTAGGGGCCCAAAATTCTAAATAAATAATCTAGCGGTTATAACCATTTTGCAATTTTTGAAATTTTATTTCTATTAAAATAAAGTAGAGGCGCAGTTGGCAACAAGTATAAGCAAATTAAATCCATAATTTTCATTTCTCCATACCTCCATCACCATTCCTTGAAAATAAAAACAATTAGACTGAATTTAAATTAATTGTAATGTTTGTTTTATATTTTGTGTTCAAACTTTGAGAATAAAGGAACATTTTGTTAATAAATGAAAATTTGCTAAAATTTGGCCTGAAATTTTTGGGAGACAAAGGGTGGTATGAGGATTTTGCCTGAGTGCAAGAGGGACCAGAACCACCACTGGAACATAGTGATTGTTATAGTGTTGGTAATAATACCTAACTATAATGAAGTTAGTAATTTTACCTGGTCCCTATTAATTAGAAAGTTATTTGGTACATATCCACTTACGGAAAAACCACAGTGCAAAATATTTGCGTAAACTGAAAGCCAAAAGCCAGTATTTTGATTTGGGCAATCTAAATATCCCTTGAGGTCCTATCATTTACCGTCTACCTGAAAGTAGCCTACACACTTTCAGCTAATCTACTTGCAAAGTCAGTGGGCAAAGAATTTGACAAAATATTAAGTGTTGGAAAAAGTAAAATTATAGGGCTAGCAAGCAACGACGGTCACCATCGCTTCCTTAAACTAGCGTTGTTGTGTGGCAGCTGAACTTAATAAACCCGACCTCTGACTTTTTGAGACTCTGCAAGACATAGCTTGGACAGTTCGCCTAATATAATCATTGTTTTATTTATTTTTAAAACATCGAAGTTATGCCATCGACAAAAATTATTCTAAACATAAAAGTTTAGGCTTATCATGCATCTATTGCCTTTCTCTCTCTGGTTACTTGAAGTTTTTTCTGCTTTTGTCTTTTTTTTATCGCTTTTGCGTTATTATTGTATATTATAAGTTTGATTGATAAGTGAGAATAATTACAGAGGCTATATGACCATTTCCACTCAATCTATAATTGCTATTGTTTTTGAGATTTATTTAGGTTTTGAACTAAATCACTATTTCTATTTGGCCTTCTGAATTTATTTTTACTGTAGATCTGGTTTTAAGTGAATGCTATTATACTCTTTGCAAAAATTTAAATTTGCTCGAATGGTAATTCCTGTATTTATAGCTTCCATGGTAATTTCTGTATCATGAAACATCACTATGCCAAGGTAATGTACGGCAATTTCTTGCATGACAATTGTTAAGAGATTACTTTGTTAAGACTTAAGATTTTATTGTTAAGACTTTACTGGGTTGCAGTTTTACCAATTTGAACACTTTTCGTGTGAAATACACTCTTTTTTTATCTTAGAAGGGATGCGGAAGAGTGAAATCACTATTTTTTGGTTTCAGCTTAAATTCGCTTTAAACGTCAGTAGTTGGCAACTTCGTCAGAAGCACATTTAACCCAAGGAACAGGGTTGTCAACTTGCACACTTTTCGCCTGAATTGCACTCTTATTTGCCTCAGAGTGGATGCAGAAAAGGGGAGGCGTGCAGATTTTTGACTTGTAATCTTTTTGAGCAAAAACTACTCTTTCTTGGCCTTGATTTGCACTCATTTTAGGCGTCGACAGTTGGTAACCCTGCTAGGTTGTCGTTATCATACAAACAGGATCAGAGGATTAGTCTAAGAGGGGCTTGATATTTAAATGAATTTATGATAGATCTTATGTATACTAATAGATTCAATTTAGTTTTTCTTTTAGTTTAAATTTCCTATAGTCCTGACTATAGGCTGCAGACTCCTGTTATTATTCTACAATATTCATTTTCATTAGTCACTGGTTCTAAAATAGCTCAAATATCGGTTCTACAGAAACTTATCATAATTTGAACAGCGATTCTTTGTTTTTTTTTCATGATTTTTTAATGATTAATGATTTTTTTTTATTATATCCTGCTCCAGTTTCTAGAAATCTGTTTTTTTATGTCAGTGTATTTTATAAAATACTCTTTTGTTTTTACTAGTCTAGTATGCAATGCATTAACTTCAAAATTTATTGATTTTAAACTTAAACATGTAGAATTTGCTGAACAAAACTTTTAGTTCTAGCTCTGTATTCAGTTTTCAGAAACACATAGATGGTGCCACGAGTTTTTTCCTAGGAGGGGGAGTTAGAAACGACAACTTCAGAACTATTTTTGGCAATTTTTGTTTATTTTAAGTTTGGCTTCATTGTTCATTGTGATCATTGCTTGTTTTAAACTGCATATCGGACTTGTTAGTAATTTCTGCACATTTTGATTTTGAATTCTCATAGAACTTAATTGGTACTAGTGCGTTAAACGTACTCTTTTACATACTGTATATGGAATGTCAAATTGGAGATGCTACAGATACTGGGACAGATACCCGGTCATAAACAGTTGTTAGAGGGGAATTGAGTGAAACGGGTGATCTAATATGAATGTTAAAATTACAATTTGGGATTTGTCATTTATGTAATTCTTATAATTTTGTTCATAAATCATTATAACCGGGTATCTGTCTCTGGTTAGGTTAGGTTACGTATTTAATATATGGTATGCTTTAACCCCCACCGTCCTAATGTGCAAATATATAGCCCAAATTTGTTTCTAAATTATTATATATTCATCCTATTTTATTTTATTTCATTAGCACTAACCATACTTGACTTCTTTAGCAGTATATAAAAGAGTACGTTTAATGCACCAGTACCACTTAACTTTTGATCGTATCAGGTTTCGAAGTCGATTTTTGGTTTTACAACACTGTTTTTAATTTAATGCTAGAACCTAGACCTAAATGTTATTTAATAGTTCCGCAGAATGAAGGAAGCCAGAATTATTCACTAATCATAAAGTTGATCAGTGTGTCCTTTAATATTATGTTTCACGACGCCCAATGGGTGCTAAGAGTCAAGTTTGTCACACGAGCATTACTTTGAGAATGATTTTTTGCCCTGAAAAAAGAGTCATTCAGATAAACATGGAGTGATTTTTTTTCTTTTACTCGTCAATCTCTTACAAAATGTAAACTGGAATGGAATGGGAAGCTTTTATGGTGAATTTTCTATCTGGGTGTTAAAATTATGACAATTTTATTCATGTCTTTATTAAACCTGATATCAAAAATGTCTATCAAACTTAGATGGTGATTCAAAGAAGGTCAAAGTCACTTTTCGTTAAAATAAGGTGGTAAATATAGTTTTACTTCATACCTCTCTCAAAACTTCCTCACGAAATATGTGGAACTTCTTTATGTAGATAATAACCACAGTTCATATAATTATCCAGTTTGATCATTCTCTATCTCACCCATTATAAAAACCCGGACCGGGGTGCGAGTGCTCCGGAGAACGTTTTTGCAGATATAAACATAAGCGAAGTCAGATTAGCGGGAATGCGGGTTAGTCTGTTTCCGATTGTTTCCAACAAAGTGCATGGAAACAATCGGAAACAGACTAACCCGCATTCCCGCTAATGCAGAAATAAGTGGGAGGAGCTTTTTGTTCGCACCGAGAACGAAGACCAGAAATGACCTGCGATAAGCTTACTGGTATATTCTGTCTACTGTGATAATAACCCAAGAGGCGTTTTATCACTGTTACTCCGGAGAAGACAAAGATAAAAAAAAAACTATTTATGACTTATTATGCTTTAATTACGATATATTTTTTTATGCAACACGTGACTACTATATGGAATTCCTTTTGGGTCAAAATAGGGTAAAAAGGAGCTGATAATGCACAAAATTTCACCAAGATCGTATAAAACATAGGTGAGATTTTGAGTTTTGCAATCCACATTTTTGTTTTGTGGGCCTAGGATTCCACTATTTAGAGCCGAGAATGGTGATTTTGGAGTCAAAATTTTCATTTAAAACAAAACCAAAAAAAAACTTGACCAACTTTTCTTGCAATCTCAGGTGTCTTTTCTGCATTCTTGGTGACATTGCTTGCATGGGCGGAGGGAGGGGGAGGCAGGGGGGCAGCTGCCCCCCCCCTAGACCTTCACTTTACTTGCAGAAGCAGAATCAATATTTCAATCCATGTGATATTTTGACCTCACAAATGCCTACATTCAGGCTAATAACTCCATAAGCCACATTGCCTTTACATTTATATATAAAGGCAATTATAGAAATACATAAATAATGGGTAGGTGGCAACTGCCCCTCCCCTAGGCAAGAAGCTACGTACGCCCATTGTGACATAACTTCATCTCCCCCTCCATCACACTATCGACTGCCCCCCCCCCTAGACAATATGCTGCCTACGCCCATGATTGCTTGGGAATGACGGTGAAAATTCCTACATTTTCTGCTCTATTTTTGTAACTTTGGGAGCGAATTTCCTTATACGCAAATGATTCTTTTTATTTTCTTTTTCTAATGCGGATTTCATCTACTTTTTTGGATTCTGATGCCAACATGGGTTCAAGATTTTAGGTTGCGACAACATTTCGGTATTTTTGAATAACCGGTGTTAGAGTTGTCAGCCTCAGCTCCAAAAATTAGAATTTCGGATGCGCGACAAATTTGGGCGTCAAACGCAGCAATCTCGGTTACATTTTACGTTATTTTGGTGGTACCATAAGCATTTTCGGCTCAACTTTGTTCAATAATCTCAACTTTGCAATGCTAAAATGTAATTCTCCTTGATTTTTAGATTGGGTAACTAAAAACCATTAAAAAGGGGTTTTTTGACCTGGAACAAGTAATTGGTTATTTAATAAATTGTATTTTCCACCATTTTGTCACTTATTTTGGTCAGCATTTATGTTTTGCAGCCCAAAATCGCTGAAAACAGTACTTTTCTGCGGAAAAATCCCTTGCGCTTCTGAAAAAAAGGTACTAATTTTTTTCGCCGTTTGATGTTTCCTTTTTCTACTGCTGGTTGAATATGATCACTCCTGGGAAAAACAAACAGACAGAGCAAAAGCAGACAGGTCAGTGGTGCAAAAATGTGATTTCTCTTGTTGTTCAATGGAAGGGGGACTGTAATCCTTGAATAGAAGGGTTGTTGACAATGATAATCTTAACAGTGTAACTTTATTTCAATTGGACGGCGTTTTAGAGGTGTTTCATGCTCTTTCGAAGTTTTCTCTCGTAAGCATAAATTATTTGTCAGCTGAATAAAAATTAGTTTCTTCAAAATAGAGCTACATAGAATCCTTATGTTACCGCGAATGTCCAAAAATGGTGAATGTCGACATTCACCAGTGAATGTCCAAAATATCTTTTTTTCTCCTTGCATTTAGTCAGTGTTGCCAGTCAACTTTTTCAGTTTTATGCAAGGTTAGATGGTGACAGGTCAGGTTAGGGTGGGTAAGGTTAGTTTAAATTAGGTTGGGTTAGATTATTAACCCATTTTTGTGATTTGTAACCTAATTTAGCCTAACCTAACCTGACCTAACTTCAACTTTTACCATCACAGCTTGCATAGGAGTGAAAAAGCTGATTTGTAAAGGTAATTTAATCCAAGCAGAGAAAAAAGAATTTCGGACATTCACCGGTGAATGTTGACATCAACCTGATTTCGGATATTCACAGTAACATGCATATCACTAGACAGTTTCTTTAAAAAACCCCTTTCTTAGACTTCGGCTTCTCTAAGCTCTTTATTAAGTTGTAGCTACGGCTACAACCAGAAGGAGTCATTTTTACTGTCTTTAAACAAAATTAAGTTTACTCATTTTTATAAAATAACATTATAACACAGCATTTTTTTTTTATTATAAGCAATCCAACAAAGAACATTTTCACTGAAGATTTGTTTTGCTGAAGATTATTGTATTACATAACGAAGCACAATAAATTCTACCCCCTACTTCAGCATAAACATGTTTCCATTTCCAGATTCAAAGTGTATTAATTGTTTTAATATCAATCAGGAAACGGTATCATATCGTTGAGAGGGGGGAAATTTATTAGTCAGGGATGCTATTCATACCTTCGTTCATACAGTTCAATCAAAAGGAGAGCCAATCCGAAAGACACACACATACTACTGAGGGAAAACTTTGGGCCAAGTTGCAGGGCAGCAACGCTATAGAGCGTACGGATATTGCGCTATGATGTCGTATACGAAACTCGGGACCTGGGCAATTTTGTTTCATCTTTTGTTATTATTTGTCCGAAATTGGTGACCTCTGTGAACGCAATGACATCTGCTTGAATGTTGGTAGAAAGAGACTTCCCACAGAAATGTTAGACGCTTGACATTCACTGTCAAGGCACTAATAGAGTTCAAAGTTTCATAATTTGGAGAACCCAAATTTTGGAATTTTGAGCCGGCTAGCAACACAACCAAAAAAGCTTGTTGTCTAAAATTCCCTGAAGTAAGTGTCCATGAAAGGAGCTATGTACCTGTAAAATTTCAATTAGGTCTGGGTGCTTCAATGCAAAAGGCTATGGTTCTAAACGGAATTAAGCAAAAACTTCTGCTTCGACTCGTGTATTATAATGCGTATATTCGGTCAAGAGCAGTTAAAGGCCCATTCACAAAGAGATTTTAATAATATCAAAATAGAGCTCATTACGGTTCTGGTACCAGCTGATACTAGTGGTGAGATTTCACCAATCGCAACGGGTTGTTTAAACAGTGAAATCGATTGATACCATAATTATAGTATGTGCGTATTTGTCTTCATCTAAGATCTCATATAGTCCATGTTTCTCTTTTCCTACAAAAATTTCTTAAGCTCCGATGAGCTTATGAGTTTTCCATTTATTTCAGTTCTCCATTTCTTATTCATCTTCTTCTTCTTGTTTGGATTGTTATAAAGACGCGTTCGCATAATCTGATCACCGGAATCAAATACTGGGCCTTGGAGCGGGTTGCTGAAGCCAAGTTCGATCCTTGGGTTCAATATTACCAAGCATAGACCAATCCCACTACGCCATAATTGGACTTTATTATTTTTATTTAAGGTCCAGGCTATCTGGTTGAGGTCCGGGTTTTAGCCGATTAGAAATTTTTTTGAAAGATTCTAATTGATAGGGCCTCAACAAAGTTCAAATCGATTGAACTTCACTTCTGGCCCGATCCAGCCCTGAAATTATTTCTATTATGAGAGGATTTGGCTTCTACTGATGCCCGAAATTAGCGCTGCTAAATCTTGGCAATAGCAAAATATGAATATGAATGGGCCTTAAATCTTTTGGGTTTCTCGCTCTTACAAGAGATCATTTAGAATTTCCCTAGCATGTTTGTTAGGAGGTGCCTTTCCTTATACTGCCGATCTCAGCTTATTGCAAGAAAGTAGTACGGGTCTATCTTCTAAAATTTACGGAAAGTTTGGGCCTCCAGCCGTATTGACGAATACGACAGTTCCTTCGGGAAAGCTGCACGCAATTCTCACCTGGGGTGAAAAGAGAATGTTTTAATTTGTCCTTGAGCCAGAACAGCCTGGGAGGTGAAGTGGAGTCTCAGATTCTATAATAGTAGAAATCAAATCCTGAATTTTTTCTGCTAACCTTTGCAAAATAACATTTGCACAGCTCCTCGAACCATAAATCGGCTTCCGAGTGGAAATTTCCTCTCATGCTGGCAATCAAGCAGGCATCCGTCTCAAGTTAAACTGTAATCTAAAAGTACTTAAGATTCACAACGATTCCTTGGCCTTGTTGACAAAATATTTTCTTGGGCCAATTAATAGAAAACTTAAAAATAAAAAAAATGACCCTTTTCCCGGTGTCAAATGGTGCTGCCATCTACTTTCATCAGTCATTTTTACAGGTAATTCCTGTTCCGTTTGTTATTTACTATTTTACATTTAGTATTGAGACACAGGAATGGTATCACACATGCCTCCCAATTTAATAGTTCTTTTGTCTTGCTCCTTGTTTAAGCCTGAGTCATGCAAGGATTTTCATCTGTCTGAATGCAGGATCAGGGGCGTAGCTCTAGCATTTTTATTGGGGGGGGGGTAAGAGGGGTCTACATCCGGAGATTCAAGGGGCATGGCTATACAATAATTTTTTCCCTCCAAATTATGGCGTAGGGACAACTACCCCTCCCCTTGCCCCGCGCCAAATGATGCCACTGTGTTGGATCGAACTTCTGTCATAGCCTCTCTAAAAGTTTCTGCACACAACCATGATAATCTAAGAACTTTCTTCTTTAATGATTTGACACCTTCCAGGTGACTAATGACTTTTGGAGCTATTGTGTTTTTGTGGCTTTGTGACTTTGAGCTTTGAGCTTTTGTGACTTTTGTGTTTTTATAAGGATGACAACTATGAAATTACGTATAAAGCTCCAAAAAGGATATATTAACTAGTGAACCACTTTAAAAATACTATAACGCACAAAATACTGTTTTGAGTCGGTCTCGAAGTTGAAAACTTTCTAAATTGTTTCTTTCGGATTTATAAGCCGAAATACAAGCCTACTTGCATTATAAATCTTTTTGTTCTCAATAATAATTCATGTTTGCCAAACTAAGTTATCTTCGCTGAATTATTCTAATATTTTTAAAATTTTCAAATTAATAATTTTATTTTTTTAGTATGAAAAATGATCATCAAAAATTGGCTGACCGTGAAATACCTTCCAACTTCAAAATCGCTTAGCCTACTCAACTGGCATGGTTGAATAATTATTGATGAGCTGCAACTTGCAATTAGTGCTTAAAGAATAAAAGTAAACAGTTTGACAATTTATACAGGATTTAGCTGTAATAAATTGATAAAGTATGAAAAATTGATAAAATGTGCACCCACAGAAAGAAAAATTTTATGAAAGTGGTGTAATAAAGTCTTTGTTTA
This sequence comes from Artemia sinica, assembly GCA_027921565.1. Taxonomy (NCBI): domain Eukaryota; kingdom Metazoa; phylum Arthropoda; class Branchiopoda; order Anostraca; family Artemiidae; genus Artemia; species Artemia sinica. The sequence continues at coordinate 33,105,195 of CM051269.1, forward strand.
TCATATAAATGTCAAAAATAGAAACATTAATCAAATTTGAAAAAAAACACTATTATATTTTAGCTTAAATTCAATAAACCCTTAAAAACTGGAAGTTACGATGAAAATAGTACCGGAACAACTAGCTCCAACGGTTTCATAGGCCTATACAGGTTGAAGTCTGTCACATTTTTTTTTTTTTTTTTTTTTTTTTTTTTTTTTTTTTTTTTTTTTTTTATAGTCCTAGGGTTGAACTATAATAAATTGCTTAAATGTGAAAATCCAATGAAATATGCACCCAAGAGGAGAAAACTTTAATGTAAATGGTACAATATAGTATTATGTTTTGCATAAACATTAAAAGTAGAAATGTACATGTAATATAAAATATTTTAGTGTGTTTTAGCCTAGATTCTACAAATCCGTTAAAAACAGATAAATCTTAAGGGAGTTAAAGCGAATGTGAGGAAAAGTGTACTGAAGCAATGAGCTTTGATTATTTTACTGCCCTGTACAAGTTGAATTCTGACTAACTCAATGGTTTGGTAATTTCTGCAGTATTTAACTGTAATAAATAACACACGCAGGACAAATTGATAAATGTACACCCACAAAGAGAAACCTCATGTAAACTGAGGAAAATAGTGATGGTTTCTTATATACGTATAAAAGCTAAAATAGTAATACTAATGTAGAATACATCCGTTTTATTAATATTTAAACTTAAATTAATAAGCCATAAAAACAAGGCAAATTATTTGAAAATAACAGCAAATTATATGGAATACATAAAACTATACCGATACAACTGTTCTTTTGTAAATAATTTTTGTAGAATCAGCTATACAAAAAAAAGATTCATTACTGAAGAAGAAAAAAAATCGTTATACGAAGTAAAAGTAAGCATCGTAGTGTTAAATAACAGAGTTACAATTACGACTCATCCTAAAGTTTATCATAAGGGAAGCAATGATCCGTTAAAGTACCTTTTTATTAGTTTTTTTTTGTTTTATAGAAATTAAGAAAACATCCAATGAACAAGAAATAATATATTGATTTTGCAGAAAGTATTCAACTCACAAAGAAGAAACTTCAATAGTATTACATTTATGTCTGATTAATTATTATTAACGGTGATGATAAATACCTTAAGAAAAACGCCTGGAATTTTTTTCATAAGAAAAGTTAATTTAGTCTTAAAAATTCTATTAAACAAATGGCTTGCTGCTTTTTTTTCGAAAATTAAGAAAACATCCAAATAACCCGAAGTGAAATTTTGATCTTGCAGAAAGTTGAACATACAAAAATAAGATTTCAACTATAAAACACTTATTTTTAGTCGTTGTAGATATTTTTTTCGTACAAAAGTAGGTACTAAAAAAGGATTTACTACTGAACGAAAAGATTATCGTACAAAGTGGTGTTAGTAATAAATATCCTTGTTTTAGCTCACAAAGTTCTAGATATGACCCATTTCTGTAATTAAGTATTCAAGTCACAAAAATAAAAACCTCAAATATAACGCATTTTTTTTATCGTTTCTTAGTTATTTTTTTTTATAAAATAGCAATAAAAAAAGGAGATTAACTCGATGTCAAAACAGTATAAGCTAAGCCCTGACTTGACAAGAAAATGAGCTCAGTCAATGCTGCAAAATGGCAATGATGCGTTTCAATCCAGCGTCTGTTGCTGTTACTCGGCTTCCTGCGAAAAATGGATAAACTCATATTCCTGGAGAAAGTGCATACTTCTACGTTTAAAACTAAAATAAATTTTATTTATAAATTATTGTTTATTTTTAAGAAAAGCAAATTAGATGAAGAAAAAATCCAGCTTTTGAAAAAAGGTTTTTCAGTGGTAAATTATTTTTTTCAAAGCTATTTATTATGCAATAAAACTATTAAAAAAAAGATTAGACATAATTTTCATAATTGAAGTTCCATTTTTATGAGTTAGATACTTCCTACAAAATCAAAACTAGGAAGAGTCACATAGCAGAAATAATACAAAGAAGAGTACTTTGAAACTCCTTGAAGAAGAGTTTCAATCCTTTTATATGTTAAAAAACAATTACCGAAACCTAGCGGCCTATCATCATCGTTGCTGGTGTCGTATTTTTTTTATCAAAAGAGGGCAAAAATGGAATAGAATTAATTGAAGTGGTTTATTTCAGGATGAGAATCGTCTTATATTTTCTGGGCGTAGCACTTTTTTGCTGTATTCAAGCATCTGGTCAGTCTGCCTGTGCTTTGATTATACCAGGAATTGGAAAAAGCTCTAATTTGGATCGATTCCATGGTTCTGAGTAAGTCTTTTGTGCTTTTTTGTCTATCTGCTTGTTCAATGAGTGTTTCAAAAGCAACAGTGTTGTGCTACCTAAGTAAACAGTCATGTGGCTTCTGTGTATTTTTTATTTGTATTTTTTTCCGGTCACTTTATACGACGAGATTATAAAGGCTTGGGAGGAAGCTCGTTCAATGAGAAAGTCAAAAGTGTTTGGTTGAGTTTGGTTGGATCCCCCTCTGTAGACGGCGCCTGACAAAGGGCTAGAAAAGAACTAACAAATCTTTTCTTCGTCCACCTCACATGGAAAGGATGGCTTTGGAAGGAGGCTTTTTTATTGAAAAATCCGTTGTTCTAGTGCACTTTCTAAGAGCTGAAAATGATTAGAAAACAACCACTCTACCTGTGCTCTTTTCAACTACGTGGACCCCGTATAACCGCCAAGAAGTCGGATTTAAATTTCAAAAAGTATCTTGCTAGAAATGTACAAAGTTCTAACAATTGTGCATCCAGGTCAACATCACCCCACAGGTCGAGGGGTAATGACCCTTAATCATGGGAGTTACCTATTCAAAATAAAAAGTGTATCATTAAAATCGCAAGGTCGACGACATACACAGCAGAATTACAACCCACAAACTGAATAACAAGAACCATCACTTTTTGCATGGAAATCACTGGATGTGTTTATTATTCTTCTACTTTTTTCTCTGCCACTAGTGGGCCGCTGGAATATGATGAGAGCCGTTTAAGGGCTCTTTTTGAAAGCCAATTTTTGAATCTAGGTCTTTTTGTGAATTCAACTTAAGAACATCATTAAGTGCCATACCACCTTCAAAAGATAGCACTTTGTTTGGAATTTCTAGAGTTTCAAGGCTGGAAAGCATCAAAACTCGTAGTACCATCATAATGTTCATAGTCGACAGATATATTGAAACTAAGTCGAATCACTTTTTATGCAATCCTGAGAAAGGCTTATGCCAGCTTTGCCTCTCACTCAGACTGCCTGTCTTGACTCTGTCTGCAATTGGTCAATGGCTTGATTTTAATTCAAAAATCACCGGATTAATTAATTCCAAAAGCCTTCGAGTTTTTCTTAGTTGGAATTAGTAAAGAACGAACCATAAGAAACTAGGCAGCGGAGTCACTGAAATATAACATCATACCACAGAGAAGCTACTTTTAAAGAGTTACGTGTGTTATATCGTTTGGTATGCGAAGATACAGTTTCTGTCAAAAATTGTGTTTTATTTTTAATATATGGTGAAAATATGATTGTCCTTGTTGCTCAAGATGGAGGAAATTAATGATCTTAAAAGTTTTTTTTGCTATTGTAATTCTTATGGTGCAGTTTTCATTTCGATCATATACCTTTTATGGGGTTTAAGACTATTTTCCGGATTTCCTATAAATTTGTTTTTGCAACGAATTTTTTCCATTAAGATTAATCAGAATAAATTACCGTTACAGGAACAGGTTCAAATAGCAATATTTCGTCACTTAACATTTTTTAAACATGTTTATAAATTTTGATTAATATAGGCTAAGGTTCGTTCTTTACTAGGTTGCCTCTTAAGGGGGCAGCCATGATTTCATGTCCTATTTTAGCAAAACCGGATACTGACTTCTATAGTTTATTTGAATAAGTTGAAGAAAGATCTTCTCTTGATAGGTTTATTTTGTGTATTTTCAAAATTAAAAAAGCGTAGAAATTAATTAAAAAATAGTTTTTCCGAAGAAAGGGATGGGTGAAAATAAAATTAAAAAATGAGCAAAAACTACTACTTCGCAGTTTATGCAACATTTTGGAAAAACTCTTTCGAGCAAAGAGGCTCGTGATTTTTTGCTTACTTCTAGAATTCTGAAAAAAACGATTTACTGAAAACTATGCTTGCTTGATTTCTTTAAAGAATTATGCTAAGTTTATTATAAAATTTATTTATTTCATCGCTGGTAAAATACTATGAAGAGCTTTTCTAAATTAGACTTTTATTTTCTGCAGGCTACTTAAGTATTTTTGTTTTTGCTTCTAATCCTTTATTGTTGTTTCAGTTTTGTGTTTCCAGTAAATTGCTAGTTTTCCAAATAGAGGGAAATTCCCCAAATAGAGGGAATCCCTATCAACCGGTTTATTTGTAACAGTTTGTCAAAAATAGGTGGCATAAACTACGAAGCAATGTTTTTTGTCCGTTTTAAGTTTCAACTTCAATCTCTGCTTTCATCAAAAAGAATTAATTTCGTATAAAGTGCTCCAGATCTCCCATACACATCAGACAAAAGTATGAAAACATCCGTGACCGGATGCTTCGACCGCATAAAATAATGAACATAGCAGGAACAGTTCGTGGTACCAAACTGTAAGTAACGAGTGACTCGGCGCAATAGTCACCAAGACTCGTTACGATAATCGGCTGTTTATGTTGATTTCAAATATGTAAAATTCGTTAAGTTTGATAATATCCAAAAAAGCTACGAGCCTTAGAAAATTCGCCTTAATTACAGCAAAGTGGGCGGGAACACTCCCAAAGAAATATTCTAAGATATTCTAATGAAAGTTACACCATCAGATTTAGCATATCAGAAAACCTTACTGTAGATTTTTCAAGCTCCTATCTACAAAATTGTGGAATTTTGTATTTTTTTTTTGCGAGAAGAAATATCAAGGATGCGCGTTTATTTGTTTTCCCCCATGGCTGATCGTATTGAGCAAATCGTCCTAGAAGATCGAAAGAGGCGTTCGAACGGAAATTGAAAGTTCTAGTGGCTTTTTTTTCAGTGACCAAAAGATTGGAGGCAACTAGCCTCCTTCCAAGCACCGTGTTTCCTCAAAATCATTGGATCAGGATAATTGAAAGGTCCAATAACTATGCTTTTGGGGATAAAATGACTCCCCCCCCGAGCCCCTGGGAAAGGGTTTTAAGTTATGAAATTTTCCCAGTGTTTTCATATAGGCTTATGATTTGGTATTGGGGAGCATACAAAGATTTTTTTTTTGGGGGGGGGGGGAATTTTCAACTGGAAATTTCACAGGGGGAATTTTGTAGAATTTTCTAAGCGAAATTGTTTTTATTGGTCTTACTTTCTCTTTGGCAAATCAACTTTACATGTGGAAATGCTCTATTGAAAATTTGCAGTAGGGTTGGAACTGTCTGGAGGCTTTTCGCAGGAGAATGATTCCACGGAATGGGGGGGGGTAGAATTTCTGGGGAAAATTTTTTCATAGAAATGATTTCCAGGATGATTTGAAAAACGGTCAGAAACTAAATAAAACCAAGTCTTTTTTTCAAATGAAAGTAGGGAGGGTTTTTCAAGCGAATTTTCAGCGAGGACAGAATTGTCAGGGGAAAATTTTAAGACGGGCAAAAATTAAATTTTAAACAACTTTTTTTCAACTGAAAGAAAGAAACAATATTAACACTAAAACAAATAGAAATTGTTCCTTAGATAAATTTTTTTGAAGGGGATTTTTCCTTGAGAGGTGGTGGAATTCCCGGCATTAGTTTAAAAAATGGTCAGAAATTAAATTAAAAAATCTGTTGTTTTAACTATAGATAAAGAACAACATTAAAAATTAAAACAAACAGGAAATATTCCATGGAAGCATTTTTGTGAGGGAGATTTTACATTGAGGGGGGTGTTGATTTCTCGGCATTAGTTAAACAATGGTCAGAAATTAAATTTAAAAGATAATTTTTTTCAACTGAAAGCAAGGAACAACATTAAAACAAAGCGAACAGAAATTATTCCGTATATGAGGAGGATGCCGCTTTCTCAAAACCTTGCTGTTTACGCTTAAGTTCGTTTTTTTTTGTCTCAATTATTTAAGAATGACTCATGAACAACAAGGGCTGTTTAATTGGAATAAGAAGCATTTTGAAATACTAAAAAACTGTAGCGTAAAAAGTGAGGTATTGAGGAAGGGACACCCCCCCCCCTCATATGCAAAATACTTTCTGCTCGTTTTAAGTTTTAATGTTGCTCGTTATTTTCAGTTGAGCTAATTTTTTTTTTATTATTTAATATATTTTAGTTCAAGCGCTATTAGTGTATGCAGTTCCCAGTATTAACGCATTCTAGATAACGTCATTTCTCACTAGCCGTATCTTTGAGCTCACTCAACCATTACGGAACAAAACAAATAGATAATAAATTACATTAAATAATAAATGGATAATAAAACAAAGATAATCAAATAAATGTTCAATCGAAATTGAATTTGCAAAGAAAAATGCAAATGTCAATTCATTCGTGCCTAGAGAAAATTTTTTCTGACATAACTTTCACTATTTTCATTCGTCAGCTGAAAAAAACATGCAATGACATATGGTCGACGGGGAAATTTATCGAAATTTCTTGTTTTGCAAAATTTGCAAAGCTGTTAATTACTTATTAGATTGTCGGGCATAAGTGAATACCACAAATCATTCTTACTGTATTCTCTCATTGTTTTGTTTCCTTGTCACCAGGATAAAGTTAACTAAATTATAAAATCTATTTAAATGAATTGAAGTTGAAAAAAAGTAATAAAACAACTCTTCTTTATTACTTTTAACTGCAAATGAGCGAAAACTAGCGTTTTATGCCATCTGATTGAAATTGACCTGACTTTTTGACTTGACTTGATTTTATTCATCAAAAACGCTATACATAAATCAAGGAGGCACACTTGTGCCTCTATAAAGAGGCGACCCACCACAATGTTAAGCGATTTCAGGTCCTAGAGGTCGCAGAGAGACGGCGGTAATCGCATTTTGTAGCCCAAGCTCAAACTAAGAAACTTGCAAAATTTCATCCTCCTCCGACTTTATCTTCATGGGGTAAACTGGGCCGGAAGTTTGGACCCTCCCACCACAGCCCCCCTTTAACGTTGTCCGATTGGGCTGAAATTTAGAGGTTAAGCTTTCCTAGGGCCCGGGAGCTTATCCTCGAAATTTCAGCTCAATCCAATCACTCCTTCCCTGTTTTCAAAAAACCAAATATAGCCACTTAAAATTCATCATTTCTTTTTTTTTCTTAGCCACGCCTACAGGCCACAGTTGGCAACGGATCCGGTTGAATGAGGACTCATTCGAAGCAGAATTCGACCTGTTAGGGCCTTTTGATATTTTCAGACCGAAAAAATTATCCCCCGAATTTACATTTACGAAAAACCTTAGTTTTTTTCAAATAATACAGATAAACAGGTTAGACATGCTTTGTTATGAAAATATCTGCGCGTCAATTTTCATAACAAAGCATGTCTAACCTGTTTATGTGTATTATTTGAAAAAAACTACGTTTTCTAAAGAGTTAAAGAGGCTGAGTTACAAGGTCAACCCTTAAAACGTACAGGGATTAGGAGGCACAGTTGGGGGGGGGGGCTGTTAAAGAGGCTGAGTCACAAGTTTGAACCTTAAAACGTACAGGGATTAGGAGGCACCCTGTACGACGTGATTTGAGTATTCAGGAATTAAAAGCCTTAACACAAGAATGTTCAAGAGCGGGGGGTTTGGGGGGCGGCAGCCCCCCAACTTCAACTCCTGACACGATCAGCTAACAGTTAGTCAAGCAATAATAAGTAATAAACTGTACAAAAACGTGCAGAAATTATTTGAAAAAACTACGTTTTCTAAAGAGTTAAAGAGGCTGAGTTACAAGGTCGAACCTTAAAACGTACAGGGATTAGGAGGCACAGTTGGGGGGCTGCCGCCCCCAAAACCCCCCGTTTTCGCAGCCTTTAAATAATAAAAAAAAGTTTTTTAAACTGAAAGTAAGGAGCGACATTAAATCTTAAAACGAACAGAAATTATTCCGTATATGAAAGAGGCTGTGCCCTCCTCCACGCCTCGCTCTTTACGCTAAAGTTTTTATTGTTTAAAAAAAGAGTTGTGAGAAAGTCAAACTTTAGCGTAAAGAGCGAGGCGTGGAGGAGGGCACAGCCTCTTTCATATACGGAATAATTTCTGTTCGTTTTAAGATTTAATGTCGCTCCTTACTTTCAGTTTAAAAAACTTTTTTTTATTATTTAAAGGCTGCGAAAGCGGGGGGTTTGGGGGGCGGCAGCCCCCCAACTGTGCCTCCTAATCCCTGTACGTTTTAAGGTTCGACCTTGTAACTCAGCCTCTTTAACTCTTTAGAAAACGTAGTTTTTTTCAAATAATTTATACTAAGGAGACAGAGTGGTAACTCGTCACGTCTCCCTTAATAATAAAGAAAATGAAAAAAGAAATTACACTTCAATAGCTCTCCCGAAGCACAGAGGAAAAGAAAGAAAGAAAGAAGAAAGGAAGAGGATAAAAAAAGAAAAGAAAAAAAATACATAGATTAAAAACTGTTTAAGAGGCGCAGTTAGTACATTGAATTTGAATTTTGAATGTTTCAGTAAGAGAAACAATGAAAACATGTTATGATATTGACTGATTTAGCAATTAAGAATTTTGTTTAAGCAATGTTTCGAGGTTGCACCATAGTAAATACTTTAGAATAAGATTTTGAAATTCGTTTAAGATAAAAACCCATTACAAATATTTTTTGTCAAGTTGTTGCTAAAATTTCCGTACACATTCTTCTAAAAAGATGACTTTAAAAGGTTCTAGTGTTTTTGCGGATTGGACGCTTTCTGTAAAACCAATATTTGTCGGCTTTCTCAGTGTCGTCCAGAATAATAGAACATAAAAAGTTAGTAAAACACATATATGCACATGGGGAGTATGGAAAAGGGATGTACTCTCTATCTATCTGCTAAATTGGGCTGTACTCTCTAAGAGAAGCTAGAAAATATTTGTAACAAAAGCACTTGTTGGGTGTCCAACCCTCCTCTCTGGAAAAATCGTTTGCCAACTCTCTATCTAAACCATAGGGTTAAATTACTATGGAAAAGGGAAGTTCCCTCTTCTGGATATCGTTTTGCTCACTCGAAACTAATTTTGAAGTTGATTTTTTTTTTGGGGGGGGGGAAGAATAGGAAGATAAGACTGTGAACGAAGATTAGAATATTGGAAGCTACAATAGGCTGTAGCTTCCAATGTATTTCAAAGAGTAGGCTGTACAAAAGTTTTCGTTCAATCCTACTTTCTAAGGCTATAATGAGAGAAAGGTAGAGATGGCTAGGGCAAGTTCTGAGGATGAAGGATGACAGTGGTAAAATATGGTTCTGAAGCAGGGACGCTCCGAAAAACTGAGGAAGATTTACTAGATGTTTTCCAGAGAAATTGCCTACGGATTGTTTTGGGTACCCGACTAACTGAGCGTATGTCAAACAGTAGGGTGTACAAAAATTTTGTCTCTATCCCACTTTCTAGGGCTATAATGAGAGAAAGGTTGAGATGGCATTGGGCACGTTCTGAGGATGACGGATGACAGATTGCTTTTATCAAAAGGAAACTTCCAGATCTGTCAAATTATTTAATGACGATTGTTTTGAGCTGTTTCTTTTAATGTTTTTCATGCTGGTATACTAGCATAATTTTAGGGATTGTCCTTTCCTGGACTTTAAAAAGAAAAATATACTCTGTTCAAAAAAAAAAAAAAAAAAAAAAAAAAAAAAAAAAAAAAAAAAAAAAAAAAAAAAAAAAAGAGAAAATTCAGGCGTTCTAATGATGTAAGTTTCAATAAGTCTTAATATCTTTATCTCCAGCACAAAACGAGAAAAGTTAAATGATTTTTCTAAGATTTCCGGAGAAATATGTGTCGGCTTTTAGTTTTGTGTCATTTATGAAAGGTTTCAAGCTATGGCAAGACCGTCCAATCAATTCTGAACAGTTTGGCTGCACAAAATAAGAAGTTAAAGTTTATAACGGACGATATCCTTAACTAAGTAAATTTATAATTATGTATCCAGAGAGCAGTTAGTATTGGCTTGTAAGCTATATCCCAAATGCATTGAATTTGCACGTAAGACTTTCATAAGGTAAGTACAATGAATCAAGTAGCTACTAGTTTTTTTTTTTTTCTGTTAAGAGAGATTCTGTTTTTCGTAGATATATTATTATAACCGAAAATGATAATTTTACTTCCAGTCATATCGCAATTCCCGGAGAAACATGTGTTACATATGATTCTGTTAATGCTGCTTTCCAAATAGCAAGATCAAAAATTGGCTTACCTGCCCCAAAGGGAAAAACTTTGACGGATCAAGACATTGACAATCTAGGAAATGTTATAGTAGAAACTACGAGGATTATTTCTCATCAGTAAGTATTTAATTTTAGTTGTTGTTTAAATATTTTGACATAAAACAAAATGTACAGATTGGTTTCAGAACTGACTGGGACAATACTAAAGGAAGGCTGGAAGTGTGGGTGATGGGCAAGGACTATCCCAAAGACAAACGCGTAGCTATCAGGTTTAACCTCACAAAACAAATAATGTATACAACTACGAATAGAAGGTGTGGCCAAGACTTAAATCCAAGTCAAGCCTCAGGTCTGCAAGGTCCATTTCTACAGCTCCTAAAAGCTAAATTAAACACTTGTCTCGTTTTAAGGAGGTAAATGACCCCCTCATCTGTACCATAAACCTCTTCTCTCTTTCCTAGGGAAGAATTCTGAATGACTTTCTTCAAGTCGATATCAGTTTTTTAAATAAATTTCAGCATTCTCTCTCTAAGGCTAAACCAAAAAGTATGGGAAACTGAACAATAATTTTTAAACGAAATTTCGACGTTTAATACGAGCTGAATAGAAATTAAAACTTCTATTGTCTCTGATAGTGCAGTCCTATCCTGAAGAACTTTAATTTCCAAAAGGAAACACAACGTTAATCCAGTAAAATATGTGTTTCAAATAAACTCAAGTTTCTCTGTCTCCAACCTGAAATTCACTGAAAGCAGTGGGATACCCTTAGGGAGATTTTTATTTATTTTGAAATAATTAAGGTTGGGTAAGTGTAAAAAAATAGACCAGCGCATATACTAGAGCCAAAGACTCTTTTGTCAAAAGAGACTTTTTACATATAATTGGCCAAAATTAATATAAAATAAAAAGAGAACAAAAAATTCTGCTATTATTTTTGTTCATGTCTTTTTTAAAGAACTTTGTAATTGCGGTGTAATCACACCGCACAACTGGCTTTCAAACAGTTCGTGGTAACGAACTGTAAGCGAGGAGTGACCCGGCTCAATGGTAACCGAAACTCTAGAAAACGGGATTTTTATACAAATAGATGCATCAAAAGAATCAGATTTTAATGCTGATTTCAAATATATAAGCTTCATCAAGTTTTGTTTAAAACATCAAAAGTTACGCGCCTGAGAAAATTTGGCTGATTTTCGAAAAAAAGGGGAAAGACCCCTTAAAAGCTATAGAACCTTAATGATAATCACGCCATCATATTCAGGGTATCAGAGAACCCACTGTAGAGGTTTCAAGCTCTTATCTACAAAAATGTGGAATTTTTCATTTTTTGCCAGAAGAAAGTTCGCGTGTTTATTTGTTTTTGTTTTTTTTTTCCCAGGGGTGATCGTATCGACCCAGTGGTCCTAAAATATCGTAAGAGGGCTCATTGGAATGTAAATTAAAAGTTCTAATGCCTTTTTTAAGTGACTAAAAAAATGAAGGACAACTAGGCCCCCTCCCACGCTCATTTTTTCCCAAAGTCACCCGATCAAAATTTTGAGATAGGCATTTTGTTCAGCATGTTCGAAAATATTATAAGTATGTCTTTTAGGATGACTTAATACCCCGAACTTCCCGGGGGGAGGGTTGAAAGTTATGACCTTTACCCAATGTTAACATATATTATTGGTTATTGGGAAGTATACAGACGTTTTCAGGGGGATTCTTTCTGGTAGTGGGGGGGGGGTTAGGGGGTTATGTGGGAGTATCTTTCCATGAAGGAAGTTTTCATGGGGGAAGAGACATTGCTATGAAGGGGACGCCGGATTTCCCAGCATTATTTAAAAAAAGATCAGAAATTAAATATAAAAAAAAATTCAACTGAAAGTAAGCAGCAACAATCAAAACTTAAAACTAACAGAAAATATTACGTATATGATTGGGTTCACCCCCTACTTAATACCTCGATTCTTAAGCCAAAGATTTTTAGTACTTTCATGAGAGCTATTTATTCTAATTAACGGCCTTTGGGATTAAGCGGTCATTTTTAAAGAATTGAAACAAAATTCGAACTTTAGCTTAAAGAGCAAGGTATTGACTAAGTGGCGAACCTCCTATTATACGTATTAAAAATATATGAATATAGAAGTTTGTTACGTAAGTTAATTCGTAAGTTACATATATTTATTACTAATAAAAATGTTCGTAAATAAAATTAAACAAGTTTCGAGAAAGCCATTTAACCAAATAAAAGTAAAATTAATATGCAAGTTTTGTTTTAATTATTCATGTACGGTGAGCCAAAATCAAAACCTGCATTAATTCAAAAAAGTTCAAAAATTAAATAAAAAACAAGTCTTTTTCACTGAAAGTAAGGGTGGACGTTAAAACTTAAAACGAACAGAAATTATTCCATATATGAAAGGGGCTCTCCCCTCCTCAAAGCCTCGCTCTGTACGCTAAAGTTTGACTTTCTCACAACTCTATTTTTTTAACAATAAAAAACTTTAGCGTAAAGAGCGAGGCGTTGAGGAGGGGACAGCCCCTTTCATATATGGAATAATTTCTGTTAGTTTTAGGTTTTAACGTCGATCCTTACTTTCAGTGAAAAAAATTATTTTTTTATTTTTAATTATCCCAGAGACGAGCCTAATTTTCCTAGATCATCGGTTTCCTACACGCCTTGAATTTTTTTTTATTACTGTGATAATTGTGCATCTTAGACAAATGGGAGACGCAATGCAGTAGTTGCCTGGTTCTTTCGAATGGGTTACTTTTCCCAAGAACCGTTTTGGTTCTCTGACATCTTGATTTGATTTCCAAGATCTGGTTAATTCGCTTTCTATTGGTTCAAACGTTTGGCATTTCCTTAAGTGAAGAAGACGCGAGAAAACGCATTTGGACCCATGAAGTATCAAACTTAACCTTAATTATATGTTACTTAAAAAAAAGAAATGGACAAATGTACCTCTTGCTACTAGATACTGTTGTTTTTGTGTCTGTGAGGATAGTCAGATGTTTATTTGCTGAACAAGTCATTTCACATTTTCTTTTCGCTCTTAACTTGTTCCATATCCTTCCATCCTTCTCTCTCTCTACATGTCACTCTCTCTCACTTTTCACTCTTCTGCTGTTTTCAAACAGTTGGCGGTAACGAACTGTAAGTAAGGAGCGACTCGGCTCAATAGTAACTAAAACGGAATTTTAATATCAATGGACACATCAAAAAAATCAACTCATTATGCTGATTCCCATTATATAAAATTCATCAAGTTTAGTGTCGCCCATCAAAAGTTATAAGCCTGAGAAAATTTGCCTGATTTTTGAAATTGGGGGAAATAACCACTAAAATTCAAGGAACCTTAATGAAAATAACACCATCAGATTCAGCGTATCAGAGAACCGTACTGTAGAAGTTTCAAGCTCCTTAGTACAAAAATGTGGAATTTTGCTATTTTTGCCAGAAGAAATATCACGGATGCGTGTTTCTTTTTATTTTTATTTACTTTTTCTCCCCAAGGGGTGATCATATCAAAATAATGGTCCTTGAAGATCGGGAGAGCGTGTATTCGAATGGAAATTAAAAGTTCTAGTGCCCTTTTTAAGTGACCAAAAAGATTGGAGGGCAACTGGCACCCCTCCCACGCCCCCTTTTTCCCCCAAATTTATCTGATCCAAATTTTGAGATAGCCATTTTGTTCAGTATAGCTGAAAGGTCAAATAATTTTGTCTTTAGGGGTGAAATGACCCCCACAGTCCGTGGAGTGAGGTCTGTAAGTTATGAAATGTGCCAATTGTTTGCGCATAGTATTTGTTATTGGGAGGTAGACAGACATTTTTCGGGGGGGGATTTTGTGCTTAGGGTGGATTTCCATAGGGAGAATCATCTTTGGGGAGAGAAATTTCCGGGGATGAATTTTCCAGGGGGAATTTTAATCTGGGGGATTTGACAGAATTCCTGTATGACATTCTTTTAGTTCTCTTCCATTCTCTTTGCCAACTCAATTCTGCATGTGGAGATATTCTGGGGAATTATCCGGTGGCTATTGTCCGCATGTTTTGATTTTCATGAAAAAATACTACGGAAGCGGGCATTTCCAGAGTGATTGAGAAACCAATTAGAAATTAAAGCCTTTTTCAAATGAAAATATGTTAAGAAGAATTTTTCAGGCTGAATCGTCCGCAAAAAATCCTACAGGGGAGGGGGGAGATTTTCAGCAAGGATGAATCAAATTTCCACGGAGAAGTTTCCTGTGAGGGGGGAGGAATATATTTCATAGAGGGTGAGCCAAATGTACCGGCATTATTTGAAAAAAGATCAGAATTTAATTCTTTTTTAACTGAAAGTAAGGAGCAACATTAAAACTAAAAACGAACAGAAATTATTCCGTATATGAAGGGTTATCCCCTCCTTAATAGCCTATCTTGCTCTTTACGCTAAAGTTAGACTGTTTGTCTCATTTTTTAAGAACGGCTTCTGAAACACAGGGACCGTTTAATTAGAATAGGAAGCTTTTTTATAAGTACTTATAGATTATTGAGGAGGGTAAAACCCTTCATTTATGGAATAATTTCTGTTCGTTTCGAGTTTTAATGTTGCTTACTTTTAGTTAAAAAAAACGTATTTTTTTATTTAATACTGAAACTAAAACGAGAAGAAAACTATGTTCTAACGATTCGTTTTACCAGTTCTTTTTGTTAACCCTTATACAATTGCTGGTGTCAAACAGTTGGTGGTAATGAACTGTAAGTAAAGAGAGACTCGGTCCAATAGTAACCAAAACTCTAAAAAAAAGAATTTTGATAACAATAGATACATAAAAAGAATTGACTTTTTATGCCAGTTCCATATCTATAAGGCTCATTAAGTTTAATGTTACCCATCAAAAGCTACGAGTCTAAGAAAATGTACCTGATTTTCCAAAAAGGAGGGAAACACTCCCAAAAATCAATTGAACGTAGCAAAAATCACACCACCAGATTCAGCATATCAGAGAACCCTACTGTAGACTCATTATACCTACTGTAGACACTCATATCGACAAAAAAAGTTGGATTTCGTTTTTTTTTTTTTTTTTTTTTTTTTTTTTTTTTTTTTTTTTTTTTTTTTTTTTTTTTTTTTGCTAGAAGAAAGATTACGGATGCATTTTTATGTTGTTGTTTTTTTTTTCCAGAAGACATCCAATCAAAATTTTAAGATATCCATTTAATTTAGCATAGTCTTGAAAGGTCAAATGACTATGCTTTTGGTGATGATGTAACCCTCAATAGAGCCTAGGGAAAGGGCTGTAAGTTACGCAATTTACCCATGTTGTTCACATATATCATTTGTTATTGGGAAATATACCGAAAATTTCCGGTGTAATTTTCTGCGGGGAGGGGGGATTTTCCACGGGGAAAGTTTTCTTGGTTGAGGAAAGTTTCCGGGGGAATTTTTTCGGAGAAATGTTATAAGGGGGAGGAAAGGGGATTTTCTGGCATGATTTGAAAAACAGTAAGAAATTAAATAAAAAAGCAAGTAATTTCAACTGAAAGTAAGGAGCAAAATTGAAACTTAATACGAACAGAGATTTGTCTGTATATGAGTGGGTCTGTCCCTTCTTCAACCCTCGCTCTTTATACTAAAGCTTGACTTTTTGTCTTGATTCCATAGGAAAGACTATTCAAAACAAGAGCTTTGATTTTAAATGGCAAGTATTTTTGAAGAGCTTTAAGACTTAATTGTAAAGTACAAGGGTTCAGGAAAGGGCAGTCCCCTCATAAACAGAATAATTTATGTTCGTTTCAAGTTTTAATGGTGCTCCTTTTTTTAAGTCGAGAAAAAGCCTTATTTTTTATATTTAATTTTTATCTTTAAAACAACACTGCTAATCCAGATGACGCTTTCAAAAAAAGTTTATTGTTTTAGTTTTCATACACCATGAGTTATTCATCTACTAATAAACATTGCATAAACCGCTCTAGCACTTTTCATTTCTGTCCAAAATGTCATTGCATCGACATTGGTTTCCTAGGTTAACAGCATTTCGGTACTTATATTAATTTCTTAGCCGTGTTTTCCGCATAATTATGGGCATACAGTTCGTTATCATTGCACATAAATAATAGTCTAAAAATCGCACCATGAACCAGATATGATTCAAAAAGTATTGTGTAGATTACTGGCAAGTGATTTCAATGTAAGACAGAACGTTTTGTGGAGTAGCCAGTGCCCAGAAGATTGTAAAAATGATCGTTTAATTTTTAATATGATTTTGAAGATCCCATAACAGAATTTGTGCAGTGAGGGCCCGGGGATGATTTTTTACGGTACGTGTTAATTAATCAAAACACACTCAAGTTGTTTGATATGAATGTAAGATCTGGAAAACCGGTTTCATAGCCGCAAAGGCACTGGATTTATATAAATTCGACTATATATTTGCACATTAGGGGAGGAAGGGGGGGGGGGGTAAAGTATAACGGGTCTGCATGCAAAACGCGTTAGCTACCATTATTCTGCATATTGTGAAGTAAGAATTGTTTTCTAACTTCACGCTGTCCAAATACTTTACCCCCACTCCCCTCATGTGCAAATATATAGCCCAACTTATATAAGTCCAATGCATTCTGTTACCCTTCACTTGTCTTTGTGGCTAAGAAACAGGTTTTCTCAAATCTTACATTCAGATCAAGAGCTTGAGTGTGTTCTGAATAATTAACCAGTACCCTCTTCACATATTGCCCTGCTCATTTTTTTCTTGCAGGTATGGATTACCTAGGGATGCTGTATATAATGGCTTACCACTAATAGACACAAAGAAAACGGTTATAAACAAGTTTTGTCCTGCGTATCTGAAAAACCCCAAATGTGAGGTCAAAAGGTACAGAGAATACAACGGAATGTGCAACAATCTAGAAAAATCCGCATTGGGGTGCCGCTCTAACCGCCAACAGAAGAGTTCTGCCTGCAGCGTATGCCGATGGTAAGTCATTTCTTGAAATCTAGCTAAGCACCTAGTCACAAAAAAATCGTTTATCTTTGACTTTCCTCTTTGAATTTGATTCTAAGTATATAAACAGAAGCTTAAAGTCTTTTTTAGATCTACCAAAACATTGTGAATTTAAAAATGTGTTTAAATAAAAGTTTGTGGTAACAGATCGGTATTACGAACTCAAAGCAAGGAGAGACTTGTGCTTATAGTAACTGATACTCTAAAGAAAAAATATTTTGATAACAACACATATATCAGTAGAATTAGCTTTTATAGACTATATATATATATGTGTATATATATGTATATATATATATATGTATGTATGTATGTATATATATATATATATATGTATATATATATATATATATATATATATATATATAATATATATATATATATATATATATATATATATATATATATATATATATATATACATATATATATATATATATATATATATATATATATATATATATATATATATATATAATATATATATATATATATATATATATATATATATATATATATATTATATATATATATATATATATATATACTATATATATATATATTATATATATATATATATATATATATATATATATATATATATATAAAGCTAAAAATAAAAGCAAATGGAAAATTTTCCAATTTTAGGAGAATTAATTCAATTTTTTTAAATGGAATTTTGAAAGCAATATCCACATCCCAATATGTAACTCCCAATATGTAAAATGTATTAAGCTTACAGTTACGTATCCAGAGTATCACCATAAGAAAATTAAAATAAATTTAGAAGAAACATTCCCCCAAAAATAAAGTGTTCTTGATGAAAATTACATCATCAAATTTAAAACTTCGAATAGGCTTTTACTAGTGGTTTCAAATCTTATATTCAAAACATGAAATTTTGTAGTTTTCTTCATCCTTATTTAAGAATATGGGAGGAGGATCATTTGAACAGAAATTAGAAGTTCTTCTGTCCCTTTCAGGTGCCCCCAGTTGGGGCTATGGGGCTACTTTATAAAGAACGATTGCCCTCTATGTATTCCATATTCCTTTATGGCTTAGGTAACAAAAGGGATTACGCTATAGCAAAGCTGTGCCACCTTCTGCCATGTTGTGCTACAAAACAAGGATTTGCCTGATTAGGGTCCAATTAATTGCGAGGAAAAAAACTCTGAAATCGGTAAACGGAGTATATTTATAGAAAAGCTACTTTTATAGCCTCTCCATTTCAAAAGCTCTGCTACAGCGTGGTGCCGAAACCTGCTCTTAAAAGTATTCACAACAATTTTTTTTGACGAAACTAAAAATACTTAGAAATTAAAAACAGTAAAGTAGTTGAATTCTTGAGCAAATTACGGAGATAAATTACCGTATGTATGAGAAGGGCCGCAACCCCTCTTGCATTAAGACTGGTGTCCGTTCTTTTTTGTTCAATGTCAATCTTTACCTTTCTGAAGAAAATTAATTCTTTATTATATAATGTTTGTCTACTTTTGATGAAATTTTCAAGACAATATGAAATATAACGAGGCTGCCACCCCTCCTCCCATCCATCCCTACTTTATCTGCTGTAGTGCAACTTCTGGATACCAATTCATTAAAAATTAAAACACCTCTAAGGACCATTAACTTCATCGGAGGGAAGGAAGGATTTAGTCTTAATAGATCTTCTCAAATGAAGGAATGTTAAACTGAAGCCGTAGTTTAAAATTTGTGAATCTATTTGAGATTAATGTATAATGTTGCTCAATATTCAAAATAACAAGTCAACCTTGCCCCTGAAAATAAAGAAGAAAGGTTTAGCAATTGCAAACCATTAAAGGATCGTGACTTTGCCATATACCATTTTACCTTAGTGTAGGTTCTGATTGAATCCAAAAACATAGTTGTGTCACTTTTTTATACCCTGGATAATTAGGAAATTTTTTGTCTTATCGTCCGCATTTATTTTCCAAATGAGATATCATAATTGGTCAATTTTTGCAATTAAGAATGCTTAACGCTACTTTTTCGTCTTATTTTGTTTGTGTTTCTGCTTTTTATTTAGTTATCGAACCATTAAGCTTGAATAAAGACCTGAAAAAATACCTGAAATAAAGACCTTGAAAAAAGACCTGAAACTTGAATAAAAATAATTAGGTTTGGTATGTATACAGGAATCGATTTAGGAAGAGGAGGACAACATTTTCAAAGCTAAAAGAAACATGCCATCACATAAAAGTTGACTGAAATTATGGCAAGATTGTTTCCAGTGCCTGAATTAATCACTGGACAAACCTGCATCTTTTTGAAAAAATATACTCATAAACAAGGACTAATGTAACTGACTGCATACGCGATAATTAATTTTTGGGGAAATAAAGCAAAAACCTAAAACAACTAAATTGTAGAAAATACAGATAGTTAGGGAGAAATTGTAAATTCCAGTGTTTTAGGGAATAAGGGAGGGGAGGCGTATGTGTATACCCCTTCCCCTTCTTTGTATACACCCGCAGTATAAAATGTAATTGTCTTTTTAATTTTTCCTAGATATTTTAGAATGTTTTGTTTAAATACTGGGTCTGTTTACAACAAAATATTCGTCATTCTTTTAGGCATAAGCGCTCCGAGAGAGGGGGTTGCTGGTCCACTTCCATCTCCTCGGTTAGTTTCAGCTGCCGTTCATAGAGACCTAGGCTACCACGACCATGCTGTAACTGTATTTCTTACTGCTTGGGGCCAAGCAATCGATCACGATTTGACATTGACTGCTGATAGTAAAGGTAATGCATCCAATCGTTTATTTGTCCGTTTCATGCACAGTTTATATAATTATCCAGTATGATCTTTCCCTATCTCACCCATTATAAAACCCGGACCAAGGTGCGAGTGCTCCAGAGAACGTTTTTGCAGATAGAAACATAAGCGACGTCAGATCTTTTCACGGGTAGACAAGTCAGACGCGAAACAATCGGAAACAAGTGGAAACCCGCTATTACGAATAATGCACTTTGTAACCCTCTTGGACGCAAAACTTACAGTTATAATAGAAATAATCGGAAACAAGTAACCAGCTAATGCAGAAAGAAGTGGGAGGAGCTTTTTGTTCGTACCGAGAATGAAGACCAGAAATGATCTGCGATAAACTTACTGGATAATTCTATAAACTGTGGTTTCATGCAAAGTATAATCACCTACGGAACAAGTACTGACAAAACCTATCCTCTCCACACAAAAAAAGTGACCCTTTGTCCGCGTCTCCGGAGGACGATTCCATACCTATGCGAACCTGGCAACTAAATACCGTAGTTACACAATTCAATACAACTTAGGAGAATAGATTGGCTTATTGGCTCGGAGCGATTAAGTAGTACAGCATTTTGCGTCTAGAGGCGCTGAGGTACGCGGGGTCACTTTTGGAGAGTTTTGTCAGTACTTGTTCCGTAGGTGATTATACTTTGGTTCCATGCAATGTATCTTATGTAAAATAATGGAAACAAAGGAATTAATACAATTGGCGTCCCAAACTAACGTCGCGCCAGTCATCTCTTTTACTAAATATGTGTTTGAAGTATAAATTTGTTCATTTTTTTAAGCCAAATTTCTAAATATTTTTTCGTCTCCAAGGGTTTTCAAATGTAATTTTCTTTTAAACTGTTTTAAAAACACAAGTTTTTTATTGATATACATTACTTTTTAATTGATGCAAAATGACAAGTTCTGACCGCTAACTCAAAATAAATTCAGAATGGAAGATGGAATTCCAATTGTTTCACCTTGGCATCGTCAGTTTAATTTAAGGAATATAAGCGCCAGCATTGACATCTGATGATAGAACTTCTTTTTTTATCGGTTTATATTGCTTGCACATGTTGATAGTCTTCCATACCCACCTTGTCAAAATTTGTATTCTTTTTTGTTTGTGTAATACTTCTTTCTTTTTGGGTGGCAAAAACACTATTTTCATTGTATGCCCAACTTTACGAGCTCAGCTTCTCTCTGGGTTTACTATTTTGTGGGTTAAGGTTACCTTGTCTTTACCTTGTCTGTGAAAATATCTTGGCTATGACGAGGCATTATAAGTTTTCGTACGGGGTTTTCGTAACGTTATGGTTTTTTTGGTAACATTAAAAAAAAGGACCTATCTTGTAGTGCACTTAATGTTTAAATGATTGCCAGAAATAGCTTTTGAAAGTCAAAAGTAGATTCAAGGGGTGAGACGTTGATCCTCCCCTCGGCTTTGGTTCAGTCTAATTTTATGCATTCCATCATTTACATTTATACATATGTCTTGAGATTAAAGAAAATTTTAATACGATCCTGCCAATTTGCCAAACTGCCATTTGCCAATTTGCCAAACTTGCCAAACAATTTGCCAATACTATCCTGCCAAAAAAAGAAAAAAGGAGAACAGTTTTCAAAATTTTAGTCTACGAATTTGTAGAGCAAAAAAAAACAAAATATTAACCATCAAATGTGTCACAGAAAAGAATTATTTAAGATTTTAGGCAGCGCCCACCTTACCAAACTTGTTCAAATACCTGTTAAGAGCTGACCTAATACAAAAGAAAGTGAAAAAAAACACGTGGAATTTTACACACGAGATATTACAACGAGTTCTCTGGTTTATGATCAAAGTGTTGAAGAAGTATGAAAGTTCATGCTTGAATATTCCCCTTAAAAAGGTGCTGCGTCATGACTGACCTTTCAAGCTTATAAGCTCTCACTTTTATTTTCAAATAACGATTTGTTTTAGTCAGTCAAACAATTTTATTTCTCTGAAGGATGAACATGACAATTTTAAAACTATCTAACCTTATCTAAATCGTCATTAGATCAGCTGTATCAGCGAGGCTATATAACTAGAAACTATTTTCTTGCTATATGTTTAAAGGGGAAAGATCATCGGGAAAGCATATTTTGTAGAAAGGGGAAACTGCTTTGCTGTGCACCTGTTACAATTAATTCAATTGTTGTATCTATTTTAGTTTCAGCTATTATGATTTGGAACACTTTCTCATATAATTATAGTTTAAAGCTTTGAATTTGTTTCTTTTTCCTAAAAACTTCTTGAAATCAAGAGATTTTAAAGGGTATCACAAATTTCCAAATTCAGTAGCCTACAGGAAATATGAGACTTAAATTTTCTATTGGAAAACAAAAGCTTCGATGAAAATAAGAGGTGAATAACTGTTAAGAATACATAGATTTTTACAAAACATGGCATAGAATATGGAACATGTGGAATACCTAAATATTTATCGTAATTTCCTCACGCACATGGTACTTTTGATAATGGAAAAATGGTGACTTAACTCCACAAGCAGGTCCTGCTTGACTTAAGATCACTTCCGATTCGTCGACTTATCTCGTGATCCGTGACATGTGGATTTAATATAAGCATCATGTGGTATAGAGATTGATGCTATCAGAACAATATTTTATTCTCCTATTAAGAAAATAGCTCTTAGGAATTGAATTGATAGCTTCAGTATTTGAATTAGTTTTATCTTCTAAAGTCACAAGGATGGGTAAAAGAAATACTTTTTTCTTATATATATCACCATATATCACCATTACACAATAGAACTCAATGGCCTAGGTTTAATCCAATAAATGGAATCTCTTTTCACTTGTCGTTCAATTCAATGCCTTGAGGTGGTACTGGTTCGAACTAAATTCGTACTTATCTGAAGTTTAGGAGAAATAAAATTTGTGCTTGTAAAGAAGAGAGTGAAATGCTAGAAGAGATTCATTTAACAGTTCACTCAGTAAAAAAGAGAGTTCCAACATGTTTTATAAAAAAAAGTGTATACGATTGTTTTGACATGGTGGAATCGAGATGAATAATATATAAAATTCTGAATGTTACGCTTTGGGCTGCTTTAGAGTCTTGCGACATTTTGCTATTTTTATAAGTGCTTATTTTCTGCAAATGTCTTTTGTTTAATTTGTTAACTTTATATAGACACTATAAAGCTAGTAAACCATTCTGAGGTAAATAATTTTGCTGACCAATTTTAGGCCACACTGAATTAACTCGTTTCAGACCTATTTCTTAATTAGTCACGAGGGTTGGTTTTCCAAATATACGAAAAACTTAAACTTTTTACATGCTCACCAATGGTCAGTGTAGCGCCTCCCGATTCTCTGCACTCGGCCGGGAGTGCAATGTGTGGTTGGAGGCAACCATTCTAAACATATAGGAGACACAATATAGGTCACACAATATGCTTAATAGGCTTATTCCATAAAACTGTTTTGAGTGGGTTCTGTATTGTTACACTTCTATTAAAAAATGTCTACATCACTTTCAGTCTTGTTAACTAAATTTCAGCAGAAAACCAACATTTTTCCTGCAATGAATACTAAAATATATATTATTCTATACATTATTATAGAAATTGGTTAAAGAACTAAGAAAAGCATGCAATTAATGCATTATATTGCGAATATGTACTTTTATGAAAAACAATAAATCAGACATAAACTTAACCAGTTTCAAGCGCAATTTGCTCTTCCTTTTAAACATTTTGTGAAAATACTTATATCCATTTTAGACCGAGCTACCGATGAAGATCCGGTGTGTTTGTGATATTCCACCAGAAAAAAGTCACCCGTCTTGTTTGCCGATCGAAATTCCTCCCAATGACAAGTTTTATTCGCTGTTTAGGAAAAGGTGCCACGAGTTTGCCAGATCTGCTGCCTCTTTGAAATATGAATGCAAACTAGGTAAGCCATTACTAAAAGCAAGTAATATTATTTTGGCTGCATTGGAAACTTAATTTTGAGCTACTCATTTGCTAAAAGCTAAAAAATAACTATTTAACTAAAGCCTAAAGATCTTTAGAAAAATGAAAACTATGAAATTGAGGAAATTCCCGCAAATTCTCCCGCTTAGGAGTAACAGCAAGACATTAAATTAGGAGACATAAAATGTTTAATGTTTTTCAACAGTAAAATGTTCAATGCCAAGTAGCTTATTGGTATTGAACGTTCTACTAAATAAATGTGTACTGAAAAGTGTCCATGGAACTTGAGCAAAGTTCCCCAAAGTTAAGTCTTGAAAGCAGCGTGTATGTTTTCTTTCTCATGACTGAGGGGTACGCTTTTTTTTTCTTTTTCATGTTATTTTACCTAAGAGCCTCAATGTAAACGAATCTCATTTCAGAACCTAAACTTCATTTTGAGAATAGTGTGTCATAAATGGTGTATATTAATCAGACTAATACTAATTGCACATAGAAAAACGATAAACAATTCCCCTTTCATTATGAGCATAATAGTTGTGTCGGCGAATTCGTTACGCACGAAATGACTCTGAATGAAACCCGCTTTATTGGAGCTTATATAGTAAAAATTATTAAATAAGATTTAATCAAGGAGAAAAAAAGAAACGAAAACTGCAATACAGTCTATTAAGTTGATTGTTTTTCAGTTCTATATGGCTTTAGTTCTATACCTGGACCTATCCGTCTCATGAGAAGTTTTGTTGAATTTTTGCTTGCAGAAATCAGAAGATGGCTTAAAAAAGATATCTTCCTCTGACTGATTACTCCAAAAGGCTGTGCAGTCCCCAAAAAAGCTATATCTTGCGTATTCGGTGCAACGCATTTCCTCTTGCATTATCAAGAAGAGTTGGATGTCACCATATGCTTTTTTATTTTGGAGTCTTGGAGGTAGTTTGAGGGATTAATTTTCCACCATTTTTTACGCTTTTGTAAGTCATGGAAGGGCAAATAAGGCTCCCCAGGATGGAATTCGAAGTTTTTCTTATTAAAGAGAAATTAAAACCTAAAAAATAAAATAAAATAACATTAGAAAAAAGGCTGTGGTAATTAATGAAAATACTAAATTTATTTTTGAAAGGTAAAGCGTCTTATATACTTTTGAAATAAGCTTCCCGTTGATTTACAACTTATATTTAACAGTAAACTCTGTTTCAGGACCATTTTTTTTGTGTATTTGAACATAGCAATGTTAGACACATAGGCTATAGCGTTGTTTATAGTGAGCTTGTACTTTATTTTTTATTTTTGATGGGAATATTAACGTTGCTCACAGTTCTTTCAATGAGAGGCAAAAAAACAGAGTTTAATGTTATTTTATAGATCATAGATTATTCAAGCTTCGATGAGCATTACATGATTGTTTATGTATGTGCCCAGGATTAGTACCCCATACTTCAAAGCTTCATTGATCGTGGGATTCCGTTTCAGGTCCAAGAACGCAACTCAACATGGTAACTCATCCTCTAGATGCCAACTTCGTCTATGGATCTAACAAAGAGGCATCAGACACTCTTAGGGCATTTAGAAGGGGAATGATGAAATCCTTTCCAGCTTTTAAAGAGCTTGGATTGAGGGAACTGCTTCCACTAAGAATGGAAAATCCTGATGACGGATGTCTACGACCTAGTCCAGATATCTTCTGCTTTTCTGCTGGTAAGAATACTCTTACCGTTGTCAGACTTAAGCAAGATAAGAAACATCCAACAAATTAGGATTCTTCTTCACTTGAGTTTTTAGCAACAATAAGCTTTAGCCTTGGCTACAATTGTAGCAAAGCTAAATATATATTTTCTGTTGGTATATCTTCTGCTTAGGCTAGAAATAGAACATTCGTATAAACTTCTTAATCTAAAACTTCCTAAATTCAAGGATCTCTGTGATTCATTCCATTGGACTTTACTCATTATGAGGAAGAAAATAACTGTAAAGTACTATGAATGGGCTTAAAGATGCCTGAATAATTTAATTTCAAAAAAATAAACTTAGCTTCCTTTGTCCATTTTTGCTAGAATCATCATTTCATCATTCATCATTTCATCATCAATATCATCATTTCTTCTTTACCACAATAAATATCTCTATGAATATTTAAGGTTATAAGCCATTCAGCCAAGTCTCTGTGATGGATTTATTGTTATTATTATTATTGTTTTTTATCTAATCTTCTTAAGGTAGAAAAACACATTCAGTCATGCTTGTAGAAACTGGCAACTTAATGAAAATCTTCAATAGTGTATGGACATTGGGGAATAAGCTCCCACCAAAAGCAATTAGGGCGTATTCTGAATTTTGTGTAAAGTTGTATTTTTGGGCCGGGTTCTATAATGCTTGAATTTCATCTATTTCTAATCTGCAATATACTATACAGCAATATACAATATACAACTACCAAAGCTTCAATTCTGCTTTTAAACACTCTATAACGATTTTGAGCTAATTGCTTTCATAACGCTGAAAGTCTTATTAGGCTTTTCAATCTTCTGAAGGAGGGAGTTTACCAGCAGGCTATAGGCTTTCAGGACCGCTGAGTGTATATTTATGTTTGAAAACTATATTGGATTGTTTTTAGGTAGGTTTTATGTAAGAGTTTAAATAAAAGTAATAATAACAACAATAGGTTTGGTTAAGATAGAAGCCAAAAAAAATCTTTGGAAACTAAAAGTATTTTAACAATAAAAGTAATGTCCTCAGTCTGGTGAGAGCACTGTTTCAGTTTATGCACGATCGTGTTTGATATAGTCACCGAAGGTACAGTGCTGAAATATTTCTGGTATATTTATAATTATCTCTTTACTGAAAAGAATGCTCAGTGTCTTCAAATATGGGTTCAATTTATTTTTTTTTCTATTGGCCATAAAGTCTACATTGAATCTATGAAAAACCTTCCTCTTGTTTCTTTACCGAAGGTTTATTTTTCTACTCCTACCAATGACAAAGATTTGTTTTAGTATTTTCTTTCTATTCATGAGCCTGGTAATTCATACAACTCAGCTTACAGTAATTTTCTGAGGGGGCTGAGGGAAGTGTATATCAATGAAAAACACGCAGTGAAAATGCAGACGACTTATACGACTACTTTTTACATTTAACATATTAGAAACTCAGAATATTCTCCATTTTTATGGATTTTGAGGAGCCATACTTGGACTTCCTCCGTGTTGCGCCTACTTTTATTTTATGTGAAATCTCTAATGGATAATAAATGCTTAATTTAGGCTATCAACCTGCATCCGCTTCGAAGCAGCAGCTTTTATATAGATTTGCCTCTGAAACGGAGTTTAAAAATATTCATCATTTGGATGGAACAAGTTGGAAGAACAAAAGACGTGTTTATTTAATATAAAAACAAACAACATGATTTAAAATCCATTGTCTTTGGAAAAGACAAACCTTTTGGGCTCTTTTTTCTTACCATTTTGGCTCATTGTGGGCTCATTTTCAGAACTCTCAAAACTTTCCCAGCAGGAAAGGACAATAGGCTTCTGAAATTCTGTGAGGCGCCATGACCTTCTGTTCTATCAATTTTTTTTTTAATACTATGCATTAATTAGAAAAAAAAGATAGTCATGCTCCATCACCAGCTTTCTGAAAAAAAATAATTCTTGTTTTTGCATATAGGAACCTGAGACCTCTGAGTTCTTTAAATGCTGAATTGTAATTTCCATATAAATAGCTTCTCTTTCGGGGTGCACTTTCCCCATTCTACTACAATTGTGCAAAATTTTCTTCTGCTATTAACTTTTAAAAGCATATTTAAAATTTCAAATATGGAATATTTAGAAATATAAAAATAAATTCTATTGATACATGCTCTAAAATCAAGATTTTGTTTTAAAGTTTCAGTTTCAATTGAAAAGGGTTATTCTATACGCACAGCTTGTTACAACGAACATTTTAATCTAGAGCTTACTTAACTTCGAAGAAAGCTTACATCCTCTCAACACTTACCGTTTAGTTTCAAGTTATATTTTTGTACAGGGCTACTTCGAGGATAAAAATTATCGATGAAAAATTGTACCCATTGAAATATTTTCCAGAAGGGGGGGGGGGGGTCCAAAAATATTAAAAATAAGTTTTCAATGTTTTACTCCCTCCGTTTCTTCGTAACCCTTCTGCCCAATATATGTGAATCCGGCACAGGCTTACTCAGAAAACTACTATCAGAAAACTACTACAATCCATAGGGGACGAGGAAGAATTTAAAACGCAAAAAATTATATGAAGTATCAAAAATCAGCAAGTTCTGAAATAAATCATGAAAATATTTAGATTCCGGGAAGGAAACTAAAAACTTCAGGTCGGGAAAATCCGAATCATCCCGTTACACGTTCATGGTTTGAGTTGATAGGTTTCTTAAGTTATCTTTTCTATATAGGTGATGGTCGCGTTAATCAGCAACCAATGTTAACTACCATTCATCTTCTTCTTCTAAGAGAGCATAATAGAATTGCAGCTGAGCTTGGTCGACTTAATCAGCACTGGGATGATGAAAGGCTTTTTCAGGTTAGATATATTACTTTATTATCATTTTTATTGTTTGTTACGGAGTTGGGGGGAAGAGTTAAAGAAAAGGCGTTAGGTGCAGATAGTGTGGTAAAGGATTTTTTGAAATATGGTGGCTTTGAAGTGAGAGAGAAATAACTAAAGATTATGAAAATTGATATTTGACAAAACAGGAAGTGCGTAGTGATTTTAGAAGAAATATAATCGAGCCCCTTTATCAGAAAGCTGATAAGAGTTAGAATGGTAGTTATAGAGGGATTAGCTAGGTCTGTGTAAGAAGCAAATTAATTAGCATGAATATGCTTTTTAGGCTAAAAGATACTGTAGATGAAGTTTTAAGATAAAACAGTCCTGTTATATGAAGCAGAGACTACTACTACTAACAACTCTACTAACAACTCATCGCAGCACCAAGCCGCCTGAGGCCAACACAGCTACGCACGCTCCTCCTCCACCCCAATCTATTCAAAGACTCCCTTTTTACACCCGCCCACGAAGTTCCCATTTCCTTTAAATCTTTCTTTATGACGTCCTCCCAACCCAGACGGGGACGACCTGCTTTCCGTTTAGCCCTAGATGGTTGGCCGAAAAGAACAATCTTCGGCAATCTGTCATCCTTCATCCGAACAACATGCCCTAACCACCTCAACCTTTCTTTCATTATAGACCTAGAAAGTGGTATTGAACCACATTTTTCGTATAGCCTATTGTTTGAAATACGGTCAGTCAGCGGGGTACCCAGAACAATCCTCAAGCAATTTCTCTGGAAAACATCTAGCAAATCTTCATCCGCTTTTCGGAGCGTCCATGCTTCAGAGCCATATTTGACCACTGTCATCACTGTAGCTTCTAAGATTCTAATCTTGGTTTGCAGACTTATCTTCCTATTCTTCCAGACTTTTTTTAACTGTGAAAAAACACCCTGAGCCTTGGCTATTCTATTTTTAACATCTTCACTGCTCCCACCATCTTTACTAATAATACTACCAAGGTAAGTGAAACTGCCCACCTGATCAATCTTTTCATTACCCAACGTCACCTTTTCATCTTCACTTATTCCTAGCCTTAGTGACTTGGTCTTCCTAACATTAATTTTCAAACCAATTCTAGCACCCTGAACTCGCAAAACCTCTAAAACTTCATTCATTTTGCTCACACTTTCATCTAGGATGCTTAAATCATCAGCATAATCCAAGTCCAGGAGACTTTTTCCTCCCCATTTGATTCCGTGGTCTCCCATTGCCTTTCCTGTGCTCCTTAAAACAAAGTCCATCAAAATAATCCATATAAAGGGGGATAGAACACAACCCTGCTTAACTCCTGATTTAATACAAAACCAGCTGCTAACCTCATTTCCTACCTTAACCGCAGCAGTGTTATTCTCGTACATAGCACTAATCACTTTAATGTATTTGTCTGGTATACCATACAAGGATAAAACCTTTACTAAAGCTCCTCTATCAACAGAATCGAACGCTTGCTCATAATCTATAAAACTGAGGACCAAAGGTGTTTGAAAACTTAGGCACTTCTCAATTATTAACCTAAGAGTGAAAATTTGGTCAACACATCCTCTACCTTTTCTAAAACCGCACTGCTCTTCTCTTAAAACTTTGTCTACGGCATCTCTCAGTCTAAAAAGTATCATATTACTAAGCAATTTGCTACCTACAGAGACCAGACTAATGCCTCGATAATTACCACACTCACTTTTATCACCTTTCTTATAAAGTGGCTTAATTAAGGTTTTCCTAAAATCATTAGGTACTTCCCCTTTTTCAAAAATCATATTCATAATCTCCAATAACTTATTTCTAACCTCAGAGCCACCATATTTAAGAAACTCATTTACTACCCTATCAGCACCTGAAGCCTTATTATTCTTTAATCCTTTTAGTACTGTTTCTAATTCCTCCTCACAAAACAAATCTTCCTTCACATCCAAGGTATCACAAACTTTTTCATTTTCCTCTATATTTTTTCCTGCAACTCTATCTCGGTTAAGCAAATTCTCAAAATGTTCGGCCCATCTCGCTTTAGCTTTTGTCTTATCGCTAATTGCCACCCCATTCCTATCTTTAACTGGGACTAGTCCGGATTGACTACTACCTCTCAATTTGTTAACGTGCCAGTACAATATTTTACTATTATGCCGTCTAGCTGCATCTTCTAAATCCTCGGCAATTTTATCCATGGCCTCCACTTCACACCTCCTTAGTTCATATTTCAATGCTTTCTCCACTTTCTTTACATTTCTTTTGTTTTCATGTGATCTATCACTCAGATAATTCTTGTACAAGTCCTTTCTCCTTTCTATTAAACTTAAAGCTTTTTCACTAATATTCTTAGCTGCAGTTCTAGCTTTCTTCCCTAATACACCTTCAGCAACTTCACAAATTATTTTTCTAAAATTATTCCAACCATCTTCCACATTATCAAATTTTAAGCTCTCAAGTTTAGTATTCAACTGTTCCTGGAAAGTTTCTCTCAAATTCTCATCCTGGAGTCTACTAACATCATAACTTCCCGGGAGGTAATTACCCTTCCGATATTTCAGCTTTAAATTAACCCTTGACACTACTAGATGGTGATCTTTACTTTTAACATCAATAACAGCACTCCTATATACCCTAGTATCTTGTATTGATCCTGCCAGTCTTCGATTTACTATAACATAATCAATAAGGTTTGCTGTCTTACCATCACGTGAATACCATGTTAGCTTATGAGCCATTTTATGACCAAACACCGTATTGGTTATAACTAGATTGTTATACCTACAAAATTGCAAAAGTCTGTATCCATTACTGTTTTCTTTTCCTACACCAAATTTACCTAAGCTGGGATACCATCTATCCATATTTCTACCAACCTGGGCGTTAAAATCTCCCAGCAATAACATCATATTTCTACCCATATTTCTCATCTGAGTCACTAGTATCTCCATCAGTCGGTTCTACAGGGGCGTATACTACTATAACTGATACCTTGAACTTTCTAGTCATAAAATGAGCAATTAGTATTCTATTATTAATACCTTCCCAGCCTAAACAAGACTTAGCAGCTTCCTTATTCATCATGAGCCCTACTCCCTGTCTATGTAACCCATCCTTCCTGCCTGAGTAAACAAATTCTATATCACCTAATTTCATGCTTCCTACCCCTGGGATATGAGTTTCTGAAACTCCTAATAGATCCAGTTCGAATCGTCTGAATTCGTCAGTCAAAATGTCGATACGATAGTCATTTTTTAATGTCGTAACATTCCAAGTTCCAATTTTCATGTTCTTTAAATCATTGAAATTTTTTTCGCCTCAGGAAAAGCAATGATCCCGGATACCAGTGCAGGACGGGGATCACATATCTTCTCAAGTCTACACCGAAGTGCTTAAGCCGGCTTAGAACCGGACAGCAAGAAGTCCCTGGGACCTCCATGAATGGAGGCTTTGTGCAATCCTGGGCCCATCTTGGTCACAACATGGTTTTCAGCGCTTGGCGATGCTCTTCTATCAACAAGAGTCGAAATCCTGCACAGACAATCTCAAGCCTATTACCTCCGACTCATTATATATTCATGCCTACAAATATTATGCTACTACGGGGAGGCAACCCGTAATAGATAAATTAGCTAGGAAGAGGTTTTTCAGCCCAAAGACGCCCATCAAAACATACCAATCCCAGAAGAATTGTCCATTAGTCAGAATCCCGTGCGAATGCTGTGTCGTTTACTAGGCTATAATTTCCTCGAGGGGCGCCACTCCTCAAGTGGGAATAGAGTTGACCGCAAGGTCCCCAGTCTTGCAGGTACCCCGAAAAGGTCGAGGCAGCCCTTTGCAGAGGCCGTTGTCCATAGATCTGGATCTTACGCCCTGCCACAGTTGTCCTCCTATAGAGGATCCTCCCGCGATGGTGTTCTGCATCACCATGCAATTTAACCCATTGCTGGGAGAAGGTTTGCAACTCATGGAACTTGTGGATAAACAAGTGGGCCCTTTTGAGTGTACATTTGAGGGGCCTTCTTCCTCCTCCGCCTGTATTTATGACCCCGGGCAAGGGTGCCCCAGATTCTATTATGGACCCCCAGGGACAAGGTCCCCCCTTGGTCCATGCCTCCTATGGAGGTACCCTACATATCTGTAGAGTGTTCCCCTATCGCCACCTGGGGACATGCTGAATGGCCTGGGGGAGGCCAGATAAACGGATCACATTTGTTTTGCAAAGGCAATAACTCAGTGATATATTTAACCTACTACTTATAAATATACATAACTCACTGACTAGGCCTATATTAGTTATATACAGAAATATATAACTCAGTGACACATTAAACCTACTACTTATAAATATGTGTAACTCATAGACTAGGCCTATATATGTTATATGCAGAAATATATAACTGAGTGACATATTTAGCCTACTACTTATAAATATGTGTAACTGACTGACTAGGCATATAAGTTATATACAGAAATATATAACTCAGTGACATATTTAGCCTACTACTTAAAATATGTGTAACTCACTGACTAGGCCTATATAAGTTATATACAGAAATATATAACTCAGTGACAAATTTAGCCTACTACTTATAAATATGTGTAACTCACTGACTAGGCCTATCTAAGTTATATACAGAAATATATAACTGAGTGACATATTTAGCCTACTACTTATAAATATGTGTAACTCACTGACTAGGCCTATATAAGTTATATACAGAAATATATAACTGAGTGACATATTTATCCTACTGCTTATAAATATGTGTAACTCACTGACTAGGCCTATTTAAGTTATATACAGAAATATATAACTGAGTGACAAATTTAGCCTACTACTTAAAATATGTATAACTCACTGACTAGGCCTATATAAGTTATATACAAAAATATATAACTGAGTGACATATTTAGCCTACTGCTTATAAATATGTGTAACTCACAGACTAGGCATATAAGTTATATACAGAAATATATAACTCAGTGACATATTTAACCTACTACTTATAAATATGTGTAACTCACTGACTAGGCCTATCTAAGTTATATACAGAAATATATAACTGAGTGACATATTTAGCCTACTACTTAAAATATGTGTAACTCACTGACTAGGCCTATATAAGTTATATACAGAAATATATAACTGAGTGACATATTTAGCCTACTGCTTATAAATATGTGTAACTCACTGACTAGGCATATAAGTTATATACAGAAATATATAACTCAGTGACATATTTAACCTACTACTTATAAATATGTGTAACTCACTGACTAGGCCTATCTAAGTTATATCAGGATTCTTACTATCTTGAGAAGTAAAAGAGTTATGCAAATATAACTTGCAAAAGTAAATCTATGACCAAAAATATAACCTTTAAAGGCATTGCCAAGCTACTATTTCTACCTTTTTCTTTATTTTTAGGACCTAAAAAGATTCTATGCATCACAGGTCTTTTACTTAGCTTGGTAAACTTACAGCTGGTTATCTGCAATGAAATGCTCATCTCTACTGTATGTAAAATATATATATATATATATATATATATATATATGTATATACATATACATATATATACATACATATACATACATATACACACATATACATATATATATATATACATATACACACATACATACACATACATATATATATATATAATATACATATACACATATATACATACATATATATATATATATACATATACATATATACATACACACACATACATATATATATATATATATATACATACATATATATATATATACACATATACACATATATATATATGGATATTTCTACCTAAAACATATTTCGCCCGGATATTTCTCCCTAAAATTCAGGTCATAGGTATCTACGGTTGATGCTCATCTCTATTGTATGTAAAATATTAAAGTGTTTCCAAAAACCCAACAAAGAACCTTTTCTCTACGACGAAAAGAGACTTTTCTTCCTGTTTAGTCCCCCAAAATATTCCAAGGTCCAAAGAAGCGTTGCACATTCTTATGTCAAGAACACACTCTTATATTCCAAACCATCAAAAGTCCTGTTTTTCAACACCAAAAATTCTCATCCACCCCCCCACCCCCCTCCCTTCACCCTCTCACAAAAAGTCCTATATTTCTACACTGAAAACGCCCTTTCTTCATATCCAGAAACCTTAAACAGCCCACAGCCCTCAAAACAGTCTTTTTTTTCTACACCTTAAAACCTCCTTCGTTTAATTCTTTTTCATAATTAGACTTCTCAACACTGAATGAAAACACTTGTTCTAAAATAGTAAGCCAAATAATAGCCATCAACAAGCTAGTACAGATATTAGAATTATTCAACTTTACCGCAATTCCTTTACAATCTTGGCTGACAAATCAATGAAATCCTTTAAATTTTCCAACATCTGTTCAATAAAGAGCTCAGATTTTCTCTCTTCTTCTCGGTGTTCTGCAACTTCCTTGACCTCCAAGTTCATTTGTTCTTTTTGTCCTTCAGTACGGATTGTATTCATCCTATTTTATTTCATTAGCACTAACCAGACTAGCACTATACAAAAGAGTCCGTTTAACATAGGAGTACCTGCCATTCTAATTTATAATAACGCTATTTTTTCCCCTTTTCTTCTTTTTTTTAACAGCCCGCGGTAATCAAATGGTGATTTTTTCGAAAAATAAAGAAACTGTACAAACTAGCCTATACATAAAATAGGTTATATATTGCTCCATTGAGAGGGAGGGGCATAGGCGCCTATAAGCTGAATTCCAGGGGGGGGGCAAACCTCGTCTAATTGGCACTTTTAATGCTATATAATAGAAATCTCGGAACAAATATATAAAAATAAGGCAGCATCATTCATCTAGGGGGGGGGGGGGGGCGCCCCCCCCGTATATTTGCACATTAGGGGGAGGGGGGTCAAACTTACCCCTCATTTACATCAGAAATAAAATTTCCCAACACCCCCCCCCCCCCCCCCCCCCAATGTGCAAATACTGTATATAAACTGAATTGGTGTATATAAGTGTGGGGGCAAAATCCATTTCCGACAAAAATGATTATTATATTTGGAAAGAGCATAAAAAAAAGGCATCGAGTGGTATGTTTACTTTATTCATAAGTCAATAATATGAACAACGAAAAATTTACCCCTATTGGTTCCTACCAATCTCTCAGTATTACGACTAAAAATAAATAAATACCATAAAAAAAAACTTACTCTTGGATGAATAATTGAGAAGTGCCAGAGTCATCAGGACCTTATAGTCCTCCGTTTTTTTTTTTTTTTAAATTATGAACAACCGTTTGATTCAGCCGTTTAAAGAGCCTTAGCGAAGTTCCTGTCCTTGTATGGTATATTGGATAAATATATTAAAGTGATTAGTGCTATGTACTTGAACAACATTGCTGCGGTGAAGGTAGGAAATGAGGTTAGGAGCTGGTTTCGTATTGAATAAGAATTAAACAAGGTTGCGTTCTATCCCCATTTACATGGATCATTTTGATAGACTGTGGCCTGAGGAACTCGGCAAATGCTATGAGAGCGTGGAATCAAATGGGAAGGTAGTTTCTCCTTGGCTTAAATTACGCTGATGGTTTAAGCGTCCTAGATGAAAGCGTTAGCAAAATGAATGATTTTTTGTTGGTTTTAAGAGTTTAGGTTGCAAGATTAGGTTTTAAAACTAATTTTAAGAAGAGTAAGCTGCATCAAATAGGAATAAATGAAGATGAAGAGGTGATGCTGAGTAGCGAGAAGATTGATTAAGTGGTTAGCTTCAATTACCTGGGTAATATTATTGGTAAAGATGATGGATGCAGTGACAATGTTAAAAGTAGAATAGCTAAGGCCAAGATTGTTTTTCACAACTGAAAAAAGTTTGGAAAAATAGGAAGATAAGTGTGCCAACCGAGATTAGAAAATTGGATGCTACAATGATGACAGTGACCAAGTATGGCTCTGAAACATGGGTGCTTTTAAAGATGGGGTAGGATTTGATAGATATTTTCAAGATGAACTGTCTACGAAATGTTTTAGATACCCGTGTGACTTACTGTATTTCCAACAGTCAACTGTGTGAAAAATGTGTTTCAATCCAGTTTTCTAGGGCTATAATGAGGGAAATGTTGAGATGGCAAGGATATGTTCTGTGGGTGAAGGATGACAGATTGCCAAAGATCGTCCTAGTTGGTCATCTATCTAGGGCCAAGCGAAAAGCAGGTCCGAAAAAAGTGGAAGAAGGTCGTAAGAAAGGATTGAAAGAAAATTGGAACTTCTTGGGACGGCCTAAAAATGGAAGCTTTGAACATATTGCGATGGAGGAGGTACGGGCGCTACTATGTTGACCTCAAGCAGCTTGGTGCTGAAGTGGGTTGTTAATTGCAATAATAGTAGTAATTACCAAAGCTTTAAGCTCATTACTAGTTAAAAGTTTGCGTAAAGGCTGAGGGGAGGAAGCTCGTCACATATGTAGGATCATAAATAGGACATTCCTGAGCATTAAGAATTTTGATGTCACTCTACTTTTACTTCAGAAAATTTGTTTAGCTAATCCACATTCAAAAGAGAACTTTTTTGTCGATCCTTGGGCAATTTTTTGCGGGTCTGGCTCCTATATTTATTATAGTTACATATGATGAGTGATAGTCAAACTAGTAAAATTACCTTTCCCCACTAAGTTTCTTTGATCAAAGCTCGAACAAGATAGTTTATAGTACATTGTTTATTTTTTCGTTCTCGCTTTGGCAAGAGTCGCTAAATTTTATTGTCGAGGAACTTTGGAAGTAGACACATAACTGTCACACAAAGCCGGTTAGACCAGCAACTGAACTTTGCTAATTTTAAACTTGAAATTCTTTAGGGGAACACCCTGTTACCTTGGCCATGGAAATACAATTAAAGCATGCACTCAACTTTCTTTTGCAAGGGAAGCAACTTTAATAATAATGGGGAGCTTTATTCGGAATTAGTTTCAAACCTCTAATTAAAAAAAAAATGTCAAAAGCATGTCTGTTGAAAGCGACATCAGAAAAGGTGAACGTTTTAAACAATGGTTTAGAGTTGTTTGATTGGCTATACATATACTTTTTTCTGTTAGGTTCGAGTTGCTAATATCGTCTAAGCACTTAAAAATTTTCAAACTTCATAATATCAACGATTTTTTTCAGTTGGATTTTTATGCTTTAGAGAGCAGCTAGTACTGATATAACTAAATTAATTTTCAGGAAACAAGACATATAATTGCGGCTATTGTACAGCACATTACATACAGTGAATTCTTGCCTATGGTCCTGGGAAGAGAAGTGATGACCCGTTACAATTTGATTCTAGAAAAAGATGTAAGACTTTCTTTATGCTTTTCTTCCCTATTTAGTTAAAGGGATCCGATACATTAAAGGATCACCCTATCTCGTCCATTATAAAATTTTTTAGTTTGTATGGCCAAACTATTTAGAATGGATTGAGCGGTCTTGCCATCAGTGGTAGGCCTGACCTCTTTTGTCTCTGGTCTTGCCATAAGTAGCAGGTCTGGCCTCTTTTGTGCCTGGGTAAAAATGTTGATTAGCCCCCCCCCCTTGTCTCCCAAAAATTTTCAGGCCAAATTTTAACAAAATTTTCATTTATTAAAAAATATTTTATTTACATAAATCTAACTTCTCTTACTTCATATGGAAAAAGATATGGGAAAAATGAAAATTTCGGACTCAGTCTTGATAAACTTACTGCCAACTGCGCCCTGTACTTTGTTTTCTATAAAAAAAAATAAAAAAAAAAATAAAAATTTACTTAAACGCTAGATTATTCAATTAAAAAATAAATTTTTCACTTTTTGTGTGCCTGGGATATGCCTCCCTTCTGCCCCACTCCCTAGAACCGCCTCTGCTTGCCATAGCATGTAGATATTAGGTCATAATAATCGATGCAGAAAACTAAAAGCCGACACCTGCTCTCTCAGAAATCTTAGAATAGCCTTTCAACTTCTTCTGTATTGTTCAGGACACAGAGTTTTAATTAGACTTACATCATTAGAAAGAATTATTTTTTTTCCAATTAAACAGAGCAAAATTTTCTTCTTAAATATCAGGAAAGGGCAGTCCCTAAAAATGTTCTTTCATACCTATTAGGAAAAATGTATTAAATCAGCTTAAAGGAAATATTACTTCAGCAACTTGGTGGCTTCGAGAGTTCCTTGTGCTTGTGGTACTACCTGCTTTGATTGAAAACCTTGCTGACAGAGATGAAGTAAATTTTATTCTCTTTTCAACCAAATTTCATATTTAAACCACCTATTCTCAATAACATTTGAAGGCGGCTAGTCATCTGATTGAATTCGCTAATGGGATCTTCGTCTTTGAGATGGCCAGCCGACGCTGAGGCTATCAAAATGATTTTAAGGTATCGAATCCTCCTAAAGTGCTTCGAAAATGCTCTGAATTATCTTTTCAAGTCGGTTCAAAAGCAATGTGAGATACAGATTTGTGATAAGCTACGTCTAACCTCGCTTATAGCTTGGCTAATAGGAATGAGTAGTTCTTGAGAATTTGTAGAATGTAATTTACTAAGTTTTCAAATGAGATAACTTGAATTTTCTTTTCAATAAAGGAGGGGGTGATACCCCGTAGAAGGGGGTTGATCCTGATGAAAATCGGACTGCCCTATGCAACATATGCACAGACATTATTACAGAGGTTTCACGCTCCAATATGTAAAAATATTAAATTTTGATTTTTTTTTTTCCCAGAAAGTCGTAAGGGGTGAGTGTTTATTTGTTCGTTTCTTTGTTTTTCTATGTCATTTTATCTAAGAGGTCATTACATTGAAGTAGTGACTGTAGAATATCAAGAGATCGTCCATTCGGCGAAAAATAAAAGTTCTAGTGCCCCTTCAAGTAATAAAAGAGATTGTGCTGTAGGAATTAAATAAAAAAAAACTTAAACTGAAAGTAAGGAGCGACATTAAAACATAAAATGAACAGAAACTATTCCGCATGTGAAAGCGGCTGTCCCCTCCTCAATGATTCACTCTTTACGCTAAAGTTTGACTCTTTGTCAAAACTTTAAGGTTTTAACTTTGGCCTTGTCAAAGCTTTAAGGCCAGGTGTAGTTGACATAGGAGCTCTCATTAAATTTATATCATACAGAATATGTTTTTAAAAACAGAAAAGCAATGTTATAAAAACATATGTTTATGGTAATTACAATAAAGAAATTAAAAAAATACTGTTTCACCCTAAAATGGGACCTGCTGAGCCTGAAAACGCGGCTCTATTTTCTTCAAGAAGTGTCTGAAACTTACAAAACATGTTGATTCGACCAAAAGCAGATCCCATTGGTAAACTAAGTGAAGACAACAGTTTTTGAAAGAAAAGTTCTGATTCAGTTCCGCTTTTGATTCAACTCATGATTCAATTCTGTATGCCTTGTAAGCCGATCGGCTTATAAAACATATAGACAAAGATAATGAGACCTCAATAAAGACACAAGCTACAGCTACGTATCACAAAGATGTTTGGTTGTATTTTGTCTTGGGGCAGACCTTACTTTTTTTGAAACAACTCTTTTCTTAGGGATACGCAAAACACCGCTATGACCCAAGTCTTGAGCCATCCCAATTGGATGCTTTCGGTGCAGCTGCTTTTCGTCTTCATACATTGTTGCCTTCTACTGTTGAAAGATGGAACAAAAATCATAAATACCACCGTAAGTTTGTTTCTTGTTTAAATTTCACTGCATGTCTGTCTGTGGACTTCAAGTTTTTTACTGTAAAAAATTTAACTGTAAAAAATTATTACTGTAAAAAATTACTGTAAAAATTACTGTAAAATTACTGTAAAAAATTTTTACTGTAAAATTACTGTAAAAAACTATGGTAAGTTAAAATTTAACTTACCATATACACTTTATTCAATTAAAGTAACACTCAGTAGGGGTACTTTAATAAAAAAAAATTTCAATATAGCAAATAAGTTATATAACTGGTTATTGAAGTATGAGACAAAGGCATGCAATATAGCTACCGAAAACTAAACTCAGAATGCGTTTTGATGGGCAAACTCGAACTAAACCCTGTTAGAATTATGTTAAAACTTGATTTACATTGCTGATGTGGAGTGATTTAGTAATACTTGATGGGCTTCCCTGACAAACGCATTGCGGATGCAGCGCATCGCTTTTCTTTCTTTTGTTGAAAAACCATGATTCTGTGGCTATCAACCCCTGGAAACTATAAAATTATGGGGCTCAAGAATTCTTTTTTCAAACACACCAAAAACAAAACAAACAAAAAACAACAATGATGACACATTTTTTAAAGGCGTTTTCGAAATACGTTGCTTTAAAACCAACTTTATTCTCTACTTCCTGACACCCAGTCAATGTTATTAGTTTCAAGATGTACCATGTGTAAAAGCTTAATATTTTATTGCTCTGCCCCAAAACATAAAGCACGATTTATGTTTTTATTTTTAAAATTGCAGTGCTTACAAGCTATTGCTATGTCACTTTGCCTCAAAGTACAATAACTTTTAACTGCTTCACAAGTGTTTGACGGTGGAAATTCTTTATTTTGTCTGTCTCATCGACTGATTAACCCATACCCATTCGAACACTAATTGCCAAACTACGTTATCGCGTTGCTGTATTATTTATAATTGTTGCATAAGCACTTGTATGAAGAAAAATTTCCTACCCAAAAATGTACTGTAAAAGAGTTAATCAATTAGCCCAAGTATGAAGTCTCTCGTTCCTGAAGAGGAGTGCGTTTTGCGATTCTTGTTTACAAGTCACTCCTTGGTATATGGACAAACCCTCAAACAATGAAAATTTAAATTTCAAAATCTGACGTTCAACGGCCTAAAATTCCTTTCTTACTGTCTTCTGCACTGTAGTTACCCTCCTACAGAATTTGAGTGAATTTGGAAACTTTTCTGTGCAAGGTGGACGCCTAAAGACTGATGGACGCCTGTGAACAAATCTACTATGTCTCCTTGGACCAAAATTACTAGCTTCATTTGTTTCAAGCATATTTGTGGCTGAAGAAGGGAAAAAGGCCTTTGAAAAGAATTATACCACTGGCCTTGGGTACTTGCTCTCTGAATGTCAACCAAACAAATAACGAAAGAAAAAGCTTACCTACCTCTCTTCTGAAAATTTGACGATAAGGGCTGGACTTGGATGGTCCATTTCATACCTCTAACCATGCAGACAAATAAAAGACTTGCGCTGAGGAGAGGAGATGTTTAAAAGGCAAGGTCCCATTTAATTCCTGAAATGATAGAGCCTGGAAATTATTGCATGTTATTGACTCAAAGTAGGTACAGCATTCCGAACTTTCCACTTAACAGCTGAGGGAAGAGGGATAGATGGATTTAGGAGGCAACTGTCCCGCTTTGGTTCTAAATCATATAGACTAAAAGTTTGTACATCACTCCTTTAAAAGTAATTGCAACATGCCTACCAGTAGTGGATCCAGGATTTTAGGAAGGGGGAGGGGCTACTCATTGCGAAAAAATTCCCATTCTAAATTAAGCTTAATGTACCTTACTGATATTGAAAGTTGCAGACCGCTGCTTCTATCCGTCAGTTAGCTGTTGGTTCTGTAAAGCTATCCACAAAACTACATTTATAGAAACACTATCAATAGTATATAACAAATTCTCACCTCCTATTTCCACTATTAGCAAATCTCTCAGTAACCCTTGCTGCACTTATGACAATATGACGGGGAAAATGAAGAAAGGCATATATATCATTAGGCATATAGTAGCAGATTGGCTTTTCCAACATCCCTCCCCTCCCATTGGAAACTTTTCAGCGCGAAGGTTGGCATGTTGCAGCTTGTTAGAGTCGGGATTACGCAAGGACCATCATGTCCCTGCGATTATCAATTTTAGTATAAATCTAGGTATATTTCACCTTTTCCAGCGGAATCATGAAAGTATTTTCGATTCGCATGATTGGAGGACCAACGTGGGAAAATCCCATCTATTATTTTAGCATAAAGATGAGAATGATACGCTTTGACTAAACTGAAAATTTTAATGGTTTGGATCTGTAAGATTTGAGGCACATAGTTGGTATAAGGTCCTTCCAATACCATACCCTCTTTCATCCCAGCTCTTTACCAGGACCATAGGCAATGCCTACAGTTCTGGGCATTGCCCTGGATAGCGGATCCAGGGGAGGGATTGCCCCTCCCTTGGCTTGGGCAAAAAGTTCTATCATTAGATTTTTTGCGACTTGATTGTGATATCAACGCTTGGATCAACGCATGTTTGAAAAGGAATTGACGGCTCTTGGTCTCTCTGCCTCAAGTCTTTGGGGAATTTTCTAGAGTGTTTGGTGTCACCCAAACTTACAAGGCATTTGGTAGCTTGTCATCTCGTAAATCGTTGAAGCTTCAAGAAGTGTACGTGTTAAAACCTGTTTCTTATTCAATAAGAAACTAATGCAAAAATCTTGAAATGACTCCAATAACACATACGCCTTAGGGTTAGTTGCGATTCTAGAAGGGTTTGAAAAGTATACAATTTTTGGATAATATTAACCATTTATGATGTCGAAGCGAAAGCAGCTCGACAACTTTTTTGGTTCAAAAGCTAAAGCTAGGCGAGTGGACCCCGTAACTGAAGATAGAAATAATGAGAGCTTTAGTGTTAGCAGTGATTCCAGCGCTTTGACTAATAGTGAGATTGAGCATGATTCGTTACCATCAATTGAAGAGTGTAACCCCACAAACATCGAAAATATAAGCACTTTCTGCAAAAATCATATCGGAAGCTGTGTCGATAGAATTGAAAAACTGGATGATTGTACGGCATATATATCTATTCCTTCAGAACCCGTGATTTCCGCCGTCTAACTACAGTTTCCCCTATTCATTTCACCAGAAGCAGGGTAGGGACGAAAAGAGATTTTTCAATCGTACTCGCTTGGAAGAATTTCATTGGTTAGCACTTTCAAATAAGACGAGGGGCTTTTTCTGTAAGTATTGTGTTTTGTTTAATAATCGAGGGATTGGAGGCTCTAATAAATTACAAAATTTGGTAAAGACGCCCCTCGTGACTTTTGCTAAGCTAACTGGAAAAGACGGTGACTTTGTGTCTCATGAAAATAATCAGTATCACCGCGATTCAGTTAGCGCAGGCAAACATTTCCTTCTAAAATATGACAACCCTGAAACCAACATTTTAAGCCTTGAAACCAACATTTTAAGCCTTGTAAACGAACAACGTAGCCAACAAGTGCAGGAAAACAGAGCGAGATTGAAGCCAATTGTAGAATCAACTGTTTTCTTGGGTTGACAGAACATTGCTCTTCGTGACTATAGAGATGGCAGAAAAGGACCCATTGGCAAACGAAGGGAACTTTCGAGAACTTTTAAGGTATCGTGTAAATATTGGCAACATCGCTTTAAAACAACATTTGGAAAGCTCAGGTGCAAATGCTACTTATATAAGCAAAACAACACAGAATGAATTAGTTGAATGTTGTGCCAAAGAGATTCTTAAAGAAATTCTTGCACGAGTTCATTCTGCCAAGTTCTGCAGTGTGGTTGTTGATGAATCAACGGATGTGACACACAAGTCGCAATTGAGTATTGCCCTTTGCTACAATTATAATTGCACAAGATGTGAAGATTTCGTTGATTTTTTAGACCTACACGAAACATGTTACTCGGACAGCATTAGAAACTTTGAACGGACCATTAAAGGGGAAGCGCTTGGAAATATTGGTTTGGATTTTCTTCGATCTCTTGGGCTAGACTTGGAAAATTGTGTGGGCATAGGCACTGATGGATGTACTATGATGGTTTCAGAATATTGTGATGCTGTAAAAGAAGTTCAAAAGGTAGCAAAGAATGCTCTGCTTTGCCCATGTTTCAACCATGCTCTAAATATTTCCATGTCGAAAACTTCTTCTGTCCAGAGTGTTAGAAACTCCATCGGAGTAATAAAAGAAATATTTGTTTTTTTTTGGTACTTCTCAAAGGCACAATTATATTTTAACTAGAGTAATGAAAGCACAGCTAACTTGCATGTGTGAAACACGCTGGATCCAAAGGCACGTTTCCTTAATACAGTTTGTGGTAG
Source organism: Artemia sinica (assembly GCA_027921565.1). Lineage (NCBI taxonomy): Eukaryota > Metazoa > Arthropoda > Branchiopoda > Anostraca > Artemiidae > Artemia > Artemia sinica. Next base: position 33,149,843 of record CM051269.1, read on the forward strand.
AGCTCCCTAAGATAGCGGAAGCTCTTGAGATCATCAGCGGATGGGCAGAATGCACAACTAGAGCAAGAGCAAAATCTTTATTGACTGCTGTCACATCCTCATGATAGTAACGATTTACTCTCTTAGTAACAAATGTGGACTGATTGTACCACTCAGTCGGCTATTTCAGAAGAAGAGCTTCGACCTCGCGTCCGCAGCAAGCCATGTTAAGGACCTTCTTACCCAGCTGCAAGTCAAGCGTCGGAAGAGTAAAAACAAGTTTGAAAACACATTTGATGAGGTAACTAAAGCGGCAACCGAGCTAGGGTTAGAAATTACAGCCCCATTGATAGAGAAAAAACAAACAAATCGGATTAATATACCATTCAGTTCAGACGAGGAATATTATAGACGGTCAGTTTTTATTACCCTGTTGGACACAATCTTTTCGGACTTAGAAAGCCATTTTTCCATTGAAACGCAGGACACTTTTAAGTTCAGTATTCTCTTGCCAAGAAATAGTACTGAAACGAACATACAACAATTCACTAATGCGATTCATGACTTGTCAGAGCGATACTGGTCAGTAATGGGTTTCCCATCCCAATCAGTTTGTGAATCTGCCCTGCCCGGAGAAGCACGGCTTTCGGACTTAGAAAGCCGTTTTTCCATTGAAAATATGCCTAATGATATGGCTTGTATAGATGACAGCATCTTTGGACCTGTGAGAAAATGATCATTTTTGGATTTCTAGATTTTTTTAATTGTTATAATCTATCTATTTACTCTATCTATTTGATTTTATGTTTTAATCCATCTTCAGTTTGGAATTGTCCACTGCCTGGTTAGTCGGAAATTTCTACTTAAAAGCAGAAACAAGGCTTAAAGAAACGGAAACCTGGCACAACAGCATCAGATAGTCTTCTCTGATACACAATGCGAAACTCCCATTCAGCTCATACATTATGGGCTCTGGCTCATAGACAAGGGAGAACCATCATTTTTGGACCCATTAAATAATTATACGTGGCCTTCTAAAGTTTAATATAATATATAGCAATTCAGCTAGAGTTCAACACTTTACGAAAAGGCCTCAGAGGCTAGGTCCGTACCCCTTCCTCGAAATATCCTTAAATTAAGTTGTCACTTAAATTTCAACACTCTTGATGTTTCTAAAAGTGCCAATCATTGCATTTTAGTTTTTCAGCGTCTCCTCCCCCTCCCCAAAAAAATAAATTAATACTAACATACAAAAAAACTGTTGCCGAAAATTTTTTTCAAGAAATGAGCGGAACTTTTTTTTTGTTCCAGCACTCTTTTTGCCAAAAAGCCCTTCATATTGTAAATAATATCCTAAGACTTCAGGATATAAAAATAAGTCCAAACCTTCTTCCAATGTAGTTTGTTGATTTCATTGACGTGTTCGTTCATTTTAGCAATTACAAAGATTTTAGTTTTCATGATTTTACATAGAATGATTTCTTTTTCATTTTGTTTAGAATCAAGACGACTCAGTGAAATCTTGCGACGACCGTTCGATATGTACAAACCTGGAGTGTGTGATGAGTACATGTTGGGTATGATGAACCAAGTAGCTCAAGCTATGGATGAATCCATGACTCAAGAAGTGAGTTTATGTTTGTTTTAATACATCACACAGAAGTTTAGGCTCCTTACGAATTATTAAATAAAAAAATAAGTTTTATTAACTGAAAGTAAGGAACGACATTAAAACCTAAAACGAACATAAATCTTTCCGTATACGAGAGGGGCTGTCACCTCCTCAACGCCTCGTTCTTTACGCTAAAGTTTTTTTATTGTTTTAAAAAAACTTTAGCGTAAAGAGCGAGGCCCCTTTTTTTAGCGAGGCTCGCGTAACTTCTGATGGGTAAAACTAAGCTTGATGAAACTTATATATTTGAAATCAGCATAAAAATTTGATTCTTTTGATGTACCTATTGGTATCAAAATTCCGTTTTTTTAGAGTTTCAGTTACTGTTGAGCCGGATCACTCCTTACTTACAGTTCGTTACCACGAACTGTTTGATAGTGAGTTTACTATGTTTTAGGAGAAAGGGCGTATTTTGGGTTTGCTGTATAAGTAGTTATATTCACCAATTAAAACTGGTGTTCCTAATTTCGTCCTCTGTTTTGTTGTGTTTTTTGTTCTAGGAAACTAACTGCCAAATGTTCCTTTAAGCTTAGATGTGTTTTCACTGTTAAACCTTAAAATTTTTTGACTGTCACAGTCTGCTAGAAAACCAGTAAAAGTATCTTTAAATTTAAAAAAAAAAGCTACTTAAGGAGGGCTAACAATTAAGTCTAATATACGAAACAGCAAAAAGTAATTATATTTTTAATTGGCCCTTCCTCATATTGAAGCTGCATAACGTGGTAAAATCATTTGGATTTACTGAAAACCAAATTAAAGGTTGAAAAAAATTGCCTTTGTGAAGTTTTACTAGTCGAACTATAATGACCAGAAAATTTTATTGATCAAATGTATAAAATTATATAATAAAAACTGTATGTAACACACTAAATATATTAAATTCTTCATTTCTTTTCAAATATTTTAGATGTTTTACTTCGCTCAATTGATTTGCATGCTAGATAAGTGCTAGTATTTTTTTTCAGATACAATTAAAAAGTAACTATATCAACATTGTTATTCATTTAAATATCAGTGAATGATGATATCATGATATACTATCGTATAAATTCCCCACATAAAAATTTGACAAAAAAGGCTTCATAAAAGCCAGAAATAGAGCGACATTTTCTACACCTGTGTTACGCTTGTTGAATGTTGGAAAACACTCTACAATGAATAGTAACGTTTACTTTTTATTAGGTAACAAATCACCTTTTCCAAGACGAAGACAAGCGATGGGGTCTTGATCTGGCTGCCATTAATATCCAACGTGGCCGAGATCACGGTATCCCTAGTTACAATGCATTTAGAGAATATTGTGGCTTGAATCGGGCAAGATCGTGGGATGATCTTATTGGAGTTTTCTCAAACGAAACTTTCAGAGCTTACACAGCCCTTTATAGGTAAATAAAAACGTGTTCTTTCAAATTTATTTAGATGTAGCACAAAGTGACACTATTGAGAAATTGAAAATATTTATTGTCAGTATTTTGGTTGCTTGTATGCAATTTGGATCTCTGCCAGTGCTGTAACGCTGTTTTTCTGATACAAATCTATGGATTATTAACATTCTTCACCAAATTTTGGCTAATTCTTTGTAGATAGTCCAGAAAAAAATCCTTTAAAAGAGTCCAGAAAAAAATCCTTTAAAATCCTTTAATTTTTTTTCTGTACATAGTCCAGAAAAAGATCCTTTAAAAGAGAGGATGTAGGTTGTAATCCCCAAGGCTCTTGGGGATTAGAAAACGATTTTAATGACGTAAAACTTTGGGATGGACAGATTTCTGATTGAATGTTTACTCCATTTTGGTTTTTAAGACCTAGAGCTTTGAATATATTGGTATTAAAAAATTCATACAAAAACTAATTACGTTTCCTTTTGGATCTGTATTAGCTTTGCATTTTGGACTAGGAAACAACATCGATCGTAGTTTGTTTTGGCTTAAGGCATGATTTTTGGGAATCTTAATTTTTAGTAAATCCTCTCTAGGTGTTTGTTATGTATCTTTGTATTTGTTATTTATTTCATTTAATTAAAAAAACTTTCCGAAAAATAAGTTTTTCAAAGAAAAGTAAAGGCCATTTTAAACTTAAGCTCAGCAGATACAAATACCTTTTAAAATTAAAACTCAAAACGACCAGAAATTACTATTAAAGAATAAATGAAAACCAAAACGAACAGAAATAAAATAAACAATCATAGCAAAAACATACAACAAGTAACAACATAAATGAATAAATAGATCATAAAGCTAGCAATGGTTAGATTGAATATGAAAATCAAGCTTAAGACGAAAAAAATATTTTCCTATTGAAATACAAATGAAACTTAAAACGAACAGAAATTAAATAAACAATCAATGCAAACAAACATACGATAGATAATAATGTAAATTAATAAATAAATCTTAAAACGAGTGAAACCTAAATTGAATATGCAAATCAACCTTGAAACGAACAAAAATCACCACAAACAACAGTTTGGGTATCACCTCATTCTCTCACTGTAAAAGTCTAAAACCTACTGCATCATTGGCGCTTTGATAAAAACCAATTTTATGACAAATATTTTTTTTTGTACTTAATATTGAAAATAAACACTAAAATTATAGTAAGATTTTGAACTGATGAGCTTTCAGCAATTAATATCATTATGCATCAAATATTCAGTTTAATTTGTTAGCTCTTTTTAAAGTTGTTAACGACAAATATAGTTTCACTACAACAAGTGTTTGGATACTGCCTCCTTTCCTAACTGTAAATAAAAACCAAAAGCCTACTGCGTCATTGGCGCTTAACTGAAAACAAAAATATTACAAATATTTTCTTTTCCAGTTCTTACAGCATTGAAAATAAAAATGCAATTACAGTGAAATAGATTCCCGAACTGATGGATCTTTCAACAATTAACATCATTATACATCAAATATTCAATTTGATGTTGTTTATACTTTCCAAGACTGTTCAAGACGCATATAGGTTTCAGTAAAGCGCCAATGACGTAGTATTTTTTAGACTTTTATAGTGAGAGGAGGTGATACCCAAACTCTTGTTTGTGGTGATTTTTGTTCGTTTCAAGCTTGTTTTGCATATTCAATTTAGGTCTCACTCGTTTTAAGAGTTATTTATTAATTTATTATAATAAATTCCTCTCTGAAGTTTATACGAGTATCCCTTCTATAAGAACCATATATATCCCCAGAGTATAACTTACAACGCCTGTCCCTGGGCCCCGGGGGGTTTCGTTGACCCTGGAGTTTTCATATCTGATGGTTGAACTATTTTTAACAAAATGGTCGCCTCAAATTTTAATCGGATGGGTTTATCATCCTATACATCCAAAGGCGTGGAGGGCGGGAGGGGCTAGTACCCCTCCGATCTTTTCTCACTCTGAGAAAATGAACTACAACTTTTAATTCCCATTCAAATGAACCCTCTCTGAAGTTTATACGAACAACCCTTTCATAAGAACCACATGCGGCCCCACGACATAACTTACAATGCCTGCCCTCGGGCCCTGGGGGGATGTGTTGACACCGGAGTTTTTGTTATCTGACCTTTGAACTATTTTGAAAAAATGGCTCTCTCAAAGTTCTTATCGGATGGGTTTCAGGAAAATAGGGCGTGGAGAGGGGGGCTAGTTGCCCTCCGATTTCTTTTGACTCTTAAAAAATGACCGAGAACTTTCAATTTCCAATTATACATACATACATACATGCGTGTACTTAAAAACCAGTGGCCATATACACAAAAACAAATAAATAAAAAACAATAAGGAAAGAACAATAACACTCAACAAACTTAGACTACAGCTTCTTTCTGCGCCAACAGACTATTCTCTATAAGACAACCTAACGCAATAATTAGGTCCGACGAAGTAGTCCCCAAAACACCCGGGAGCAGCGGTACATCCCAATGGAAAAATTTATCTCTAAAATTCGCCAAACTTTGGCATCTACTCATAAAATGGTCCATCCCATCCACAAAATCTCTACAGAGGGGACAGGCACGCCTACTTCCCGAGCTATCCTCATCATAAGACTCCCAGTAGCCTTTACGCAGTGGTATGTAATTTCCCCACGCCTGCAACCAATACTTAAGGGTTCTCCACGGTAGGTTCAGCTTCAAATAAAACTCCTCCCCATACACATCTTTAATCTGTCTATAAAAATGCAGGCTACTAGACTTTTCCAGACCCGTTAGCCAAACCTGAATCTCTTGGTCTCGAAGGTGCGATGCAAATTTACCGAGGAAATCTTTAGGTTTATCTAGAGGACCCTGCCCCTCATTCCATGCCCATGATAAACCAGCATTATCTAACAGTGCTTTAATTTGTTTTGGCCATGCTGCCTTTTTGGTAAAACTCAACATCTCTGTGTAGGCCGCTTTCACCAGGCGGTTATCAGGTAAGCGCGTAACCTGTAACCAAAACTTAATCATTTGTATAGTCCTCATATGACGTAGATCCTGCAAACCCAAATTACACCTTAGGACCAAACTACTAAAATTATTTTGGAGGACTATAACTCTTTTAAAATACATAAACTGCAAAGAGTCCAGTTGTTTTACCGTAGTAGTCCTCCACAACTCACATCCATAATGGGTAACAGGTAGGACTTAAGTCATAAAAAGGTACTTGTGCATCTTCATATTTTTGTTTCCCATGATATGTTTTTGTCGAAGTAGAGCACAAGCAGCTGCCCTACCACGTGAAATCATCAATTTAATGTGCTCGGTCCTATTCCTATTTGCTGCGACCCCGAATCCCAGATGTTTATACTTTGGGGTCACTTTTATTGCCTCATCTTTATAAGTAAAGGAATAATCCTGAAGTCCGTTGGGCTTCCTACTTTGGAAAATGGCAATCTCTGTCTTAGATGCGTTCAGCTTAAACTTCTTCGTTTTTAGGTAAGATTCAGTTAAATTTAAAAGAATTTGGAGTTCCTCGGCTGATTTTGCCACTAAAGCTGTGTCGTCAACGAACAGCAAAAAAGAAAATAGGGTATTCGCTAGGGGTACAACTGGGGTCCATCTCATTTCAAGGAACTCTGCAAAATCATTGACATACAGACTAAAAAGTTTTGGTGACAACGTGCATCCTTGGCGAATTCCTCTGAAGGTTCTGAATGGCCTAGATATACCTTTATTAACAATAAAAACCACAGATAAAGTTATCTCATACATGTTAATGAATAACATAATAAAAGGCCTGGGTGGGCCTATCTTAACAAGGTAAAGGAATAAAATAGATCTATCAATACTATCAAATGCCTTTTCAAAGTCCAAAAATGCGACAAAAAGCCTACCATTCCCCTGCAATATTTTCTAATAAGAGCTTGGAGTATAAATACCCGATCTGTAGTTGAATAACCATTCGGTATCCTCCTTGGGTCTCACTGACAATATTTTCCTTTTTTAACCACAGCCCTAATCTAGAGCCTTTTAGAACCCTTTTAGAACCATCTAGAACCTTTTCCAAAAATTTACTAATTGTTGATACTAGAATAATAGGGTGATATTTGTCATGCTTCATCCGGTCACTCTTTTTAAATAACGGCATTATAACCGACATATTCCCTGCTGTTGACCAACTACATGAAACCAGGACCGCATTATACAAAGTTAATAGAACTTGCAACTAGGGACCGATTAATTTTCTATGCATTGTTGACGGAATTCCATCAATACCCGGCGAAGATCCTCCACGGTGGCTCTTGATGGATTGTTTTAGCTCACTCTCTGAAATTTCCTGAATTAGCTGGTAAGAATGCTCTGGGAGGGGGAATTCACTGACCAATGCATCTATCGGCTCAATATACACTTGCGGGTAGATGGAGGCCTTGCCAGCTGAGTTTCTATAACTCTCAAGGTCTTCAAAATAAGTCGGCCAAGAGTTAACTTCTGGATCATTTTTGATTGGTCACGTGGCCCACGTAAGTACTTCCAGAATTCCTTCATACTGGCCGATCTTTAAGCTTGAAAACACTTCTCTTGCTCTTTAATTTCATATAATGCTTTCTTCCTCTTTACTAAAGCTTTGTGTTCTTTTCTAGCTAATCTAAATGTTGATAGGGCTACTTGTCGTTGCTCTGGGCCATTGGCATTTTTTACCTTATTTAGTAAGCTAAATAGGTACAACTTACTCAGTTTGCAATCATTATCAAAAGGACCTATTTTCGGCGGCATTCGTTTCAGGACCCGAGCAGCCCCTTCATGGAGAAGTTGTAACAGGCAGCCAGTAATTATTTCAGGGTCCGAAGAGAGTTCACATAAACCCTTTAACTTATCTAAAATCTCTTCCGAGCAAAACCTGTCTTTCTGCGTTTTTATTTCTTCATCAGTCCAATCTTTTCGTAACCGCCTTATAGCTTGAGCTTAGGATATACGGCTAGAATAAGGGAGAGAAGGAACATTAAACATCCTAGAAAGTTGGAGAGAAAGTTTTATACGAAAATGAACCGAATCCAGCACGTGGAGAACCTCAAAATCAACAACACAGACAGCGAACTCCACACCCACCAACGTGTAATCTATAACACTGGGATTTGGCCCGGAAAAGCATGTGTACTCACCTCTACCTCTGTCCTTACCAAATTTTCCATTACAAATTGCTAAACCATTCTCCTCCAGTATGCCAATAAATTTCTCCCCCAAATATTCATTCTTTTAGACTGATCGTCACTGCTCCGTGGCATCCCAAAAACCTCAGGAAGGATCTCCGCATTATCATCTGAAAAAAAAAAATCAAGAGTTATCTCTAATACATTCGAAGTATAGGCATTAAAATCCCCTACTACAACCAGACGGTCCCCCGGAAACTTCTGTTGAATCAATCGCGTTTCTTCATGTAGTATAGTCCACGTGTCTTCAGACGAGTAAGAACTATTTTGTGGTGCTAGATATACAGAGCCTACAATTAAAAAAGTACTCTCACACTTAAATCTACCCCACACTATATTCTCTGATTGGGTCGCAAGTCTAACTGCAGAAAAAAATGACGTTTGGCTAAAATACATAACCTCACCACCATAATACCGATTATTCTTAGAAACTTCTCTATTCACTGCATAAAAGGAATAATTATGTAAAGGGGGGACACTGCAGATCATCCACACAATTATGCCAAGACTCAACCACACAAAATAAATCCAGATCCCTCATTAATGCTAATGATGTTTTTTTCTCTTTAAAACCTTGAATGTTCCAGCCGCAAATCCTAAGTTCGCGATAAACAGACGAAGGTATATGGCCACACCGGTCCTAATCCTCGTTCTCGTCACTCATATTCTCAGAGGAGTCCCCAGCCCCTTCTTTTAGGGGTGAATTCAAAGCATTCGACTTGTCGGCTGGTGCAGTTTTGCTGCAGCTCTCAGTCGTGCTGTTTTTACAGAAACATCGATTTCCGGTTTTATGGTCATCTTCAGGACTAATGATGGTTTCTAATCTCCTCTATGCTTTCCTACGATTAACCATTTTGTGCTTTTGGTCAGACCAAGCCGCCTTCTTGTTAGTGCTGTCTCCAAAATTTGCAGTTTGAGAATTTTGAATTCCCTGGGCTTGGGGGTCGACCTACTGAGTCTGCAATCTGGGCACAGTACTAATTTTAGCAGCCAACATTTCCACCTTGCCTGTGACTTGGTCATAATAAAATGTTTCCTCCGAAGTTTATACGAGCATGCGTTCTATAAGAACCATATATGTCCCCTGAGCAATACTTACAACGCCTGCCCCGGTCCTGGGGGGTTGTGTCGACACAGGAGTTTTGCTTATCTGACCTTTTAACTATTTTAAACGAAATAACCATACGTAAAGGAGTTTTTGTTATATGATCTTTGAACCATTTTTAACAAAATGGCTACCTCAAATTTTTTATCAGATGTATTTGGAGAAAAAGGGCAGGGGGGGGGCCAGCTGCCCTCTGATCACTCTTAAAAAGGGCACTAGAACTCTCAATTTCCAATCGAATAAGCCCCCTTTGAAGTTTATATGACGACCCCTTCTACATGAAGTGCCTCTGGGAAAAAATAAATGGAGTGTGGAGGGAGGCTATCTGCCCTCCAATCACTTTTGACTTTAAAAAAGTGAATTGCAACTTTCAATTTCCAATCAAATGAGCCCTCTAGGAAGGTTATACGAGCATCCCTGCCATAACCACCATATATACCCCCAGGGCTTAACTTACAACGCCTACCGTCGGGCCCTGGGGGGCTGTGTCGACACCGGAGTTTTTTGTTATCAGAACCTTGAACTATTTTTAACAAGATGTCTATCTCAAAATTTTTATCTGATGCATTTAGGGCGTGGAGGAGGGGGGGGGGGCTAATTGCCCTCCGGTCTCTTTTTACTCTTAAAAAGTGAACAATAACTTTCAATTTCCAATCAAATGAGCCCTCTCTGAAGTTATGCGAGCATCCATTCCATAAGAACTATATATGTCCCTAGAGCATTACTCATAACGCCTGCCTCCGGGCCCTGGGTTGTTCCGTTGACACAGGAATTTTTCTTATCCGACCTTTGAACTATTTTTAATGAAATGGCTATTATAAAAAATTTATCGGATGGGCTTGGGGAAAAAAGGGTTTGTGGTGGGGGGGGGGGGCTGGTTGCCCTTGGATATCTTTTGACTCTTAAAAATTGAACTAGAACCTTCAATTTCCAATCAAATGAACGCTCTCTGAAGTTTATACGAGCATCCCTTTCATAAGCAACATATACACCCCCAGGAAAACACTTACAATGCCTATCCCCCGGGCTCTGGGGGGAGGTTTTGTTATCTAATTTTTGAACAATTTCCAAAACACTGGCTATCTCAAAATTTGTAGCCGACGGGTTTGGGGAAAAAGAGCGTTTGGGGGGGGGGGGCTAGTTTAACTCTCTTGACTCTTAAAAAGTGAACTAGAACTTTTAATTTCCAATCAAATGAACCCTCTATGAGGTTTATACGAGCAGCCCTTTCATAAGAACCATACATGCCCTTAGGGCATAACTTGGAACGCCTTCCCCTGGGCCCTGGGGGGGTTTATTGACACCGGATTTTTTCTTATCCGACCTTTGAACTATTTTAACAAAATGTCTGTCTCAAAATTTTCATCACATGGGTTTTGAAAAAGAAGGCGTGGGTGGCGGGGGGCTAGCTGCCCTTGGATCTCTTTTGACTACTAAAAAGTGAGCTAGAACTTTCAATATCCAATCAAATGAGCCCTCTCTGAAGTTTATACCAGCATCCCTTTCATACGAACAATATATGCCCCAGGACATAACTTACAACGCCTGCCCCCGGGCCCTGGGGGGTTGTGACGACACCTGAATTTTTTTCATCTGACTTTTGAGCAATTTTTAATTTAATGGCTATCTCGTAAAAAAATAGTAAATAATACATTGTGCCAACATCGTTCTTATATGCCCCCCGGGCATACCTTAAAACCCTTGCCCTGAGGGTTGTGGGGGAGTGTCCTCCTCAAAAACATATTTTCTATCTGGAAATCAACTACGTTGAACAAAATGGCTATCTCAAAATTTTGATTGGATGTGTTTGGGGGAATAATGGTCTTGGGGGGGGGGGCTAGTTGCCCTCCAATCACTTTCGACTATTAAAATGGGCACTAGAACTCTCGATTTCCAATCGAATGAGCCCCCTTTGAAGTTTCTACGACGACCCCTTCCATATGAAGTGCCTCTGGGAAAAAATAAATAAATAAATACTAATAATAATAAAACATTGGAGCAGTATGGCCTTTACTATAGGCAAACGCTATAGCGGTGCCTCTGAAATTGTTTGGTCCGATTTTTATATTACTTTTTTCAAGGACGGATCCACTATTTTTTTTTGGGGGGGGGGGGGTACGAAATAGGTTTATCCGATAAACTTGCGTTAGGAGCAAGTTTAATTAACGCAAACTTGCGTTAATTAGGTAAATTACACTGCTTTAGACTACGTTAAGGGGGGCACTTCCCCCCTTGCCCCTCCCCGGGACCCGCTACTGTTTCGGCTTAAAGTATTTTTAATGTTGACTTATAGCTTGAAAGAAATTGATGTATATTTCTTCCGCTTGGAGTTCCCTATAATTATCAGTTTGAAAATATTACTCCAACTTGATTTGATTTTGACTTGACTTGATTACTTAATTGATTTACATTTAATATCAGAATCAACAATTACACATATCTTAATTTCAAACCATTTTCAAATAATAAAACCAAAAGTTATAATAACGTTAAGCACAAGCTATAGGAAGCAATCGAGACGAGAAAAAATGCATCGTATTTTAAAAAAATAAATAAATGATATGAGCCTAAAGCAGAACCAGAAAAAGGGTACAGTGGTGAAGTACTTTAAGAGACGCTAATGCAATTAAAATTTATTCAATAAGAAAAAACCGTTTTGAGCCTAGTTTATTCCTAGTTCTAGTTTATTTTAAACTAGAACTAGGAATGAGCTTGGAAATGGGAGGCAAGTAAAAAAAGACAAAAACAATTCTTGGTATCTTTCTTAGCCTATTTAATATTTCTAAATCCGTTGAATCAAACCCTTTCAAACTAAAATCAGTTCTCTGGAGCCGTTCGACACCCTTTAATGAGGCGGCTAAATGAAGAAGTTGCTACCACATTTTGGTACCCAAGAATTTTAAATGTGCCTAAAATTGGGTTTACAGGCTGCTAATGGTGATATCCTACAAAAATAAATAAAATAAAACGGATGGATACACAGCCCCCTCGTTTTTGTTGATCATTGTTGGGGCCATTACTTTCTATAGATTAGAACACTATTTAATATGGAGCCAGGAGCGCAGATGTTAAGAAGCTGAGGACAATCTGTCTTGGAGACTTCGATTTCACCCTACTCCCCCCCCCCCCATAAAAATTGAAACCCTATAAAACATCCAGAACTTTTAAAAATAAGGAGAAAGACAAAGGTGAGCTTTCCCAGACATTCCCCCCTCCCCATGGAACCATATAAAAATGGTGCAAATGAGACATTTTATTTGTAGCTTATACGTAATTCAAATGTGCATATTATTATAGTCGATTACAACATATGCAATAACAAAATTAATTATTCATGCTGATTCTAAATCTGCAATGTTTTAGTTACTCAAGAAAGGCTATTCACTTTCAAATTTATATAATTTTAGAAACAGCGAATAAAATCCTCCCGAAAGAGGTGCCATCTTGATTGAAATTAATGTACAAAACCCAAAAAGCCATTTGAAAATTTTTCAAAAATGAACCACGTTGTCATCACCTTTACTCAATCTGCTCTTTAAAGTAATATTTCTGTTTCCATTTCTGCTTCTGGGTAGCCCTGGTTTATTGAATTTAAGTCCTAAAATTAGCAGGCTGATACCCTGATTTTAGATCCCAGTACGTTTTAAAATTTTGGGTTTTTACTAAGTTGCCCTTCTGGGGTAACTGCAATTAAAAAAGATGTGTTCAGAAAGTGACTCCCCTAAAAATTTTAATTAACTAAGCTACGCCGATATAAATAGGACCCATAGAGTAATTCAGCCGATTAAACCAAACACTTCCTTCTTGACATTTCATGTTCTGCTTTTTCAGCCTATGTCTGCTTATTCAGATTGATCCAAGCCAAATAGCCACAGGCCTATAGCCGAAAGGAGTGTATATTTGTAAGGTTTGGCTTTAATTTTATCTGAAAGTCAAGCACTGTTGAATAAAATAAAGAGCTGGCAAAGAAAAATAGGAAAAACTGTATCTACTTCGCCTTCCAAAAAAACGAAGTGTAATCATACTTACAGTTCAAATTTAAATTTTGCGGTGCAGTCTTTGAAACTAGTGATTCTGGTTAAATTTTGTTGGGAGTCCTGGCCCAAAATAGTGAAATAGATGTGGTACACGAATTAAATTGTGAACCCCGTTATCAATATTATTATTTCCAGCCATCCTGATGATTTGGATCTTTGGTCAGCTGGCATATCGGAAAAAGCTCGACCTGGAAGTTTAGTTGGTCCCGTATTTTCTTGCATTATTGCCAAGAATTTCTATAATTTGAAGTTTGGTGATAGATTCTGGTACGAAAATCAAGGATATCCAAGTGCATTTACTCCAGGTAATTATTTTTTCCCCTAAGACGATTTAATCTAAATAATTATTGACGAATTATATTCATCTTAAAATTTGATATTCAACCGCCCTAACAAATATCAAAAACTGTCCATAGACAAGCTTCAAGAAGCCATCTAGCATGTGCTTCTCAACCAATCCTTGCACACGCAATACAGACCCACTTTTTACCGCTCTAACTTCCATGGCTTGTAGTATCGTAATCTTCTTTTGAATTCTTATTTTCTTGTTATTCTGCTAGACTTATTTCAACTTTGAAAAAACGCCCTTCGCCGTGGCTTTTATTTTTTTGTTTTTTGTACATCCACAGTCCATCCACTATCCTTACTAATAGTGCTGCCAAGGTATGTAAGTCAACGGGTGAATTTCTCGTAATCTACATTCGCCTCTTTTATCCCTGATTTTGGTGACTCTACTTTCTCAATACTAACTTTCAAGCTTTATCTAAGACTGAGAACTCTAAGAGTCTCAACAATAATTTAATTCGCTACGATTCCATCTAGAACACACAATATGTAATTTAAGTTATAAAGGGCATACCTTCTCATTAAAACCATATTTTCAACAAGAATTCGTAAAAATATTCCTCAGAAAACGGATAAAACACAACCCAGATTAATTCACGATCCCAGACAAGACCTATTACCAACTTATCTTCCAATCTTAACCTCAGCAGTGTCATTCTTCTGTATAATCGTAATCGTTTTAACATACTTATCTGGTATACAGTATTTGAACGACACCTTCACTGAAGCTTTTCATTCAGTTGAATAAATTGCCTTTTCATTATCAATAAAACTCAGGACTATATTTGCTTGATAGTTCAGACACTTATCAGTTATCAAACAGTTCGTGGTAACGAACTGTAAGTAAGGAGCGACCCGGCTCAATGGTAACCGAAACTCTAGAAAACGGTATTTTGATACAAATAGATACATCAAAAGAATCAGATTTTAATGCTGATTTCAAATATGTAAGTTTCATTAAGTTTAATTGTACCCATCAAAAGTTAGGCGCCTGAGAAAATTTGGCTGATTTTTGAAAAAAGGAGGAAAGACCCCCTAAAAGCTATAGAACCTTAATGAAAATCACACCATCATATTCAGCGTATCAGAGAACCCTACTGTAGAGGTTTCAAGCTCCCATCTACAAAAATGTGGAATTTTGCATTTTTTGCCAGAAGAAAGATCACGGGTGCGTGTTTATTTGTTTTTTTTTTTTGTTTTTTTTTTCCCAGGGGTGATCGTATCGACCCAGTTGTCCTAGAATATCGTGGGAGGGCTCATTGGAATGGAAATTAAAAGTTCTAGTGCCCTTTTTAAGTGACCAAAAAAATGGAGGGCAACTAGGCCCCCTCCCACGCTCATTTTTTTCCCAAAGTCACCTGATCAAAATTTTGAGATAGCCATTTTGTTCAGCATGTTCGAAAATATAATAAGTATGTCTTTTAGGATGACTTAATCCCCCGAAATTCCCGGGGGGAGGGCTGAAAGTTATGAACTTTACCCAATGTTAACATATAGTATTGGTTATTTGGAAGTATACAAACGTTTTCAGGGGAGATTTTTCCTGGTAGTGGGGGGGGGGGGGGTTCGGGGGTTATGTGGGAGGATCTTTCCATGAAGGAAGTTTTCATGGGGGAAGGGACATTGCTATGAAGGGGACGCCGGACTTCCCAGCATTATTTAAAGCAAGATCAGAAATTTAATATATAAAAAACAACTATTTCAACTGCAATAGCAGCAACATCGAAACTTCAAACGAACAGAAAATATTACATATATGATTGGGTTCACCCCGTAGTCAATACCTCGCTCTTTAAGCCAAAGATTTTTTAGTACTTTCATAAGAGCTATTTATTCTAATTAACGGCCTTTGTGATTAAGCGGTCATTTTTAAAGAATTGGAACAAAATTCGAACTTTCGCTTAAAGAGCAAGGTATTGACTGGGGGGCGAACCCCCTATTAAACAAATTAAAAATATATGAATATAGAAGTTCGTTACGTAAGTTAATTCGTAAGTTACGTATATTTATTACTAATAAAAACGTTCGTAAATATAATTAAACAAGTTTCGAGAAAGCCATTTAACTAAATAAAAGTAAATTAATATGAAAATTTTGTTTTAATTATTCATGTACGGTGAGCCAAGATCAAAACCTGCATTTATTCAAAAACGTTCAAAAATTAAATAAAAAAAACAAGTTTTTTAAACTGAAAGTAAGGAGCGACAATAAAACTTAAAACGAATAGAAATTATTCCGTATATGAAAGGGGCTGTCCCCTCCTCAACGCCTCGCTCTTTACGCTAAAGTTTGACTCTGTCTCACAACTTTATTTTTTAAAACAATAAAAAACTTTAGCGTAAAGAGCGAGGCGTTGAGGAGGGGACAGCCCCTTTCATATACGGAATAATTTCTGTTCGTTTTAAGTTTTATTGTCGCTCCTTACTTTCAGTTTAAAAAACTAGTTTTTTTTTATTTAATTAACCTCAGGGCTAACATCTGGTCAACGCATCCTATTCCTGCTCTAATTTCACGCTGTTATTCCTTTGAAACCTTATCTGCAGCATCTTCGTGTTTCGTATTCCTCATGCTAAACAATTTAAATATTAAATGCAGCAATTTATTGCATCTATAATCACGAAATTAATTTTTCTATACCAATAAAATATTACCATAAAATATTACTAATAAAATATACCAATAAAATATTGTAATACCAATAAACCAATAAAATATTACCATACTAATAAAATAACTATTTGGCCGTCTAGCTGTACTTTCCAGATACTCAGTAATTTTTATCCATGACTTCTATTTCACATCTTACTGATACTTGCTTTAATTCATTCTGTATTTTCTTAACCTCCTTCTTTTTTTTGAAAAAAACGTATCACTCAAAAAATTCTTCTACAGACGTACATATACCAAGCTTAAAGGTTTCTTGCCAATATTTCTAGCTGCTTCTCTATTCCCCAGCCCTTTCATCTCATTCTTCAATTTATGAGCTCAGAATGCAAACTTTAACATAAAAATCAGTTTGCAAGCTTCATCAAGCCTCACGAAAGAACATTTATGTATAACGTTTAACTGAAAAAAAGAAATATACAGATGACACGAATTTAATAGTTTTAGAAACTCCATTGTTAGCATGATTTTTTTACGTCAAATTAAAACTGTATGTGAAGAATATGCATTTTTATAAGCCCCTTTGAATTCCTCAATTGGCTAGCCATCCAAATTTAAAACTTAATCCTTGCAAAATACAGACTTTATCTCCCTATTTATGGTAATTGCTCCCTCCGTATTGATTGGTTACGTCTCAAGAATAATTAATTATTTTCTTTTGACTAGCCGTTGTTCTAAAGACACAACCATTAGCCATGCAACTATTAAACTTTCAGCAACGGTGAAAATTGCGCCATCTCTGTTTGGAGCATCTCTTATATGAGATCATGCTAGGTTCCACCCCAAACAGTTCAGACACTATCAAAATTTTCCTTAATGTATATGTTCACTGTGCGATATTTTGTGTCTTATTTTCCTGCAGTCACTGGGTTAGATTTTTAAAATGAGACCACCATTTTTCTGTCATTTCATAGCTGAGATTCAGCTTTGTACGACAAGCCGAGATTCAGCTTGTTTTGGGCCTCAAAGGCAAACATAGCCAAAGCTAACCCAAGCTAACCTACCGTAACTTTTAAAGTTGCTTCAAAGTGTCTTTATTTCATTCCTTGTATTAGTTTATCCCCCTGGCTAGAGCATGCCCTCGAACTTTCAAGCTGATTAGAGAGGAAAAAATTGTTGGTCTACATAATCTTTCTCACCCACAAAGTAATTTATATTGCATTTTTAGATTTAATGGTAGAAAAACATGTAAATAGGAAATTTTTTCTATATTTTTAAGTAGGTTTAAATCGTTCTATAATAAATGGTCCAATTAATATGTTAATTCTGGCTCGGTTAACGGATAGAGACTAATTCATCCAGTGATATAAATATATTCTCTTTTAATGTAAGCTATAGCTGTAGGCCTATCACAAAAGTTCGTACAGGGGACAATAATGATAAGGTCAAAAACAGTATATAAGGGGCCAAGAACCTATATTAAGCCAAGTTACATTTAGTATTATTGTGTATGCACCATATGTGTATTCAATAAGTTTGCATGATGGGGTCTGATTGAATTCACATTGCAGCCGGATCCAAAAATATGTAACTGAGCACATTCGACTATCGTTAGGAAAGTCTTCGTTTTGTGCTTTAACAATAAATTACGAAATAAGTCTGGATTCCGAACGACAATGACGCACCTTATATGCTTTTATTATTTATATTGATTAGTTGCCATTTTAGGAGAAATGGACGGCGAACAACTTTTTCTTTTCAATTCGATTAAGATTGGTTATTGGTATAAAGAAGAGAAAAACAAAATAGCACACTGGATATAATAATAACACAAAATATATATAAATACTGACCAATCAGCCAGTTTTTAAATAACTATGGTTTATTAATATTTATGTTATAGTTAAAAAGGTGAAATTACTAAAGAGATTTTTACAAGCATGTCAGGCACTTATCTCCAAGATCAAACATTTTAGGTGCCAAAACTGGAGAAAAACTGCAATTTCCGATGAAATAATTGAAAAACATAAGTAACACGAAAGGAACTGCAAGACCCCTAGCACGAGGGAATACTATCCCTAAGCTCTACTTTTCATGCCTACGTGACTAAATTTTATGTGACATAAATTGCTGATTCTCATTAGTTTACTAGTCAGTAGCTTTTACCTTATTATTAAATGCCATGGTTTTGACTAGTCCATCTTGTCATTTATTTAAATACGTGAAAATAATCTGGAATAAATTTGAATTTTCAGTACACTCTCATGCATGTATAGTCGTATTATTTAGGAAACTTGGCTTATTATTGGATATTTGAAAATGAGTCTTTTCCAAAGCAGGCTACTTCCTGAATTTGAATATACAAAAAGAGGGGAAAACACTTTTTTTTCATAAACATTGTTTGAGTTGACTTTGAAAATACCTAACCATCCCCATTAGATGAAGTTTATTCTGCTTTCACATTTTGATATGGCTTTCTGTATTTGTTTTATTTCTGAATAGATCAAATACGAGAGATTAGGAAGGCTAGACTGTCAACGCTAGTTTGCGACAACAGTGACACTGCAGATACAGTTCAAGTTTATGCCATGGTATTACCGGATCATGACATGTAAGTAAAGAAATAAATATATATCCTCCCGCTTCTGGTATTAAAACTCAGCATTAGTTTAGTGAAGAATATGTTATTATAATTATTAGTATTATTTACGATTTTTTTTTCGAGAAGGATGTTTATGTTTTATTATGTTTTTTTTTTCGAGAAGACACATGTTTAGTCATTTTATTTTCTTAGTGCATATTTTTCCAAAGGTCCATCGCATTGAACGAGCGATTCAAGAATATTGAGAGAGGACGTGTTCGAGCGAAGATTGGAAATTAAAATTGAGCAATCGAATCAAAATACTGAGATAACTGATCGTCTTAGATTAATTGAAAAACATGTTTTCAGCTTGCCAGTTTTAGAGCCCATAATGAATACGATAGCACATTTGTTCTAGCATACATACAGTTGATACAAAATAAAAAGTATTTACAAGCAATTGTTTATAAACTACACAAAACTGAGTTTCTTCATTTGAGGCCTCATAAAAATATGTACAGTCTTGAATAGTTTTGCGTCAATTAAAAAACAGTTGACTATTATTTCTTTTTATGAGAGGAAGGGGGGGGGGGTATGCCTGAAGCTCAGGCAAAGGAATTTTCTGGTCAAAAACCTTTCAAAGACCTTCAGATTATATGGAGGAAGAGGGGATGATTTACTCCCTAATTAGACAGTTCGTTGTAACGAACTGTGAGCAAGGAGTAACCCGGCCCAATTGTAACCAAAACTTTAAAAAACTGAACTTTGATATCAATAGATACATCAAAAGAATTGGCTTATTATACTCATTCCAATCATATAAGATTAAAAAAGTTAGTGTTACCAATCAAAATTTAAGAGCATGAAAATATGTACTTTATTTTGGGAAGGGAGGGGGACACAACCCTTAAAAGTCAAGGAATCTTACAAAAAAATCACACCATCAGATTCAGCGTATCATAGATTCCTGCTGTAGAGGCTTTAAGCTCCCATCTGCAAAAATGTGGAATTTTGCATTTTTTGCCAGAAGAAAGATCACGGATGCGTGTTTATTTTTATTCTTTTTTTGTTTTTGTTTCCCCCAGGGGTGATTGTATCGAACCAATGGTCCTATAATATTGAGAGAGGGTTCATTTGATTGAAAATGAAAAGTTCTAGCACCCTTTTTAAGTAGCCGAAAAGATTGGAGGGCAGCCAGCCCCTCTCCCAGGCCCTTTTTCCCCAAAATTTGTCCGATCAGAATTTTGAGATACATAGTAAATTTGTTTAGTATCACAGTTTATAGAATTATCCAGTAAGTTTATCGCAGATCATTTCTGGTCTTCGTTCTCGGTGCGAACAAAAAGCTCCTCCCATTTATTTCTGCATTAGCGGGAATGCGGGTTAGTCTGTTTCCGATTGTTTCCAACAAAGTGCATTATTCGTAATAGCGGGTTTCCACTTGTTTCCGATTAGATCACAGTCTGACTTGTCTACCCGTGAAAAGATCTGACTTAGCTTATGTTTATATCTGCAAAAACGTTCTCCGGAGCACTCGCACCCCGGTCCGGGTTTTTATAATGGGTGAGATAGAGAATGATCATACTGGATAATTATATAAACTGTGTTTAGTATATTCAAAAGGTCCAAGAATATGCCTTTGAGGATAACCTGACCCCCTCTCCCCATTGCTCCTGGAGAAAGGGCTGTAAGCAATAAAATTTGTCCGTTGTTTACGTATAGCCTAGTATTTGCTATTGGGACGTATTCAGACTTTTTTTGAGGGGGGGGGGATTTTCTGTCAGGGTGAGTTTCTGCGGGGGGAATTTCCCGTGGAGAGGGAGGGATGTTTCCGCGAGTTAGCTTTGCCGGGGAAATTTTAAATTTGGATAATTTGACAGAATTCCCAGGCGAAATCCTTTTTATTTGTATTAATTTCTGTTTGCCGATTCAATTTTGCATGTGGAGATGTTCATGGCGAATTGTTCGGGGGAAATTTTCAGCGGGGTTGGAATTGTCTGGAGGATTTTTCTGTTGGGGGGGAGGGGGGTTACGGGGGAAATTCTTCATGGGGGAATTTTCCGCGAGACAAATTCTCAATAGGACAATTTTCCGCGGGAGCAAATTCCCAATGGGAGAGGGATGCAGATTTCCCGGAAGATTCTTCACGGAAGAGGGGATTTCCGGCATGATTTTAAAGGCGATTAGAAATTCTAAATGAAAGTACGGAAATTAAAGTCTTTTTCAAATGAAAGTATGCCAAGGAGAATTTTTCAGGCGAAATCATCCGCAAGAAATTTTACGTGGGAGGGGGGATTTTTAACGAGGATGATATTGTACAGAGAAAATTTTCTGGGGGGGGACCTTTCCACGGAGGAGTTTCCCGTAAGGAGAGTGAATTTTAAATGGGGGAAACCAGATTTACCGGTATTATTTGAAAACCGATCAGAAATTCAATAAAAAAAGCAAGCTTTTTCAAAGGAAAGTAAGGAGCAACATCAAAACTTAGAACGAGCAGAAATTAGTCCGTATATGAGGGTGTTACTTTGCTTCTCAATACCTCGCTCTTTACGCTAAAATTTGATTGATTGTCCCAATTGTTTAAGAACGACTCCTGAAACACAAGGGCCGTTTAATTAGAATAAGAAGCTTTTCTAAAAATACTAACAAAATTTAGCGTTAAGAGTTAGATATTGAGGAGGAAGGATAATCCCCTCATATACGGAATAATTTCTGTTCGTTTTAAATTTTAATGTTGCTCCCATACTTTCAGTGGAAACAACATGCTTTTTTATTTACTTTCCTACAATAGACACTAAAGACTGAGCCCATAAAATTATGTTGCGAGTTGACAGCTTTCCTCTTATTGCCCAGTTATCTTAGGCGTAACATGGAAAATTTCATTCATATGCTTAACTTTACAGAAGGTGGTGTATGAAGGGGGTATCTTCTATGAAAAAAAAACTTTTTGAAAACTTCTCCTTGAGAACTCCAAATATTTTT
The DNA here is from genome assembly GCA_027921565.1 of Artemia sinica. Taxonomy (NCBI): domain Eukaryota; kingdom Metazoa; phylum Arthropoda; class Branchiopoda; order Anostraca; family Artemiidae; genus Artemia; species Artemia sinica. Next base: position 33,171,750 of record CM051269.1, read on the forward strand.
ATGTTTCTCAGAACCTACCTCCCCCCCCCTCAATCTTGGAAATATTTTAAAGATTGTAACTATTGTACTTTCAGTTGAAAAAACTTTTTTTTTCATTTAATCTCCTACAACAGACGCTAAAGACTGATCTCATAAAAGGATGTTGCGAGGTAACAGCCTTTCTCTTATTGCCCAGTTTTCTTAGGCGTAACATGGAAAATTTCATTCATATGCTTACCTTTACAGAAGGTGGTGTATGAAGGGGGTATCTTCTATGAAAAAAAAACTTTTTGAAAACTTCTCCTTGAGAACTCCAAATATTTTTATGTTTCTCAGAACCTACCTCCCCCCCCACCTTGGAAATATTTTAAACGGTGTAACTATTGTACTTTCAGTTGAAAAAACTTACTTTTTTTTATTTAGTCTCCTACAACAGACACTAAAGACTGAACCCATAAAATGATCTTGCGAGGTGACAGCTTTCCTCTTATTGCCCAGTTGTCTTAGGTGTAAACTGAACAATTTCTTTCATTGCTTACTTCTACAGAAGGTGGTGTATGAAGGGGGTATCCTCTATAAAAAAAGACTTTTTAGAAGCTTCCCCTTGAGAATCCCGGAGATTACAACCCGAAAAATCTTTCTATTTTCCTCCGAGCCTACCCTCCCCGCTCCCAGCTTAGAAATAATTTGTGTAATTAAAGTGGTGTAATTATTCAGGGAAAGTCATCACTCAGGGATGGTCGAACCATTTATGTATAGATATTAAAATTTACTTGAAAAACAAACTTTGCTTAATGGAAGGGGGGATAACGTTCCGACGGGGGATAACGTTCCTAATATTTAAGTAAGATCTTACTACAGTGACGTTCAAAATGCTCGATAGCGCTGAAGCGACTATTTACAAAAATATAAAAAAACAGCGATTTCGATCTGCAAGGGTTGGAATGTTATCAAGATTCTAACAACTATTAAAAGGGCATTTATATAGCCTCCCAGTATTAGAGGTTATATTGGCACACGGTATAATACTCGCTCCTAAACTTAAGCCCAAGTTTTCAAATTTTCAACGTAAGGAGAAGGGGGTTGAGGGTGGGACGCCTTTATATAACAGATAATTTCTGTTCATTTTAAGTTTCAATGCAGCTAGCCTAGTGAAAAGGTTTTGAGTTCCTATCTATAAATATATGGAATTGTGCATTTTGTTTTCGAGAAAGAAGATCATGGATGTGTGTTGATTTTTTTTTCCATGGGATATTGTACTGAACCAATAGTTTTAGAAAATCGGAGGAAGGTTTATTTGAACGAAACTTCAAATTTCTAGTGCTCTTTTTAAGTAGCCAAGAAGATTTTTGGCACAGCAAAGTGGTGTTTTCTGCCATTTCGTTGCACAAAACTGAGTGGCACAAAAATCAAAATTCAAAGATAGCCAATCAATTGAGAATATCGAAAAACTGTGCATCGAGTTTTCCAGCCTCAGAGGCAATAATGCCGCACCGTGGCGCATTCAGTCATAAAGGGTCACAAAGTCACACGAAAAGGTTAATATAGATAGTTATTTTAAAGCTTCCCTAAGTTGATTCACTTGATCATCATTATGCATTTGCATAATTATGTATAATTATGCAGCAGCCATTATCGAGGCGGGTGTCTGAGTCATTGTTTAGGTGTGGAGGGGGTGTGCTTAGCGCCTCAAAAAGCATTTTTATGCCCCAACTTTTCACGAGCCTTCAGATAGCTATTGAAGTGAGCCTGAGGGATGAGGGTGGGGGGTCGGCGGAAATAATCTTATAATTTATTTGTACTAAGCCTTAGTATGGGTGCTCTTGAGGTGACAGCTTCCTTCCTATTGCTAAAAAACTTTTTTGTTTAGCATAAAAGTTTGTAATCATGTTTATATACACAAAAAATGCTGGTTAAATCAATTATCGCAAAACTATATAAAGAGTTTCCCTCCTTAAGAGATGATAATGACGCACGGTCGCCCGTTCGTTTTTTAGAAGTCACGTAGTCCATACTAAACAAACGCTCAAAATAAATATTTACTTTAATATTTCATTTAGCTAAGTTGATTCACTTGATGTTTGATAAAGCTATCTACAGTGATGTATAATTGCGACTCATGATATTAGACACCAGAACTCTAAAAAGGAGTTTTGACATTAATATGTACATTAGAAAATCGAGTTATTATGTTGATTCTAAATGCATAAAATTCAGTAAGATGGAAGTTACCCAACAAAAGTTAAGAGTCTGGAAAAATTTGCGCTCATTTACGAAATAAGGGGAAACACCCCCAGAAAGTTCGTTTTTTTTATGAAAATCCCACCATTGTCTTCAGTATGTCAAAAAACTGTATTGTTGAAGTCTCAAGCCCTATATGCAAAATGTGAAATGTTGTATTTTTTCTTGAGAAGGTTGATCACAGATTTTCGTGTTTATTTGTTGTTGTTTTTTTTCCTCAGGGGTAATTGTATGGAAGGAATGGTCATAGAATTTCCGGAGAAGGGTCTGTAGAAAGGACATTAAAAGCTTTGTCACCTTTTTAAGTAGCAAAAAAGATTTTGCCAAAGCAAAGTGGCATTTTCAGCCATTTGGTGGCGTGAAATGAAAATTTTGGTCCAAAGGGTCCTAAAAGGCCTTTGAGTGAAAATTTTGGCCTAATTGATTGGCCGAAATACCAATCGATTTAAAATTATAAAAAAAAAAATTACTGATTGAGTTTTCCAATTTAAGACACAGTTAAGTCGCGCAGTGATGAATTCTTTCCTAAGATGCATAGAGTCCATACAGAACAAGCAGTTATTATATAACTTTATTTTAAAGCTTCACGTAACAAAATTGATTCATTTGAGATTTGATAAGAACATACTCAGTGACGTATAATGGCACATTTTAAAGGAGGGTTGGTGGAACTTTGTGCACGTGAAGGGAGTCTGCTTAGAGCCTTAAAACGCGGCATTTTATGCTTGAATTTCCCAACTTTCCGCGATCCTTTTGATAAATATAGAAGTAGGTTTGGGGGGGATAGGGTATTGATTAATCTTTAGTCCCTCTTGATTCTTAGGATTATTTTTGAACTATACCTGTAATATTGGTGCTAGGGGGAGGGGTGATAGCGCCCTTTTCATTGTAGAATATATATTTTCTGTATCACATACAAGATTACATTCATATACTTACCGACACAAAGCTGGAGGGGTGGGAGGGGGATCATCACATACCTAGCAATTCTATAGATAAATGGTGGAGACGAAATTTTTAAAATTGTTGAGGCGAACTTTTAAGCAGTAGCTCATGTTTACCAAATATACCTTTCGTTATCGTAGAAAGCCTCTGTCACTGGCTCGAACTATGCACTACCCCTTCATCCTCACCCTACTACTACCCCAATCATCCTCTTCATCTTTACAAAACGGACAGGTATCCCTGTCTTCTTTACGTTTTTCTTTTCCAAAACTTTTGAATCTTGCTCTAATGGGAAGGCAATTAGTCTTGAGATGCATCCAATAAGTGAGATGCCTAGCTGGTAAATTCAGCTTAAGGTAGAACTCTGCCCAAAGACTACCCTATTTAATGAGGATAAAATTTAATGTTTCTGGATTCTTTGCCACTAAGTCCTTTTCAGAATCATTTGATTTTCTAGAACAATCACAATTTTATTTTCTCAATTTACATGTATATCAATTGGCCCTCTACTTTCTTTTCAAACAAAAGACAACCCGTTTATCCAAAATATCTTTTACTTAAAATGGCCTCTATCTTTTTTTCCCTGCGAAAGCAATTCTTCACAAGCTGCTTTAAGTATACCTATCACTCGGTAACTGAACCACAAGCCTGTACTTTTTTAGAGGCCATAAATCTAGATCACCATTCAAAAACTGGGAATGAGTCATACTGATTATTAATATGTATTATATATTAGTTTTAGAGATGTTCATTAATATCTATTAGAACATAAAAATTTGCATAATTTTAGAAATAAAAAAAAAACTCCCCAAATGGGTGCAACCTTGATGGGAATTAAGCAGAGAAATTATGAGAGTTCTAAAGAGTTCTCTTTTGAAGTGAATGAATGTTTTAATTATAACTGATTCAACCTCTGATTCTCCCTTTATTAGGAATAATATAACTCTGAATATCAAACAGTTCGTGGTAACGAACTGTAAGTAAGGAGCGACCCGGCTCAAAAATAACCGAAACTCTAACGGAATTTTGATACCAATAAATACATCAAAAGAATCAGATTTTAATTCTGATTTCAAATATAGAAATTTTATCAAGTTTAGTTTTACCCATCAAAAGTTACGCGCCTAAGAAAATTTGGCTGATTTTCGAGAAAAGGGAGAAAGACCCCTTAAAAGTAATAGAACCTTAATGAAAATCACACCATCATATTCAGCGTATAAGAGAACCCTACTGTAGAGGTTTCAAGCACCTATCTACAAAAATGTGGAATTTTGCATTTTTTGCCAGAAGAAAGATCACGGATGCGTGTTTATTTGTTGGTTTTTTTTTTCCAGGGGTGATCGTATCGACCCAGTGGTCCTAGAATATCGTAGGAGGGCTCATTGGAACGGAAATTAAAAGTTCTAGTGCCCTTTGTAAGTGACCAAAAAATGGAGGGCAAATAGGCCCCCTCCCACGCTCATTTTTTTCCCAAAGTCACCCGATCAAAATTTTGAGATAGCCATTTTGTTCAGCATGGTCGAAAATATGATAACTATGTCTTTTAGGGTGACTTAATCCCCCGAAGTCCCTGGGGGAGGGCTGAAAGTTATGAACTTTACCCAATTTTAACATATAGTATTGGTTATTGGGAAGTATACAGACGTTTTCAGGGGGGATTTTGTCTGGTTGGTGGGGGGTGGGTGGGTCGGGAGTTATATGGGAGGATCTTTCCATGAAGGAAGTTTTCATGGAAGAAGGGACATTTCTATGAAGGGGCGCCGGATTTCCCATCATTATTAAAGAAAAAGATCAGAAATTAAATAAAAAAAAGTTTTTCAACTGAAAGTAAGGAGTAACATCAAAACTTAAAACGAGCAGAAAGTATTACGTATATGATTGGGTTCACCCCCTAGTCAATACCTCGCTCTTTAAGTCAAAGATTTTTTAGTATTTTCATAAGAGCTATTTATTCTAATTAACGGCCTTTGTGATTAATGGGTCATTTTTAAAGAATTGGAACAAAATTCGAACTTTAGCTTAAAGAGCAAGGTATTGACTAGGGGGTGAACCCCCTAATATACGTATTAAAAATCTATGAATATAGAAGTCTGTTACGTAAGTTAATTCGTAAGTTATGTATATTTATTACTAATAAAAACGTTCATAAATAAAATCAAACAAGTTTCGAAAAAGCCATTTAACCATATAAAAGCAAAATTAATATGCAAATCTTGTTTTAATTATTCATGTACGGTGAGCCAATATCAAAACCTGTGTTAATTCAAAAACGTTCAAGAATTAAATAAAAAAACAAGTTTCTTTAACTGAAAGTAAGGAACGACGTTAAAACTCAAAACGAACAGAAATTATTCCGTATATGAAAGGGGCTGTCCCCCCTCAACGCCTCGCTCTTTACGCTAAAGTTTGATTTTCTCACAACTATATTTTTTTAAACAATAAAAAACTTTAGCGTAAAGAGCGAGGCGTTGAGGCGGGGGGCAGCCCCTTTCATATACGGAACAATTTCTGTTCGTTTTAAGTTTTAACGTCGTTCCTTACTTTCAGTAAAAAAAAATGTTTTTTTTTTATTTAATTCTATTAAAAACAAACAGAAATTAAGTAAACAAAAACAAGGCTGCTCAAATAAAAGCAAAGAGCGAGATTAAAACTTAAAACAAACAGATTCTATTCTGTATATGAGGCTGGTTGCCCCCTCCATAAACCGTCACTCTTTACACTAAGGTTTGAATTTTAGTCCCAATTCTTTTAGAATTAAATTTAAAAAAACAAGTTTTTTTTTAACTGACAGTAAGGAGCGACATTAAAACTTAAAACGAACAGAAATTATTCCGTATATGAAAGGGGTGGTCCCCTCATCGACACCTCGCTCTTTACGCTCAAGTTCTTTATTATTTTAAAAAATTAAGTTGTGAGACAAAGTCAAACTTTAGCGTAAAGAGCGAGGCGTTGAGGAGGGGACCGCCCCTTTCACATACGGAATAATTTCTGTTCGTTTTAAGTTTTAATGTCGCTCCTTAGTTTCAGTTAAAAAAAAACTTTTTTTTATTTAATTTCTGGAGGTTTTTGAATTAATGCAGCTTTGATTTTGGCTCACCGTACATGAAAAATTAAAACGAAATTTGCTTTTTTTAAAGCAAAATTAAAGCGAAATTAATTTTTCTTTTTTTTGGCTAAATGGCTTTCTCGAAATTTTGTTCTGACGTAACATACGAATTAACTTACGTAACGAACGTAATATTCGTATGTTTTTATTACGTATATTAGGGAGTTCGCCCCCATAGTCAATACCTTTTCTTTGCACTAAAGTTCGAATCACAAGCCCCTGAATCACAAAGGCCGCCCTTTTGAAAGTATAAAAAAAAAAACTTTAGCGTAAAGAGCGAGGTATTGACTAGGGGGTGAACCCCCTCATATACGTAATAATTTCTTTTTGTTTTAAGTTTTAATGTTGTTCCTTACTTTCGGTTGAAAAAACTTGTTTTTTTTAATTTAATTTCTGATGGTTTTTTAAATAATGCTGAGAAAATCCGGCGCCCCCTTCATAGAAATGCCCCTTCCCCCAAGGAAACATCCTCCATGGAAAGATCCTCACCCGTAACCCCCTCCTCCGACCCCCCCCCCCCCCCACCATAAAAAATCCCTCCTGAAATCATCTCTATACTTCCCATTAACCAATGCTATATTTAAACAATGGGCAGAAGCTCATAACTTGCAGCCTTTCCCCCGGGGACTGTGGGGTATTAAGTTATCCTCAAAGACATATTTATTAAATTTTCGACAATGCTAAACAAAATGGCTATCTCAAAATTTTCATTGGGTGACTTCAGGAGAAAAATGAGCGTAGGAGGGGGCCAAGTTGCCCTCTAATTTTTTTGGTCACTTTAAAAGGGCAATAGAACTTTTAATTTCCGTTTGAATAAGCCCTCACACGATATTCTAGGACTACTGGATCGATACAATCCCCCCTGAAAAAAAAAACGCATCCGTGGTCTTTCTTCTGGCAAAAAATACAAAATTTCACATTTTTGCAGATAGGAGCTTGGAACTTCTACAGTAGGGTTCTCTGATACGCTGAATCTGATGGTGTGATCTTCATTACAGTTCTATGTCTTTTAGGGATTTGTTTCCCCTTTTTTCGAAAATAAGGCAAACTTTCTCAGGTGCCTTACTTCTGATGGTTAAAATTAAATTTATGAAACTTATATATTTGAAATCAGCATAAAAATATGATTATTTTGGTGTATCTTTTGATGTATCTCCGTTTTTTAGAGTTTCGGCTACTATTGAGCCGGGTCACTCCTTACTTACAGTTCGTTACCACGAACTGTTTGACAACTATTCAAACACAAAGGCCGTTTCATTGGAATAGGAAGTTTTTTTTTAATACACCATACAACTTTAGCGCAAAGAACAAGAGGTTGAGGAATGGGAAGCCCCACTCATAAATGAAGTAATTTCTGTTTGTTTAATTTTATATCACTCTTTGTCAGCTTTGTGAATTTTAAGTAAGGTTTGATGAATTGCATTTTATTCTATTGTATGTCATTCAAACGGCAGGGTAACGACCTTTTTTTCTTCTTTTTTATAACTGAGAAAGAGTCTACTACTTTTTTCCAGGTGTTGAATGGAAGCTGATCCTCTCTGAGGGATAAGGTTAAATTCGTAATACCTAGGTTACTTATTTTTCTTCTACTTATAAACTTTGAACTTTACACTTGTTTGGTTTCAAAACTTAGACCGTATTATCCTCAACCTTATGAAGCTAAGATTTGGAACGAAACAAAACATTATAAGCGAGAGAGTAACTAATGAAATTTTTCATTATAGAAATCCTCGAGTTGCCTGTAAAAGTGGTGTTCTTCAAAGGATGGACTTGTCTGCCTGGATAGAAAATCCAAGAAGCCCTTCACCTTCCATATATCCAGTAGGTTCTCCTTACTAAGAGGGTTCTTAGCCTGGATAAATTGAATGCATAGTAATTTAGCCTTAGTGTACATGTTTGATTTGTCGATCAATCTTTATGTTCTACTTTATTTAGGAGTTTTATCATTCTCTAGATTCACTGCAAGGAACCTTTACATTTGCTCAAAGACACAAATTTTAGAGCATAACTTATATATGTTTTTAGTAGAAGTTCCAAATTTATTCCATAGACACACACTTATGTATGTGCTATATATATTTTTATAAGAGATAGTTATTTTTGTATAAGTTTACATGTATATTTTTATACGAGATATATATTTTATATGATTTTATTTCTTGCACTTTAAAGAGTTTTCGGAGATGCTATGTATAGTTGGTAGCTTTCTTTTTCAATTTTGTATTCTAAGTAGCAATATTTTGTTTATTTTTTTTTCTTTCGTGAAAAGACCTTTTTCTTTGAACATCTGTATTTTCAGTTTTGATGGTCGGGACGTCCAACAACCCAAACTAGATTGACATCGAAAATCAAATTTTAAATTTTAAGAACAAGGTCTAATCCGAATTATCTTTAGAAAAGGTCTTTAGAACTTATCTTTAGAAATTATCTTTAGAACTTCTGACAATTTCAAATACTCACTTGTGTCTTTTTTTCAGAGTACGAATGCATTGGACATACAAAACGACGGACATGACAACTTTGACCTCGACTTAAAGCCATTTAAAGACATGGGACTCCCTGGATTTGATTTTCCAAAATTCCCAAACATTCCTAGTACTGCTGTTGGAGCAAACTTGAAACCGCATGTAGATCCTCCTAATGCATATAGTACGGACTTTGTACCTTCAAATGACTTTGTGCCTGTAGAGAAACCTATTTATCACGATCGTCCTCAATTTGTGGAGCCACCCCCATTTAGACATCCTCCGAAAAATTGTTGCCCCGGTTCCTTCAATCCGGTAGATAGGCCTTTACGACGTAGACATGACCTGAAAATATCCAGGCCTTGGTCTGTAGAAAACCGAAGGTCTGATAAACCTTTAAGGAAACACAAACATCCTTCTAGGACTCGAAACACCTTTCGTAACATAATTGAAAAACTGGAGAAAAAATCTAATTCGTAGATACAGCCTTTTTGAACAATATTTATTACTTATATTTTATTGTATATAATAATCCTTAACAAATGGAAAGCAAAATTACAATCGTTACTGCTCCAAAAGTACATGCTCCACTTTGCTCCGAAAGTACAATCTGCATTAAATGGAATAGACCTATATTAAAAAAGTTGAACGTTAGGCAAAATAGCTAATACTGCTATAAATGATAGGGATCTCCTATTTTAGTTCTCAAATTCAATTTTTTTTTAATTTTTTTTAAAATTATCGCTAAAGCAATATAACTAATTTAGTTATTATTCAATTGATTGTTGGGTAAATCTATCTACCTATCCTTCGAAGTAACGTTGAATGTTCCAAAAGGATGGTATAATCTACAATAGATCATTAACTAAATTGTCAATGATTAAATGCGATATCAGGGCTATCTTTCACGTTTTCAACCATGAAAAGCTTCACAAAGACACCTCAATTTAAAATTCTTATAATTGGTGAAATTAAATTTTCAAAGCCGCATTAACAAGAACATTGCATTAAAACCCTTTAAATACTCTATTGAATCAATGTTTAGTGTTAAGAAAACCGTAAAATCATCATTTTTGGGGAAGCTGAGTTATTACACCATCTTAATAACATTTTCACTTCAAATCAATTAATTTTAACTTCCCTAGGCCAGTGTCTAAAATAGTGGAATGTATTCCTTTTATTGCACGACATGTCTAATTTCGTTTCATGTTAATTACAGCTTGTGTCTAATCTATTTGAATAGGTTGTTTTTCAATTGCGTAATTATTAACCAAACTAGAAATTTTGTTTGAAGAATTTCGCATTTGGCTTGTGAGAGTGTTTGCTATCGGAATGCTAGAAAATAAATACTACACGACGACAAACATGGAAAATTCGTGACTACCACACTACGTGAGGCTAATTGTTAATAAGAAGCAATATCACCTTAGAAATAAAACAAGTATCGTTTCAACGAGACCCTTCTATGACTATGTGACTAACTTAATTTCGGTACTTATTCTTGGACATTACCTCCTTTACGTTACTTCTATTGACCATATTTAATTTAGAGATTTTTGTTTTTTTGGACAAATTTGCCTTACACTATAGCATTACAATGTTTTTGAAGTATAGGTTATATTTAAACTGTTTTAAGGACACTTAACTAAGCTAAGTGGAAAGTGCCTTACCACTTTGTTTTCTTTGAAGATATTTCTAGGGGCTCAGTTAACATGAACTTCTGTTGAATTTTTTTTCTCAGTTGAAAGTGGACACAAAAAGTAAATTTCTGTCTTTTCCTCTTTTTTTGGATTTAGAATTCAATTTTCTAATAAGTTCAATAATATGTCCAATAAACTTTAGTGGGAATGTGCAATTTGCTAATTATTATTTTTGAAAAAACAATTTGGTTTTTGAGTGATCTAATTCAGCAAAAGACTGAAATTATTCAAATAGGATTCAAGAACATGAATAGCAGTAACATATGAACATAATTAATGTGTCTTTCCATGTTTTTGTCTCTGCGAGAGTCCATAATTTTGCAGCTCTATTAGTTTGTGGAATCTTTTCACTAAAAAGTCACGGCTTTTTTCAAATCCTGATGGGTCAAGGATTGACAAACTATCTACTCAAAGACATACTGCAATTCCCACCCTTCAAATGATCTGGAAGGCGTCAAGATAGAAGACATGCATCAATCTACGGATTCATTAATTCCTGATGACTTTATGATTGAAACTTGGAATCTAATAATGCTTCTGGCTCTAATGTAACGATGGAATTATACTACAACAAAATTTTAAAAAATGTGTAAAACAACTAAGATAAAGGAAACGCTGGAGGAAGTTTTCGGAAAAGTAAAAAAAAACGAAAAAATTCACATTACCAAAGTATTAAAATGATTGTCTATAGGTCAGACGAATAGTGTAAGGGGATGCTAAAAATTTCTTTTACTGGTAAAAATTTCGTTACTTATAATTATTATTTAAAAACTCTTAACTTTCGCGTAGCTCTGTTTTTTTCAGAACTGTGAAAGGTCCACTTTCTGATTTATAAAGTTCGGTAGGGGATCCTTGAAGATATATTTCTAGGAAAAAATTGGAAACTGAATGCTGTAATATATGGCGCAGCCACTCCTCATTGATTTCGAGGAGTTTGTCCCTGGGTATGGGATTCAAAGTTGAAATTAGATTTTCAAAGTTGAAAATCCTTCTTAAGGCAAAAAAAGACATACGAAAAATTGACGAACATTGAGCTCCAATTTGGGCGTCTAAAATCAAAACCTGTTTCTAACAATGCTTTATATTCGCAGCAAATGACTTCTGATTTTAGACAGCTGACTTTACAATCAGATTTTATGAGTCACATAACTCTTCTGCATAATGATATTTTATGTGTGCAATAAAGTGTTTTTAGTAGCTGATGTACAAAATGCATATGTGGATAAGTTATTGATGGAAATAAATAGTTTTTGAAAATATTATCTATACGAGTAGGGATACAGGCTATTTTTTAATATTACAAAATGTGTTCAAATTTGATAAACAAAATTATCAAATTTGATCAAGAACCCAATCAAGGACTTGATAGCAATGTACCAAATGAGAAATGATTGTGTTGTAATAATATAAAATAGAATAAGGCAATTTTTAATCAAATTAATATTCTGATATATTACATTTATCTTCAACGGGGTTTTCCATGAACCCTATCATAGATGTCCCACAAATAATCCATTACGGTTTGACTATCTTTTTAAGTGTCCCGTACAATGTTCGTATTCTTACCAATAGCGTTTTAAATAGCAGCTAGTTGTTGGGTTGCAGGAACAAACATAACATGGAAATACCTGTATTAATTCACATATTATGTTAGAGTATACTGTCCCTGGAGGAGAGATTTTACATGTTCTACAACCTAAAAGTTTATGCTATAAGACTGTAAACTATATTGGTTTCATGTTCTTCAAAACATTGGCATAATTATTAGCTGTACAATCACCTGAGTAAGGCTGTTTTTAAATAGTATTCATTTTTGGATGGTATTTAAAAAGAGTGAAACTGTTGTGAACTGTTTTGTTATTTAAATGTAACAAGAGTCCATGAGGAAAGTATTCTAGACTACTAATATATACCCAATCAAATTAACCCAAAGGGGCGGGAGATCGAAGGACCCAGCTTTAATAGAAGCCATTAAGTAGAGGGTTTTTTCTATTATTCTAGAAATAAAAATGAAAACATGATTGCTTTCAAGGGGTGTAGTAACAAAGGCGTGTTTCCATTATCCAATCTTTTTCTAACAGATACTGGCAACAACTTGTTTGTAAATTGGAGGAATTTCAAATTATGACCTTTTACATTTCTTTTTAATATTCTTAACAACCATAAAATGTAATAAACAAAGTTTTTAAGCAGCTGATAAGGTTTTCAAACATATATGGCATAAAAAGCAAATCTGGGTAACATAAGAAATATTTTGAAAGTGAATAGACTTTGAAATTTTTTTTTCAGGTTTTTGCTTGAACTTCGCCTAAAAATCTAAGATTTTATTCCACCTGTAGAAAAAAAGTCCTTCCTTTGATTTTGGTCTATAAACTTGTTTCTGTGGACAAGCAGAATTATACTACTAGCAATTGTTGGTGACGTTTGTGAATGACGCATTATTTGATAGCTTTTTATGTTGTTGGTGAATCATATAAACAAATTCTGTTTGTTTATAAAAACAGGTCTGTAGGTCAAAATTGCTGAGATCAACTTTTTGAACCTAAATTTAATCCCTTCTGTTGGCATTTTTATAGAATGTGATTTTGGCTTTTAAACCTCAAAAAGAGAGAAATATCAGTTATGCATCTTAATATTCTTTGATAAATCTTGCCTAAGCCTTTTCTTGTCCATATCACCTCTTAGAACGATGGCCCTTATGAGGAGATTAAGAAAAGCCTTTCGTGGGACTTAATTTTATTTAAAAGGCTTTTAGGTACGAATAACGTAATACTGCTCAAGCAGCGAAGGCAGTGCGGTTCCTAATTATATAAGTGAATGAAAGCATTCAGCATTAAAACGAGTAAGCAAGCTTTCTATTTCAACACAAGGGGTAAATAAGAAAGTTCTAACACCGAAGAATATAAGAGGAAACATTTATTAAGGAATTCTGTTAGTGCTACTGAGAAGTCTGAAGGATAAAGGTAAATTTTCCTTTTTCATAGTCAATACAATTGTATTGACTTAGTAAAGAGCGACGTATCTCCCAAGCATTACTCATCAATATTGTTATTATTTTTCGGCTTATCGTGTAAACTTGATGTCCGCGGAAACTTGAGAGAGGGCTGATTCAGTCGTAAATTAAAATTTTTAATGGCCTTATTAAAGATCAAGTCTGATTGAATGGCAATCTGACGACAAATTGCCTGCACTGCCGATCACACCTTGGACATGACATCAAATTAAAATTTCAAGATATAAAGATTGAAAGATGGGGAAAATGCACGTCCAGGGCTGACGTGACACTTCTAATCCAAGGGCCAATATTCCAAATTATTGATATAATCCTTGCAAAAACAGAGACTTCATACACACAACCAACAAAGATGTGTTTGTTACACCTTGCTGAAATCAGAGTTATAGAAAGATTTTCAATCTGTATGCTTGAAAGGAGCCCCATACCTGACTTCCTGTGTTCTAAATTTTACGCTGCCCGTTTCTGTCTTATCTTCGTCCTGAGTGCAAATGCTCCATCTTCACCGTTCTTCGAAAAAAAAACATTCGTTAGCCCTCAGTGTTCAAAATGTTTATACTCTTCCTCCCACCCCTTTGCCCTATAGTGCCTCCGCTTCGTCTCTGGCCCCCTTTGTCAAAAAATACGTATCTCGTCACTGACTGTCCATAGCCAACTGTAGGTATAGTCCGCCTCTGACCTTATTTGGTCGAAGTTGCTTAAGCTCCGTACCTATTCCTCCATGTTAAAGAGCACGCGTAATCTGCCCTTACCCCTTCTGTCAGCAGCACCTACAATCTCCTCCTCCCACCATAGGTTAAGGGTACCCAATTTCCTCGTTCGACCACCTCTGTTAAATCTTTACACGCTCCATCTTCAGCGCCCTTGGTCTACTGTATGTGAGCTCCGTCTCCGATGCCTTGGTGAAAAAAGAAACAAATTTTGTCAATGGCCCGTCTCTTTGGAACTCTTTCGTCAGTAGCGCTTGTGCTACACATCTTAATTTCATATAAATTGATCTATTAAAATTTCCTAACTTGCTGATTATATACCTGAGGTTAAAAATGCAAAATAGACTTTTAAATTCATGATATGTTACCTCTATATCTTATAAATGGTGTAAATGTCACACCTTGTGAAAATCTAAGTCATGCACAATTTTCAATTTCTATGATTAGAGGGTCAAAAGCGAGCCCTTGGACCCGTGCTCTTTTTCAACATCCTGCCTTCCAAAATTGATGAATATAGAATGAGTGTATTATTGTTGACTTTTGATCATTCAGGGAATTTTCCCAATCATTAAATCATTCAGGGAATGATTTAATGAATGATTTTTGAATGAATGATTTAATGAATGATTTAATGAACGATTTTTGAATCATTCAGGGAATGATTTAAGGGAATCATTCAGGGAATCATTCAGGGAATCATTCAGGATCATTCAGGGAATGTTCCCAAATCATTAAATGCCCATACTACAACAAAGTTGGTATTTAAGGATTTCTGGGCTCGTGAGGCTAATTTATAATATGCTGATTGATGTCCACAACAAAAGCCAAATACATATTTTGCAAAAAAAGGATTTGATATGCCTATTTAAAATACGATTCATTAAATGATTATTAATCTGTGTGACTGGGGAGAAAAACATACCATAAGACTCCCTCCCTCCAGATCTTTAGACATACCCATGCTGCAAGCTACGTTTTCTGATTCATGGTCATTTTTGGAATCTTTAGAGAAGGGTTAAAAACGATAAAAATCCAAATTATTGAACATCATTAATACTACTGTTTCAAATATTAATAATAAAAAAGTTTATATAGGCCACACATTTTGCACAGGATATTTTATTTCCATCAAAGTTGGTATTCAACGGCTTCTGTGCTTGTTGATTACAAATATATGGCTAATAACGTGATTTAGAAATCCAGTATTGAAGCACAATAGCCTATGAGTTTATTTCGCAAATTGTGCGCCTACTTCCGCCAATTTTGCCTCTTTTGGCCAATGATTAATAAAGAATAATTTAACGAATATTCCTATGTAATTAAACGCTAATCATTACAGATCACCAAGAACATAACTGGACCCTTCAAAATCAAAACATTAAGTAATTGTTTTTTAAAATATGTTTTATTTCTATCATTTTGGTGTTTATGGGCCCCCACGCCTCACTTTTCCATCTTTAACATCGTGTGTATTGAACTCCTATCACGACTTTTATTATCAAGCGTATACTATAAGCTAGCACTAACTGCTGTTGTTAGTAAATTCTTTTAGCATACATGAGTAGCCTGCTATAATAAATATTACAAGCTATGTCAGTTAAAAATGAAAAAAAAACGAATAAACAAAAATAAAATTTATATTAATTTTTTGTAAAAGGAATAAAGAGGAACAAATATATACTTCACAGAATTCCGACGATCCTTTTCCTCGGCCAGAATATTTTATTTACCCTTTATTGGCCTAACATACAACAAATTATCAACGATTCCTCTACAAGCGATTCCTATCAAATGACTAAGAATTTAATCTTTTAATCTAAGCTATTTAATTAGTTACCTTTAAAGTGATAACAACACTTTAATCTTTTTGGGGTTTTAAGACCCGCAGCACTGCACTTTTGTGGTAAAAATTTGTCGATATAAAATACTAATATAAAGATTAAGTTTTAACGTTTTAGAAACACTTAATTTTTACCACTCTTTTGCTCCTTTTAAAGCCACTCCTTTCATATGCACAGGGAAGTTAATTGGTTGATCCAAACCTTCAGTTCAAAGAAGCTTTTCCGTTTTCAGTATAATGAACGTGATACTCTATCCTTTTGGCTTTTTTTTTTCACTGGCTGCAAACCCTCATTTCGGTTAATTTATGCTCGTCGTAAGTTCGGCTTCATTTTTCATTGTAATTTCTTGTTACTTTATATTTCATTCCTTCATTCATAGTAATTTCTGTCCGTTCTATGTCTGACCTCTTATATAAGCTAATTTTTCTTTCTTTTTTTAAGTTTAATTTACTATTTTCATATCATGAACGAATTTAGTTTTTTTTAATGTAATTTCTGTAAAAGGAGCTTATTGTAGATAAGCCTCATATTTTCCTTTCCCTTGACGTTAACCTGCCTCACAGGAATGCATTGGTGTAATAATTGTATTGTTTCATATTCTAATTATGTTTTCAAAACTTGGGATTAAGCAGCTTTTCTTGGAAGATATAAAAAATTGTTTTGATTTAATGATACAGATAACACAACTTTCAGCATTATGTTAGCGCTAGCATGATTGGTAGTAAAATAACAAGACTTAATTTGTCCTAGCCTAGCACAGTTTATATAATTATCCAGTATGATCTTTCCCTATCTCACCCATTATAAAAACCTGGACCAAGGTGCGAGTGCTCCAGAGAACGTTTTTGCAGATAGAAACATAAGCGGAATCAGATCTTTTCACGGGTAGACAAGTCAGACTGTGATCTAATCGGAAACAAGTGGAAACCCGCTATTACGAATAATGCACTTTGTTGGAAACAATCGGAAACAGACTAACCCGCTAATGCAGAAAGAAGTGGGAGGAGTTTTTTGTTCGTACCGAGAATGAAGACCAGAAATGATCTGCGATAAGCTTACTGGATAATTATATAAACTGTGTAGCCTAGTCACAAATGCATACATCAAAAATCTATACGGCAAGATTCATGCTGAAAATTCTAACAATGTGGATGAAAGTTTAGTCTAGGGGTCCGCTTTACCATGGTTTTAATCCACCGAGCAGGGGTGTAAGTTTATCAAACACCCCTCAACTGCAAAGCTGTAGTTTTCTGTTTGATATAAAAACTCGATAGACGGACTGAATATATGGTAGTGAGGAAGAATTCTCCTTATTAAACACATTGTGTCTTTTGGTTAATATACCTCCCTCCCCCAAAAAAAATTCCCTGATGGTTTTAACTTAATACTCTTTGCCCTTCCTGAGATATTACAGACACCCTTTTGATAACCTGGATGCACATAGTGTTTTTTTTTAGTTCAAGTTCCATTTTTCCAAAAGAGCGTATGAGTGGTATCTCAGAAACAGCTTGGAGAATTAAGTTGAATCTTTTAGGGTGTATCAAATAAACAAGAAGGGTCTACCTGCTAAAAGGGTTGTTAAAAGGGTCTATCTGCTAAATCGGAAATATAACACCTTCTTATTTAATTTTATTTGTCCTAGAAGTTTCAATTCAATATCCTAGCAGTTCCTGAGATATTTCAGATACACTCTTTTGAAAACATGGACGCATATAGTTTCTTTTGATTTAACATGCTCGGTAATTTTCCACTTAATAAACTTAGCCGTTCCTGAGATACTGAAGATACGACCTATTGGCAACCTACCCTTTGGAAAACTTAGTTGGGCATACTTTTCTTTTTTTTTTATCAGTTCAACATATTCCTCAACATCCCCTGAAGAGTGGGATGAGGACTGTGGATTATTAAAGTTGTCCATTGTTTACATGTATGTTTTATTACTGGGAAAAGGGGGCATGTTTTATCCTGGGTGTCTGAAAGGACTAAGGGTATTAAGGTGAAACTTTAATTAACTGTTTAGGGGATCTTGAACTAAATCAAAAGTCACTATGTGCATCCAGGTTGTCAAAAGTGTGCATCTGCAATATGTCAGGAATGGCCAAGAATATTAAATTTAAAGTTTCAGGGAATGCTGAGGGGGATCAAAAATCCAGGTTGTCAAAAAAAGTGTTTCTGCAATACCCACAGAAAAGCAAAATGGATTTAGTTGAGAATTTCAGGGAATGTTGAGGCGGATTTTGAACTAAATCTTAAGACAATATCAAACAGTTCCTGGTAACGAACTGTAAGTAAGGAGCGACCCGGCTCAATGGTAACCGAAACTCTATAAAACGGAATTTTGATACGAATAGATACATCAAAAGAATCAGATTTTAATTCTGATTTCAAATATATAAGTTTCATCAAGTTTAATCTTACACATCAAAAGTTACGCGCCTGAGAAAATTTGGCTGATTTTCGAAAAAAGGGGGAAAGACCCCCTAAAATTTATAGAACCTTAATGAAAACTACACCATCATATTCAGCGTATCAGAGAACCCTACTGTAGAGGTTTCAAGCTCCTATCTACAAAAATGTGGAATTTTTCATTTTTTGCCAGAAGAAAGATCACGGATGCGTGTTAATTTTTTTTTTTTTTTTTTTTTTTTTTTTTTTTTTTTTTTTTTTTTTTTTTTTTCCAGGGGTAATCGTATTGACCCAGTGGTCCTAGAATATCGTGGGAGGGCTCATTGGAACGGAAATTAAAAGTTTTAGTGCCATTTTTAAGTGACCAAAAAATATGGAGGGCAACTAGGCCCCCTCCCACGCTTATTTTTTTTCAAAGTAACCCAATTAAAATTTTGAGATAGCCATTTTGTTCAGCATAGTCGAGAATTTAATAAATATGTCGTTTAGGATGACTTAATCCCCCACAGTTCCCAGGGGAAGGGCTGCAAGTTATGAACTTTAACCATTGCTTACATATTGTATTGGTTATTGGGAAGTATACAGACATTTTCAGGAAGGATTTTTTTCTGGTGGGGGGGGCTGGAGGAGTGGGTTAATCGGGAGAATATTTCCGTGGAGGATGTTTCTTTGGGGTAATGGACGTTTCTATGAAGAGGGCGCCGGATTTCCAAGCATTATTTAAAAAACGATCAGAAATTAAATTAAAAAAAAAACAAGTTTTTTCAAATGAAAGTAAGAAGCAACATTAGAACTTAAAACGAAAAGAAATTATTACGTATATGAGGGGGTTCTCCCCAAGTCAATACCTCGCTCTTTACGCTACAGTTTTTTTTAGTGCTTTCAAAAGAGCTATCTATTCTAATTAAACGGCCTTTGTGATTCAGGGGTTTGTGAATTAATTTTTTTTTTAACTTTTAACGTAAAGAGCGTGGTATTGACTAAGGGGAGAACCCCCTCATATACGTAATAACATATACGACACAAAAAAAAACAATAAAAAAAACAAGCGATACGGCTCAATAGTAATCGAAACTTTTAAAAACAGAATTTTGATGTCAATAAATGTATCAAAAGAATGGGCTTATAATGCTTATTCTAAATACATAAATTTTATGAAGTTTAGTATTACTCATCAAAGGCTACGGGCCTGAGAAAATTTACCTGATTTTTTAAAGAGGGGGAAACCTCCCCTATAAGTGAAAGAATTTTAATGAAAATCACACCGTCAGATTCAGCGTATCAGAAAACCCTATTACATAGGTTTCAAGCTCATATATGCAAAAATCTGCAACTTTGTATTTTTTGCCAGAAGAATTATATACGAATATAGAAGTTCGTAACGTAAGTTAATTTGTAAATTACGTCAGAACCAAATTTAGAGACAGCCATTTAGCAAAAGAAAAGTAAAATTTTTATGCAAATTTTGTTTACTTATTCAATGACGGTGAGCCAAAATAAAAGCTGCATTAACTAAAAAACGATCAGAAATTAAATAAAAAAACAAGTTTTTTAAACTAAAAGTAAGGAGTGACATTAAAACTTAAAACGAAGAGAAATTATTCCGTATATGAAAGGGGCTGTCCCCACCTCAACGCTTCGCTCTTTACGCTAAAGTTTGACTCTGTCTCACAACTTTATTTTTTAAAACAATAAAAATCAAGGAGAACCTGTCAAGGACAGTGAATTTTTGAAGAAAAAAATAGCGGTTGAAAGCTCGTCTGCTCAAAATGTCAAGCCATGAAAACTCCTCAATTAAAGTTTTAGAAGCAGTGGAATTTAAAACGGAAACAATCCTGGTTGCACTGATTCTTAACGGGATATTAATTATAATAACTTTAATTTTCTTTTAACAACAAAACAAATGTCTTTCTAATCAAACAGTATGCGGTAACGAACTGTAACTAAGGAGCGACCCGGCTCAATAGTAACCGAAACTCTAAAAAACGGAATTTTGATACCAATATCAAAATTCTCCTGTTTTTTCTCTCTTGTTTTTTTCCTGGCCATAGAGCCTTACGGGGGAGATTATATTGAAGTGTATTTTGTTGAGTTTATTGATTGAATAAAATTGATTGATTGATTGATTGATTGAATAGATACGTCAAAGAATCAAATTTTTATGCTGATTTCAAATATATAAATTTCATCAAGTTTAGTCTTACCCGTCAAGGTTACGCGCCTGAGAAAATTTGTCTTACTTTCGTAAAAAGGGAGAAACACCCCCTAAAAAGCATAGAACTTTAATGAAAATCACATCATCAGATTCAGCGTATCAGAGAACCATACTATAGAAGTTTCAAGTTCCTATCTGCAAAAATGTGGAATTTTGTATTTTTTTTCCAGAAGAAAGATAACGGATACGTGTTTATTTGTTGTTTTTTTTTTGTTTTTCCCCAGGGGTGATCGTATCGACCCAGTGGTCCTATAATATCGAGGGAGGGCTCATTCGAATGAAAATAAAAGTTCTAGTACCCTTTTTTAAGTGACCAACAAAATGGAGGGCAACTAGGCCCCCTCCCCCGCTTATTTTTTCCCCAAAATTACCCAATTAAAATTTTGAGATAGCCATTCTGTCCAGCATGGTCTAAAAATACAATAGCTATGTCTTTGAGGATGACTTAATCCCCCACAGTCCCCGGGGGAAGGTCTGCAAGTTATGAACTTTGCCCAATGTTTACATATAGTATTGGTTATTGGGAAGTATACAGAAGTTTTCAGGGGGGATTTTTTCTGGTATTTGGGGGGGGGGGGGGGGTTCGGGTGTTATATGCTAGGATCTTTCCACGGAGGAAGTTTTCATGCTGGAAGGAAAATTGCTATGAAGGGGGCGCCAGATTTCGCAGCATTATTTAAAAAAAAGCGATCAGAAATTAAATAAAAAAACAACAATTTTTCCAACTGAAAGTAAGGAGTAACATCAAAAGTAAAAACGAACAGAAATTATTACGTATATGATTGGATTCGCCCCCTAGTCATTAACTCGCTCTTTACGCTAAAGTTTTTTTTTTAGAACTTTCATCAGAGTTATTTGTTCTAATAAACTGTGATTATTTGAGACTAACTATGATTAATTAATTGTGATTAAGGGGTCATTCTTAAAGAATCGGAACAAAATTTGAACTTTAGCACAAAGAGCGAGGTGTGGACTTGGGGGCGAACTCTCTAATATACGTTATACAAATAAACGAATATAGAAGTTCGGCACGAAAGTTAATTCGTAAGTTAAGTCAGAACAAAATTTCGAGAAAGCCATTTAGCCAAAAAAGGAAAGTTAATATGCAAATTTCCTTTTAGTTATTCATTTATGGGGAGTCAAAATCAAAGCTGCATTAATTCAAAAACGATCAGAAATTAAATAATTTTTTTTTTTTAACTGAAAGTAAGCAGCAAAATTAAAACTTAAAACGAACAGAAATTATTGTGTATATGAAAGGAGCTGTCCCCTCCTCATTGCCTCGCTCTTTACGCTAACATTTGACTCTGTCTCAAAATTTATTTTGTAAAACAATAAAAAAACTTTAGCGTAAAGAGCGAGGCGTTGAGGAGGGGACAGCCCCATTCATATACGGAATAATTTTTGTTCGTTTTAAGTTTTAATGTCGCTCCTTACTTTCAGTTAAAAAAAAAACTGTTTTTATTTATTTAATTCAGACAAAGAAGCTGTCAAGAGAGAATTAAATACAGTAATACTCTTATAATACAATGTTCAATCAATATTCAGCTATATTCAAGGTTATAACAGGATAGGGGTCAGAAGGGCTTAAGGTCTATAGAATGGTAAAAATTAGGCCAATTTTCAATCTATTTGTTCGAATAATGTTCACCCTCCCCATCCTTCCAAAATTTTATAGTAAGAATGTTTTTTTTTAATTTGTTGTAGAATTGATTCTAAAATATAAAAAGCGAGCCAAAATCATAATTCTAAGGGGGTTCGATATATTAAAATGATTTACGAGCCTCAGCGTTGGCTGACCGTCTCAAAGGCAAAGGACCCCATAGCAAATTCTCCGGGGGGACTAGCCGCAATCGATAGCTACTAAGAATCTTTGGTTTGACTTTGAAATTTGGTTAAACAGACAATACAATTTTACGTCCTCTGTTTCAGCAAGTTCTCAAATAATGCGAATAGCGTCACAGGGAACTCACGAAGCTGTCAAATTACTAAAATTATATTGCTTTCCGATTGCTCAAATAATATTTTCTTTGAGCTAATTTTTATCTTCTTCCTAGCATGTATGCTAAAACATACACTTTTAAATCACATGAAATTTAAGAAAAACAAGTTTTTTCAGCTTAAAGTAAGGAGCAACATCAAAAATTTTGACGAATAGAAATTATTACATATATGAGGGGGGTTGCCTTCTCCTCAATACCTCGCTCTTTATTCTAAAGTTTTAAAATTCTGTTCTGATTCTTTAAGAACGACTCCTGAAACACAAGGGCCGTTTAATTCGAAGAACAAGCTTTTTAAAAGTTCTAAGATAAAACTTTAGCGTAAAGAGCGAGGTATTGAGAAGGGGGCAAGTCCCCTAATATACCTAATAATTTATGTTCGTTTTAAGTTTTGATGTTGCTCCTTACTTTCGGCTGAAAAACTGTTCTTTTTATTTAATTTCTGATCGTTTTTTAAATAATACTGGGAAATACAGCTCCCCCTCTATGGAAAATTCCCTCCCTGCTCAGAAAATCCCACCATGGAAAGTTCCTCCAACATAAAACATCCCCGTGGAAGACTTCCACTCCAACCTCCCTCCCATGGAAATATACTCTAGACTATTCCAACCCGATGAGAAGTTCTCCCGGACAATTCTCCTTTGCATCTCCAACTGTAAAATTGAATCGACAAAGAGAAAGTAAGACAAATAAAAAGAATTTTGCATAGAAATTTTGGCTAATTCCCCCAGTGTAAAATTATCCCTGGAAAGCTTATTTCATTAAAACTTCCCTCCTCACAGAAAATTCTCTCCGTGGAAAATTCATCCATTTGAAAATTCACCCCCCCCTCTCAAAAACTTTCTGTATACTTCCCAATAATAAATATGTACGTAAACAACGGGCAAATTTCATGACTACAAACCTTTCTCTAGGGGCTGAGGGGGGGGGGGGGGTCAAGTTATCCCCAAAGGCATAGCTACTGCACTTTTTGACTATGCTGAACAAAATGGATATATCCAAATTTTGATTGGACGACTTTGAGGAAAGAGGGTGTGGAAAGGGGGCCAGTCGCCCTCCAGTATTTTGGGGCACCTAAAACGGGCACTAGAACTTTTAATTTGCGTTCGAATAAGCCATTTCCCGATATTCTAAAATCATTGGCTAGATTCGATCACCCCTGGGGGGAAAACAAAATTAAATTAACACATATCCGTGATCCTTCTTTTAGCAAAAAGTACAAAGTTTCTCATTTTTGAGGGTGGGAGCTTGAAACTTCTACGACACGGTTCTCGGATACAATAAATTCGATGGTGTGATTCTCATTAAGATCCTTTAACTTT
Organism: Artemia sinica; assembly: GCA_027921565.1. Taxonomy (NCBI): domain Eukaryota; kingdom Metazoa; phylum Arthropoda; class Branchiopoda; order Anostraca; family Artemiidae; genus Artemia; species Artemia sinica. Next base: position 33,195,693 of record CM051269.1, read on the forward strand.
TAGGGGATTGTCAACCCCCCCAATTTTGAAAATCAGGCAAAGTTTCTCAAGCTCGTAGCTTTTGATGGGCAACACTAAACTTAATGAATCTTATATATTTGGAATCAACATAATAAGCCAATTTTTGATATATTGATTGATATTAAAATTCGTTTTTCTAGAGTTTGGTTTACTATTGAGCCGCATCGCTCCTTACTGACAGTTTGTTACCCGTAGCTGTTTGATAAGTTTCATTAAAAGTGGATGTCTCAGTCTCTGGTATAAAACAGGAGAAGTTAAAACGCTTGTTTTTATTCTCTGAGAAAGCAGGTGTCGTCTTTTGGTTTTCTGTGATTTATTCAGATCTCCTATTCAAGCTCTACAAGTTATTGCGAGACCGCCAGAACGATTCTACATTATTTGGACTAGAAAGCATATAAAGGACGAGATAGGATGATACCCATAAGCAGAAAAAACGACAAAATATTACAAATATTCTTTTTACTATCCAACTATAAAAATAATTTACACTAAAAACGAGCATTAATTAACTAAAAAAGTTTTTCCCAAAAAGAAATTTTTCAAAAAAAGTAAAAAGCCTACATTAAACCAAAGACAACCAGGTCAAGGTGGAAGGGGATTCTCTGTGGATAGGATTTCCCATAGGGGGAGGGGGAAGTTTCCAGGGGAAATTTTACAGGGGGAATTTACCAGAATTCCTATGCAAAATTCGGTACTCCTGTACTAAACACACTCTTTTATATACTGCAATGCAAACCAGTCACGAAATAGACCGAGACGGGTGATGAAAAACAGGTTTATACTGCCTTGTGGGAAATAAAAAAAGGCAAGAACTATATTTAAACTGTTGTTTTTTGGGGTTTAGGGGGGGGATTTACTTAGGTTAGGTTACATATTTAATATATGGTATGCTTTGCCCCCTACCCCCCCCCCCTTAATGTGCAAATATATAGCCCAAATTCGTTTCTAATCTATCATTTATTCATCCTATTTAATTTTATTTCATTAGTATTAACCAAACTAGCACTATATAAAAGATTGCGTTTAGTACAGGAGTACCCAAAATTCTTTTTATTTGTCTTATTTTCTCTCTGGCGATTTAATTTTACATGTGGAGATGCTTCACAGGAATTGTCTGGGGAGAATTTTCTGGGGGCGCCAATATTTGAAAACAATGAGAAATTAAATTAAAAAACCAATTTTTTAAACTGAAAGTAAGGAGCAACATTAAAACTTAAAACGAACAGAAATTAGTCCGTACATGAGGGCAAATGTCCTCTCCTCAACACCTCACTCTTTGCACGAAAGTTTTGCTTTGCCCTTAACTGAATTTGCGTGCAAATTAGCCCTCTCCTGGTCTTCTAGAACCTTTGTTTAGATACGATCATCCTTGGGGAAAAAACAACAAAAAACAAATAACACACATCAGTGATCTTTCTTGTGGCAGAAAATACGAAATTCCATATTGTTGTAGATTAGAACTTAAAACCTCTACTGTAAGGTTCTCTGATACGCTGAATCTCATGGTGTAATTTTCATAAGGATTACTAGACTTTTCGAGGATGCAGCCCCCTTTTATCAAAAATCAGGCGAATTTTCTCAGGCTCCTAGCTTTTGATGGGTAACATTAAACTGCAAGAGTTTTATACATTTGGAATCAAACAGTTCGTGGTAACGAACTGTAAGTAAGGAGCGACCCGGCTCAATGGTAACCGAAACTCTAGAAAACGGTATTTTGATACAAATAGATACATCAAAAGAATCGTATTTTAATGCTGATTTCAAATATATAAGTTTCATCAAGTTTAATCCTTTCCATCAAAAGTTAGGCACCTGAGAAAATTTGGCTGATTTTCGAAAAAGGGGGGAAAGACCCCCTAAAAGTCATAGAAACTTAATGAAAATCACACCATCATATTCCGCGTATCAGAGAACCCTACTGTAGAGGTTTCAAGCTCCCATCTACAAAAATGTGGAATTTTGCATTTTTTGCCAGAAGAAAGATCACGGGTGCGTGTTTATTTGTTTGTTTGTTTGTTTTTTTTTTTTTTTTTTTTTTTTTCCCAGGGGTGATCGTATCGAACCAGTTGTCCTAGAATATCGTGAAAGGGCTCATTGGAATGGAAATTGAAAGTTCTAGTGCCCTTTTTAAGTGACCAAAAAAAATGGAGGGCAACTAGGCCCCCTCCCACGCTCATTTTTTTCCCAAAGTCACCCGATTAAAATTTTGAGATAGCCATTTTGTTCAGCATGTTCGAAAATATTATAACTATGTCTTTTAGGATGACGTAATCCCCTGAATTCCTCGGGGGGATGGCTGAAAGTTAGGAATTTTACCCAATGTTAACATATAGTATTGGTTATTGGGAAATATACAGACTTCTTCAGGAGGGATTTTTTTCTGGTAGTGGGGGGGGGGGGGTGGCTCGGGGGTTATGTGGGAGGATCTTTCCATGAAGGAAGTTTTCATGGGGGAAGGGACATTGCTATGAAGGGGACGCCGGACTTCCCAGCATTATTTAAAAAAAGATCATAAATTTAATATAAAAAAACAAGTATTTCAACTGCAACAGCAGCAACATCGAAACTTTAAACGAACAGAAAATATTACATATATAATTGGGTTCACCCCGTAGTCAATGCCTCGCTCTTTAAGCCAAAGATTTTTTAGTACTTTCATAAGAGCTATTTATTCTAATTAACGGCCTTTGTGATTAAGCGGTCATTTCTAAAGAATTGGAACAAGATTTGAACTTTCGCTTAAAGAGCAAGGTATTGACTAGGGGGCGAACCCCCTAATAAATGTATTAAAAATATATGAATATAGAAGTTCGTTACGTAAGTTAATTCGTAAGTTACGTATATTTATTACTAATAAAAACGTTCGTAAATAAAATTAAACAAGTTTCGAGAAAGCCATTTAACTAAATAAAAGTAAATTAATATGACAATTTTGTTTTAATTATTCATGTACGGTGAGCCAAGATCAAAACCTGCATTTATTCAAAAACGTTCAAAAATTAAATAAAAAAAAAACAAGTTTTTTAAACTGAAAGTAAGGAGCGACATTAAAACTTAAAACGAACAGAAATTATTCTGTATATGAAAGAGACTGTCCCCTCCTCAACGCCTCGCTCTTTACGCTAAAGTTTGACTCTGTCTCACAACTTTATTTTTTAAAACAATAAAAAACTTTAGCGTAAAGAGCGAGGCGTTGAGGAGGGGACAGTCTCTTTCATATACAGAATAATTTCTGTTCGTTTTAAGTTTTAATGTCGCTCCTTACTTTCAGTTTAAAAAACTTGTTTTTTTTTTATTTAATCAACATAAAAAGGCTAACTCTTTTGATATATGTAATAATATCAAAATTCCGCTTTACAGAGTTTCGATCGCTATTGGGCCGAGTCATTCCTTACTTACAGTTCTTTACCAGGAGCTGTCTATTTGATGAATTTTGAATATTTTATCCTAGATGGGCTACACATATTCCTGTGCTACTTTGTATTGCAATTTCATTAGAACACCCCTTAATTTGTTTCCAAAGTAACTCATCTATCTAACCCTTAAAAAGATTAGCTGCATATCAGCTGTAATAAGTTCACCAGAAATTATTTAAGGCATCGGCGATACCCATTTAGATTTTGGAACTGCTTTTTCAGCCCCTTACAACAGATATTTCTAACTTCTGCAAACTAGGCGCAGACAAGAGTAGGCCTAATATCTCGAGTATAAAAATAAAAAATGAATACGTATTGAAAAAAATTATTTGGCCAACTCAAGACATTAAAGCTCTGAACTCTTTTTTACACAGCAAACGACACACAAAAAACGAAAAAAAAACGGAAAACGACAAAAAAACGAACTTTTTACCTTTCCTTTCAACAAAAGTGTTCTTGAAAAAAGTTGAAGAAATAAAAAAAAAGTTTGGATCTACTCGGATCCAAAGTTCGATCTCTTCTGGTCTGATCCAGCTTCCTTAGAAATACCTGACAAGCAGCAGAATGAAACAACGAATGAATGAATCTCTTTATAGAAAACTTCTTTATGACTTTGTCAAACAATGAATTGAATAGATGTGTTTGACTAAGGCAAGTAGATAAAAGGGACTGCTCAGTGATAGAAAATTTTTTAATGCTTCTTGATCTATCTTCTTACTGTAACAAAAATCGACACTTTTAACTTACTTTAAAAAATATTACTAGAATATAGGACAGTTTTGTTGATAAGAAGCATGTTCATTGGTTTGGACCCCGTTTGAATGTTAGGAAATCTTATATAAACTTGCAATTTTCTTAGCAAAAAAACTAAATAAAGGCCTTCCCTTATTTATTCTTCTTGGAATTCCTTTGATATGGCATTGTGTCTCCTTAGCAAGATTAAATAAAAAAAAACAAGTTTTTTTAAGCTGAAAGTATGGAGCAACATTAAAATTTAAAACGAACATAAATTATTCCGTATATAAGGGGGGTTGACTCTCCTCAATAACTCGCTCTTTGTGTTAAAGTTTAATTTTTTGTCCCAATTATTTAAGGATGACCCCTGAATCACAAAGGCCGTTTAATTAGATTAATAAGCTCTTTTTAAAGTTCTAAAAAAAACTTTAGCGTAAAGAGTGAGTATTGAGGAGAGGTGACCTTTGAGGTTTACTGTCGCTGTTTTATTTGAACAGCCTGCTAAACTTATTTCAATTTAATAACATAATATTCATGCTGCCATTGAATTCTTAACTTTTTTTTTAGAATGAGCACTTAACAGCCATAAGATTCTCTTATGGTTTAACTGTGATGATAAATAAATTTTTTTTCAAGCATTGCTCACAATTTAACAAATAAAAAAGTCAAAGGAGTGATTGTACTCTATACAGGGCCGACGCGACTATGATTATTCCTATGTTTCATGGATTATTATTTTGCCATGGACACTTCCGTTCTGTTCCATAGACACAAACATAAAGCGATTGTAATAAACATAAAAAGCGACATCAAAAATCAAAATGAACACAAGTTTTCCTATATATTCTATGAGGAAAGTTGCTTTCCCTACTTCTTGTGCTAAAGTTAAGCTTATACTTTATTGAGAATATGATCAATATTTCTATCATATTGAAACTTTGGAATAAAGAGTAAAAAGTATAGGAGAACGAAAGGCCCGGGCTTATATAGGATTAAATAAAAAATCAAGTTTTTTAAACTGAAAGTAAGAAGCGACATTAAAACTTAAAAGGAACAGAAATTATTCCGTATAAGAAGGGGCTGTCCCCTCCTCAACGCACCACTCTTTACGCTAAGGTTTGACTCTTTCTCACAACTCTACTTTATAAAACAATAAAAAAAATTTTTAGCATACAGAGCGGGGCGTTGAGGAGGGGGCAGCCCCTTTTATATACGGAATAATTTCTGTTCGTTTTAAATTTTAGTGTCGCTCCTTACGTTCAGTTTAAAAAACCTGTCTTTTTTATTTAATTTCTGAACGTTTTGGAATTAATTCAGGTTTTGAATTTGGCTCACCGTACATGAATAATTGAAATGGAATTTGTATATTATTACTTTTTTTTAAAACTAATAATAACCTTATAATAACCTAAGTTTGATTTTTGTTCCAGTTGCTTAAGGATGACTCCTGAATCACAAAGGCTGTTTAGTTAGAATAATAACCTCTTTTAAAAGTTAAAAAAGAAACTTTAGCGTAAGAGATAGCAATTGAGGAGAGGCAACCCATCTCATATTCGTAAAATTTTCTGTTCGTTTTAAGCTTTAATGTTGCTTTTTACTTTCAGTTGAAAAAAAATGTTTTTTATTTAATTGCCGATTGTTTTTTAAATAATGTCGGGAAATCCAGCTCCCCCTCCACGGAAAATTCCCTTTCCCCACGAGAAATTACTCCATGGAAAGATTCTCCCGTGTAACTTAAATTAGCGATATTTGCGGAACTATTTTTTGTAAGGCATAGTAACAAAACGGCCAGAGGTCGAAATTTTTTTTTATGAAAATGAAAGTCACAAGTGGAGCAATTCTCAAATGACTGAAATGAATGAAAGAAAAGATCTTTAAAAGATATGCGTAATAATTTATGTTCGTTTTAAGTTTTAATTTTATTCCTTACTTTTAGTTGGAAAAAACTTGTTTTTTTTATTTAATAACAGCTACAAGCCGAACACATACAATATCTTTGGTTTATTATCACATAAAAATCATAGTTATGAAGGTGCTTAAGGTAAAAGTAAATGCTAAGATTGGCCGGAAAACAACAGAAACAAATTTGTTTACTTATTTCGGCCATTTATTTAACAAAATTCAAAATTTAGCGTAAAGAGCCAGGTGTTGACGAGGGGGTCAACTTCCTCATTTACGTAATATAAGGGGATTTGCCCCCTCGTTAATACTTTGCTCTTTATGCTAAAACTCGTATTTTGTTCCAATTCATTAAGAATGACCCCTGAATCACGAAGGCCGTTTAATTAGAATAATTACCTCTTTTGAAATTACTAAAATAGTTTAGCGTAAAGAACCAGGTATTGACGAGGGGTCGAACCCCCTCATATACGCAATAATTTCTGTTCGTTTTAAGTTTTAATGTTACTCCTTACTTTCAGTTGAAAAAATTGTTTTTTATTTTATTTCTGATCATTTTTTAAATAATGCTGGGAAATCCATAACCCAGTCATGGAAATTCTCTTCTCCCATGAAAAATTTCTTCATAGAATGATCCATCCTGCGTAACCCAAACCCTTGACCCCCCTCCCCCAGAAAAAATCCCCCCTAAAAACGTCTGTATACTTGCCAATCACCAATAGTATATGTAAACAATGGGCAAAGTTCATAACTTGCAGCCCTTCCCCCAGGGACTGTGGGGGATTAAGTCGTCTCTCATAGATATAGTTATTAGATATTTTGACTATGCTGAACAAAATGGCTATATCTAAATTTTGATCGGGTGACTTTGGGAAACAAATAAGCGTGGGAGAGAGCCTAGTTGCCCTCGAAATTCTTTGGTCACTTAAAAAGGGCATTAGAACTTTTAATTTCCGTTCGAATAATCTCTTTCGAAAAATTCTAGGACCACTGGGTCGATACGATCACCCCTGAAAAAAAAAACAAAAAAACAAATTAACACATATCTCTGATCTTTCTTCTGGCAAAAAATACAAACTTCCACGTTTGCGTAGATAGGAGCTTGAAACCTCTATAGAAGGGTTCTCTGATACGCTTAATCTGATGGTGGGATTTTCATTAATATTTTATGATTTTAGTGGGCGTTTCCCTTTTTTTGAAAATAAAGCAAATTCTCTCAGGCTTGTAACTTTTGATGGGTAAGACTAAACTTGACAAAACTTATATACTTAAAATCAACATATAGATCCGATTCTTTTGATGTATTTATTGGTATCAAAATTCCGTTTTTTAGAGTTTTGGTTGCTATTGTCGGGTCACTCCTTACCTACGGTTCGTTACCACGAACTGTTTGATAATTTCTGTTCGCTTTATATTTTAATTCCACATTTTTCCTCTCATTTGAAAAGAATTTTGGTTAATTTCAAGACAAAACTAATCATACCGTAACAAAGAAATTTTATGTGTGTATCATCCTAGTGTCTATAACTGTTGCCTTTGTTCTGAAATGACATAAAACTTTTGGATGCAACTCAGGATATTCCTCACAAGAGCACACATAGTACCACCTCAGCGTTCATATTGGATCCTTAGTCCAAATACATTCCGCCTAATGATGGAAGTTCACATGGCAAGATCCCCCTTTATATTGGTTTGGAAAATTTCGTATGAGAACCTAAAATACACTTTTTGAGGCTTCAGGCGACCCCTTGTCTCAAAAAGAGATTTATCGGTTAAAATACTATTAAAACAGTCGGTATGCAACTATAAAGTGCTACATATCTCTTATAATTACTGTACAGACATTCAATGATAACTGTTCATTTTGTATCAACTGTATCCTATTTATGTTTAGGTGGAAATGTATACCGTATGGTAGTATTATTTCTGAAACTGAGAGGTTAGGTCAATAGCTTTTGATATTTCTAACCTAACTGAATGTCAGAGGATTTTTACTTTCTAACACTTTCGAAAAAATAATGTTTTTGTGCTACAATGTAGCAGAAATTGGCACCTTGGTGGGGCGCCTTCTCTATTATTACTTGAATAGGACAGAAAAACTTATTTTTTCTTTTCGAATGAATCTCTACTGACATCCTACGATTGCTGTTTTGATACAATCGCAACTAGTTAAAAGAAAGAAAAATAATAAAAAAAAAACACAAACCTGAAATCATTATCGTGAGTGGTTGCGTCAAGGGAGTTCATTGAAAAATTATATATATTTGTATTCAGCTAACGGGTGTTACATAGCTGTTTGATGACCGTCTTACAGGCTATTTGTGCTAATTTTGCACTATTTACTCTTAAACAATTTAACAAAAATGTTCTTTTTATAAATATAGCCAACCTAAAAAAGGTGGCATGATCAATTTAAAACCTGATTTATTTTTTGTCTAAAACGGATTGCTCCTTCATTCTATATAAGTCAATGACCATTGATTTTTTCTTCATCAAGTTGTCAAATAAAGTCTCTTAAAGGTATTTTTTTTCGGCGGATTATTATGCAACTTACCTTGGCAAGCTGAAAGGTTTATATTCTTAGTAGCAAGTGTTAGATGTTCAACAAGTGAATCATTTCCTTAAAATGGATATCCAAATTACGATGTTATAAGTTTATGGTAATTAAACTTCCACCTATTTGCTCTTTTTGCTTATATCTTAAGGTCATAACTGTTCAAATCAGTAAACATTTGGTCAAAAGCAAACCTTATCCATAGTGAGAAAACTCTGAAAAGTCCCCCTATATCTTCTGAAGACAAGAACGTAATTTAGGCTCTACTAGAAACAATTTATATTTCGAGCTATGAGTTTTTATTTGTCCTAACATCAACAAAATATATATAAAGGAAACCTTGATAACAAAATTCCAGACAAAGAACTCAATGTAGATTGACAGTTTGATATATATGTTACCGTGAATGTCCAAAATTTGGTTTATGTCAACATTCACCGGTGAATGTCAGAAATTTCTTTTTCTCTGCTTGGGTTCAATTAGCTTTGCGAGTCAGCTTTTTCAGTCTTACGCAAGCTATGATGGTAAAAGTTAAAGTTAGGTTAGATTATATTAGTTTAGGTTAGGTTAGATTACGTTAAATTTGGTTATAAATGTCAGAAATGGGTTAAATACCTAAGCTAACTTAACCCAAATTAACCAACCTAATCTAACCTAATCTTTCATCATCAAACCTTGCATCAAATTCAAGAAGTTGACTGGAAACGCTGACTAAATCCAAGGAGAAAAAAAAAGTATTTCGGGTATTCACGGGTGAATGTTGACATTCTCGAATTTTCAACATTTACGATAACATATGTAGACGATCATTCATAGGGGTCCTGTCATCTCTGGAGACATAGTTATTGGACCTGTCAACTATTCTTAACACAATGGGTAACTCAAAATTTATCAGATTTCCTTAGTGGTTGAAGGGGGGAGGGGGTCCGGGAGGTTAAAAATAGGTGGGAGGGGTGGTTGCCCTCCAATTACTTTTTACCCTTAAAAAGGTACTAGAACTATAAAATTTTGATAGCCATTTGCAAGAGCGCCGGCAGAAAATTTTCCAGGGGGGGGGGGGGGCAGACACCAAATTAGTAATGGTGGTTTTGGTGACAGGGAATATATTTCAGGATATTTTTTGTAGGAATAAGTTTATTTTTAAATACTTTTAGGAAAAAACTCAAATAAAAAGAGCAGTTAAATTGCATGTAAAATGAAATAAAATTCAGTAGATTTTAAACGACAAGGATTCCTGGCAAAGGGATCAATTTTTTTTAATCAATAATACATTTAATTATTATGCATTTAATATTAAAAGAAAAGCAAACTCAAACAAAAATTACAGAACGATTTATTGCTTCCGTAGATTATAACAGATGTAATCTTGTCTTTATGCAATTTCCTACGCCTTAGAAAAGTTTATACAATAGGCTACTAAAAAATCATCCTGTCTGCATAGATATCATATTTTGATCTTATAATGGCCATGTAAAATGTATCTCTTTCATAACAAGACAATTCTTCCCCTAGAACTTAAATCCCTTATATATTCAGACATTAAATAAAAACTAGAATAGTGAAAAAAAAACATACTATTCAGCTGTCAAATCGACCCTCTTTCTTTTTATTATCTTATTCAACGAAATAAAATGAACAGGTTCAAAATAAATTTTGTCCTATGAGAATCTTATCATATAATTAAAGTAAAAAGTGACTTGGGCCAATATTCACCAAAACCAAAAAAAAAGGAATTCTCATGACAATTGCTACACAGGCAGTATTGGCTTTTTCTGCTGATTCTAAATATATAAAATTCTTTCAGTTTATTGTTACCCACCCAAAACTAAAAATCTGAGAAAATTTGCCTTATTTTTGAAAAAAGGGAAATATCCCCAAAAAAGCAATTGATCTTATTGAAAATCCCTTTATTAGATACATCATATCAGAGAACCCTACCGTAGGCTGTCCCCTCCTCAACGCCTCGCTCTTTACACTAAAGTTTGACTGTGTCACACAACTTTATTTTTTAAAACAATAGAAAAAACTTTAGTGTAAAGAGCGAGGCGTTGAGGAGGGGACAGCCCCTTTCATATACGGAATAATTTCTGTTCGTTTTACGTTTTAATGTCGCTCCTTACTTTCAGTAAAAAAACGTGTTTTTTTATTTAATCACCATAAAAAGCCGATTCGTTGATTGAATGTTATCAATAGTTAGGCTCTTATGCTTTTGTTATTGACAAGTATTTACTTACCATTCATTACTATGAAGAATTTGATTTTTTTTTATGCTCCAAACAAATCATATATATAAAAAAAAAAAATGTCTGTAGAAAAACTAGAAAGGGGTTACTCAGTCACAAATTAGAACTTATATTTTTCCTTATTAAGGGGCAAAATCTATTGGAAGGCAGCCAACAATGGGGCAACACACATTTTTTCCATGGTTTTTTCCTATTCTGCTCTCTTTCCTTTGTTTTTCATATAATTACTTATGGTCCCAAATTTCCAGGGGGGGCATGGTCCCCTGCCCTTCTTGCCTGCGCCCATGGCTATTTGTGCATCAAAAATTTTTTTTTTGTTTTATGCTGATTGCTAATATATAAAAGTTATTAGCTTTAAATTTGCCCGTCGGAAGTTAAGAGCTTGACGAAAATCACATCATCAGATTTAGCTTCAGAGTACCCTATTGGAGAGATTTCAAGTTTCCATCTACGAAAATGTTGAATTTTCCATGTTTTTTTTCCAGAAGAACACGCATGCGGGTTTATTTTTCTCCCCATGGTATACTGACTTCCATGGTCCTTGGAAGTCAAGGGAAGCCTCATTAAAAAACAATTTAAAAGTTTTAGCACCCATTTTAAGTGGCCAAAAAGACTGTGCCACAGGAAAGGGGCATTTTCTGCGATTTTGATGCACTAACAAAATTGTACAAGACCTGAAAATTCCGATGTAGCCATTCAATTTAAGGGTATTGAAAACCTGTATATTGAAAACCTGTGTTATTGAAAACCTGTATATTGAGCTTTCGAGGCAGTAATGTCAGGATTCGTTCCTAAAAATTACGCAGTCCACAAAAAAAGTTAGTATAGACATTTATTTTAAAGCTTCATTTAACTAAGTTGATTCATTTGATTTTTGATAAAATTTGGATATTTATCTATCATTAAGCATTAGCTATCATGGAGGGGAAGGCAGAGGCATTGCTCAGGTGGGGGAAGGAGGACGCCTCAAAAGTTCATTTGTATGCCCAAATTTTATAATTTTCCACGAGCCTTCAGATAAACAAAGAAGAGGCATTGAGGAAGTGGGAGGTGCAGTGGCGTCAATTGGGGGGAGGAGGCATTTACCCTCCCAGATCCCCCTGAATTTTGACAAATACCTTTTTTGAAGTATTTTCATTTAATAATGACTCTTTTTAGGATCACTATTGAACAAACTGAAAAAAAAAAATCAAATTTGCCACTTCCCCCTCTAGATTCCCCCCCCCCTCTTCCGCTAAAAAATAAGTTGAAGGCATATGACAGGCAATGTTAGAGCATTGAAGATTGCGGGAAGATTAATAATTTATCCTAATAGATAAATACACCAATAATTTTCTATCTAAAACAAAATAAAATGCACTTCTTTGATCTCTGACGTGCAAGAAGCAAACAATTAATTAAATAGGTTTCAATCAGTGCTATTGATCTCAATGTAATAATGTCAATTGTCTGCTGACCACAAGAAATTATAAAAATCGATGAACAGTCCGTGGTAACGAACTGTAAATAAGGAGCGACATGGCCCAATAGTATCCGAAACTCTAAGAAATGGAATCTTGATATCAATAAATATAAAAAAAGAACTGGCTTTTTACGCTGCCCAATATATAAAACTCATTAAGCTTAGTGATGCCATAAAAGGTTACGAGCCTAATAAGATTTGCCTGATTTTCGAGAAAGGGGGAACACCCCTTAAAAGTATTTTCAAAGAAAATCAACCATCAGATTTAGCGTATCAGGGATCCCCATTGTGCAGGTTTCAAACTCCTATCTGCAAAAAAATGGAATTTTGTATTTTCTGCCAGAAGAAGACCACGAATGCGTGTTTATTTGTTGTTTTTTTGTTGTTGTTTTTTTCTTTTCCCCAGTGGTGATTGTATCGAACAGTGGTGTATTGCATCGAGAGAGGTCCCATTTGAACAGAATTTAAAAGTCCTAGTGCCCTTTTTAAGTGAGCAAAAATATTGGAGGGCAACTAGCAGCCCTCTCCCGTCTTTTTCCCCAGAATCGTTCAATCAAAATTTAGAGATAGCCATTTTATTCAACGTAGTTAAAAGGTATCAAAACTATGCCTATGGAGATAACATGACCCCGACGGCCCTTGGGGATAAGTCTTTAAGTTATAAAATTTGCCCATTGTTTACGTATATGATTTGCTATTGGAAAGTATACAGCCCTTTTTTGGGGGGGGGGATTTAGTGTTTGGGGTGGATTTCCATAGCGATAATTTTCTGTGGGGAGGGAAATTTCCAGGGGTGAAGTTTCCATGAGAGTAATTTGGACTGGGGGGAGGGGGAGATTTGACGGAACTTCTATGCAAAATTCTTTTTATTTGTATTGCTTTCTCTTTGCCAACTCAATTTTGCAAGTTGAGATGTTCTGGGGGAATTGTCCCGGGGGAAATTTTCAGCGTGTGTATTTCCATAGCGATAATTTTCTGTGGGGAGGGAAATTTCCAGGGGTGAACTTTCCAGGAGAGTAATTTGGACTGGGGGGAGGGGGAGATTTGACAGAATTCCTATGCAAAATCCTTTTTATTTGTATTGCTTTCTCTTTGCCAACTCAATTTTGCAAGTTGAGATGTTCTGGGGGAATTGTCCCGGGAGAAATTTTCAGCGTGTTTTGATTTCCTGGAAAATTTCCATGGAAGGGGAATTTCCGGATTGATCGGAAAAACGATTAGAGCTTGAAGTCTTTTTTCAAATGAAAGTATGCTAAGGATAATTTTTCAGGCTGCATCGTCTGCTAGAAATTTTACGGAGGGGGAATTTCCAGTGAGGGTTGAATTATTGGGAAGAAATTTAAGGGAGATAGTGTATTTTTCGTCGGAGGAATTTTCCGCAGAAATGGCTAGGATTTATAGGGTTGGCGAAAAGGGCAAGGGTTGTAAGTTATGCCCTGGGGGCATATAAGGTTTTTGTAGAAAGTGTTGTCGTAGAACATTCAAAAAGGACTCATTCAATTGGAAATTGAAATGGATAGTGCCCTTTTTAATAGCCCAAAGTGATTAAAAAGTGAAGGCAACTAACACCCCTTCTACGCCCACCATTTCCCCAAACACATCCATTCAAAATTTTGAGATAGCCATTTTGTTCAGCGAAGTTGAAAGTTCTGAAAATTATATCTTTGAGCAGGACACTCCCCCCACTGTCTTTAGGACAAGGGTTATAAGTTATGTTCCGTGAGCATATAAGGTTTTTATTGAAAGATTTGTCGTAGAAACTTGAAAAAGGACTCAAGTAGTATCCTATCAATTACCGCAACGAGTGATTGCGTAATATGCCTTACCACGGGCCATTTACCTATTACAATGAACCCTATGTGGGTTGGCAGACAGGTTTTCTATTATGAGACTCATTTTTGTGTGTCAAACGGTTAAAGAAAGCTTAGTGGTTACTGCATATAATAACTTGATTGGTCGGTTTTTTAAAAAAACTTGCCAAGCTATAATGTGACGTAAAAATAACCCTATTTGCAAATTTTTTGCGAAAAAGTATTTGCGTAAAGGTATTGCGTTGGTTAAGAATGCCTCACGGGTAATTAAAGAATGGGATGCTTCCATCAACAATACAAAGAATATGCTCAGATACTTAATAGATTTGACGCCTACAAGAGACATTGGTAAAAGGTATTCAATAGCTTAATTGAAAAGTAACGATAGAATGACATTGTGACTTGACCTCGCTTTACCTCTCCGATGTGGTCTATATAATACACAAGTAACGTTTGAAAAGTATTGTCAATTTAAAAAGAAATGGCTGAAAAGTGTTTTGAGGGGGATGGGTTGCATGGAGGGTTGAGTTGCACGAGGGTTCAGTTAAAGGGGGCACAGTTACACGGGGGCTTAGTTAAATTGGGTTGAGTTGCACGAGGGTTCAGTTAAATTGGGTTGAGTTGCACGAGGGTTCAGTAGCACGAGGGTTCAGTAGCACGGGGGTTCAGTTGTACAGGGTTTCGGTTATAAAGGGGTTCAGTTACATGGGGGGTTCAGTTGCACGGGGGTTGAGTTAAATGGGGCTGGAGTTCCACGAGAGTAGTGCTTTGTCGTGGTTTAGCTTGTCACAGTTACATTCTCTTGATCTTTCAAAGTTCACTTTGATTTTATTTCATTGATTCTTTTTGTTTGCATGTCCGGGCTGGTGTTTGCAAGTCCAAGTTGGGTTTTCAGACCTACGTTTTTAGATTTTCGTGGGTGTTTGGATGTTTTGCCCAAAAAAAACATAGTTGTACCCTCAACGCCTCGCTCTTTACGCTAAATTTTTTTATTGTTTAAAAAATTAGAGTTGTGAGAAAGTCAAACTTTAACGTAAAGAGCGAGTCGTTGAGGAGGGGACAGCCCCTTTCATAAACGGAATAATTTCTATTCGTTTTAAGTTTTGACATCGTTCCTTACTTTCAGTTAAAAAAAAACTTGTTTTTTACTTAGGTAATAATGGAACATTTAGTATTTTTTCTAATGTAAGTGTTTTCTTAAGAAAATGGCCCATCTGTAACAAATATAGCCTTAGCTAGTTAAAACTGCACATAAACTCTTGATTTTTTTGTCGTGTTACTTAGATAATAAAGGAACATTTGGTTTTCTTTCCTAATTTAGTGTGTTTCTTAAGAAAATGCCCCATCTTTAACAAATTTTGCCTTAACTAGTTAAAACTGTGCATAAATTCTTCAATTTTAGTTATGTTACTTAGCTAATAAAGGAACATTTGGTTTTCTTTCCTTATTTATGTGTTTTCTTTTGTTTGCATGTCCGGGCTGATGTTTGCAAGTCCAAGTTGGGTTTTCAGACCTACGTTTTTTAGATTTTCGTGGGTGTTTGGATGTTTTGCCGAAAAAAAAACATAGTTGTACCCTCAACGCCTCGCTCTTTACGCTAAATTTTTTTATTGTTTAAAAAATTAGAGTTGTGAGAAAGTCAAACTTTAACGTAAAGAACGAGTCGTTGAGGAGGGGACAGCCCCTTTCATAAACGGAATAATTTCTATTCGTTTTAAGTTTTGACATCATTCCTTACTTTCAGTTAAAAAAAACTTGTTTTTTACTTAGGTAATAATGGAACATTTAGTATTTTTTCTAATGTAAGTGTTTTCTTAAGAAAATGGCCCATCTGTAACAAATATAGCCTTAGCTAGTTAAAACTGCACATAAACTCTTGATTTTTTGTCGTGTTACTTAGATAATAAAGGTACATTTGGTTTTCTTTCCTAATTTAGTGTGTTTTCTTAAGAAAATGCCCCATCTTTAACAAATTTTGCCTTAACTAGTTAAAACTGTGCATAAATTCTTCAATTTTAGTTATGTTACTTAGCTAATAAAGGAACATTTGGTTTTCTTTCCTTATTTATGTGTTTTCTTTTGTTTGCATGTCCGGGCTGGTGTTTGCAAGTCCAAGTTGGGTTTTCAGACCTACGTTTTTTAGATTTTCGTGGGTGTTGGATGTTTTGCCGAAAAAAAAATATGTTAATACGTTTAAGCAATAAATATCTTTGAGCTTAACCCGTCTTTATTCTTTAGAATAGTTTTATTCATTTCATTAAATTATGAAAAAATTGTAAGTAAGTAACAATAGCTTTCTTGAATTCGCTTCCTGAAAACAACACAGATATTTAATTCAAGAAATCATAATAAAATTGCAAGTAAGTAATAAAGTCTTTATTGTTTTCACCTATTGGATACCCAATACTGAAATTTCATTCAAGAAATTATGAAGGAATTGTAAATAGGTAACACACTCATTCTTGAAGTTACCTCTTGTATACACAATGCAGAAATTTCATTTAAGAAATTATCAAAAATTGTAAGTAAGTAGCAAATTCTTTCTTGAATTCGCCTCCTGGATAAATAAAAAAAAAAACATTTCATTCAAGAAATTATGACAAAATTCTAAGTAAGCAACAAACTCTTTCTTGAAGTTACCTCATGGATACACAATGCAGAAATTTCATTTAAGAAATTATCAAAAATTGTAAGTAAGTAGCAAATTCTTTCAAAAATATGTTAATACGTTTAAGCAATAAATATCTTTAAGCTTAACCCGTCTTTATTCTTTAGAATAGTTTTAATCATTTCATTAAATTATGAAGAAATTGTAAGTAAGTAACAATAGCTTTCTTGAATAGGTAACACACTCATTCTTGAGGTCACCTCTTGTATAGACAATGCAGAAATTTCATTTAAGAAATTATCAAAAATTGTAAGTAAGTAGCAAATTCTTTCTTGAATTCGCCTCATGGATAAATAAAAAAAAGACATTTTATTCAAGAAATTATGACAAAATTCTAAGTAAGCAACAAACTCTTTCTTGAAGTTACCTCATGGATACACAATGCAGAAATTTCATTTAAGAAATTATCAAAAATTGTAAGTAAGTAGCAAATTCTTTCAAAAATATGTTAATACGTTTAAGCAATAAATATCTTTAAGCTTAACCCGTCTTTATTCTTTAGAATAGTTTTATTCATTTCATTAAATTATAAAGAAATTGTAAGTAAGTAACAATAGCTTTCTTGAATTCGCTTCCTGGACACAATACAGATATTTAATTCAAGAAATCATAATAAAATCGCAAGTAAGTAATAAAGTCTTTATTGTTTTCACCTATTGGATACACAATACTGAAATTTCATTCAAGAAATTATGAAGGAATTGTAAATAGGTAACACACTCATTCTTGAGGTCACCTCTTGTATACTTAATGCAGAAATTTCATTTAAGAAATTATCAAAAATTGTAAGTAAGTAGCAAATTCTTTCTTGAATTCACCTCCTGGATAAATAAAAAAGACATTTCATTCAAGAAATTATGAAAAAGTTCTAAGTAAGCAACAAACTCTTTCTTGAAGTCACCTCGTGGATACACAATGCAGAAATTTCATTTAAGAAATTATGAAAAAATTGTAAGTAAGTAGCAAATTCTTTCTTGAATTCACCTGCTGGAAAAACAAAAAAAGACATTTCGTTCAAGAAATTATGACAAAATTCCAAGTAAGTAACAAACTCTTTATTGTTTTCGTGACTTACATACACGATGTAGAAATTTAATTCTAGAAATTATGAAAAAATTCTCAGTAAGTAACAATTTCTTTCTCGAAGTCAACTCTTGGATACACAATACGGAAATTTCATTTAAGAAATTATGAAAAATTGTAAGCAAGTAACAAACTCTTTCCTGAAGTCACCTCTTGGATACACAATGCAGAAAATTCATTTAAGAAACTATGAAAAAATTGTAAGTAAGTAACAAATTCTTTCTTGAAGTCACCTCTTGGATACACAATACAGAAATTTCATTAAAGATATTATGAAAAAATTGTAATCACCTCGTGGATACACAATCCAGAAATTTCATTAAAAAATTATGAAAAAATTGTAAGTAAGTAGCAAATTCTTTCTTGAATTCACCTGCTGGATAAACAAAAAAGACATTTCGTTCAAGAAATTATGACAAAATTCCAAGTAAGTAACAAACTCTTTATTGTTTTCGTGACTTACATACACGATGTAGAAATTTAATTTTAGAAATTATGAAAAAATTCTCAGTAAGTAACAATTTCTTTCTCGAAGTCAACTCTTGGATACACAATACGGAAATTTCATTTAAGAAATTATGAAAAAATTGTAAGCAAGTAACAAACTCTTTCCTGAAGTCACCTCTTGGATACACAATGCAGAAAATTTATTTAAGAAACTATGAAAAAATTGTAAGTAAGTAACAAATTCTTTCTTGAAGTCACCTCTTGGATACACAATACAGAAATTTCAGTAAAGAAATTATGAAAAAAATTGTAAGTAAGTAGCAAATTCTTTCCTGAAGTCACCTCTTGGATACACAATGCAGAAACTTCATTTAAGAAACTATGAAAAAATTGTAAGTAAGTAACAAATTCCTTCTTGAAGTTACCTCTTGGATACACAATACAGAAACTTCATTAGAGTGGCGCGCCACTCTAAGTGAACCTAGATGAACCCAACTTTTTGGATATCTCTCTCACTATGACTCTGTTTGTGTGTCATGTCTGTGCGTGTCTCGTCTCTATGTGTGTGTCATATCTGTGGGTGCCGCTGTCTCTGATTGGCCCCTAAAAAATCGGTGTTGTCTAAAAAACCAGTCTGATTGAAAACGTGGAGTTTTCGTACTGCTCACTTTTTTGCAATGTGTAGGAACCAGTGGGGAATCCCCGCTCGTTTGGAAAGGTGCCAAGGAAAGGCAATCAAATAGCATGTAGTTTCAAAACGTGTTTAATCACGTTTCTTGAATGAAGTATCTGTACTGTATATTCAAGAGGTGAAATCAATAAAGAGCTTGTTACTTACTTACAAATATTTTCATAATATCTTGAATGAAATTTCCGTATTGTGTATCCAAGAGTTGACTTCAAGAAAGAAATTGTTACTTACTGAGAATTTTTTTCATAATTTCTTGAATTAAATTTCTACATCGTGTAGCTAAGTGAAAATTGTTTGTGATAAAGAGAAAAAAAGTTACTTACTTGCAATTTTTTTTCATAATTTCTTGAATGAAGTATCTGTACTGTATATCCAAGAGGTGAAATCAATAAAGAGTTTGTTACTTACTTACAAATATTTTCATAATTTCTTGAATGAAATTTCCGTATTGTGTATCCAAGAGTTGCCTACAAGAACGAAATTGTTACTTACTGGGAATTTTTCATAATTTCTTGAATTAAATTTCTACATCGTATATCTAAGTCGTGAAAACAATAAAGAGTTTGTTACTTACTTAGAATTTTGTCATAATTTCTTGAACGAAATGTCTTTTTGTTTATCCAGCAGGTGAATTCAAGAAAGAATTTGCTACTTACTTACAATTTTTTTCATAATTTCTTTAATGAAATTTCTGTATTGTGTATCCAAGAGGTGACTTCAAGAAAGAATTTGTTACTTACTTACAATTTTTTCATAGTTTCTTAAATGAAGTTTCTGCATTGTGTATCCAAGAGGTGAATTCAGGAAAGAGTTTGTTACTTGCTTACAATTTTCTCATAATTTCTTAAATGAAATTTCCGTATTGTGTATCCAAGAGTTAACTTCGAGAAAGAAATTGTTACTTACTGAGAATTTTTTCATAATTTCTTGAATTAAATTTCTACATCGTGTATGTAAGTCATGAAAACAATAAAGAGTTTGTTACTTACTTGGAATTTTGTCATAATTTCTTGAACGAAATGTCTTTTTTGTTTATCCAGCAGGTGAATTCAAGAAAGAATTTGCTACTTACTTACAATTTTTTCATAATTTCTTTAATGAAATTTCTGCATTGTGTATCCACGAGGTGATTACAATTTTTTCATAATTTCTTTAATGAAATTTCTGTATTGTGTATCCAAGAGGTGACTTCAAGAAAGAATTTGTTACTTACTTAAAATTTTTTCATAGTTTCTTAAATGAAGTTTCTGCATTGTGTATCCAAGATGTGACTTCAGGAAAGAGTTTGTTACTTGCTTACAATTTTTTTATAATTTCTTAAATGAAATTTCCGTATTGTGTATCCAAGAGTTGACTTCGAGAAAGAAATTGTTACTTACTGAGAATTTTTTCATAATTTCTTGAATTAAATTTCTACATCGTGTATGTAAGTTATGAAAACAATAAAGAGTTTGTTACTTACTTGGAATTTTGTCATAATTTCTTGAACGAAATGTCTTTTTTGTTTATCCAGCAGGTGAATTCAAGAAAGAATTTGCTACTTACTTACAATTTTTTCATAATTTCTTTAATGAAATTTCTGCATTGTGTATCCACGAGGTGACTTCATGAAAGAGTTTATTACTTGCTTACAATTTTTTCATAATTTCTTAAATGAAATTTCTGTATTGTGTATCCATGAGGTAACTTCAAGAAAGAGTTTGTTACTTACTTAGAATTTTGTCATAATTTCTTGAATGAAATGTCTTTTTTATTTATCCAGGAGGCGAATTCAAGAAAGAATTTGCTACTTACTTACAATTTTTGATAATTTCTTAAATGAAATTTCTGCATTGTGTATCCATGAGGTAACTTCAAGAAAGAGTTTGTTGCTTACTTAAAATTTTTTCATAATTTCTTGAATGAAATGTCTTTTTTATTTATCCAGGAGGCGAATTCAAGAAAGAATTTGCTACTTACTTACAATTTTTGATAATTTCTTAAATGAAATTTCTGCATTGTGTATACAAGAGGTGACCTCAAGAATGAGTGTGTTACCTTTTTACAATTCCTTCATAATTTCTTGAATGAAATTTCAGTATTGTGTATCCAATAGGTGAAAACAATAAAGACTTTATTACTTACTTGCGATTTTATCATGATTTCTTGAATTAAATATCTGTATTGTGTCCAGGAAGCAAATTCAAGAAAGCTATTGTTACTTACTTACAAGTTCTTCATAATTTAATGAAATGAAAAAACTATTCCAAAAAATAAAGACGGTTAAGCTTAAAGATATTTATTGCTTAAACGCATTAACATATTTTTGAATGAATTTGCTACTTACTTACAATTTTTGATAATTTCTTAAATGAAATTTCTGCATTGTGTATCCATGAGGTAACTTCAAGAAAGAGTTTGTTGCTTACTTAGAATCTTGTCATAATTTCATGAATGAAATGTCTTTTTTTATTTATCCATGAGGCGAATTCAAGAAAGAATTTGCTACTTACTTACAATTTTTGATAATTTCTTAAATGAAATTTCTGCATTGTGTATACAAGAGGTGACGACAAGAATGAGTGTGTTACCTATTCAAGAAAGCTATTGTTACTTACTTACAATTTCTTCATAATTTAATGAAATGAATAAAACTATTATAAAGAATAAAGACGGGTTAAGCTTAAAGATATTTATTGCTTAAACGTATTAACATATTTTGAAAGAATTTGCTACTTACTTACAATTTTTGACAATTTCTTAAATGAAATTTCTGCATTGTGTATCCATGAGGTAACTTCAAGAAAGAGTTTGTTGCTTACTTAGAATTTTGTCATAATTTCTTGAATGAAATGTTTTTTTTATTTATCCAGGAGGCGAATTCAAGAAAGAATTTGCTACTTACTTACAATTTTTGATAATTTCTTAAATGAAATTTCTGCATTGTGTATACAAGAGGTGACCTCAAGAATGAGTGTGTTACCTATTTACAATTCCTTCATAATTTCTTGAATGAAATTTCAGTATTGTGTATCCAATAGGTGAAAACAATAAAGACTTTATTACTTACTTGCGATTTTATTATGATATTTACCCAGGAGGCGAATTCAAGAAAGAATTTGCTACTTACTTACAATTTTTGATAATTTCTTAAATGAAATTTCTGCATTGTGTATCCATGAGGTAACTTCAAGAAAGAGTTTGTTGCTTACTTAGAATTTTGTCATAATTTCTTGAATGAAATGTCTTTTTTATTTATCCAGGAGGCGAATTCAAGAAAGAATTTGCTACTTACTTACAATTTTTGATAATTTCTTAAATGAAATTTCTGCATTGTGTATACAAGAGGTGACCTCAAGAATGAGTGTGTTACCTATTTACAATTCCTTCATAATTTCTTGAATGAAATTTCAGTATTGTGTATCCAATAGGTGAAAACAATAAAGACTTTATTACTTACTTGCGATTTTATCATGATTTCTTGAATTAAATATCTGTATTGTGTCCAGGAAGCGAATTCAAGAAAGCTATTGTTACTTACTTACAATTTCTTTATAATTTAATGAAATGAATAAAACTATTCTAAAGAATAAAGACGGGTTAATCTTAAAGATATTTATTGCTTAAACGTATTAACATATTTTTGAAAGAATTTGCTACTTACTTACAATTTTTGATAATTTCTTAAATGAAATTTCTGCATTGTGTATCCATGAGGTAACTTCAAGAAAGAGTTTGTTGCTTACTTAGAATTTTGTCATAGTTTCTTGAATGAAATGTCTTTTTTTTATTTATCCATGAGGCGAATTCAAGAAAGAATTTGCTACTTACTTACAATTTTTGATAATTTCTTAAATGAAATTTCTGCATTGTGTATACAAGAGGTGACCTCAAGAATGAGTGTGTTACCTATTCAAGAAAGCTATTGTTACTTACTTACAATTTCTTCATAATTTAATGAAATGAATAAAACTATTCTAAAGAATAAAGACGGGTTAAGCTTAAAGATATTTATTGCTTAAACGTATTAACATATTTTTGAAAGAATTTGCTACTTACTTACAATTTTTGATAATTTCTTAAATGAAATTTCTGCATTGTGTATCCATGAGGTAACTTCAAGAAAGAGTTTGTTGCTTACTTGGAATTTTGTCATAATTTCTTGAATGAAATGTTTTTTTTTATTTATCCAGGAGGCGAATTCAAGAAAGAATTTGCTACTTACTTACAATTTTTGATAATTTCTTAAATGAAATTTCTGCATTGTGTATACAAGAGGTAACTTCAAGAATGAGTGTGTTACCTATTTACAATTCCTTCATAATTTTTGAATGAAATTTCAGTATTGGGTATCCAATAGGTGAAAACAATAAAGACTTTATTACTTACTTGTGATTTTATTATGATTTCTTGAATTAAATATCTGTATTGTTTCCAGGAAGCGAATTCAAGAAAGCTATTGTTACTTACTTACAATTTTTTCATAATTTAATGAAATGAATAAAACTATTCTAAAGAATAAAGACGGGTTAAGCTTAAAGATATTTATTGCTTAAACGTATTAACATATTTTTTTCGGCAAAACATCCAAACACCCACGAAAATCTAAAAAACGTAGGTCTGAAAACCCAACTTGGACTTGCAAACACCAGCCCGGACATGCAAACAGAAGAAAACACATAAATAAGGAAAGAAAACCAAATGTTCTTTATTAGCTAAGTAACATAACTAAAATTGAAGAATTTATGCACAGTTTTAACTAGTTAAGGCAAAATTTGTTAAAGATGGGGCATTTTCTTAAGAAAACACACTAAATTAGGAAAGAAAACCAAATGTACCTTTATTATCTAAGTAAACACGACAAAAAATCAAGAGTTTATGTGCAGTTTTAACTAGCTAAGGCTATATTTGTTACAGATGGGCCATTTTCTTAAGAAAACACTTACATTAGAAAAAATACTAAATGTTCCATTATTACCTAAGTAAAAAACAAGTTTTTTTTTAACTGAAAGTAAGGAACGATGTCAAAACTTAAAACGAATAGAAATTATTCCGTTTATGAAAGGGGCTGTCCCCTCCTCAACGACTCGTTCTTTACGTTAAAGTTTGACTTTCTCACAACTCTAATTTTTTAAACAATAAAAAAATTTAGCGTAAAGAGCGAGGCGTTGAGGGTACAACTATGTTTTTTTTTTCGGCAAAACATCCAAACACCCACGAAAATCTAAAAAACGTAGGTCTGAAAACCCAACTTGGACTTGCAAACACCAGCCCGGACATGCAAACAAAAGAAAACACATAAATAAGGAAAGAAAACCAAATGTTCCTTT
Source organism: Artemia sinica (assembly GCA_027921565.1). Taxonomy (NCBI): domain Eukaryota; kingdom Metazoa; phylum Arthropoda; class Branchiopoda; order Anostraca; family Artemiidae; genus Artemia; species Artemia sinica. The sequence continues at coordinate 33,220,032 of CM051269.1, forward strand.
ATTAGCTAAGTAACATAACTAAAATTGAAGAATTTATGCACAGTTTTAACTAGTTAAGGCAAAATTTGTTAAAGATGGGGCATTTTCTTAAGAAAACACACTAAATTAGGAAAGAAAACCAAATGTTCCTTTATTATCTAAGTAACACGACAAAAAAAATCAAGAGTTTATGTGCAGTTTTAACTAGCTAAGGCTATATTTGTTACAGATGGGCCATTTTCTTAAGAAAACACTTACATTAGAAAAAATACTAAATGTTCCATTATTACCTAAGTAAAAAACAAGTTTTTTTTTAACTGAAAGTAAGGAACGATGTCAAAACTTAAAACGAATAGAAATTATTCCGTTTATGAAAGGGGCTGTCCCCTCCTCAACGACTCGCTCTTTACGTTAAAGTTTGACTTTCTCACAACTCTAATTTTTTAAACAATAAAAAAATTTAGCGTAAAGAGCGAGGCGTTGAGGGTACAACTATGTTTTTTTTTTCGGCAAAACATCCAAACACCCACGAAAATCTAAAAACGTAGGTCTGAAAACCCAACTTGGACTTGCAAACACCAGCCCGGACATGCAAACAAAAAGAATCAATGAAATAAAATCAAAGTGAACTTTGAAAGATCAAGAGAATGTAACTGTGACAAGCTAAACCACGACAAAGCACTACTCTCGTGGAACTCAAGCCCCATTTAACTCAACCCCCGTGCAACTGAACCCCCCATGTAACTGAACCCCTTTATAACCGAAACCCTGTACAACTGAACCCCCGTGCTACTGAACCCTCGTGCTACTGAACCCTCGTGCAACTCAACCCAATTTAACTGAACCCTCGTGCAACTCAACCCAATTTAACTAAACCCCGTGTAACTGTACCCCCTTTAACTGAACCCTCGTGCAACTCAACCCTCCATGCAACCCATCCCCCTCAAAACACTTTTCAGCCATTTCTTTTTAAATTGACAATACTTTTCAAACGTTACTTGTGTATTATACAGACCACATCGGAGAGGTAAAGCGAGGTCAAGTCACAATGTCATTCTATCGTTACTTTTCAATTAAGCTATTGAATACCTTTTACCAATGTCTCTTGTAGGCGTCAAATCTATTAAGTATCTGAGCATATTCTTTGTATTGTTGATGGAAGCATCCCATTCTTTAATTACCCGTGAGGCATTCTTAACCAACGCAATACCTTTACGCAAATACCTTTTCGCAAAAAATTCGCAAATAGAGTTATTTTTACGTCACATTACAGCTTGGCAAGTTTTTTTAAAAACCGACCAATCAAGTTATTATATGCAGTAACCACCAAGCTTTCTTTAACCGTTTGACACACAAAAAATGAGTCTCATAATAGAAAACCTGTCTGCCAACCCACATAGGGTTCATTGTAATAGGTAAATGGCCCGTGGTAAGGCATATTACGCAATCACTCGTCGCGGTAATTGATAAGATACTACTGACTCATTCGATTGGAAATTCAAAGAGCTAGTGCCCTTTTAATAGTCGAAAGTGAATGCAGGGTAACTAAATCCCCTCTTACGCCCACTTTTTCCCCAAACACATCCAATCAAAATTTGTAGATAGCCATTTTGTTCAACGTAGTTGAATGTTCTGGAAATTATGTCATTGAGGATGACACCCTCTCCACAGCCCTCAGGGCAAGGGTTGTAAGTTTTGCCCTGGGGGCATATAAGGTTTCTGTAGAAATCGATGTTGTACAAACCTCAAAAAGGGCTTATTCGATTGAAAATTGAAAAGGCTAGTGCCCTTTTTAATAGTCGAAAGTGATTGAAGGGCAATTAACCCCACTCTCACGCCCACCATTTCCCCAGACACCTTCAATCAAAGCTTTGAGATAGCCATTTTGTTCAACGTAGTTGAAAGTTCTGGGAATTATACATTTGAGGATGACAAACCCCCCAGATCCCCAAGGGCAAAGGTAGTAAGTTATGCCCTGGGGACATATATGGTTTGTATAGATAGCGTTGTCGTAGAAACTTTAAAAGGGACTCATTCAATTGGAAATTAGGACGGTTAGTGCCCTTTTTAATAGTCGAAAATTATTGGATGCTAACCTTGTGTGTAGCCCTTGTGATTTATCCACCGTTCTTATAGGATCAGGAGAAACAGTCCAACTTTAGCGCAAAGAATGAGGGGTTGAGGAAATGGCAGCCCACCCCCTCCCAATATACGGAACAATTCTTTCGTTTTAATGTCAATGCTGCTCTTTGCCTCCTGTTGTAAAACAGTTTTTTTTTTTATTCTATAGTGCGTTGAAGCCATATCGCTCTTTTGTTAGGTAGTTAAATTGCGCTGCTTATGATCAAGTTGTACAAGGCTATCTTTCACAGCATGAATACATCAAAACAAACGTGCTGAGTTTAGAACCTATAGACTGTCTAAACAAAAAACTAGATAAATAGAAAGCCAGAAAAAGAAATGAGTGCTCTTATTGATTTAAAAAATAAACATCACCATCTATGAGTGTCTAGGGTTAATTTAAAGCTGAAATTTCGGAAGGGTAACTTCTTTCCGGGAAGTTATGATTTTGGTAGACTCCAGGATGAGAATTTGAGAGAAACGTTCCAAAAACAGTTGAATACTAAACTGGAGAGTCGTAAATTTGACAATATAAGACATGGCTGAAATAATTTTAGGAAAATAATTTGTGAAGTTGCTGATGGTGTCTTAGGGAAAAAAGTCAGGGATGCAGCTAGGAATATTAGTGAAAAGGTTTAATGTTTATTAGAGAGGAAATGGGTCTTGTACGAGAATAATCTGAGTGATAGATCACATGAAACCAAGAGGTTTGTACAGAAAGTGGAGAAAGCATTAAGAAAATGAACTAAAGAGGGGTGAATTGGAGACCATGGATAAAATTGTCATGGATATGGAAGATGCAGCTAGACAACATAACAGTAAAATATTGTACTGACATGTTAATAAATTGAGAGGGAGTAGCCAATCTGGACATATGAACGGGGCCACAATTAGTGATATGGAAAGAGTTAGAGAGAGACCATGGCACCATGGATATGAAGGAAGATTAACTTTGCGAGGAAGAATTAGAGACGGTACTAAAAGGATTAAAAAATAATAAGGCCCCAGGTGCTGATAGTGTGGTAAATAAATTCCTTAAATATGGTGACTATGAGGTTAGAGATAAGTTACTGAAGATTATGAATATGACTTTCGAAAAAGGGGAAGTACCTAGGAATTTTAGGAAAACCCAAATTAAACTCATATATAAGAAAGGTGATAAGAGTGACTGAAATATGTAAAACTGCGAATTTTCATCAATATAAAGTTCAAAAGTTGAAATCCATGCCAAATAAAGGAATTTCTGTGAAACTCAACCTTGTCTCTTAATGATTTGTCGCTTTAGCTTAGTTGATAAAAGAATTTAGAAATTATTTCTGGCCATCATGTATCTCTCTGTTTCTTACAGGTAAGGAAAGATGAGCCTAGATAAAATGATGTTAATAATACTTATATCCCAGATGTGTGCAGAAATCCAAGGTTCGAAAACTCTGCATTTGTGCATGCAAAATTGTGAGCAGTGCAAGAGAATATTTGGCGACTTTTTCGATGGTGAACTTTGTGGCGACTCCTGCATGACCTATCATCAAAGATTCATCCCAGACTGTGGAAACATCAACTCAATCGGAGGATTTTTATTAAGACATGATTAACTTTTGGATTATTTTAATTCAGTCATTGTTATACTGTTGATATTATATATTCTTTGAAGATGTTTTTCAATTACCATTTCCAGAGGTAGAACAGCTATAAACGTGAAATGACTTTAGAATTGCACCGCTCATTTCACATTTCTCTGTAAAGCTAAAAAGGAAACAAATTGATCCTGGATCCGACGTCAAACGGGACTTTAATTTTTCAGATAAAAATAAGTATTTGTGGGAAAACTTCAACAAAAACAATAATATTATTATTCCAGCAGAGGTCACCAGGAATAAAAAGAACGATGGCTGAAAAACTAAAGACAAAAAATTAAAAATTGCCATTAAAAATCAAAACCGCTTCAAGTTGTGTTTCCCTAAGTGGTACAGTTTTAATTCGATTGTCATTCGAGGAAATCATTCAGCCTACGGAAGTGTCAATTTATTTCAAATATCCTGGTAAAAATAATTAATAGCTTTGCACTGGAATTAAAAGGAAGTAAAAGAAAAAGTATTTACTTAAAAAGGCATTTTCTTTCTTTCATTCATTTACTTTTATTTACTTAGTGAAAGAAAAAAACTTAGAAAAGGAACACGCAGACGACATCATGTGTCAGAAGCATAGTATAAATGCTAAGATTAGACCCCGGCGCCACGCCGGCGGATCGACCGAACGCCGCCGACGAGAGGCCCGGTCGAACGCCACCTAAGTGTCGTAACGCCGCCGGCGTGCCGCCAGCGCGTCGCCGCCGGCAGAGACGGCGGCGTTCGGTCGACTTCAAATTGATTTTGCGGCAATTCTTTATTGCGTCAACCGCAAAGTCGGAGCTTTTCCTTCTCGTGTGGTTTAGTATTTTGATTTGCCTGATTAGAAATCAAACAGGGCTTGCACTATCCACAAATTGGGTATTTCGGGTATTTCCCCAAAAATCTATCCGTCACCCCGAAAAAAAATTTGGTTCCCCGAATCCACGAAAATCACGCAATCACGGTGCCCCCCCCTCCCCCTAGCGATTTATCACCAGTGACTTTCCCTGCCAAATATTACTTTAGTAGAAAGGGGGGTACCAGCCCGGTACCCACCACGTGGTTTATGGTTTTCTCACTGAGAATGAAAAAACAGGAATTTTCTCACTTGGAAAACAGGAATTTTCTCACATTTATGGATGTTTTCTTGGAGGGTTATGTGTGCTGGTCAATTTATTTGATGTTTTTCATGGATGTCAACAGCAATTCATGTCTGTTTTATGGTTCGTTGTCAGTGAGAATGAAAAAACAGGAACTTTCTCACATTTATGGATGTCAACAGCAATTTATGTCTGTTTTATGTATGTTCGTTGTCAGTGAGAATGAAAAAACAGGAACTTTCTCACATTTATGGATGTCAACAGCAATTCATGTCTGTTTTATGATTCATTGTCAGTGAGAATGTACATGCTCAACACGAATGTTATGAGATTGTTTGGCTAACCTAACCTGAGAAATTGACTTACATAATCGGCGGGGAAATTATTGATTCACGAAGGGGGAATTAAGAAACATTATGGTTTCTTTGTTGTTTGGCTAGTCTAACCTGAGAAATTGATTTACATAATCGGCGGGGGAATGTATTGATTCACGAAGGGGGAATTAAGAAACAAACATGGCTTCTTTGATCTTTAGGTGAACCTAACCTGAGAAATTGATTTACATAATCGCTAGGGGAATGTATTGATTCACGAAAGGGGGAATTAAGAAACATTATGGCTTCTTTAATCTTAGGTCTGAGGGATAAACGTTCTTTAGGTCAGAGAGAAAAATTAATATTCTATTTTTAAATAGGGCTTCATTGATCTTTAGTGTCAGGAATTATAAATGACATCACTTGTTATCTTGGAATTATGCGGGAGTCTAAAGAGATAGAAATTCTATTTTTAAATACGGCTTCACTGAGCTTTAAGTCGGAGAGATAAATTGATATTCTAACGAAACCTTAATAGTGTAGCTAGGAACATTTATGAGATGAAGAGATTAACGTAGGAAAGGGTTTCCTTGAAATTTGAAATGTGTCAGCGCAGGGATGCCAAAAAACAAAAGGAACACACAGAAATTACTTTTAGGGGATTATTTGGGCGAAACCGTTTTAGACAGGCTATGGAATTATTTCGGCGAAACAGTTAGAGACATTTTAAAAGATGATTTAAAAGATGATTTTAGAAGAGGTTTTGAGTGTGGTCGTTATAATACACAAGTTCCATTTGAACAGTGTTGTGAGGTCCCCTACCACAACCCCAAAGGGTTCCGATCCCCCCACCCCAACCCTGAAGGAACCCACCGGTCCTCAAAGGTTCTCTGGATTCCCAAAGGGCCCCCGGCGCCCCAAAGGCTCCTGAGCCACCATTTTAATACTTTTTTAAGGCTTTATTATATCTTTTCAGAACAAATTATTATTTTAGGGAATTATTTCGGCGAAACAGTTAGAGACATTTTAAAAGATGATTTTTGAAGAGATTTTAGAAGAGGATTTGAGGGTGAAACTCTGAGGTCGTTATAATACACAAGTTCCATTTGAACAGTGTCGTGAGGTCCTCTACCCCAACCCCAAAGGGTTCCGATCCCCCCACCCCAACCCCGAAGGAAGCGCCCGGTCCTCAAAGGTCCCCCCAAGCTCCCAAAGGACCACCCGGCCCTCAAGGGTCCCACAGACCCTCAAAGGCTCTCCCCGAGCCCCGTCTTTCGTTGATGTGTATTGTCTGAAACTTATGATTTGGGATATGTAAATTACTATTTCGGACTTTTCTGAGCTAGATTTCTTAGTCTTTCGTTGGTGTGTGTTGTCTGAAACCTATGATTTGGGATGGGTGGATTGCTATTTTTGACTTTTCTGAGCTGGATTTCTTAGCCGTTCATAGGTGAGTGCTGTCAGAAAATTATGATTTGGGATGTGTAGTTTGCAAGTTGGACTTTTCAGAGCTAGATTCTTAGTCTCTCATAGGCGTTTGTTGTCTGAAACTTCTAGTTTGGGATGAATAGTTTGCTATTTCAGGCTTTTCTGAGCTAAGGTTTCCTAGTATTTCGTAGGTGAATGTTGTCTGAAACTTATGATTTGGGATATGTAAATTACTATTTCGGGCTTTTCTAAGCTAGATGTCTTAGTCTTTCGTTGGTGTGTGTTGTCTGAAACCTAGGATTTGGGATGGGTGGATTGCTATTTTTGACTTTCTGAGCTGGATTTCTTAGCCGTTCATAGGTGTGTGTTGTCGGAAACTTATGATTTGGGATGGTTAATTTGCTATTTTTGACTTTTCTGAGCTAGGTTTCTTAGCCTTTCATATGTGTGTGCTGTCAGAAAATTATGATTTGGGATTTGTAGTTTGCATTTTGGACTTTTCAGAGCTAGGATTCTTAGTCCCTCATAGGTGTTTGTTGTCTGAAGCCTATAGTTTGGGATGAGTAGTTTGCTATTTCAGGCTTTTCATAGCCAGATTTCTTAGTATTTCGTAGGTGTGTGTTGTCTGAAACCTATGATTTGGATTGTGTGGGTTGCTATTTTTTGAATTTTCAAAGCCAGATTTCTTAGTCTTTCGTAGGTGTGTGTTGTCTGAAACCTATGATTTGGATTGTGTGGATTGCTATTTTTTGACTTTTCTGAGCTGGATTTCATAGCCTTTCGTAGGGATGTGTTGACTGAAACCTATGATTTGGGATGAGTGGTTTGCTTTTTGGACTTTTCAGAGCTGGATTTCTTAGCCGTTCATAGGTGAGTGTTGTCTGAAACCTATGATTTGGGATGGTTAATTTGCTATTTTTGACTTTTCTGAGCTAGGTTTCTTAGCCTTTCATAGGCGTGTGTTGTCAGAAAATTATGATTTGGGATGTGTAGTTTGCTATTTCAGGCTTTTCTGAGCTAAGGTTTCCTAGTATTTCGTAGGTGAATGTTGTCTGAAACCAATAGTTTGGGATGAGTAGTTTGCTATTTCAGGCTTTTATGAGCTAGGTTTCTTAGCCTTTCGTAGGTGTGTGTTGACTGAAACTTATGATTTGGGATATGTAATTTGCTATTTCCGACTTTTCATAACCAGATTTCTTAGTCTTTCGTAGGTGTGTGGTGTCTGAAACCTATGATTTGGGATGTGTGGGTTGCTATTTTTTGACTTTTCTGAGCTGGATTTCTTAGCCTTTCGTAGGCGTGTGTTGACTGAAACCTATGACTTGGGATGGTTCATTTGCTATTTTTGACTTTTCTGAGCTAGATTTCTTAGCCTTTCATAGGTGTGTGCTTTCAGAAAATTATGATTTGGGAGGTGTAGTTTGCTTTTTGGACTTTTCAGAGCTAGGATTCTTAGTCACTCATAGGTGTTTGTTGTCTGAAACTTCGAGTTTGGGATGAGTAGTTGGCTATTTCAGACTTTTCTGAGCTAAGGTTTCTTAGTATTTCGTAGGTGAATGTTGTCTGAAACTTATGATTTGGGATATGTAAATTACTATTTCGGGCTTTTCTGAGTTGGATTTCTTAGTCTTTCATAGGTGTGTGGTGTCTGAAACCTATGATTTGGGATGAGTGGTTTGCTTTTTGGACTTTTCTGAGCTGGATTTCTGAGCCTTTCCTAGGTGTGTGTTGACTGAAACCTATGATTTGGGATGTGTAGTTTCCTATTTTGACTTTTCTGAGCTAGGTTTCTTAGCCTTTCATAGGTAAGTGTTGTCAGAAAATTATGATTTGGGATATGTAGTTTGCTATTTCAGGCTTTTCTGAGCTTAGGTTTCCTAGTATTTCGTAGGTGAATGTTGTCTGAAACCAATTGTTTGGGATGAGTAGTTTGCTATTTTTGACCGTTCTGAGCTAGGTTTCTTAGTCTTTCGTTGGTGTGTGTTGACTGAAACCTATGATTTAGGATATGTAGTTTGCTATTTTTGACTTTTCTGAGCTGGATTTCTTAGTCTTTCATAGGTGTGTGTTGTCTGAAACCTATGATTTGGGATGAGTGGTTTGCTATTTTTGTCTTTTCTGAGCTAGATTTCTTAGCCTGTCATAGGTATGACGTTGTCAGAAAATGCTGGATTTCTTAGCCTTTCGTAGGCGTGTGTTGACTGAAACCTATGATTTGGGATGGTTAATTTGCTATTTTTGACTTTTCTGAGCTACATTTCTTAGTCTTTCATAGGTGTGTGCTTTCAGAAAATTATGATTTGGGAGGTGTAGTTTGCATTTTGGACTTTTCAGAGCTAGGATTCTTAGTCACTCATAGGTGTTTGTTGTCTGAAACTTCGAGTTTGGGATGAGTAGTTGGCTATTTCAGACTTTTCTGAGCTAAGGTTTCTTAGTATTTCGTAGGTGAATGTTGTCTGAAACTTATGATTTGGGATATGTAAATTACTATTTCGGGCTTTTCTGAGTTGGATTTCTTAGTCTTTCATAGGTGTGTGGTGTCTGAAACCTATGATTTGGGATGAGTGGTTTGCTTTTTGGACTTTTCTGAACTGGATTTCTGAGCCTTTCCTAGGTGTGTGTTGACTGAAACCAATGATTTGGGATGTGTAGTTTGCTATTTTGGCTTTTCTGAGCTAGGTTTCTTAGCCTTTCATAGGTAAGTGTTGTCAGAAAATTATGATTTGGGATATGTAGTTTGCTATTTCAGGCTTTTCTGAGCTAAGGTTTCCTAGTATTTCGTAGGTGAATGTTGTCTGAAACCAATAGTTTGGGATGAGTAGTTTGCTATTTTTGACCTTTCTGAGCTAGGTTTCTTAGTCTTTCGTTGGTGTGTGTTGACTGAAACCTATGATTTGGGATATGTAGTTTGCTATTTTTGACTTTTCTGAGCTGGATTTGTTAGCCTTTCATAGGTGTGTGTTGACTGAAACCTATGATTGGGATGAGTGGTTTGCTATTTTTGTCTTTTCTGAGCTAGATTTCTTAGCCTTTCATAGGTATGTGTTGTCAGAAAATTAAGATTTGGGATGTGTAGTTTGCTATTTGAACTTTTCAGAGCTAGGATTCTTAGTCCATCATAGGTGTTTGTTGTCTGAAACCAATAGTTTGGGATGAGTAGTTTGCTATTTCAGGCTTTTCGGAGCTAGATTTCTTAGCCTTTCATTGGTGTATGCTTTCAGAAAATTATGATTTGGGATATGTAAATTACTATTTCGGACTTTTCTGAGTTGGACACTTCTAAATTTTTCCGTAGAAGATAGGAAAAGTTATACTATGATTATTATTATTTTCCATGAAGATAAAAAGTTTCACTTTAATTCTAAATTTTCTTAAATTTAATTCCAACCTTTCTCAAAGAGATGAAAAAAATTAAAGTTCTGTTCCAAATATTTTCACGGAAGAAGAAAAGTTCAACTTCGATTCTGAATTTTCTCAATGAAAATGAAATAAGTTATTGATCAAATCTATTTTCCCAAAATAATATAAAAATTTCCACTTCAGTTCAGATTTTTTTTTCAAAGAGATGAAGAAATTTAAAGTTCTGTTCCAAATTTTTCATAGAAGATAGGAAAAGTTATACTTTGAACGTTAATATTCGAGTTCTATTCTGAATTTTACCAAAGAACACAATTCAATTCTAATTTCCCCAATATAAAATTTAAAGTTCAATTCTAAATTTTTCGGTGGAAGATAGAAAAAGTAATACCATACGTGTGAATATTTTCCCGGAAGATAAAAAGTTCTAGTTCAATTTAAAATTTTCTCAACGAAGTGAAGAAGAATTCAAGTTCTCTTCTGAATTTTACCAAAGAACACAATTCAATTCTAATTTCACAGAGAAAATAAAAATCTTCCACTTCAGTTCCTTATTTCACAAAGACATTAAGAAATTTAAAGTTCAATTCTAAATTTTTCGGTGGAAGATAGAAAAAGTAATACCATACTTGCGAAATATTTTCATGGAAGATAAAAAGTTCTAGTTCAATTTAAAATTTTCTCAACAAAGTCAAGGAAAGTTCAAGTTCTCTTCTGAACTTTACCAAAGAACACACTTCATTTCTAATTTCTCCAGAGAAAACAAAAATCTTCCACTTCAGTTCTTTATTTCACAAAGACATAAAGAAATTTAAAGTTCAATTCTAAATTTTTCGGTGGGAGATAGAAAAATTAATACCATACTTGTGATTATTTTCACGGAAGATAAAAAGTTCTAGTTCAATTTAAAATTTTCTCAATGAAGTGAAGAAAAGTTCATGTTCTCTACTGAATTTTACCAAAGAACACAATTCAATTCTAATTTCTACAGAGAAAATAAAAATCTTCCACTTAAGTTCTTTATTTCACAAAGACATAAAGAAATTTAAAGTTCAATTCTAAATTTTTCGGTGGAAGATAGAAAAAGTAATACCATACTTGTGAATATTTTCCCGGAAGATAAAAGTTCTAGTTCAATTTAAAATTTTCTCAACGAAGTGAAGAAAAGTTCAAGTTCTCTTCTGAATTTTACTAAAGAACAATTCATTTCTAATTTCACAAAAGACATAAAGAAATTTAAAGTTCAATTCTAAATTTTTCGGTGGAAGATAGAAAAAGTAATATCATACTTGTGAATATTTTCCCGGAAGATAAAAAGTTCTAGTTCAATTTAAAATTTTCTCAGCGAAGTGAAGAAAAGTTCAAGTTCTTTTCTGAACTTTACCAAAGAACACACTTCAATTCTAATTTCTCCAGAGAAAATAAAAATCTTCCACTTCAGTTTTAAGTTCCCCAAAGAAATAAAGAAATTTAAAGTTCTATTCTAAATTTTTAGATGGAAGATAGAAAAAGTAATACTATGATTGTGATTGTTTTCCATGAAGATCAAAAGTTTCACTTTATTTATAATTTTTCTTAAATTCAGTTCTGATTTTTCTCAAAGAGATGAAAAATTTAAAGTTCTGTTCCAAATTTTTCATAGAAGATAGAAAAAGTTATACATTGATTGTGAATATTCAACATGAAGATAAGGAACTCCACTTTAATTCTGAGTTTTCTCGAAGAAGTGCAAATTGTTCAAGTTCTCTTCTGAATTTTCTTAAAGAAGAGAAAAAAGTTAACTCAATTCTGAATTTTACCAATGAAAATGAAAAAACCTTCCACTTCAGTTCTTAATTTCTCAAAGACATAAAAAATTTAAAGTTCAGTTCTAAATTTTTCTGTAGAAGATAGGAAAAGTTATACTATGATTGTGATTATTTTCCAGTGAAGATAAAAAGTTTCACTTTAATTCTAATTTTCTTATGTTCACTTCCGATTTTTTGCAAAGAGATGAAAAATTTAAAGTTCTGTTCCAAATTTTTCATAGAAGATAGAAAAAGTTATACATTGATTTGAATATTCGACATGAAGATAAGGAGCGTCACTTTAATTCTGAGTTTTCTCGAAGAAGTGCAAATTGTTCAAGTTCTCTTCTGAATTTTCTTAAAGAAGTGAAAAAAGTTAGCTCAATTCTGAATTTTACCAATGAAAATGAAAAAAGCTTCCACTTCAGTTCTTAATTCCTCAAAGACATAAAAAATTCAAAGTTCTCTTGTAATTATTCCAAGAAAATAAAAAGGCTCCACTTCAGTTCTGGTTTTTTTCTCAAAGAGATGAAAAATTTAAAGTTCTATTCTAATTTTAAATTAAATTTTAGCTCCTTTGTCTTATGGATTTACCCATCAAATTTTTAAATTAGAAAATGAGTGACTCGTTCTATTATTAAAGACAATCGTTCAAACTCCTTCATCTAACCTTCGAAACAATAGGTTAGGTTAGGTATAAATAAATATTAATAAATAAATAGAAACATTTCTACATGTTTAAGTTAGGTTAGATTAGGTTAACTTATCATGAGCGCTCATGATAATTTAACCTAACCTTTTCCGGTGAGTATGGTTAGGTTAGGTTAGGCTAGATTAAGTTAGGTTAGATTAGGTTAGATTAAGTTAGGTTAGGTTAGCCTAAGTACGCTATACTTAGGTTAGGTTGGGTTAGGTGAGAGACAGGCAAAAAGTTAGGTGCATGATTAGGTTAGGTTAGATTAAGTTAGGTTAGGTTAAGTTAGGTTAGGCTAGGTTAGCCTACGTACGCGCGCGTACGTAGGCTAACCTAGCCTAACCTAACTTAACCTAACCTAACTTAATCTAACCTAACCTAATCATGCACCTAACTTTTTGCCTGTCTCTCACCTAACCCAACCTAACCTAAGTATAGCGTACTTAGGCTAACCTAACCTAACTTAATCTAACCTAATCTAACCTAACTTAATCTAGCCTAACCTAACCTAACCATACTCACCGGAAAAGGTTAGGTTAAATTATCATGAGCGCTCATGATAAGTTAACCTAATCTAACCTAACTTAAACATGTAGAAATGTTTCTATTTATTTATTAATATTTATTTATACCTAACCTAACCTATTGTTTTGAAGGTTAGATGAACGAGTTTGAACGATTGTCTTTAATAATAGAACGAGTCACTCATTTTCTAATTTAAAAATTTGATGTGTAAATCCATAAGACAAAGGAGCTAAAATTTAATTTAAAATTAGAATAGAACTTTAAATTTTTCATCTCTTTGAGAAAAAAACCAGAACTGAAGTGGAGCCTTTTATTTTCTTGGAATAATTACAAGAGAACTTTGAATTTTTTATGTCTTTGAGGAATTAAGAACTGAAGTGGAAGCTTTTTCATTTTCATTGGTAAAATTCAGAATTGAGCTAACTTTTTTCACTTCTTTAAGAAAATTCAGAAGAGAACTTGAACATTTTGCACTTCTTCGAGAAAACTCAGAATTAAAGTGATGCTCCTTATCTTCATGTCGAATATTCAAATCAATGTATAACTTTTTCTATCTTCTATGAAAAATTTGGAACAGAACTTTAAATTTTTCATCTCTTTGCAAAAAATCGGAAGTGAACATAAGAAAATTAGTATTAAAGTGAAACTTTTTATCTTCACTGGAAAATAATCACAATCATAGTATAACTTTTCCTATCTTCTACAGAAAAATTTAGAACTGAACTTTAAATTTTTTATGTCTTTGAGAAATTAAGAACTGAAGTGGAAGGTTTTTTCATTTTCATTGGTAAAATTCAGAATTGAGTTAACTTTTTTCTCTTTTTTAAGAAAATTCAGAAGAGAACTTGAACAATTTGCACTTCTTCGAGAAAACTCAGAATTAAAGTGGAGTTCCTTATCTTCATGTTGAATATTCACAATCAATGTATAACTTTTTCTATCTTCTATGAAAAATTTGGAACAGAACTTTAAATTTTTCATCTCTTTGCAAAAAATCGGAAGTGAATTTAAGAAAAATTATAAATAAAGTGAAACTTTTGATCTTCATGGAAAACAAGCATAATCATAGTATTACTTTTTCTATCTTCCATCTAAAAATTTAGAGTAGAACTTTAAATTTCTTTATTTCTTTGGGGAACTTAAAACTGAAGTGGAAGATTTTAATTTTCTCTGGAGAAATTAGAATTGAAGTGTGTTATTTGGTAAAGTTCAGAAAAGAACTTGAGTTTTTCTTCACTTCGCTGAGAAAATTTTAAATTGAACTAGAACTTTTTATCTTCCGGGAAAATATTCACAAGTATGGTATTACTTTTTCTATCTTCCACTGAAAAATTTAGAATTGAACTTTAAATTTCTTTATGTCTTTTGTGAAATTAGAAATGAATTGTTCTTTAGTAAAATTCAGAAGAGAACTTGAACTTTTCTTCACTTCGTTGAGAAAATTTTAAATTGAACTAGAACTTTTTATCTTCCGGGAAAATATTCACAAGTATGGTATTACTTTTTCTATCTTCCACCGAAAAATTTAGAATTGAACTTTAAATTTCTTTATGTCTTTGTGAAATAAAGAACTTAAGTGGAAGATTTTTATTTTCTCTTTAGAAATTAGAATTGAATTGTGTTCTTTGGTAAAATTCAGTAGAGAACATGAACTTTTCTTCACTTCATTGAGAAAATTTTAAATTGAACTAGAACTTTTTATCTTCCGTGAAAATAATCACAAGTATGGTATTAACTTTTCTATCTCCCACCGAAAAATTTAGAATTGAACTTTAAATTTCTTTATGTCTTTGTGAAATAAAGAACTGAAGTGGAAGATTTTTGTTTTCTCTGGAGAAATTAGAATTGAAGTGTGTTCTTTGGTAAAGTTCAGAAGAGAACTTGAACTTTCCTTGACTTCGTTGAGAAAATTTTAAATTGAACTAGAACTTTTTATCTTCCATGAAAATATTTCACAAGTATGGTATTACTTTTTCTATCTTCCACCGAAAAATTTAGAATTGAACTTTAAATTTCTTAATGTCTTTGTGAAATAAGGAACTGAAGTGGAAGATTTTTATTTTCTCTGTGAAATTAGAATTGAATTGTGTTCTTTGGTAAAATTCAGAAGAGAACTTGAATTCTTCTTTACTTCGTTGAGAAAATTTTAAATTGAACTAGAACTTTTTATCTTCCGGGAAAATATTCACACGTATGGTATCACTTTTTCTATCTTCCACCGAAAAATTTAGAATTGAACTTTAAATTTTATATTGGGGAAATTAGAATTGAATTGTGTTCTTTGGTAAAATTCAGAATAGAACTCGAATATTCACGTTCAAAGTATAACTTTTCCTATCTTCTATGAAAAATTTGGAACAGAACTTTAAATTTCTTCATCTCTTTGAGAAAAAAATCTGAACTGAAGTGGAAATTTTTATATTATTTTGGGAAAATAAATTTGATCAATAACTTATTTCATTTTCATTGAGAAAATTCAGAATCGAAGTTGAACTTTTCTTCTTCCGTGAAAATATTTGGAACAGAACTTTAATTTTTTTCATCTCTTTGAGAAAGGTCGGAATTGAATTTAAGAAAATTTAGAATTAAAGTGAAACTTTTTATCTTCATGGAAAATAATCATAATCATAGTATAACTTTTCCTATCTTCTACGGAAAAATTTAGAACTGTCCAACTCAGAAAAGTCCGAAATAGTAATTTACATATCCCAAATCATAATTTTCTGAAAGCATACACCAATGAAAGGCTAAGAAATCTAGCTCCGAAAAGCCTGAAATAGCAAACTACTCATCCCAAACTATTGGTTTCAGACAACAAACACCTATGATGGACTAAGAATCCTAGCTCTGAAAAGTCCAAATAGCAAACTACACATCCCAAATCATAATTTTCTGACAACACACACCTATGAAAGGCTAAGAAACCTAGCTAATAAAAGTCCAAATAGCAAACTACACATCCCAAATCTTAATTTTCTGACAACACATACCTATGAAAGGCTAAGAAATCTAGCTCAGAAAAGACAAAAATAGCAAACCACTCATCCCAATCATAGGTTTCAAAAAATAGCAAACTACATATCCCAAATCATAGGTTTCAGTCAACACACACCAACGAAAGACTAAGAAACCTAGCTCAGAAAGGTCAAAAATAGCAAACTACTCATCCCAAACTATTGGTTTCAGACAACATTCACCTACGAAATACTAGGAAACCTTAGCTCAGAAAAGCCTGAAATAGCAAACTACATATCCCAAATGATAATTTTCTGACAACACTTACCTATGAAAGGCTAAGAAACCTAGCTCAGAAAAGTCAAAATAGCAAACTACACATCCCAAATCATAGCTTTCAGTCAACACACACCTAGGAAAGGCTCAGAAATCCAACTCAGAAAAGCCCGAAATAGTAATTTACATATCCCAAATCATAAGTTTCAGACAACATTCACCTACGAAATACTAAGAAACCTTAGCTCAGAAAAGTCTGAAATAGCCAACTACTCATCCCAAACTCGAAGTTTCAGACAACAAACACCTATGAGTGACTAAGAATCCTAGCTCTGAAAAGTCCAAAAAGCAAACTACACATCCCAAATCATAGGTTTCAGACACCACACACCTATGAAAGACTAAGAAATCCAACTCAGAAAAGCCCGAAATAGTAATTTACATATCCCAAATCATAAGTTTCAGACAACATTCACCTACGAAATACTAAGAAACCTTAGCTCAGAAAAGTCTGAAATAGCCAACTACTCATCCCAAACTCGAAGTTTCAGACAACAAACACCTATGAGTGACTAAGAATCCTAGCTCTGAAAAGTCCCAAATGCAAACTACACCTCCCAAATCATAATTTTCTGAAAGCACACACCTATGAAAGACTAATAAATCTAGCTCAGAAAAGTCAAAAATAGCAAATTAACCATCCCAAATCATAGGTTTCAGTCAACAAACGCCTACGAAAGGCTAAGAAATCCAGCATTTTCTGACAACACATACCTATGAAAGGCTAAGAAATCTAGCTCAGAAAAGACAAAAATAGCAAACCACTCATCCCAATCATAGGTTTCAGTCAACACACACCTATGAAAGGCTAATAAATCCAGCTCAGAAAAGTCAAAAATAGCAAACTACATATCCCAAATCATAGGTTTCAGTCAACACACACCAACGAAAGACTAAGAAACCTAGCTCAGAAAGGTCAAAAATAGCAAACTACTCATCCCAAACAATTGGTTTCAGACAACATTCACCTACGAAATACTAGGAAACCTTAGCTCAGAAAAGCCTGAAATAGCAAACTACACATCCCAAATCATAATTTTCTGACAACACTTACCTATGAAAGGCTAAGAAACCTAGCTCAGAAAAGTCAAAATAGCAAACTACACATCCCAAATCATAGGTTTCAGTCAACACACACCTAGGAAAGGCTCAGAAATCCAGCTCAGAAAAGTCCAAAAAGCAAACCACTCATCCCAAATCATAGGTTTCAGACACCACACACCTATGAAAGACTAAGAAATCCAACTCAGAAAAGCCCGAAATAGTAATTTACATATCCCAAATCATAAGTTTCAGACAACATTCACCTACGAAATACTAAGAAACCTTAGCTCAGAAAAGTCTGAAATAGCCAACTACTCATCCCAAACTCGAAGTTTCAGACAACAAACACCTATGAGTGACTAAGAATCCTAGCTCTGAAAAGTCCAAAAAGCAAACTCCACCTCCCAAATCATAATTTTCTGAAAGCACACACCTATGAAAGGCTAAGAAATCTAGCTCAGAAAAGTCAAAAATAGCAAATTAACCATCCCAAATTATAGGTTTCAGTCAACACACGCCTACGAAAGGCTAAGAAATCCAGCGCAGAAAATTCAAAAAATAGCAACCCACACATCCCAAATCATAGGTTTCAGACACCACACACCTACGAAAGACTAAGAAATCTGGTTATGAAAAGTCGGAAATAGCAAATTACATATCCCAAATCATAAGTCTCAGTCAACAAACACCTACGAAAGGCTGAGAAACCTAGCTCATAAAAGCCTGAAATAGCAAACTACTCATCCCAAACTATTGGTTTCAGACAACATTCACCTACGAAATACTAGGAAACCTTAGCTCAGAAAAGCCTGAAATAGCAAACTACACATCCCAAATCATAATTTTCTGACAACACACACCTATGAAAGGCTAAGAAACCTAGCTCAGAAAAGTCAAAAATAGCAAATTAACCATCCCAAATCATAGGTTTCAGACAACACTCACCTATGAACGGCTAAGAAATCCAGCTCTGAAAAGTCCAAAAAGCAAACCACTCATCCCAAATCATAGGTTTCAGTCAACACATCCCTACGAAAGGCTATGAAATCCAGCTCAGAAAAGTCAAAAAATAGCAATCCACACAATCCAAATCATAGGTTTCAGACAACACACACCTACGAAATACTATGAAATCTGGCTATTAAAAGCCTGAAATAGCAAACTACTCATCCCAAACTATAGGCTTCAGACAACAAACACCTATGAGGGACTAAGAATCCTAGCTCTGAAAAGTCCAAAATGCAAACTACAAATCCCAAATCATAATTTTCTGACAGCACACACATATGAAAGGCTAAGAAACCTAGCTCAGAAAAGTCAAAAATAGCAAATTAACCATCCCAAATCATAAGTTTCAGACAACACACACCTATGAACGGCTAAGAAATCCAGCTCAGAAAAGTCAAAAATAGCAATCCACCCATCCCAAATCATAGGTTTCAGACAACACACACCAACGAAAGACTAAGACATCTAGCTTAGAAAAGCCCGAAATAGTAATTTACATATCCCAAATCATAAGTTTCAGACAACATTTACCTACGAAATACTAGGAAACCTTAGCTCAGAAAAGTCTGAAATAGCAAACTATTCATCCCAAACTAGAAGTTTCAGACAACAAACGCCTATGAAAGACTAAGAATTCTAGCTCTGAAAAGTCCAACTTGCAAACTACACATCCCAAATCATAATTTCTGACAGCAATCACCTATGAACGGCTAAGAAATCCAGCTCAGAAAAGTCAAAAATTGCAATCCATCCATCCCAAATCATAGGTTTCAGACAACACACACCAACGAAAGACTAAGAAATCTAGCTCAGAAAAGTCCGAAATAGTAATTTACATATCCCAAATCATAAGTTTCAGACAATACACATCAACGAAAGACGGGGCTCGGGGAGAGCCTTTGAGGGTCTGTGGGACCCTTGAGGGCCGGGTGGTCCTTTGGGAGCTTGGGGGGACCTTTGAGGACCGGGCGCTTCCTTCGGGGTTGGGGTGGGGGGATCGGAACCCTTTGGGGTTGGGGTAGAGGACCTCACGACACTGTTCAAATGGAACTTGTGTATTATAACGACCTCAGAGTTTCACCCTCAAATCCTCTTCTAAAATCTCTTCAAAAATCATCTTTTAAAATGTCTCTAACTGTTTCGCCGAAATAATTCCCTAAAATAACAATTTGTTCTGAAAAGATATAATAAAGCCTTAAAAAAAGTATTAAAATGGTGGCTCAGGAGCCTTTAGGGCGCCGGGGGCCCTTTGGGAATCCAGAGAACCTTTGAGGACCGGTGGGTTCCTTCAGAGTTGGGGTGGGGGGATCGGAACCCTTTGGGGTTGTGGTAGGGGACCTCACAACACTGTTCAAATGGAACTTGTGTATTATAACGACCACACTCAAAACCTCTTCTAAAATCATCTTTTAAATCATCTTTTAAAATGTCTCTAACTGTTTCGCCGAAATAATTCCATAACCTGTCTAAAACGGTTTCGCCCAAATAATCCCCTAAAAGTAATTTCTGTGTGTTCCTTTTGTTTTTTGGCATCCCTGCGCTGACACATTTCAAATTTCAAAGAAACCCTTTCCTACGTTAATCTCTTCATCTCATAAATGTTCCTAGCTACACTATTAAGGTTTCGTTAGAATATCAATTTATCTCTCCGACTTAAAGCTCAGTGAAGCCGTATTTAAAAATAGAATTTCTATCTCTTTAGACTCCCGCATAATTCCAAGATAACAAGTGATTTCATTTATAATTCCTGACACTAAAGATCAATGAAGCCCTATTTAAAAATAGAATATTAATTTTTCTCTCTGACCTAAAGAACCTTTATCCCTCAGACCTAAGATTAAAGAAGCCATAATGTTTCTTAATTCCCCCTTTCGTGAATCAATACATTCCCCTAGCGATTATGTAAATCAATTTCTCAGGTTAGGTTCGCCTAAAGATCAAAGAAGTCATGTTTGTTTCTTAATTCCCCCTTCGTGAATCAATACATTCCCCCGCCGATTATGTAAATCAATTTCTCAGGTTAGACTAGCCAAACAACAAAGAAACCATAATGTTTCTTAATTCCCCCTTCGTGAATCAATAATTTCCCCGCCGATTATGTAAATCAATTTCTCAGGTTAGGTTAGCCAAACAATCTCATAACATTCGTGTCGAGCATGTACATTCTAACTGACAATGAATCATAAAACAGACATGAATTGCTGTTGACATCCATAAATGTGAGAAAGTTCCTGTTTTTTCATTCTCACTGACAACGAACATACATAAAACAGACATAAATTGCTGTTGACATCCATAAATGTGAGAAAGTTCCTGTTTTTTTCATTCTCACTGACAACGAACCATAAAACAGACATGAATTGCTGTTGACATCCATGAAAAACATGAAATAAATTGACCAACACACATAACCCTCCAAGAAAACATCCATAAAAATGAGAAAATTCCTGTTTTTCCAAGTGAGAAAATTCCTGTTTTTTCATTCTCAGTGAGAAAACCATAAACCACGTGGTGGGTACCGGGCTGGTACCCCCCTTTCTACTTACTTTGCATACCATAATTTTTCACTACTCTCTTGTTCATTAATTTTCATCTCTTTTGTTACTTTGCATAAAAACCAGACATATGCAATATGTAATTGCAAATATTGCAATATACACAGTTCTTCAGAGGTATGTTGACAAAAAAGAAGTATCGTCTTTATGAAATGATTTTAAGTTATTTCGAATGCAGTTTCCCAATCGCTATTTCTTACATCATTCGCAGTCAAGAATTTTATTTTCAAGTTGAATAGAATTATAGAACGCATTCACTACTATACAGCTTCAAGCCTTCAGTTGGATTTTGAAATTGACAGCCGACAGATTGTTTCTACAGTTGAATTGTAAATTTGCATTTTTTTTTGCTGTTTTTAGATAAGATTTTCTTAATGTTTAATACTCAATTGTTGAAAGCCTGATAGAAAATTCAATCTTCTTTCTGAAACATTTTTACCCTCCCCCCCCCCACAAAAAACCCTTCTATTGAGACAAAATTTAGGTATAGACTAAGCTATGTACAAGGTTGGGGAATTAAAGATTGCACCGGAAGTTACCCCAAAAATTATGCTTCATAAATAAATTGTAAACTACTGCCTATAGAGGGGGGGGATAGGGGGCTATCATTTTTAAATGATAATAATTCTTTTTTTTATAGAAAGCAGGGATGCCAAAAAGATAATTATTTTTTCCATTTAAAGTGCACACAGAAGAAAATTATATCAAATTCCCTGGGAAACCATTGAAATATTTTGATAGACCCAGGGCCCCCCATTAGGACTTGTTCATTGTCTTAGGTATTTTGCGATTTCTCATAGGCTACTTGCCTAGTTTGGCTTTTGTGTGTGCTCCCTTTTAATTAGGATCTTATTGAATTAGGATTCTTTGGATCTTATTGAATGCCACGGCGAATCTATGACTCAGTTGTTCAATAATTTGAGGTATATCGGAATAATTTTGACATTTTTGTTGTTGTCTTTGTACCCCTTTACTCATACCCTCAATTTTTTTTTCAAGGAATACTAAGCTGTTTAATGTTATTTTGCGTGTTTGTTTGAACGATATAGTGACCTAGTTAATTATTAAGTAAATTATTTTTCTATTGAAAGCTGAGACGGTATCCCCTCAAGGTGGTATCCAGAGGGGGGGGGGAGGGAGGTATTACATTTAAATTATAATATCTCGATTTTTTTTATTTGAAAGCGGGGATCCCAAAAAGTTATTTTTTTTCAATTTAAAGCAGAGACGGCACCTATCAAGGTGGTATCCCGAGGGGAGGGGGGGTAGGTGGTATCCCGAGGGGAGGGGGGGTAGTTTTTTTATTTAATGCAGAGACGGTATACTATCAAGATGGTATCCAGAGGGGCGGGGGCATAGGGAGTTTTTATATTAGAGTGATAGTACCTTGATTTTTTTTATTGAAATCAGGGATGCCAAACAATTGAAAAGTTGACAAAAATTAACAAGATTTTCGTGAGTTATACTTGATACAGCACTTGCATGGTTTGTCTTCCAAAGGGAAAGGGACCTATGCGTCCAACCCGTTTTTTTTCTTATTGATGAAACGGGTTTACTTTGAAAACATTCATTCTTAAGTACCAAGCAGATTCACACTAAAACGAATTGGTGTGACGAAAGCGATATCGACATCCCCACCCAACGTTGCGCTCGAGTGACAATGGCGTCCTTTGTCCAGTGCCCAAGTTACACTAAAAGGCCCGGTCATAATTAAAGCTTTCAATTTGGGAGGTTCAAGGAGGAGTCTTTGACAGTCTTATGACCTCAGGGTACTAGATGTTGCAACGTTCTTAAGTATTTACAGTGGTTTAAAAAATTCGATCACCCCACAAATGATTACCAACAATATGCACAAATATAACAAATGTAACATTTGGAATATTATACCACTTTTTTCAAAGCTTTGGAGAAAATCAAAAAGGCTAAATACCCCTAACTACGCTTGAAAGCTATTTTAAAAAGAAACCCTTTGGAGGTTTCCATGGAAATGACCATAGCAGAAGCTTTGAGCCTGGGTGGGGATCAAAGAGGAGTCTTTGAGTATTTTGACCATATGTGACTTATTGTTGCGACTTTCTTAAATTTGGTAATTTTTGTGAGCATTTGGAAATCAAAGCTTAAACTCAATAACTGATACTAAGTGTCCTAACATTTTGCTTGGATTAAAAGTGACGAACTAGGATAAAAATCCCAACATCTTCCTGGAGCTACTTTAGTTTGCGTATTATTTCATTTAATTGCATTTAAAACGGATGATGTTTTCATTTTTTTACCTAAGAAAATAGCTGGCACTTCATTTTTCTTCATACCGAATAAAGCATTACGTGTTTTTTGTTTCATTGTAATTGAAATGTTCTCATGTGAAGTGTTCATCATGTATTTTTCAATTTGATAAATTGACTCCATTGATAAGTTTACTCCTTTTAGATGCAGTTTATAATTTGACTGATATTAGGTATTTATCAGTTTATAATTTGGAATGAATCCTCAAAAGAAAAAATGAATAATATCTAAAAGAGCAGCCAAACCAATAAAAAAGCAGCAGCCCAGCCTTAGCCTATAGGCTAAGGCTGTATATGGCATGTATACATGCCATATATTCTATAAAGAAGCCAAAAAAGACTTTAAAATGAATTTTTTTAAAATTCTTATTAAAAACCAGTTTTTAATACAAGAAGGTTTTTTAGGAATCCAAAAGAGCAAAAAAAAAAAACCATCAATATCAATGTCGCCCATTTCAATTGTTTTAAAGGTGACAAAACAGATATAGGCAAGGGGCATTATGAAAAAATTAAGCTTCTAAGTTCAAAGTTATATTCAAAGTTTTTACCCAGATAACTGACGAATTTTGTGATAAGGTATTTGAAGTTTTGTATGCAGTAATGCTCGATGAAAAAACTACTAATTTTGATGATTATTTATGTTAAGAATACATAGCTAATAGATACTTCAACTACCCTTATTGTGCAAGGGTTCTGAAACGTCACAGCCATTTCGTTTCTACCAGATTTCTACTTCTCTTGATGAATAACGAAGAAAACCAGTTTCCCGCCAGCGACTTGTAAATTTTTGAACTCATGAATAGGCTTGAATCTGTTGTAAATTTAAGCTGTGATTTGAGAAAGACTGATGAAAACCTTAATGTTTGCGGTCAACATTGATCACACCGGCGGTGCGCCACCAACATCTTACCGGCGGCGCGGCGTGGCGCGCTATTTTTGGCCCCACCACCGCCGGTCTTCCCTCGTCGGCGCGGCACCGGGGTCTATCTGAGATACCCAAAAAAAACTATCATTACTACCAAGCATAGTATTAAAACCTTACGAAATCTGAATCTCTTAGATATTGGCTTTGGCAAACCAAAAGATAAAGGTTTCAGCATCTACAAGATAATGATAGCTAAAAAAATAAAATAATGAGTCAATATAAAAGAAAGTGAGACAAAAAAGTGATAATAAATAAGAAAGAAGTTCAACTTAGGATTGAGGAGAAAAGGGGAAGGGATGAAAAGTATTAATTAAATTGGATATCCGCGAAAATAGCATAAGAAAGGAAGATCGGAAAAATTAAAGGAGAGAAAAGACCACGAAGGAGCGACCTAGGAGAGGTTGCTCTATGGGTTTTGAATTGTTTATATTAAAAAATGGACTGAAATGAATTTTTTGTAGCTATTAAAATAAAATATAGTAAATAGAAATGTATGCTACTGGCAAGGTCAACAGCTTTGGCAAGCTCAATCCGGAAATCAGAGGAAAAAAAATCGGATGAAGATAAGCCTTATGGAGAAACAGAAGTAATAAACCATTTTGTTTTGTTAATTAATCATTTTTAATAATTTAAAATATTTTTTCTGTTTTTCTACAAAACCCACTTAATTAAAAAAAAGAAACTGTTATTTTTTGGCAGCTTGGGCCCTGGGAAAACTCTATGACAAATATAAATTTTTGCAAGATTCTTTACCACTTCAAATAGTTTAATGTTTTCAGTTGAGAAACATGGACAGCGAGAAAGCAGCTTCATAAATAATTTATTTTTAGGCTATGACAATAAATAATAAATCGTTAGACAATAATATAAACAAAAGGAATGTAATATTCTGAGTTAGATGCATACTCCCATCCTGCAAAACCTTGGAAAAGTCTTTCTTTTTTGCTCTGCCCTCTGTATTCTTCTTTGGTTAAGTAAAGGCCTCACTCCGGGGTTTAAGGGATCAATGACGAATGGTGCAATCTGAGCAATGTCTGTACAATCGTTGAAAGCACTACCAGCTGCACATGATTTTCCGCAAGATGGGGTGTCAAAATAGTTTCTTGTGTACATCATATGGCATTGATTGCAATTCCTATAAAAAAAAAGAGTCACAAGCACAGAAGTTTGAAGCAAGCGTTTTGTTATTAATTTGCAAACCCGCCAAACAAAATAGGAAGACGGAGCATAAACAAAAGAAAAGAGAGAGGATGAAAAAAACAAAATAAACACAAGAAAAAAACAATTATAAAACAAAACAAGTACTTCCAATAAGTTATTGGGTTAGTACCGATGCCCAAGTACAGCAGCAGACACATGCTTTTCTGCAGAGATAACAGGGTCAGCTGATTTGAAATTTCTGTCAGATAAGAGTTGCGAGTCCCTCGGGGAAACGTAGAAGATTTTTGCAACATGAAACAAATCTGAGCGGAGTTTTAACTTATCTGAATTTACAAAAGTTTTCTAAAGTGGTGCTATCAAGGCAGTATCCAGAATTTTTGGGGGGAGGGTTATTTTTTTCCGGGCTTGGTTACAAGAAAAACCTTAAAAAAAACATGAAATTTTTTTATATGCATTTTTGTTACTTTTCTACGAGTCCGGCAAAGTTTTGGAGAGAAAAAAAGTTTTGGGGGGAGGATTTTAGGTGCTATTTGTTATAGAATCCTGGATACGGCCGTATAATTAATGTGGTAGGGCGAAGGAGTTAACGAATTTCAAAACTAGGCGGTGATTCAAGCGTAGCTCATTTGTGACGAAAGATGCATAAGACAACTCAACTAGACGTTCAATTTGGTCTATTAGGAGTTGTCGTGTGCGCTTTATGGAGGAACCAATGAGTAGACCAAGGTAAGTGATGTGGTTGGTTGGTCTGATCCTACTGTATACCTAGAGAAATATCCTCTGCGGTACTTGCTACTAGATGAAGAATACAGCTTCAGTATTTTCAGCATTGAATTCAAGACCGAGTTTTTCCAACTCGGATTTTAGCAATGTGAAATCGAAGATAATAAAGTGGACAGTGCAACTCAAGTTCAGAATATCGTCTGCATATTAGATGAGAGACAAATTGGGACCGGCAAGGATACAAGACGTGGGAGCAGCGGACTGCACATCAAGGACTGCATTGTGGAAGAGTGAAGGGGAAGAAACGGCACCTTAACGGGTACATTTCTCGACGTCAACAACAGTATCCAGAATAACAGGGATGGCTGTGTAGACGAAAACAAAATGGTACATTGGAGGGCCGTTGGCTGCTGACGATGAAGGAAGCATTAAGCGAGCTAGAGGAAGAGAATACATGTCACGGAGAGCTTGGGAATATGAAAGGCTCATCCAACGTTTTGCTGTATAGAGAGGTACTTATACCACGTTATTTACAAAGTTGCATCAGCACCACTTCATCTGAGTATTCTAATCTACAGGTTAAAATGTATGTATATTTAAATTTTTTCTTCAAAATAGCACCATATTATTATTTTTTTTTTTTTGGGGGGGGGGGAGGGGAAGTTAGGACCCTGAGATTTTCTGGCCTGTAAAAATGATCTAGATAGGTCAGAAGTTTGCAAAAAGTCCTTTAGAGCCTTGGTTTCATAGGCAGCTCGCTAGCACTGCCTAAGTAAAGAACAATATGGACACAATGTGTTTTTTTTCTCCATACCCGGGCACTTCGTATCGAAGGAGATGTCGTAGAAACTTCGAAAAGGGCTCATTCGATTGGAAATTGGAGTGGCTAGTGCCCTTTTTAATAGTCGAAAGTGATTGGAGGGCAACTAGCCCCCCACCCCTCACACCAATCATTCCCCAAACACATCAAATCGAAATTTTCAGATAACCATTTTGTTCAGCGTAGTTGATTTCCAGATAGAAAATGTGTTTTTGAGGAGGACACTCCCCCACAACCCTCAGGGCAAGAGTTTTAAGTTATGTCTTGGGGACATATAAGGTTTTTATACATGGTGTTGTCGTAGAAACTTCAAAACAGGCTCTTTCAATTGGAAATTCAAAGGGCTAGTGCCCTTTTTAATAGACGAAAGTGATTTGAGGGCAACTAGCCCCCCACACCCATCATTCCCCCAAACACATCCAATTAAAATTGTGAGATAGCCATTTTGTTCAGCGTAGTTGATTTCCAGATAGAAAATATGTTTTTGAGGAGGACACTCCCCAACAACGCTCAGGGAAAGGGTTTTAAGTTATGCTCTGGGGGCATATAATGCTTTTATTGAAGGTGTTGTCGTAGAAACTTCAAAACAGGCTCATTCGAATGGAAATTCAAAGGGCTAGTGCCCTTTTTAATAGTCGAAAGGGATTGGAGGGCAACTAGCCCCCCCCCCCACGCCTATCATTACCCCAAACACATCCAATCAAAATTTTGAGATAGCCATTTTGTTCAGCGTAGTTGATTTCAAGATAGAAAATGTGTTTTTGAGGAGGACACTCCCCCAAAACCCTCAGGGCAAGGGTTTTAAGTTATGCCCAGGGGGCATATAAGGTTTTTATAGAAGGCGTTTTCGTAGAAACTTCAAAAAAGGCTCATTCGATCGGAAATTCAAAGGGCTAGTGCCCTTTTTAATAGTCAAAAGGGATTGGAGGGCAACTAGCCCCTCCCCCTTCACGCCAATCATTCCCCCAAACACATCCAATCAAAATTTTGAGATAGGAATTTTTTCATCGTGGCTGATTTCCAGATAGATAATACCTTTTTGAGGAGGACACTCCCCCACAACTCTCAGGGCAAAGGTTTTAAGTTATGCCCTGGGGGCATGTAAGGTTTGTATAGAAGGCGTTGTCGTAGAAACTTCAAAACAGGCTCATTCGATTGGAAATCAAAAGGCTAGTGTCCTTTTTAAAAGTTAAAAGTGATTGGAGGGCAAATAACCCCCCCCCCACACGCCCATCATTCCCCCAAACACATCCAATCAAACTTTTGAGATAGCCATTTTGTTCAGCGTAGTTGATTTCCAGGTAGAAAAAATGTTTTTGAGGAGGACACTCTCCCGTAACCCTCAGGGCAAAGGTTTTAAGTTGTAGCCTGGAGGGCATATAAGGTTTTTATAGAAGGCGTTGTCGTAGAAACTTCAAAACAGGCTCATTCGATTAGAAATTCAAAAGGCTAGTGCCCTTTTTAAAAGTTGAAAGTTATTGGAGGGCAACTAGCCCCCACACGCCCATCATTCCCTCAAACACATCCAATCAAAATTTTGAGATAGCCATTTTGTTCAGCGTAGTTGATTTCCAGGTAGAAAAAATGTTTTTGAGGAGGACACTCCTCCAAAACCCTCAGGGCAAAGTTTTTAAGTTATGCTCTGGGGGCATATAAGGTTTTTATAGAAGGTGTTGTCACAGAAACTTCAAAACAGGCTCATTCGATTGGGAATTCAAAGGGCTAGTGCCCTTTTTAATGGTTGAAAGTGATTGGAGGGCAACTAGCCCCCACGCCCATCACTCCCCCAAACACATCCAATCAGAATTTTGAGATAGCCATTTTGTTCAGCGTAGGCTAGTTGATTTCCAGATAGAAAATATGTTTTTTACGAGAATATTCCGCCATAACCCTGAGGGCAAGGGTTTTAAGCTATGCCCTGGGGGCATATAAGGTTTTTATAAGAAGGCGCTGTCGTAGAAACTTCAAAACAGGCTCGTTCGATTGGAAATTCAAAGGGTTAGTTCCCTTCTTAATAGTCGAAAGTGATTGGAGGGGAGCTAGCCCCTCCCTCACGCCCATCATTCTCCCAAACACATCCAATTAAAATTTTGAGATAGCCACTTTGTTCCGCGTAGTGGATTTCCAGATAGAAAATACGTTTTTGAGGAGGACACTCCCCAAAAACCCTCGGGGCACGGGTTTTAAGTTATGTCCTGGGGTATATACGGTTTTATAGAAGGCGGTGTCATAGAAACTTCAAAAGGGGCTCATTTGATTGGAAATTCAAAGGGCTAGTGCCTGTTTTAATAGTTGAAAGTGATTTGAGGGCAACTAGTCCCCCCCCCACGTCCATCATTCACCCAAACACATCCAATCAAAATTTTGAGATAGTCATTTTGTTTAGTTTAGGTTAGTTGATTTCCAAATAGAAAATATGTTTTTGAGAAGGACACTCCCCCACAACCCTCAGGACAAGGTTTTTAAGTTATGCCCTGGGGGCATATAAGGTTTTTATAGAAGGTGTTGTCGCAGAAACTTCAAAACAGGCTCATTCGATTGGAAATTCAAAGGCTAGTGCCCTTTTTAAAAGTTGAAAGTTATTGGAGGGCAACTAGCCCCCACACGCCCATCATTCCCCCAAACACATCCAATCAAAATTTTGAGATAGCCATTTTGTTCAGCGTAGTTGATTTCCAGTTAGAAAAAATGTTTCGAGGAGGAAACTCCTCCAAAACCCTCAGGGCAAAGTTTTTAAGTTATGCCCTGGGGCATATAAGGTTTTTATAGAAGGTGTTGTCGCAGAAACTTCAAAACAGGCTCATTCGATTGGGAATTCGAAGGGCTAGTTCCCTTTTTAATGGTTGAAAGTGATTGGAAGGCAACTAGCCCCCACGCCCATCACTCCCCCAAACACATCCAATCAGAATTTTGAGATAGCCATTTTGTTCAGCGTAGGCTAGTTGATTTCCAGATAGAAAATATGTTTTTTACGAGAATATTCCCCCATAACCCTGAGGGCAAGGGTTTTAAGCTATGCCCTGGGGGCATATAAGGTTTTTATAAGAAGGCGCTGTCGTAGAAACTTCAAAACAGGCTCGTTCGATTGGAAATTCAAAGGGTTAGTTCCCTTCTTAATAGTCGAAAGTGATTGGAGGGGAGCTAGCCCCTCCCTCACGCCCATCATTCTCCCAAACACATCCAATTAAAATTTTGAGATAGCCACTTTGTTCCGCGTAGTGGATTTCCAGATAGAAAATACGTTTTTGAGGAGGACACTCCCCAACAACCCTCGGGGCACGGGTTTTAAGTTATGTCCTGGGGTATATACGGTTTTATAGAAGGCGGTGTCATAGAAACTTCAAAAGGGGCTCATTTGATTGGAAATTTAAAGGGCTAGTGCCTGTTTTAATAGTTGAAAGTGATTGGAGGGCAACCAGTCCCCCCCCCACGTCCATCATTCACCCAAACACATCCAATCAAAGTTTTGAGATAGTCATTTTGTTTAGTTTAGGTTAGTTGATTTCCAAATAGAAAATATGTTTTTGAGAAGGACACTCCCCCACAACCCTTAGGGCAAGGGTTTTAAGTTATACCCTGGGGTCATATAAGGTTTTTATAGAAGGGGTTGTCGTAGAAACTTCAAAAAAGCTAATTCGATTGGAAATTCAAAGGGCTAGTGTCCTTTTTAATCGTCGAAAGTGATGGGAGGGCAACTGCCCCCCCCCACACCCATCATTCCCCCAAACACATTCAATCAGTATTTTGAGATAGTCATTTTGTTCAGCATTGGCTAGTTGATTTCCTGATATGAAATATGTTTTTTAGGAAGACACTCCCCCATAACCCTCAGGGCAAGGGTTTTAAGTTTTGCCCTGGGGGCATATAAGGTTTTGATAAGAAGGCGTTGTCGTAGAAACTTCAAAACAGGCTCATTCGTTTGGAAATTCAAAGGGCTAGTTCTTTTTCTAATAGTCGAAAGTGATTGGAGGGGAACTAACCGCTCCCCCACGCCCATCATTCTCCCAAACACATCCAATTAAAATTTTGAGATAGCCATTTTGTTCAGCGTAGTTGATTTCAAGACAGGAAATACGTTTTTTGAGGAGGACACTCCCCAACAACCCTCACGGCAAAGGTTTTAAGTCATGTCCTGGGGTATATAAGGTTTTTATAGAAGGCGTTGTCATAGAAACTTCAAAAGGGGCTCATCTGATTGGAAATTCAAGGGGCTAGTGCCTTTTTAATTGTTGAATGTGATTGGAGGGCAACCAGCCCTCCCCCCACGTCCATCATTCACCCAAACACATCCAATCAAAATTTTGAGATAGCCATTTTGTTTAGCATACGCTAGTTGATGTCCAGATAGAAAATATGCTTTTGAGAAGGAAACTCCTCCACAACCCTCAGGGCAAGGGTTTAAAGTTATGCCTTTGGGGCATATAAGGTTTTTATAGAAGGTGTTGTTTTAGAAACTTCGAAAAAGGCTCATTCGATTGGAAATTCAAAGGGCTAGTGCCCTTTTTAATCGTCGAAAATGATTGGAGGGCAACTAACCTCAACCTCCATGCCAATCCTTCCCCCAAACACATCCAATCAAAATTTTGAGCTAGCCATTTTGTTCAGCATAGTTGATTTCCAGGTAGAAAATATGTTTTTGAGGAGGACAGTCCCCCACAACCCTCAGGGCAAGGGTTTTAAGTTATGCCCAGGGGGCATATGATGTTTTTATAGTAGGCGTTGTCGTAGAAAGTTCAAAAAAAGCTCATTCGATTGGAAATTCAAAGGGATAGTGCCCTTTTTAATAGTCGAAAGTAATTGGAGGGCAACTGGCCCCTTCCAAGCCCATCATTCCCCCGAACCCATCCAATAAAAATTTTGAGATAGCCATTGTGTTCAGGGTAGTTGATTTGCAGATAGAAAATATGTTTTCGAGGAGGATATTCCGCCATAGCCTTCAGGACAAGGGTTTTAAGTTATGCCCTGGGGGCATATAAGGTTTTTATAGAAGACGTTGTCATAGAAACTTCAGAAAAGGGCTCATTCAATTTGAGATTCAAAGGGCTAGTGCCCTATTTAAAAGTCGAAAGTGATTAGTAATATTTTTTGTTGTTGTTGTTGTTTAGACCAGGGGACTTCGCATCGAAGGAGTTGTCGTGGGAACTTCGAAAGGGCTCATTCGATTGAAATTAGAAAGGGCTGATGTCCTTTTTAATAGTCAAAAGTGATTGGAGGGCAACTAATCCCCCTTCAACTCCCACCCTCCCATTTACCCATTATGTTCAAAAACTAAATATTGCCATATCAAAGCTATCAAAGAAAATAAACAGATTTTTTTGCAAATGGTTTCAAGTTTACCATTTCAGGTCAACTAGAGGAGGTATGAAACTAAGTTAAACAGTACAATTTGTGTCCAAGTTTTTAAAATGGTGTATGTTGTTAAAAATTGCTGAAAATTTTTCTCCAGAATACAAATAGCTGGCCTAACTATAAAGTCTTAAAAAACGAAAAGATTTAAACTTTTATTTTCTTTTTCCCTGAAAAGACTATGTCAATATAAAACGAACAGAAATTAATTAAAAAAAACTATTTCCACAAAATAAGTTTTCAAAGAAAAGTAAAGAACTCCATTAAACCAAAAATGAGCAAAAATTAAATCGAATAATCTACCAATCTCGAAACTACCACAAATCAGCATCGATAAATAAATGAAACCCAAAACGAACAGAAATTACAATAAATAACCGAGTCAAACTCAAAACGAGCAGAAATTAACATAAGTTGGGCGCAAAACCCCTATGCCTTCCCAAGGCCAGAAAAAAAATTGCACTTTAATGAAAAAAATATAAAGGTTTTTACTTTTATAACTTTAATAAATCAAATAATTTTAACAATTTGATCACTAAATATCAGTATATGTATAGTAAACTGACAAGGAACATTCTTTTGTATTTTTTCATTAAAATGCAAATTTTGTTCTGGCCTTGGGAAGGGATTAGTTTTTAGTATATATGACATGTAAAAAACTGCACAAGATGACAAATAACTCCGTACAGCTAAAAAAATGTGCAAGGAACAAGAAACGAGAAAAATCACATTGAATTGCAAACGAAAATGTAACTTAGAACTAAAGAATAATATTATGATTATATTATTACGTTATTTAGTTATTTCAGAAACTACAATGAAACTTATTTCAGAAACTACTGGAATAACACTTGAACGTGTTATTCCAGCGTCTGTAAAAGATAAACAGGATGGAGGAACTGAATTCAGGCCAGAATGTCTTTGTTCAAGTGAAATGGCTGACTTGTCACCCTTTGTTTAGAAGCTAAAAAATTAAACGATGGCAACGCCCATGCCTAATTTAGATATTTCAGAGAACATATACATTGGAACGTTCCTGGCTACCATTCAATTATATAACAACGTAAATAACTCAAAAATATAACGAATGGGGGAAAGCTCGGAAAGAATTTTTTGGTTTGACGTCATTCAAAAATTAGACATGATTTTGAATGAATCTGAACAGCTAAGGCGAAAGTTATGAAAAATGTCTGAAGTAATGACACGCGAACTGAAGTTTAGTGAGGTATGTGGCTAGAAGATATGCGACAACGAGCATCACAACGATTCCTAATGAAAATAATAGAATGAAAATAATAGACAAAGAAATCTACGGTTCAAATATATACGACATAATCGCATTGGATAATAAATGAAATATGGGTGAGAAGAGAAACAGCAGTAAGAATTGCAACGACACAAAGAAGAAAGCAAATTCCATAAATTGGACGATTCTTTGATGCATTAACAGGAAGGAGGAATTGAATTCTCGCCAAAATATCCTAATTCAATTGAGATATCTGACTTAAAGCCTCATAGCTTAAAATTGAAGAATAACTTGATGATGGAGCTAATGCGTAATTAGAGAATCAAATATATCCAAACCTGCAACCTCGTGGAGATTCTAAATAGTCGTTGCTTGAGGAGAGATAGGGTCCCGTCTTGAAAAACATAATCGAAAGATGAAAGCATGTTCCCAAAGTTATTAATCTTAACATGCATTAAACCAAAGATCATTAGCATGGACACTGAAATCTCTAAGATTTGTATTAAGTCGAAGTTCATTAGCATCAAGCCTGGTGAATAAAGGACATCTGTCGGAAGCACTACATCCAATAGAATGCCAAGCAGAAAGCGAACTGGAAATACTAAATTCCTAGGGAGCGTTCTGGTATCTATTTTACCCAGAACAAACAATACCTGCTGGAAATGCCAAATTTCTATGGGGCCACTTGTACTCATTGAGACATGAATGCCGGGTGCAACAAACTGGGAATGCTAAATTTGCATGAGCCTGCTAGTGTCTCTTTAGGCAATACTACTCACCGAGTCACCGTCCAGCATTAGGCTACTAGATAACTGAATTCACACTTGGCACATAAAATATGCTGACTTTCTTCAATCACAAACAGACTTGAAGACTACAACCGTAAGACTTAGAATTTTGGTGAATTGCTGTGCAATCACTGTTTCGTTTAGCTTCTCATGTGGAACCAATTCAACGGTTACAAACGCTAGAATCAGTCTTAGGTATTGTATAGATTGAGGCAAACGACTTCTTAGGAAGTTCTTCTCCTTTCAAAGCAAAAAACCTTTGTCCTATCCGTCATTTATAGGATAGTGGATGAAAAAATACTAGGGTAGCAGGGTGTACACTATTTGAAAATAAAAAGTTGCAAGTACCTGAGACAAATTTGCATCTGCTTTGTAATAAACACACCTCTTCCCCAATTAGTGTTGTGTATGTATTGATTGGTTTCTGGCAGTTTCACAGCAATTAAAAGAAGAGCGATCCCTAATGGAAATACCTGAAAGAAAATTTTAAAATTATGATATGCGCAAACTAAATATTAAAAAAATAGATGCCCGGTTTTAAAGATTCCAAACCCTGCCCAGTTTTTACAAAATCAAGTATTATTAGCGTATAAAAAAGAGCGAATATATATGATATATGCGATATTCAGCCTCGGATATTCATTTGAGGGGTATCCCTCAATTTTGTCGTTGGCTTCTATATTTTATTCTCTTCTTGCACAGTTTATTGGAGTTTGGCTCACTGTCCGCTTCCGGTATCAGAAAGACCCGCGAGCTAACCCATCCAGTTTCCTCTGAACTTCAAAATGGATATTGTCTAATAAAAGTGTATTGTCATGTGCCATACTTTTGGGAGTCTTACTAGTCTTACAGTCTTACTATGCTTTGCTTTTAATTTATCTATTTCTATCTATTTATCAATACCTATTTTAATTTATCTGCATTTCTAGTGCCTACCCATTGTAAGCTTGATATGCCTTAAAGCATTTGTTGCATCACGACTTTTTTTTCGGTTTTTGTAAGTGATTAAATAAAAAAAAAACAAGTTTTTTTGTAACTGAAAGTAAGGAACGACGTTAAAACTTTAAACGAACAGAAATTATTCCGTATATAAAAGGGGCTGTCCCCTCCTCAACGCCTCGCTCTTTACGCTAAAGTTTTTTATTGTTTAAAAAAATAGAGTTGTGGGAAAGTCAAACTTTAGCGCAAAGAGCAAGGCGTTGAGGAGGGGACAGCCCCTTCCATATACGGAATAATTTCTGTTCGTTTTAAGTTTTAACGTCGTTCCTTACTTTCAGTTAAAAAAACTTGTTTTTTTATTTAATTTTTGATCGTTTTTGAATTAATACAGATTTTGATTTTGGCTCACCGTACATGGATAATTAAAACTAAATTGTATATTAATTTTACTTTTATTTGCTTAAATGGCTTTCTTGAAACATGTTTAATTTTATTTACGAACGTTTTTATTGGTAATAAATATACGTAACTTACGAATTAACTTAAGTAACGAACTTCTATATTCATATATTTTTAATACGTATATTAGAGGGTTCGTCCCCTAGTCAATGCCTTACTCTTTAAGCTAAAGTTCAAGTTTTGTTCCAATTCTTTAAAAATGACCGCTTAATCACAAAGGCCGTTATTTAGAATAAATAGCTCTTATGAAAGTACTAAAAAATCTTTGGCTTAAAGAGCGAGGTATTGACTAGGGGGTGAACCCGATCATATACGTAATATTTTCTGTTCGTTTTAAGTTTCAATGTTGCTTCTTACTTTCAATTGAAAAACATGTTTTTTTTATATTTAATTTCTGATCTTTTTATAAATAATGCTGGCAAGTCGGGCGCCCCCTTCATAGCAATGTCCCTTCCCCCATGAAAACTTCCTTCATTGAAAGATCCTCCAACATAACCCTGACCCACCCACCCCCCTACTACCAGAAAAAATCCCTCCTTAAAACTTCTATATACTTTCCAATAACCAATACTATATGTTAACATTGGGTAAAGTTCATAACTTTCAGCCCTCCCCCCGGAGAATCTGGGGGACTAGGTCATCCTAAAAGACATAGTTATCATATTTTCGACCATGCTGAACAAAATGGCAATCTCAAAATTTTGATCGGGTGACTTTGGGAAAAAATGAGCGTGGGAGGGGGACTAGTTGCCCTCCATTTTTTTGGTCACTTGAAAAGGGCACTAGAACTTTTAATTTCCGTTCCAATGAGACCTCCCACGATATTTTAGGACCACTGGGTCGATACGATCACCCCTGGAAAAAAAAAAACAAAAACAAACAATCAAATAAACACGCATCCGTGATCTTTCTTCTGGCAAAAAATGCAAAATTCCACATTTTTGTAGGTAGGAGCTTGAAACCTCTTTAGTAGGGTTTTCTGATACGGTGAATATGATGGTGCGATTTTCGTTAAGGTTCTATAGCTTTTAGAGGGTCTTTCCTCCGTTTTTTCGAAAATCAGCCAAACATTCTCAGGCGCGTAACTTTTGATGGGTAGGATTAAACTTGATGAAACTTCTATATTCAAAATCAGCATTAAAATCTGATTCCTTGTATGTATCTATTGGTATCAAAACCCCTTTATCTAGAGTTTCGGATACCATTGAGCCGGGTCACTCCTTACTTACAGTTTGTTACCACGAACTGTTTGAATTTTCTTAAGTTGTAAGATCACAAACAGACCTACGCATCTGTTTCTAAGATTATCTTTTTCATCTGCTTTTGTATTCCTATGTGTGGCAAATTTTATGTGCTTGAAATGAAGAATAAATAATTGCTTCTACGACCAAACTTTATTTAAACTTTGTTGTACAAAAAACTAAGTAACGCATCAAACCTTGTTTATATGCATTTTTGTTAAGTTTTTACGAGGCGGGAAAAAATTTCAGAAGGGGGGCACCCCCCGTTGATAGTGGTAATCAACTACATAAATACACAAAACAGCAGCATCCGATATTCATAAATACGATATTCAGCAGCAGGATAATCAGCCTTGTTGTTTGGTGATTTATTGTCCATTAGTTCTACTGTTCATTCTCAGGGTACGAGGGGAAGTGCGGACTTCTATGTACCTAGAGGTATTTTTTCCCGTTCATGTTTTTCTGTTTTTTTTTTTGTTTTTTTTTTATAGAGGTACGCGGAAATGAAATAGTTTAGATAGTGATATTAAGATTATTGGAGACCGCAATATATTTAGAAAAACCATTTCTAAATGGTTTCTAAGGAACTGCTTTTACGCTAAAGTTTTTATACTTGATTATATACGCTCGTATATAACGAGCGTATATAATCTATATGGACACCTCGCTCTTTACACTAAAGTCTTCTACTGTTTAAAAAAAAAAGATTTGTGAGAAAGAGTCTAACTTTAACGTAAAGACCCAGGCGTTGAAGAGGGGAAAGCCGCTTTCATATACGGAATAGTCTCTGTTCGTTTGAAGTTTTAATGTCGCTCCTTTCTTTCAGTTAACAAAAGTTGTTTTTTTTATTTAATTACGAGTGTTTTTGAATTAATACAGGTTTTGATTTTGGCTCACCGTACATGAATAATTAAAACGAAATTTGCATATTAGTTTTACTTTTTTTTGGTTAAACGGCTTTCTCGAAAGTTGTTTGATTTTATTTATGAACGTTTTGATTAGCAATAGACATACGTAACTTGCGAATTACCTTACGTAGCGAACTTCTATATTCATATATTTTTATTACGTACACTAAGGGGTTCACCCCCCTAGTCAATACCTCGCTCTTTACGCTATAGTTTGAGTTTTGTTCCAATTCTTTAAAAATGACCCCTTAATCCCAAAGGCCGTTAATTAGAATAAATAGCTCTTATGAACGTACTAAAAAATCTTTAGCATAAAGAGCGAGGTTTTGACTAGGGGCGAACCCAATCATATACCTAATAATTTCTATTCGTTTTAAGTTTTGATGTTGCTTCTTACTGTCAGGTGAAAAACTTGTTATTTTTATTTAATTTCTGATCGTTTTTTTTTAATAATGCTGCGAAATCTGGCGCCCCCTTCATAGCAATGTCCCTTCCCACATGAAAACTTCCTCCATGGAAAGATCCTCCCACGTAACCCCCAATCTCCCCCCCCACTATCAGAAAAAATCCCCCTGAAAACGCCTGTATACCCAATAACCAATACTATATGTAAACATTGGGTAAAGTTCATAACTTGCAGCCCTTCCCCCGGAGACTGTGGGGGATTAAGTCATCATTAAAGACATAGTTATTATATTTTCGACCTTGCTGAACAAAATTGCTATCTCAAAATATTGATCGAGAGACTTTTGGAAAACAGTGAGCGAGGGAGGGGGCCTAGTTGCCCTCCATTTTTTGTCA
Organism: Artemia sinica; assembly: GCA_027921565.1. Lineage (NCBI taxonomy): Eukaryota > Metazoa > Arthropoda > Branchiopoda > Anostraca > Artemiidae > Artemia > Artemia sinica. The sequence continues at coordinate 33,258,481 of CM051269.1, forward strand.
CTTAAAAAGGGCACTAGAACTTTTAATATCCGTTCGGATAAGCCTTCCCGCGATATACTAGGACCACAGGGTTAATACGATCACCTCTGAAAAAAAAATAAAATAAACACGCATCGTTGATCTTTCTTCTGGCAAAAAATACAAAATTCCACAGTTTTGCAGATAGGAGCTTGAAACCTCTACACTAGGGTTCTCTGATGTCGCTGAATCTGATGGTGTGATTTTCATTAAGGTTCTATATTTTTTGGAGGTTGTTTCCTCCTTTTTTCAAAAATCAGGCAAATCTTCTCAGGCGCGTAACTTTTGATGGGTAAGATTAATTTTGATGAAATTATATATTTGAAATCAGCATAAAAATCTGATTCTTTTGACGTATCATGGGTATCAAAATACCGTTTTTAAGAGTTTCGGTTACTATTGAGCCGGGTCGCTCCATGCTTACAGTTCGTTACCACGAACTGTTTGATACTCCTGTTTTAGGAATAGTTGAGGTGCAGGAAGTTATGGTATGTGTAGCCATGGGACTAAATAAGTTAACTCGATGCAATAGTAGGATTTGTGTATAAGGAGTGGCCTCGGCAAGATTTGATAGATAGTATTGCATAAGTACTCTTGGTGGGTTGTGGGTTGTGAATTTTGTGGGTTGAAAATATTACAGTGGAAAGAACCTTGTTGTAGTAATTGTCGTCGAAGGGCTAGAGCAATATTAAATTCATCCAAGGCAGTGGGTGCGCCTCATAGATGTTGCTATGATAACACTAACCTACATACCATGGATGGCATTAACGATCATGAACTCTTGAATGCATATGGCAACGTTCTCGAGTGACTTTAGCTGATATAAATGATGGGGAATTAACTCATAGTGTATATTGACGCATAGCGGTCAGGACCCTCAAAGGGCCAACCAAAATATGATACTTATGTAATATGATGGGCAGAAGTTATACTGAACCCTAAACCCCCACTCCCGGGTAAAATATCCTATTTAAGCTACGGCTTGTATGATTATGTCTTTACAATCTAACGAATTGCCCCAGGAACGAAGAAAACTCTCATTTGAATTTTCTTTTTGATGTCTCTACTCACTCGCTAGTTCAAGCCACAAGGCTCTGTACTATGAGTAGAAGGGGAGGTTCTACTCCCACCCCTCACCCCTGCTGCCACCTATAACTTTTTTGCACCCCAAATATGGGCATAGAGTCCCTAGGGAGAACACGTGGTTAATGGGGTCAATGACCTCTTTTTTCCAAGGTCTCTTTCTCCAGGTGTGTTTTTGGCACGCTCTCAGCGAATGTTATGATCCAGAAATAGTATTTGTTGCTGTTTCCAAGGCAAATGTCAAGGTCAATGTTGTAAGTGCACGCTCTCAGCGAATGTTATGATCCAGAAATAGTATTTGTTGCTGTTTCCGAGGCAAATGTCAAGGTCAATGTTGTAAGTGCACGCTCTCAGCGAATGTTATGATCCAGAAATAGTATTTGTTGTTGTTGCTCGAGCCAAATGCTATGAGTTTCCCGGAAACAGTTAGATCACGTGTTTCCTTCGCAGCCAATCAGCGAGTCGGATGCATCTCCCTTCTCAACCAATCAGAGGGCTTGTTACATATTAGCGGTGGAGGGAATATAAGGAAAGGATTTTTGCTATAGTTTTATTAGTCTGTGAATAGAATTCAAAGGAGTGAGAAGAACAGTTTTGACTTTACTCATTTGGATATATATTTGTAATAATGAGTGGAATGTTTACACTATTAGAAGTTGATAGTGGAGTTGATGGTAATAGTACAAGAGCACCAAACATTGCGGTGGAAATTACGAAAGGATCGCGGCTTTGTCTGGAATGGGATGCAGTATATGCAAGATATGTGATATCCTTGAGCAAATTTAAAATGGAGGATCAATTATGTTTCGCCGCAAAAGTTGATATAGCACATGTGAATAGACTTCAATGTGCTTTAAGTGCATTAGTGAAACATATCGAAGACAATAAACTCTATCGCTAATTGTACATGCATAGTATTATTGATGTTGTTGTAATTATTCAATAAAATTGTTTCGAAATCGAAAATGTTTTCTTTCTTTTCCGCTTAGGGCTAACGAATCAGGCTCAGTCTAGAGTCAGCAGTCGGAGTGAAAGGACTGAAAAATGAATAAATTTGAGAAAGAGAGAATTAGATCAAATCTAGTGTTTATGGAAATACATTTGATTTTGGATGATGATTTTCTCGAGTTATCTCTTAAACGCAGGATATTCTCCTGTCAGGGAACACTTGACAATATAATGAGGAGTGATTCTCCCCCATTGGACTATTGTATGAAACTTTTAAAATGTGATTCAAATGCTTATAGTCAATTTATTGATATATTAATTGGAACAAGGCAGAATCATATTGTGGATATACTTTTGAAAACATTGCCAACAGATTACATGTAGATGGCTCTCCCCATCATTCGAAAGAGGTAACGTCACTGAGTTACTCCTCTCTCCCCCATTTCCCTCTCATTGAATTTATCGAACGAAGAGGATCAGTTTCGTTTTAGCTGTGAGTGAGTTGACATCGAAAACCAAAAAATGTTCTATATATGTCCATTGTGCTTGTACACTCTTGGCAGTTGGAATCAATGTGAGAATTGTACAATTAAAGATGACTATAGTGAAAAGTGTAAATTATGTAATCCTTGTAAATTACATAGAGGCTATGCAGTACAAATTAAAGGATGTAATTCATGTCTTGAAGAGGTGTGTGACTCTCATCCTAGAGGGCACCTGTGCTCCAATTGTCACAATGATAAATGTGATCAGTGGGAGAATACTTACCCCGCTATGATCGGAAAGAATCCTAAACGTGATTTTAGTTTATTTCTACGAGATTGGTATCGTCGCGGATTTAAATTATTCTGGGAAGAGGAATCTGGTCTACGATTCAACTGTTGGGGTAACAAGACAATCTGGTTTCTACGTCATCGCTGTGATGACACTGCCTACTATGACTGTAAACCAAGTGATTTTTATTTGGCAGTTACCGAATGTGATTCACCATTTGAAAACACTGTATGTGATATTGCTTCAAATAGACAGATTGAAACTCGTGAATTTCATAATATGAATACAAATAGTATCATTGACTATACAAAGAGATATGACAAGAGTGAAGTTACATTGTACTGTAGAAAATGTGACCCTGACTTTGCAATCAATCAAGATCAATATACAGTGAATCCAAATGATTTACCAGCATTAGTGGTTCACGACAGTTGCCTATACACCGATGAAGAAATCTAAAAGTGAAGATTTAAAGACATTGTTGTATATATATACATTTTATTAATAAACAAATTCACAAACATTTTTTAAGCACTTTACTCTTAGGGCACTGAAATCAATATTAAATACACTTGTAAGTATATTTTCCACTAGAAAGTCGTTCAGACGTGGATTGTCACCATAAATGTGGAGAAACTGCTTGTAAGTATAGCCACGACATCGAAACACAAAATATAGTAGTGCGTGGAAGCCACAGCTTTTAGTCGTTAGATCCTGCACCCTCTTTCGATTTTGAATAATAGTTTTCCCACTGCTCTCAATATAGTTGCTGATGTGAGGTGTGTAGAATGTATAGGGTAGACCAAGAGGATCAAAAATTCAATCGTCTTCGTTGTTTGATAGATGCACAGCCAATGACCCGTCAGCACAGTCGATGGACTGCTATTAACAATAATCAAGGTATTGTTCGCGCTTTTAATTTTTCCTAGATAGTCTGAGGGTAGACAATAGGATTTGTACTGGGACATGTAGGGGTCCATATTAAATACACTGATTATTTGACTGGTGTTCATGGCGCCAAGTCTAGTAGAACACTACCTTCGGGAGTGATTTCCTAATAGGTTTCATATTGATTTAGTGAGATTAGGGCAATACTCTCAGCCAATGGGTCGGCAAATGTACACTCTAAACGCACACTCCCCGTACGTACTATACTCATATCCTGTGTGCCAGACAAATCCAATACAATGATACCATGTGTTTTAGCAAACATATCTTCGGTTATACCATTTTCAAATAGTTGCGAATCATGATCTAGGGTTTGCATGGTCAACTCATACAATGTTCTATAGGATTTATCAAAAGATAGATTGTAGAGTGGGATGCCATTTACTTTGCACACAAGAGATGAAAGTCTAAACATCTCGAATTTATGTGGACATTCAGTCCATGATCCTATTGCACTGGCGCTCTTTACAAATGCCAAAGCCAATTTCGAGGGGATTTCGCCATTGATAAAGGATGAATCGGTGAAGGTGCGTGACCCCACGGCAATATGACGTTGATTGGTGATTGTATGAGGAACAAGTAGTTTAATATTGTTGCCATTGGCTCTCAGTTTTTCCACGGCCAAAGCAACAGAACTCATGACCTGTTGTTTGCGTACATGTAGTATTGCTGAGGTGAGGGAGAGACTTACATCGGGATTGCCAGCAAGTTCTTTTCTCAATATGAAATTGGAAGGTGCAAGTGTCAATTTTATATCCACTTTGACATTAGGCGGCAGCCATTGGGGTATATTAAATATTTCATGATATATTTTTCCAACTAGATGTAATTCACTAGTTGTAGCATTTTTAAGTGCATCTGTACTATCAGTATTAGTAATATATTCATATCCATTGGAGGCACCTCTCAATTCCTTGTATGACTTGGGTGTCATCAGCATATATTATATATAGCTTGCATAGTTGGAGAGATTGTTGCTAGTGCTCACCAGCGTACCGTTGATGTAGACACTAATTTGACGAAATAAATTATGTAGTATACAATTTTCATAGGATATCCCATCGGCCCGAATTGGCATTGTATTATCGGATTTCCGGACTTTCATTTGTAAATCTATAAATGTGGACGATAAATCTATGAAGTAGTCTTCATTGGAATAAATTTGAAAGTGGATATTATCGGAGAGGGGTTGTAGTGGATAAAATTGTTCATAGTATCCATGCTTGACACTCACATCAACACTTTCGGCATTGAATAGATTCAATGAGGCGGTGATTGAAGGTTGAGAATCCTTATGTGGCAGGTAGGACATCTTAAGAGAAGAAATCTAGTTTCGATCTAACAATTTTCTTCCTGGGCCTTCTGGTTACACTACGTGTCGGCTTTTTCCTTCTTTTCTTTGACAAAAGGGATGTCTTTCGTTTCCGTCCTGAGTAGAGACTGATGAGTGATGCATTGTTTCTTGACCTTTTTAAACCTTTGCCATTCTGTTTTAATTTCTCGCCAAGGGTTCGTGCGCTGGACCTAAGATTTTCCGTAGCATTTTTTTTAAAATCCTTGCCAGAGCCCCAATCGTATAGTGTAGAGGATGCAAAATCTGTCGCAGCCGGTACAAGATATTTTCTAGCCAGTGGTAGCGAAGAGCGAAACAGCTTAGCAAACCAGCTGCCAAGACCATAGCCAGACATTGACGAGCGACCCTTGTAATAGTCCATTCCATTGCCCTGTTGTCTTGGGCCAAGAGTATTAACATAGCAGTCAATATCAGGACAAGTGAATACCACTTTTCTATTAGACATCTTGCTGTTGAACGATGGGTCGAAAATGGCATGTAATCACAGCCAAACCTTTTGAAATTGCTATGGGATCACCCAATTCGGTTCTTAGTGTTAACTGACAGAGTTCCAAATAGGAAGTGTTTACGGGAATATACTGAAGATGCTTTATATTGTAGTGATGAATATGCTCTTGATTGGTTTTCGTTCAAGAACTCGTAGGAGGGGAACATTTGAGTTACCAACCCGAGATGTTTCCACAAATGAAGCATAGAGAAATATACAAGTGTCTGTGGTGAAGGCAGGCGGGTAGTCAGCAAAAATGAAATTAGTGTTTCCGGCACTTTTACCATTGATTATATTGAGCTTAAAGCCAAGAACATCCTTTAGATTATTGTTGAGAATAACCTTTTCACTGGCAATAGGTGAACTAATGTAGATCTTGCCATCCTCCTTTGAATAGTTGAAATGAAAAGCTCCTTTTTTACGAGCGGAAATTCTTTTATTAATAGAACGACATAAATCATTCATACAGGTGAGTTCCTCGTAGGGTAATTCAATATATGGATAATCCAACCAATTGATTTTTTGAATTTGTTCTTGATCACCTTGGGTGGCGGCCAATCATAGGGTCTAATTTTTATATCATATTTACGATCGTTTCTCAGGATGTCATAGGTATTTTTGAGAATACAGTCGACAAGAGCCACTTCATACTTTCCGTCGAATTTGACGGTGGGGGAGAGTTTCGTCCAAAAATCACTTGTTCTATTCAAGTCGTTGTAGAGAGGATCAGAAACATTGGACATGAAAGTCACATAGAAATCATTGGGCATTGTCAATATCTTCAGCACTGACCCAAGAATCAAAATCTGAGTTGTATCCTAGCCAGCGAACAAGCAACTGTTTCTTGCCATGGCGTGTACGACTCTTTAATATCTTTTCAATTTGATAAATTTCACTAGTGTTTCTAACTTTTTGCAGTTCATATTCATAAAAACCGCCGAGAATCTCATCATCTTTGGTGTCTCGCAGTCGATAAGTCGTGGGCTCGGTGTCCAGGATTTTGGACACTTTAAAAAGTTCAGTGCTCCATAAATAATTCCCCTTTTCAAAAATATTGGTGGTTCTATTAATTCGAACAGTATCACCAACATTGAATTTCTTCTTCTTTTTCTTCTCATTGCCATTGGAGTATTGCTTTAGAAAAGCATCAAACGTATTTTCACTGTAATGAACATCCCGAGGGCTAGAGTTGGACAGAGATCGATGTGGTCGTTGATTATAAATCAACATGATTTTATCTAAATCGTGAATAAAAGCAGATATCGTGAATATAAATAATAGACGAATCGTTCTTATTAATCGTTCGGCCAATGCAGCCTTTATTGGACTGTGACTATGATAGAGTGTTGTATTATATTTCAAAAGAAACTTTTGCACATGGGGATTAACAAATTCACTGCCACGATCCGATTGAATTTTTCTATATGAATCCTGTTCTAGAATACTTTCAATGGCCCGAGCAACTTCAACACCTCTCTTTGATCGCAGTGGAATGGCATAGGCATAGCGACTAAAGACACTGATTGCCATCAGAATATATTTGTAGGGCGCATTGTGACGCCGTTGAACTGCGTCTAAAGTTAAAAGATCCATTTGCATTATATGCAGAGGGAAAAAGGCTTTAGTTTGTTGATATTGTTTACTGCGAAGTCTGTGATTCCGATGTAGTGTGTAACTCGGTTCATTTTCTATATACTCTTTTGCATTTTTCAATGTGGTGCCGGAGACTTTGGAAAGCGTTTTGGGAGAACTTAAACTTCCCGCTTCGCCAATATTTTCATAGACACCTTTCAAAACTTCATCCATTTTGAACGTAAACACGTAGTGTAATGTCCACTCCCCTTTTGCACACTGGTGGGCGAATCAATTTGTCTTCGCTTTTAACTAGCAGCCACAGGTGTTGTAAAATCAGTAGTGCTAGTATCTTCAAATATTGAATCTTCTTCTTTTTTAAATGGTGTTGTTGGAGGACTATATTCTCTTAGTTTCTTTAGAATTTGCTTATTGCCAATAAGACTTTTGGGAAAGTTTCTTGCACACAGAAAGGTGTATAGATTATCGTCAAAGGATAAGAGTCCTTTACGATTCGTCATCATATCACAAATTAAATCAACTAGATTATAACTTTTTCCCTGAATTATAATTCGTTTCCCTGCGCTGTCGACTTGAACTTGATCGCCAGATTCCAACATGAGATAAGATAATACTCTTTTACTCTGTTCTCGATAGGTGAGTGGCAATAGGTTTCCAATTTTCAATACAATCGAATTCAATTCCTTCTCCTTTGATTGTGCAGAATCTTGAGGAGATGTTTCTTGTTTAGAGAGATCGGCGACGGGTCTCTCACGATAAGGTTTATGTTTGTCCACACGTCGCAATGCATCTTGAAGTAAAAGCAGTTTTTGTCATCGGCAATATTCTCATCATTAATGAATTTGCTTAGATTGTCTTCAAAATGTTCGATGGGCGAGAGGACAAGTTCAAATGGTGTCAATTTATAGGGTTTTGCCATTCTCACTAGAGAAAACTGTTTACAAGTCCTGCGATTATTGGCAGTAAAAGTGTGAAAAAGCTACCGCCTGCTTGAAGGAGCCGTTTTCTTTTAAATTTGTTTCCCTTGTTTTTACAAGCCAAGGCACGTACAGTGGAACGATGTTGCTTTGTCTGTTGTCTAACACCTTCTGGCAGTTGAACATTGCCCTCAGTTAAATTTAAACAAAGTTCAGATATTAGATTAATGAAATCATTGTCAACCCCATGTTTGAGTATAGCCTTCCTAAGCAATGGTTTTGAAGTGCTTAAAACGGAAAATAAATGTCGTTGTTCGTGTAGTTTCTTCAGTGTCATAATGGCGACTAATAGCCTTTTCTACTATTCACTGGAAGATATACTGTAATTTCATTGTTGAAAATGTCGGTGACTACACGAAGATCCTCGGGCGTGCTCTGATTAAGATCCAGCAAAATGTAACCGTAGGGCTTGCTAGTCGCCTGAGTGTACGCTGACAACAGAAATTTTGGAGCGCCGGGGTATATCTGCTTATTGAGAGTTATGAGTGAGCTAGAATCACGAACGACTCGATAGATAATATAGATAGTACAATTCAAAGCAAGGGTTCGCATACATTTGCTCTGATGAAACAGATTGTGTAGAACCAGAGTTATGGAAATGTGTTCATGGTGGGAGCGAACGGTGAACAATTGTAGCATTTCCTGTGAGAACTGTTCAATGGATTCAGCCAAATCATCAATAATCAACCACGAGTTCGGTTCAATACTATTGAAAACATCAAGTCCCCGTATGAATTGTATTGGTATGGTTGTGGCAATAGCTTTTATTTTATCATAGGACTCTTGCCAAATACTATAGCAATAGTAGATTTTTTTGGTTTTTCCAAAAACATTTTATCACAATTTTGAATTATTTTAGCTAAAAGTGTTGTTTTCCCCGACATTGAGGGACCACACAGAAACGATCTGAAGGGTGTTTTAAATTGATACATGCTGTTGACAACAGTCGGACTATGACTAACTGTAAATCATATGTGCTCAATGAATAAGTAGTAATTTTCCCATAGATCTATCTATTCAAGAACAACAAAAACATTATTTCATGGCAACATTTATTACAGCAATATGATAACACTTGTTCAACATGACACTTGTTCAACATGAACTCGGCAATGATAACACTTTTTGTCTTTAAACACTTTTCTGTACAACACTTTTGTACATTAACACTTTTCTGTACAACACTTTTCTATACAACACTTTTGTACATTAACACTTTTCTGTACAACATCTTTGTACAACACTTTTCTATACAACACTTTTTGTACAAAAAAAAACACTTGAAAACAACACTTGAAAAAAAAACAGAAAACACTTGGAACATGAACTAGCACAGTTGAACATTACAGTGAATTTAAAGGTGTGGGACCCCCCCCCCCCCTCCCCCCTGGGCGGCCGCGGGAAGGGCCCCCCCCCGGGAACCGCGATGGAAAAAGAATAGTTGTCGTCACTGCTACTACAGGTTAGTGGATGGGTTAGTGGTGGTGATGATTAAGGTAGTGAGGTTAATTTATTAAAGGTTGAGTGGTTAGTTGGTTAGGTTAATTTATCCAGACCAAGTTGATTACGATAGTCTATGCATTCAACTCGGTCTGAAATACGGTAGTGTCCATGAGGTAGGACAGTCACACCATTCTCGAGCACATAGACCTTGTCGGATATACACGACATTGCATTTTTTTCCACTCTCACAGTATAATTTCTACACTGTAGAGAGCGAATTGCAAGCACTTGTGCTCTTGGCACTAGGCCACTTTCTACACAGTCTCTGTACACGCTCATGTTAAAATTGCTCTTTACAAAGTGTGTAGGCACCCCTTTACACGCCTTCATTTCATCCCCACTATGTGTTTCCACGCAATAAACTTTGGGACCCGGGAACACCCCCTGGATATCAAATCACTCCCCGTCTCTGATTTTAACATTAATAGTTGGTTGGGGGCTTGACGTTTCACCAGTTCGGGGTAGAGAGATGGATTCCAGTTGGTGAAATCCATCCGCGAGCTGATGTGCACCCCATTTTGCAAATCACCCAATAAATCTTCAGTCCCATTTACCTTTAACAGCAGAGAATCTGTATCACCATAGTAAACTTGAACCTCCCCCTCCCGTGGCCATTGCACCTTGCACACATTGTAAAAGAACGACAACATGAGCTTTTTTGAAATTTCTAGTACTGAACTGCCGCCTGCTATATTCTTGTTCAGTACTACATTTCGCTTTCGCCTGTGTAGAAGAACCATGCCGGCCTCTATGCTTGTGAATGATGTAAAATTGGGGTCGGCAATAATTCGTGCACACTCTAGAGGGTCAGTCACGACGTCACAGCGAGATCTATTACGTACGCTTTCACACATTTTGCCAAACGCTGAATTTAGGATGAGCTTGTACAATTCCTTCTCCACCTTTGAATTTGCCCTAGAACGTTTATCGACAAAGGTGTCGATAAACGTTTTCAAATATGGTCGCTGATTGAACTGCAGGACCCTATGTATTTTGGTGATCTTGAAACCATTGCTCACCATCCAGTGCAAAAGCACATGGTGAACAACGATATTCTCTTTAGGGTCCAAATCAGCAATCAGTTTCTGTTTAGAGGGAGTCCAATGCATCCCCATATCCTCAACCAATGAACGATTGTAGGGGCTCAGAGAGTCCCTGCTCACGGGTCGATTGATACAGGGAAAGACAAAATCTTTGACTGAGTCGTGAAGTGCCAGCGGAATGTGACCGTCAACTTCAAAGAACCATCCTTGTGGCCCATTGTCCTCGACGGTGGTAATGTCGGGGAACTCACAAGGATTCTCAAGCCATTGATAGTTCCCACACGGCAAAGAGTAGTGGGACATTGCCGAGGGATACAATGAGTTCATGTCCAAGAACACTGCATTTGACTTTGCACCGGTGCTTTGTCCGCTCGGATCGGTTGATAAGACGCGGTCCCCGTGAAAAACATACCTTCCCCTCATTGAACGCTCTACAAAAAGGTGCTGATCTACATCGGTGATTAGGCCTATTTCCTCCCTGCTAATTTTTAAAATTAAATCCATTACTAAGTGGGGTGTAGAAAAATAATATCCTATATCTAACCCGAACTCTGAATAGATTTGGTCTGTATTCTTACAGACTATATCCAACAGAGTTAGAACGTCACTGGCCAAGTACAGTCTACAATAATCCCACCCATTTTTACAATCCCCCTTGGACCACACCTTCTTGGCAAACTCATACTCCTCGACTGTGCATTCACTGTTGGTCAGTGAATTGTGAAAAGCTTCAATTGGAGGTAGTTTCTCCTCGCTTAAGCGAGCGCCAGAACAGTAATAGTCGTATGCGTATATACCTTTGCAGGTCAACAGGTCATACATTTCACTGTCTGGAAAGTGCTGTTTAAGCAAGGGAAAGCTATCAAAATTGTCGCTTTTCTGCACTTGAATTAGTTGACTTAAGGATTTGGGAAAAAACTAAAAGAATCTAAAAACCTGATTTTATTCCAGCACGTACGCCCATTATCCACTGCCTGCCATTTCAGTTCGAGAAGCAATAACTTCTCGGCCGATCTGGGAATAATGTTGTAGATAAATGAATTATTTACCCATGGACAATCTACTCCCCCTCCCTCCCTATGCATACGTGCCAGTGCCGGTAAAATAAATTTTAAGTCATAATTAGAATTGTGAATAAAAACAGGGATAAAAAACTGCTGGCTAACATTTAAATTACACGATTGATGCGCTACCCCCCTAAAATTACTACCCCCCGAGGATATTTCCTGCCACAAATGGTCATGGTCTCTGACTTTCCCCCTCCCCCCTCTTTTCCCTTTAGTCCCCTTATCCACCTCTACAAACTCCCCCTTACAAACCCAACATATTTTATGATTTTTAATCGCGAGACGATCCTCTGCAGACAGCACCATTGGATAATGGGTATTTCTCAAACGAGAAATAGCACCATTAGCCGTGCCAATCAGTTTAGTCAGTGCCTTGACCATGCACTCGGGCCCCTCATCCAATGTTTCTACTATTACTAACAACCGCATGGTGTTAGAACTATCTCTTTGCGCGTGAGCGTAGGACACTGCAATAGCCTGATGTTCTTTGACTCGGTATGGAAATTGAGGATCATTCACCTCCACCAACTTAGCCTCACAGTCTAAAGATATTTTGTTGCACTGGAGAAGTGTATTTTGGAAATTTTTGAATCGTAGAATGGCCCTATCCCCTGAAACCGTTTCCACTGTCTGATAGCCATGCTGTCTACAATGCTTCATGTGATCCCGTAGTTTCATATCACTACGGAATTGTGACAAGCATGTTGGACAGTAGAAACGTACCCCCTTATGCTTACCACCCCCCAGAACTCTACTAATGTCAGTGATAGGGTTAAAATGACCGATTGCGTTCGGTTGACTAGGTGGTGTGTATAGCAACCAAACCCAGTGTTTAACCAAATCAACTGACGGGCCCCTTACGGGGAAAACCACCCCCTTCTTTTTAGAACGAGTCCCATCTTCAAATTCTGTTTCGTATTGTACCACAGTAACGCCAATATTTAAATGAGCATTAGCCCTTTCAAACATGTCAATGGATCGTAGCGTTACTGGGTATTTTCCTTCTAAGCAAGAAAAATCTACAACTGGGAAATCGGACCCATCCTTCCCATGTACAGCCCAATTGTCCAAATTCTTCTTGGTAGCGTCATCTGCTAGAGGCTGAAAGGCTGATATGAGGAAAGCATACTTGAAACACTTTTGATCTGTTTCAAAACAGATCTTCTGGACACCACGACAACCTACTAGATCTGGATTATATTTTAAAACTGTATCCCTTTCATACCCCCGCCTGCCCCCCTCTTAAAATGAAATCTTTCTTAAATTTACAAATATTTACACTTAAATTTTCAATAAATAAAACTACTGAGCCACTCCCATTTTCATTAAAGTTCTCGAGATGCGCTATAATTTGTCCTACCCACTCACTAAAAACTCCCTCAAAATTTTCTAAATTTGGATAAATTACGCACATCTCGGAATGTATAAAATGATAGTAAACCTCACTTTTCCCCTCATTCAAATAAAAAACCTTTAAAACAATAGAGACCTTAATTGAATCCCTACCTCCCCACAATTGAATTTGTTTCTCCAGAAGTGCACGAATTTTTTCTACATTGGCATGCACAATCTCTACAGGATCAAAAACAAAATTTCCCCCCATAAGTGTATTAAAAGGATCCCCAAACGTTGCAGTGAAAACAACTATATTATTTAAAATGTATTCGACAATTGAAAATCGGGAAAGATGTACCCCCTCCCCCAAGTTGTTCAACAATATTTGGGCTATGTTCCACTTCATTCGATTGAAGTGGACCCGTTATGGTATCGGAGGCTGGAGGAGGAGGGTTCCCTGTAAAATCATTTAAAATTTGTAAAGTATTCGGGCTCAAGTCTACCAGCTCAACTGTGCTATTATCTACTTTAAAAAAATCAGCAAAAAACTCATCAATATTATCAGGTACTTCAATGCCATCGTCCCATGTTAAATTGTCTTGAAACTCCGCTGGTGGTGTTAGAATTGGTTCTTCCTCTTCTTCACTGGACTGTGAATATGGGACCAATCCAATCTATAAATGAAAAAATAGCTTATTTTCAAAGTGTTCAAATCATCCCTACTGTTAAAATTTGAATTATTATTTAAAGTCAGCGCTTAGTAGTAGTAGTAGTAGCAGTATGAGCATAGTAGAATTTGGTTAATTCAACTGAAAGAAAATCCAACTTAATATAAGATAAATACAATATAAAATGCCGCTTTACATGGAAGGCTGCAATTTGATTTTGTTCAAAAAAATAGCTTATTTTCAAAGTGTTCAAATCATCCCTACTAATTTTATTTATTTATTTATTTTTTTTTCGGCGCTTTTTGGAGCCACAGCGCATCCCTGTGGTGCTTCTCTGGCCAACAGCGCATCCTGCGGCGCTTCCCTGACTCGTGGCGCATCCCTGTGGCGCTTCTCTGGCCCGCAGCGCATCCTGTGGTGCTTCTCTGGCCCACAGCGCATCCTGTGGCACTTCCCTGACCCGTGGCGCTTCTCGGGCCCGCAGCGCTTCCCCCGACGCTTCCCTAACCTTGCCCCACAGCGCTTCCCGGACCCATCGGCGCATTCCGGGCTCCGCGGCTCCCGGCCATTTACATAATGTCCTAAAAAACCGTATTGTTAGGCGGCATAAGTCGTTTCGCCTACTTCCCGTACAGGTTGTCTAGGACTCCAAATGAGCCTAGATTATTTTTAATCTCGTATATGTTCTGTTTCCAAGCGTATTCTCTGTGAAACAGTACAATTAAATTCGAGAACCGTTAATTCTTATTCAGGAATGTCTCTCCATGCAAAATCTTGGCAAGTTGATCTAGACAATCGTTACGCAAATTAGAATTAGGCCTATGTGTAAGAGATTGCAATGCTATAATCTCTGTCCAACACAAATTGAGTGGGGGAAAAACATCTTTTAAAATCTATGAAATTTTAATTTTACAGTGTTGAAAAAAAGCGAAAAGCGAATAGATGGGAGAAATGGGTAGAAACTAATCAGCTTTTGAAAAAACCGTGGTCTTTACTTGATAGCCTCCTCATAGAAAATTGTGTTTAAATAAAACGGTAGTTTATAACGCAAAGGCAGTTTTCTATGAGGAAATTATGTCCGGGATATAGTATCCCTTTTCGGCTTCACTACGAGTCATTTCAGCAGACTGCTGAATGTATGCGATAACAGTGACCTGATTTAAAAGGGGGAACAATGTCCTTTAATATCTCTGACGTAATTTTACTGTGATGAAATAAAAGGTTTACTTCTAGGCCACTTAAAACTATAATATTCTAGCAAAAATAGCATTTTGTGATAAAAAGGTTCTCTAACAGTAAACTAGAAAATTAGCTAAAAATATTATTATGAGAAAGCGAAGATGTCTACAATGGAAAATTGGAAAGATTAGAAAAAGAGCGGTTTCTTTGACATGCAAAAAATTACATTATATTTAGATATCTCCGAGGGAGGGGGGAGCAGAGAAATTTAAAACAATGGGTGTGGGATTATAGAGAAAATAACATTTTTTTAATATCTCTGAGACAAACTTTTACAGTGTTGAAAAATAGTGAAAAAGAAAAGACTAAAAAAACAATGGAAGAAATAGATATTTATTTCTATAACTAGAGGTAAAAATGCTTACATTTGCAAAGTCCGAGGGCAGTATTTGAATGCCCGAAGGCCCAGGTAGTGTGTGTTGGAGGGCGGGCGGGGCGGCAGCGCTATGTTCTTGCGCAGCTGGACCAGCAATGTCATGGGCTTGGGGAGTTGGAGCAGCGTGGCTCACCATCATGTGAGCAGTCATCCACTCTCTTTTTAGCTTTCTACATGACTGCATAGGGGCTGGCACTGATGGGGCTGCCTCACCCTCTCTGGCTTTCTTGGAAGGAGGGGGCACGCACTCTTCATAATTTGCCTTAAAAAGAAGAGAAAAAAGTTAGTATTGAAATAATTTGCCCCTTTTTTACAGAAAGAAAGTTAGTACCCTCATCCATATAATTTTGTCTAGAAAAGCATTTTATCTTTTTTCAGTAAAGCAAAAAGTAAAAATTTCGCGAGAAATATATTAGGCTTAGAAATCAAACGTTTTTATTAGACAATCAGTAGTCTATAGCCATAGGATAGGAATCATTGTTTCTATTTTTACCATTTAGAAAAATATTAAATTTTCCGGTCTATAGGCTTTAAATTAGATCGTTAACCCATCGACCTGTAGGCCTATATTTTGCAAACATAGGTTAAAATGCTATTCAATTTATACATAATATTAGCTACATGCAACTCCCAAAGACTTTTCTAGCCCTGCACTGTTTGTTTTCATTTTACACTGATTGCGGTAGAATTGAAGGCATTGCCACCCCTCTTTACATAATTTACTTACAACGAAGCTGTTAGAAGCAATGTATTGCCCCCTCCTCCCTTTCACATAATGTTCTAAATATATTGTTAGCGATTATTTTGTTTAGAATCTGTTTCTCTACTTCCATACAGGTTACGAATCTACAAGCTTAATGTACAGCAATCTCTTTTTCCTTAAAACTGTTTTAATTTGACAGCCAAAACAAACCTATTTGGCTAGACCGCAGGCGTGAACACACTGGAAAAAGGGTGACAAAGTAATTATATGCTTGCGGAAATGTATTGTCATGTTAGCGGCTTAATAGCAACGGGTGTCACAGAGAAAGAATAAATTTGAGAAAATGTATTTCTTTTTGCGGTGGTTAGCTTTCGATGGTAAAAGAATATATTTTCGTTTTCATTGCAAAGTGATGTTTGTATTAGAGTGGTGGGGGGGGGATTTAGCCGGAAATATAGAGGGAAGGAATTTATCAAAATGGTATTTCTTTTTGTGAGAATTTGGGGTTGTAAGACAATGGGGAGAGGGAGGGGGATATTGTTAGACCCTAATTCGAAAATAACTTGTTTCTCTACTTCTATACAGGTTGCATAGGCCTAGCTTAATTATTGCCTCAAAGTGTTTTAATTTTGACGGAGAAACAGTTCCTTTTGACCGCGTTTGTAAGCCGGAAAGGGTGATAGCTAATTATAGGCCTCACATTGGAGTCTTGTGTCAAAACAGAACGGCATTTTCATTAAAAATTGAGAGAAGTCAGTGATCGCTTTAGCTGGAAATATAGAAGGAAGGAATTTAACGAAATGAGAATTATTTCTTTTTTCGAGAATTTGATTGTAAAACAATGGTGGGGGGGGGTTAGGTTTCGAGGGTAAAAGAAAATATTTTATGTTTTCCATTGATTATAATGATGTTTGTATTGTATGGGGGGGATTGGGGATAAAGGAATATATTTACGTTTTAGCTGAATATACTGGAGGATGTCCAAGGAAAATTCTTTTGAAAATAAAAATGCACTTACATTGCTAATTGCGGCTGCCAAGGCCTCAAGCTCATTAATTATGTTAATTGTTCTATTCATTGTCTCACAATACTTTCTGATAATTGAATCACATTGCATGTCCGTTATATACGAAATCTCAAGGGCGAATTGTTATGTAACGGGGAAAACCATATGTAACAAGCCCTCTGATTGGCTGAGAAGGGGAATGTATCTGACTCGCTGATTGGCTGAGAAGGAAGCACGTGATCTAACTGTTTCCGGGAAACTCATAGCATTTGGCGAGAGCAACAACAACAAATACTATTTCTGGACACCATGACACTCGCCTCGAGCATGTACATGCCCAAAAAAACAACAAATACTATTTCTGGACACCATGACATTCATGATCGATTACGCAATCAAGTTCTCGGAAATTCACTTCCCCCTCGAGTCCTAGATCAATAACATTGTTCCCGTTAGAATTCAATACGCATGTGCAACCTTCGTTCCGGAGTTATTACACATAGAAACATCAAATAAATCGACCTTGGAAAAAGAGGTCATTGACCGATTACGCAATCATTCTCCCTAGGGATTCCATGCCCATATTTGGGGTGCAAAAAAGCTATAGGTGGCAGCAGGGGTGAGGGGTGGGAGTAGAACCTCCCCTTCTACTACTATGCTGGGTGAAATCCTTCAGATATAACCAAAACAGTAGTTTTATCTACACTCAAAAATTATGTGATTATCTCATGCCATCAGACGGCCTTACCTATGTAGTGGACGAATTCTCCCCCGAGTAGAAGATCATCTTATCCTTCTGAATCCTAAAACCCAGGAAAGTGGATAAAAGACAGTAAATGGTATGAGACATACTTTTGAATTTTTTGATTACAAGATATCAATTGAACTTAAAAGGTTCTGACCATTTGTGGACACTGGTGACTGTTTGTGAAACCACCCAGCCTATCCAATCAAAGATTATCCACCTTTCTAACCTCACAGCCAAAATTGGTCAGCATTGGCCATCAAGCTAGCCATATGAGTCATCCTTTATCGAGTATTTTAGACCTAACTAATTAGCGAGTTTTGGAAGACACAAAATATTCTCAGCAAAGGAAAAGGAAAAATGCATTAAAGGGAACTAAAAAAGATAACAGGGCATTAGGGGCTAACCAATGGTATTGATAGGATCGTGTGGATTCAAAATTGTTTCAGACACAGACGTATCCCCAAATCTTGGAAGAATTTATTGGTGCTTGACTTTGCATAGCGTCATATGGAACATAGAAAGAATTTTTAAATAAAATATATTTCCTGGATTCTTATAGCCTTTTTCCAAATGGTTTTTGTCGACCTTATTAATATACAAAAGGAGCAAGATATCAACGATTTCCCTTTTCTCAAACAACAGTATCCCAGTGATGATGAAGTACATCATCTCTTGAACTGTAAGGGGTATTTCAATATGATTTTTATAGCTCCGTACCGGGGCTGAATGAGAAAAATATTTCTGCCTTAATTAAATCATTCTTCGACTCACTCCACAGTCCTCTTGTACACCCGATGAATAAAGTTTTCCAAAAAAAAAAAAAAAAAAAATGGGTAAACGGAGATACAAAAAAGGATGGATTATTTCAAATTATATTTGTCAAGTGACATTTTGACGCTGTAAAACATCGTTTGTAAGGATACCGATAATATTTACAATGAAACTAAACCAGATTTGAGTTATTTCTCAACTCCACACTTAGTAATGGACCTAATACCAAGTAAAGTCAAAACGAAATAAATCTAATTGAGGATATTACCAGCATTTCTTCATTCAGCACTCAATGCGAGGGAGATATAGCCTATGTCTCACGGAGACCGCATCTTTGAAACCAATCCCAGTAGGTAGGGAGTACCAGTCAACGACAACGAAAAATCAGACACCTTTTTTCTACACGTGAAATCCCTTTACCCATCAGCAATGTAGAATTATTTCCTTCCTTTTGGTAATTATAGGGTTAAAAGGCCCCTCTGCCAATGGTTTCCCGGCTGACATTTCCAATGTTGATGAAAATAGACCTGTGGGTCGTTTTATTAAGTGGACGGTGATATTCTCATTGACTTTTATGGTTCAGTGAAAGACTTCGTCTTCACCTGAATAAACAGGCCAGTAACTCAGCAATATTTTTGTGCCTACAGTCGTGTCCTGGAGGAGGGATGCATCGAGCTTCCATAAACCAAAAGACTTTGTTGTACACCATGTAGGCTACTATTAAAGTTAAAGGTTAACAATAGTTTCAAACTCGTAGGGTATCACAATTTGACCAAAAAAAAAAAAAAATATGAAAAAAAATTGTTGACATATGTATTGAAAAATTGTTGAAGGCCATTTTTTTTGGAAAATGTGTAAACGTGTCTGTAATCAAGAACGATGTGATGTTGTTACAAATCGTCAGGAGTAAGCAGAATTATTGCTGGTCTAAACTTAACTCAGTAGGTCTATGCCGTTGCTGTAGAAAATATGGCGTTTTTATATAGGAGAAAAGAAATGTTAAATGATACAAAAATATTACGGCGGGCAGTTAAATCCTAGAAATATCAAAATGCTCACGTTGGACTTTTTCTATTGTAGGCAAAGGTGGGATTTTCAGGGGAGGGGGAGGTGCAGGTCAATTACAAGGGAATCGATCCACTTTAACTAAAAGTTAAAACATGGCATTTATTGAGAGATATGGCTAACAGCAAAGTCACCAGTTCACAAATGACCTCCACCAACTGGGATAAATAACTTTACCCAGAACTGGGGTTTTATCGTGCTCCAAATCAGTTCTTATATTTAAAGTCTTAAACAGCGAGCGATATGATTTCTCGGGATATTTTCCCGGTCACTTCCGGTTCACAATTTCATTCAAACATACCGCATGTAGATCAAAAGACCCCTGTACGGGGGTGCCAACCAAAACTTCAACGTGATGGATTATGAGAATTTACAGAGATACCTCAGACTATATTAGATACCTCAGACTAAATGGCTTAAAATTCAGTCACTGAAGCAAAGTATACGAAGTATATGTTGGTGGGGATGGAGTCGGAGCGTCCCCCTTCGGGCACTACCTAGTCCTTATCCAAGATGCCCGTGTTTGGAAAAGTCTTAGGCTTCGTCAAGATAAAATTAATTAAATCCATTTTTGGTCTTTTTTAGGGGCCTCCCCTGGGAAGATCCGCTGCCAAGATTGCCTGAGGAAGGGGGAGGGGCTTCAATGCTGACCTTTAAATAAATCTCCCATTACTATTTTCTTATAGAGTAAATATGTTGCGCAGTTTTTTTTTTCTGGTTAATAGTATGCTTAAAGCCCACCTCCTTTGGTTTCAAATAGTATTCAAGTTTCTCTCTTCTGGATATTCGGGAAGGGGGCGCCCGCTGTCTCCAATCACTTTCCGGTAAATTTCTAGGTCGCCCTATAATTTAGCTAGGATGAAAGTGGAAACATCAATTGCTGCCCTTTTTTATGCTCTTTCAAAATTCAATAATCGCTTCTGCGGGTAGTTGCATCTTGAGCCCTTAAAGAGGCCTCAAAGGTATTTATTTTTGTAACCAAACAAAGAAGTTATAACCTAGCCTAACCTGCAAAATACTTGATTTTCAATTCAAACCGTTTTCCAACCGTTTCAAGTTTTAAAATGCCGTCGGCAAAAATAGCGCTGAATTTTGCAATTCGAACCTTTGCCGTCGACAATTCAGGGTATATTCCAATTCAGGGTATACATTTGCACATTAGGGGTTGGGGGGGGGGTGTTGAGTTCATGGTAAATTTGTATTGGGCCATATAATTTAGCTAGGATGAAAGTGAAAACATCATTTGATACTTTTTTTATGTTCTTTCATTGTTCATATAAATGCATTTGGGGCCCCTTTAAGGGATCAAAATGCAATTAGCCCCAAAAACAATTATTGAATTATGAAAGAGCATAAAAAAAGGAATCAAATGATGTTTTCACTTTCATCCTAGCTAAATAATAGGGCCATCTAGAAATTTACGCACTTTCCAGAAAGTACCTATTCATTGCCTCAGCTCAGGCCGGCATTCTGAGAAAATTTCATTTTTCACTGTTTTTTTCTATAGTGACCCCTTCACATAAGGTCAGGGGATTATAATTATAGGTTCCGCTTGCAAATTTTTAACTAAGTAGTAAACATATTTGACTGAATATTTGGGCTTTAAAAATTGGGTCGCTCTCCTGACACTCTAGGCGAGCGAGCCCCCGATTAGACTTAGGTCGCTTGTTGGCTTGTGAATTCAGGTGAATTTTCGGTCAACCAATATATAATTAATTTTTTGATTGCACAAATATCTGAGTTTGTGAATTGGGTAGCTTTTCTGGTCAATTATTTTTAAATGTATATATTTGTTCAATATACAAATCTCTTTGTGACTTAGCCGTTGTTCAGCAGTTAATATTTGAACAGTTGGAGTTTAAAACTCCGTTCAATGCATTTGTCTATGGACTGTCAATGAATGGCAAAACCAGGCTTTTGACTAAAATAGTTCAGAAGTTGTAGTAAAAACCTCTTTGAGAACCCACCAAAAACACAAAAGCTATAGCATATGGAAAGAATCATATGGCAAAATAAGATCTATTTAACACAGTGTTAGATTTGCCAGGGGGCTGGATGTGTCCATACTAGTAAGACCAAATTCTCGACAATGATTTACCGGAGTCCATAGACTAGTGGCTTGAGAACATATTTCAACTGTTCACAATGCCATCTCATCCAGCAAAAAAAATGTCTTACGGCTGTCCTATGAAATTTATTCGATCAAAATAGATGTATGATAAGTCTAGTCTTGAACTGCACCCTTTATATTGTGTAGAGTATTGTTCGTGATTCTTGTGCATTAGTAACTTATTTTAAACAAATTTAAACAAATCTGGGTAAATAAAAAAATTTACCCGGACATGCCCATACTCCTAGCAACGACCTACAATCAGGCGAAAGCTAAGCCATATGGTTACATCGTGCTCAATATCAAGCAGAACGTGTCTGATGATTTACGCATGATAAACAATATATTTGACAGTGAAATAACTGTAGCCGGTGAATCAAAGGCGAGAGCGTTAGTTGAGACTATGAAACTGAAGAAGTCATATCAAAATAACTATCCGTTCTCCGCGTTGAGTGGCTCAAAGCCACATGGCTGAGGAAGGCCGTTCTATACAATGTTGATTGAGAATTCGTTAAATTTGTTTCAGAGCTTTGTTTAAATTAAACTGCAGGTAATGTTTTATCATCAGATGTAGTTAGGAAACCGACAAATCAACATCCATACACCTTCCGCGCTTTATTCAAGATGAAAAACACTCAAAAACAGAACAGGAAACATCTTGTTCAGGCGGGAGACTGTTTATACACTTTTACTGCAGATAATTGCTTGTTTTGTTAGCAATCTTCTTCTACCCACCTTCTCATGCAAAAAAATAACCGAACTATCTAAATTGACTCTAATTGACGGTGCCCTGTTCCAATTGTAGAGTTTTAAGGAACAAATTACGAATTTTATTACTAATGACAGCATTCCAGATGATCGAAAACTTTCAATTTTCAAAACAGCACATCGCAGTGTTGACAAGCAAAATCGCAAGGAGTAAACCCATCAGTGTTGTGAATGTGACTGATACAGGGTTGTAAAAAAA
The DNA here is from genome assembly GCA_027921565.1 of Artemia sinica. Taxonomy (NCBI): domain Eukaryota; kingdom Metazoa; phylum Arthropoda; class Branchiopoda; order Anostraca; family Artemiidae; genus Artemia; species Artemia sinica. The sequence goes on from CM051269.1 coordinate 33,281,264, forward strand.
ACCACCCTGTGTCATAAGAAGAATTGCCTTTGGTAGAGGGAAATTCAAAGAGAATATTTGAATTACTAACAGTATCCTGCCATGAGAAAAGCAATAGATTGTTAAATTATCTGAATGAAACCAATAGTGTTCAAATTGATAGGTCACCCAATCAAAACACAAAACACAACAACAATTACAATTGTATTAATTTGACAACAGATCCTGTCTCTAATCACAAGAAAATGCTACCAGTTGAATCCAATCTTCCTAAATTATTTACTCTCCTCAAACTTTGAAAAAATGCCAGTAGCGAAAAGACAAATTTAAAACAATTAGTGCAACGTCAAGAGAGTATAGAAGAAGACTTGACTTAACACTTTTCCTCAGCAGGGTCATAAAGGGAACTAGTTGACAACGCCATCAGTCTTCTCCAGGAGGTCCTATCCAGAGCTAGGCATGGGGCCTCATTTGGGTTCATATTGCGGTTGAGGAGGCGTTGGTTTAGTATGTCTGCCCACCTGATGCATTGTCTCCCTCTTGGATGTAGCCAGCCACTTTCTGAGGATTGAAATCTCTGACGATCCTAAAAGAAGAAGAAGAAGAATAGTATAAAACGATGTTGGCGACAAGAAGCGCACCTAAATCCAGCAGTAGTGTGAACAATGATTTGACTCCCGATAGTCAAAGGATTAGACGAAATTGTCTAGGCCAAAGTTTTGATGCAACCAGCATACAAAAAAGAAAGTTGAATTGACGTTGCACAGTTGCGTGGAAAATAGCTGAAACTCTGAACGTGTCTATGCAAATTGAGAAATTTTGTGATTATGATTTGCAGAAAGTTAAAATCAGTGGTATATATATATATATATATATATATATATATATATATATATATATATATATATATATATATATATATATATATATTTGAGAATGTATTAAAACTCGAACACATAGAGTTGAGAGTCAGTTGCTAGTTCACTGGCAAGGATAAAACTCTGAATTTGATTCTTGGATAGCTGCTAAAAATGTCAAACTAATGGTCAATCCTAAATGTTTTTATGTGAAATGTATGCCCAATGTTTCTGATTCTCTCTGCGACGACTTAAATGAAACAAGTGATTTTCGGACTATACTCTCTTCTGCCAATAAATTTGACTGTAGATATGAAGTTTATCTGGTCGATTATATTCTCAGGAATACATATGATGTCCTGTGAAAGAGAATAAATGTAAAAAGGTAAAGAATACGGCATTAGACTTTACAGTCCCTACCGGCGGTGCTGATCTCCGTTTCTTGGCCCTTCAGCCAGGAAGTGTGGGGGGTTGGGGGCCAACCATCCTATGCTTTCGCACACCCTTCCTGTTTACCTTCCCCAGAGTTCTCCAGGTACACATTTAAGCTGGGTCGACTCTGGCTGAGCTTACAGAGTCACGCCACTGACCTCCGTCCCAAACCAAATAATTGAGTGCTCTAGGATTCGAACCCTCGTCCACTGGAACAAAGGAACCTAAATTCAGCTCACCAATCCACTTGGCTAGGACGGCTTTATATATATGGAGAATATATGCGATATTAAAGCAAGTAGTCACAAATAGTCATTCTCAGGCGATGAATTTGTGGAAATTTTGACTCTATCGAACATACTTTGCCACTATATCCTACAAATATTATAACAATATGAATGAACTGTATCAGTTTATCAACAAAAAGGTGTCGAGTCAGAAAAAGGGTGCTTTCATGTTCAACTATGTGACGAAAAATACAAGAACTAACATTACTAACCTCAAAGATAATGAAAGAATTATCCTCAGTGACAATTTAAGTGGAGTCCTTGGGTCCAAAAATAACATAGTTAAAGCTTGAAATTTCTGTGGTAGGAATCATAAAATTTATACTGACTATGCACCAAGCCTCTCCTCAGACAGTTGCATATCTGTTGAGGCTTCTTTTGCATAGCCTTTCAGAATTGGTAGCAGCAATGTCCCCTTCTACGAGCTCGGGAGAGAAAAACTATGGAGAATAATCTTCACCACTGTAATATAAGACATCTCCAATAGGTCCCCGTTATCAATTCATATATGAAACTATGTCACTTAACACTAATAGTGGACTTTGACAATCTTTTAGCAGTAACAAAGGAACTCGGTGTTATTACAAGTATTTTTCGATCCATTCAAGATGAGTAGTAAAAGAATTGCATTTGTGTAATAACCTGACATTTTAAGTTTTAATAAATTGATTTTAATTAAAACATTTAAAAATGCAACAACGCATATTATATGTGGGTTCTAGATTTAAGTTTTGGAAATTGACCACCAAACTAAGAGCTGACGGAATGGTGGTAAAGATACGGAAAATTTGAAATACCTCTTCCTTTTTTTAAAACAGGACGTGTGGTGGAGGTATAAAGTATATAATTGCCAATTTTGCGATAACAGGGGTTGTCTCTCTAAACTATTGTGTATTGACCTCTGGAATTTTGGATCGTTTTGGAAATTGTAAGTGTATATGATTTAACTATTATTTGTATTTTATGATTATGCCTATGAACTGATTATGATTATGCCTATGTAACATTGTCTCCCTTAATGCTTAATAAAAGTTATTGTGCTACATCAAACTTCTCTATAACGTTACTTTAGTCTCTCGATTAATCCCAGTGGTACGCCAAATTACTCAGGTCAAAGGCAAAGGCACACTACCAAAGTTTACTTACCTTAGGACCGTAATTTCACCCCCTATTAAGGGCATAATAAGGTACCAACCGAACCTACGATATACCAGCTGATGACAGCTAGGTGGCAGCTATAACCTCACTTTACTACAGCTTAACCTCATTTTACTACATTTGTCTGAATCGCATCTTTTTGCCACCTTACCCTACAAAGGATACAACAATATGCATGAACTGTGTCGGATCATCAACAAAACGAAGTCGAAACGGAAAAACGGTAATTTCATATTCAACGGAACAGAGAAGAATTTAAATCACTAACCCCATTGAGAATAAAAGAATTATCCTCAACGAGATTTGTTCGAGGTCCTTGGGTTTAGAAATAATGAAATTAATGCCAAATTTGATTAGTAGTGGACATCGAAGTGGCCGAATAACCGTCCCAATATCAACTTTACCCTCTCACTGGAGCTTTCAAACAGTTTGTGGTAACGAATTGTAAGTAAGGAGCGACGCGGCTCAATAGTCAGGGATGCGTGTTTATTTATTTATTTTTTTTTTTTTTTATGGGTGATCGTATCAAACCAATGGTCATAGAACATTGAGAGAGGGCTCATTCAAAAGGACATTACAAGTTTTAGAGCCCTTTTTAAGTGACCAAAAACATTCGGGAAATCTAGCCCCCCTCCCACACCCCTTTTCCCCCAAAATCGTCTGATCGACATTTTGAGATAGTCATTTTGTTCAGCATAGTTCAAAGATCGAAGAAGTCTGCCGTTGGAGATAACATGGCCCCTCATATCCCCTGGTGAGAGGCCTTTAATTTATGAAATTTGCCCTTTCTTAACGGAAGTGTGCTTACATTTTCCGGGTGGCGGGAGGGGATCTTCCACTGAAGGGATTTTCTACGGGTAAAATTTTCCATGGGGAGGGAAGTAGTAATGCCAAGATGGTTTCTGCAACATGCCTTCCCTGGATTCTGCAACACGCCCTGTGACACATACCCCTGGAATATGCAAATGCCCTGTTTTAACGAAACTCCTGTTTCCGTGGGAGCCAGCATTTGTTAAATTAATGTTTATATTGGGAAGACACAACCCTGTTTTAAATGGTCCGGCTCTGGTTAATTCATAGGGGGAAACTAAGAGATCCAGGTCTTACAACAATGTTTACATTCGGTTGCTATGTAATAGAGGATAACACAATGTTGTGGGACTCAACAGGTGTTGAATCATAGGGGTTTTTAACCTACGTAATTGGATTTGGAAGTCATGCATGACTTGGTGGATTTATCGGAAATAACTTATTGGCAGCGCACACATAAGTGTCACATAATACTTTTAAGATTTAATTTTCTTTCAAGACGATTCAAGAGATCTCAAGACGTTTCTTAAGACTTTTTTCTTCAAGACATTTCAAGACGTTTTCTAAGACATTTCAAGACGCTTCAGGGCATCCCAAGATGTTTCTTAAGACATTTTTCCTTCAAGGCGTTCCAAGACGTATTTTAAGACATTTCTAGACGTTTGAAGACATTTCAAGACGTTTCTTAAGACATTTCAAAAGGTTTTTAAGACACTTTTCTTCAAAGTGTTTTCTAAGACGCTTGAGGACATTTATAGATGTTTCAAGACCTTTCCAGACTTTTCAGGACATTTCAACCCCCCTCATCATCCCCTAGGATATTTTTAACCTTTCCCTCCAAAAATAAAGCTATAAATCCAAATTAAACACTGTTTTGTATTTCAACAGCGGAAACTTGCCATTTCATTGCTAGAATGTGATACTCCAAGGCAATTGACGCCACAGAGAATTTAAAACTTTTCTTGAACAAGCCTACTCCTTATCTTCACTGGTTTTATAAAAAAAAAGACAGAATGGTGACACCCTGCGACACCCGTCATCAACATTTTAAGCGTTATTTGAACGCTTGAATATCCCCAATGGTTATATTTTCTATTGTTATTATTTTCCGACAATCCCAACCTGTGCCACATTATTACTACTCCACGTGGAAACCCCTCTCATCATCCCCTTGGACATTTTCATCCAATCCCTCCGAAAATAAGGTTATAAATTTAAATTAAACACTGTTTTTGTTTGAACAGCGGAGACCTGCCATTTCATTGCTAGAATATGTTTCTCCAAGGCAATTCGTGCCAAAGAGAATTTAAAACATTTCTTGAACGAGCCTACTGGTTATTTCCACTGGTTTTATAAGAATTTACTGCATGGCTACGCCCTGAAACACTCGTCATCAACATTTAAGGCGTTATTCAAACGCTCCGCGTGGTACACCCCCTCCTCACCCCCTAGGAAATTTTCAACATTCCCCCACCCAAAAAAACTTGTAAAATTAAAATTGAACACCGACTTTTTTATTTGAACAGCGGGAAGTGGCATTTCATTGCTAGAAAGTGATAGTCCAATGCAATTCACGCCACTTAGAACTCAAACAGAGGGCCCTAACCTAACCTTCGGAGAACCCTAGCAACCAATTCAACCTGGACACAAGTATCTAATTCAGCCGGGGGGGGGCCTAGCTAGCATTTCCACCGATGCCCCCACCCCCTAACCTAACCACCAGAGGACCCAAGCAATCAATTCAACCGAGACCCAAGTAACCAATTCAACCAGGACAGAAGCATCCAATTCAAGCGGCGGGATCTCCTATCGAGCAATTCCAACGGAGGGCCCTAACCTAACCATCGGAGGACCCTAGCAAGCAATTCAACGGGAATCCCAAGCATTGCTCAAGGAACTTATAGCATGCTACTTTTTTGTTCATGAAACTTGTTGCATGCTGATTTTTCTCTTCATGAAACCTGTGCATTGATTAATTCTTCTTGCGAAACTGATTTTATTCATGGAACTTTTGCGTGCTGGTTTTTGTTCATGGAACTTGCTGCAAGCTGATTTTTGTCTTCATGAAACTTTCTTCTCCTCACGAAACTGATTTTCTTCATGGAACTTGTTACGTGCTGTTTTATGTTCCTACACTTTGTTGAGCACTGATTTTTGTTCCTGAAAATCGTTCCAGGTCGATTTTTCTTTTCGAAAAACTCGTACATTGATTTTTCTCCTCGTGAAACTGATTTTATTCATGTAAATTATTGCATGCTTATTTTTGTTCTTGGAACTTGTTGCATGCTGATTTTTGTCCGTAAAACTTGTTGCATGTTGTTTTTTCTCTTTGTGAAACTTGTACATTGCTTTTTTCTCCTCGTGAAACTAATTTGTTCATGGAACTTGTTGCATACTGATTTTTTCTTGTTTGTGAAACTTGTTACGTTTAGATTTTTTTTTTCAGCGTGAAACCTGTATATTGATTGTTTCTCCTCACGCAACTAATTTTGTTCCTGGAACTTGTTGCGTGCTGATTTTCGCTAATGAACCTTGTTGCGTGCTGATTTTCTTTTTTTGTTCGTGAAACTTATTGCATATTGTTTTTTTCTTCTTCGTAAAATTTGTACATTGATTTTGCTCCTCATGAGACTGATTTAATTCAAGGAACTCGTTGCGTGCTGATTTTTGTTTGTGGAACTTCTTGCGTACCGATTTTTGTTCGCAAAACTTGTTGCATCTTTTTTTTTCTCTTCGTGGAATTTTTACATTGATTTTTCCTTCTCCTCGCGAAATTGATTTTCTTTATAGAACTTGTTACCCGCTTATTTTTTGTTTGTGGAACTTGTTGAGTGCTGATTTTTGTCCGTGAAACTTGTCACATGTTGATTTTATTCTTTGTGAAACTTGTTCATTGAACTTTCTCATCATGAAACTTATTTTGTTCATGTAACATGTCGCCTGCTTATTTTATTCGTGGAATTTAGTGCGTGTTGATTTTTTTCATGAAACTTTATGCAAGTTGACTTTTCTCTTCGAGAAAAAAGTACATTGGTTTTTTATTCTCGTCGCGAAACTGATTTTATTCATGCAACTTGCATGCTTATATTTTGTTTCGTGAAACCTGTTTCATGTTTATATTTCTCTTCGCCAAACTTGTTCATTGATTTTTCTCCTCGTGAAACTGATTTTGTTCAAGGAACTTGTTGTGTGCTGATTTTTTTGTTCGTAAAATTTTTTGTTTGCTTATTTTTTTTTTGTGCGTGAAACTTGTTTAACGTTGATTTTTGTTCATGAAACTTGTTTTCCATGCTGATTTGTCTTTTCATGAAGCTTATACATTGATTTTTCTCCTCAGGGAACTTTTTTCCTTCATGGAGCTTGTTGCGTGCTAATTTTTGTTCATGGAGCTTGTTGAGTGCTGGTTTTTAATCGTTGCATGTTGATTTCTCTCTTCGTAAAACTTATAAATTGATTTTTTTCCGAATGAGACTGATTTTGTTCATGAAACTTGTTGAAAGCTTCTTTTCATCGTGAAACTTTTTGTGTGCTGATTTTTGTACGTGAAACTTGTTGCATGTTATTTTTTTTTCTCCTCGTGAACCTTTTTCTCCATGGAACCGGTCGCGTGCAAATTTTTGTTTGTGGAAGTTGTTGAGTGCTGATACTTGCTCACAAAACTTTTCGCATATTGGCTTTCCTCTTTGTGAAAATTTTACATTGATTTTTTTCCACGCGAAACTAATTTTGCTCATGGAGCTTGTTGCGTGCTGTTTTATGCTCGTGGAACTTGTTGAGTGCTGATTTTTGCTAATGAAACTTGTCGCATCTTGATTTTTTTATTTTTGTGAAACTTGAATATTGATTTTTCTCCTTGCGAAACTTATTTTACTTATTAAACTTATTGCATGCTGATTTTTTTCTTCGTGGAACGTGTTGCCTGCTGAATTTGTTTTATTATTTTTTTAATTCGTAAAACTTGTAGCATGTTGATTTTTCTCTTGACGAAACTTATGCATTGATTGTTCTCCTTGTGAAACTGATCTTGTTCATGCTTACTTATTTCATAAAAGTTATTTCACTTATTTCATGCTTACTTTTGTTCGTGGAACTTGTTGCATGGTGATATTTGTTCGTGGAGCTTGTTGCATGTGGATTTTTCCCTTCGTGAAACTCGTACATTGATTTTTTCTCCTGATAAAAATTATTTTGTTCAAGGAAGTTATTGTGTCCTGATTTTTGTTCGTGGAACATGTTGCATGCTGATCTTTTATTCGTGAAATGTGTTAACTGTTTAACTGTTTAACTGTTTATTTGATTAAATCAACATAACAAAAAACATATACCCCCAACAGAGAGCAAAGCTCGTAAAATTGGGTAAAAAACAAAAAAACAAAACAAAAAAACATTTCCTCATCATAACAAAAGAGAGAAAGAAAAAAAAACAAAACAAACCTTGTTAAAGAAAAAAACAGAAAACATAACAAACATAAAGAAAACAAACGCTGGACAAGTGAGGCACGGAAGGCTATCCCAACATGGGTAACAAATATAAACAAAAAAAAATAATAATAATAAAAAAGAATTTCTATTCCACCATCACAGGTCAATACATAATTTTAATATTTTCTTCCTTAGAATTGATATTTGCCGAAATGATGCCTCAATTTGAATTCTATCTTTCAGCCTACATTTATTTGAAATAAATGGTTTTTGGTATCTAATCGAAAATCTAGATCTTTCACAATTAACAAAGGGAATTCGATATGTTCCAGAACACCTAAGAGCCGAAGGAGGGGGCAGAATCAACAGAGATTTTTCATAAAAATAACTACTAGGATCTTGTATTTTAAAATGCCATATTGATATATTAAGTTCTCTTATATGTTTCAGATCTAATAAATTCAAGAAAAGAAATAATGTTTCATTTTCCGATGCATCTCTAAGTTTTGATGGACGATGTAAAAAATTTCCAAGTATTCTCACTGCTTTATTTTGAAGGATCTGTAGGGGTTTTATATGCGTCCAAAAAGTATTTAAATAAATAATTGTGCAGTAATTTAAATAAGGAGCAGTCAAAGAATGATAAATTATTTTTAAAATTGAAAATGGAAAAACATGTTGCAAACGATACATAGACCCAATATTTTGCGAAAGTTTCACCCTTAAATGATCAATATGAGTTTGAAATGACAAAAGGGGATCAATAAAAACTCCTAAATAACGATACGATTGAACTCTACGTATTTTATGCTCACCAACTTGAAGCTCCTGACATGAAATTTTTTTAGTAGCACGTTTTGAATGACCAAAAACCATAAATTCAGTCTTCTTAAAATTCGGTACTAAATAATTAGAAACAAACCATCGATTAACTGAACTAACAGTGTTAAACAAATTTTGAATCAATGTAGATGAATCCTTCGCTTTAATAGAACCAGCTGTGTCATCTGCAAATAAAATTGCAAGACCATTATTTCCCTGCAAACATCGTGGAAGATCATTAATATACATCAAAAATAAAAGCGGACCTAATACCGATCCTTGTGGGACACCAATATCATCAAGATCATTTAAACTAGACAAATGTCCATCAACATCTACCATGATTTTACGTCCATAAAGGTATGATCTTATTATTTCTAGTCCTTTCTCTCTTACACCGGAATTTTCCATTTATCAAAAAGAATTTCATGGTTTAAAGTGTCAAATGCTTTTTTAACATCATAAAAAACAGTAGATAAATGATAATTACTATCTAAGCAGTCATTTATTTCTAATACAAGAGCTGCAACTGCTTGTTCCGTCGAATGGCCTGCCCTAAATCCAAACTGATATTTGGTAAACAAATTTATTTTATCTAGATAATTAGTAATCCTTCCTTTTAAAATTTTTTCCAATACTTTAGACAATGGTGATAAAATTGCAATAGGACGATAATTATTTGTTTCAGATTTATCTCCTTTTTTATGCAATGGTATTACACGTGCAATTTTCCATCTTTTAGGAAATGTACCTGAGAAAATACATAAATTTAAAATATGAAGCAATGGTTCAAAAATTACACCTGCAATATTTTTTAGCAAATTAGTTGAAAGTTCATCATATCCCAATGAATTACCATTTTTTAAATTCTTAATGACCTTTTGAAATTCTGCAAAAGTAACCGGGGCCATAAATATGCTCGTATCTTCAGTGGGCGGTAGATATTTTTTATGCGACCTTGGGGAAGAAAGGTCAACTTCTCCTGAAACAACAGATGATCCAATACTAGCAAAATATTCACTAAACTTCTTAGCAACAGCTTGTGGTCCTGTAAATTCTTTACCATTAATATCAAATAACACTTCAGGGTGTAACAACTTTTTATTTCTTCCAATTTTATCATTAATCAAACTCCAAGTTTTTCTAGGGGAATCTGAATTTCGAAAAGATTTTTCATAACAAAGTCTTTCACTTACTCTAAGGATCCTTACCAGCATATTCTTATAATTTTTAAAACGCGTTATATTTATTTCCGTGGGATATTTTATTCTAATTTTATATAAACGATTTTTCTCATTAATAGATCTCAAAGTGATTCATTTATCCAAGGTTTTTTGGGGTAAGTTTCTTTCCTCTCGGGCTCTTATATGGGCAAAAAAGATCAAGCTTTTCATTCATAATATAATAAAATTTATCTAATGATTGGTTCGGATCCTTCTCATCAATTACAGGACTCTAATCAACATCACCAAGCCCTTCTTTTAACCTTAACACATTTTTATGTGAAAAATCTCTAGGCTTGGTTTGATTTTTTTTATTATGCGAAAATTTATAAGAAAATCAGACATAATTATACAGTGGTCAGATGAATCATCAGGAATAATAAATGTATTAACAGCACTATAAGGTGAAAAAATATTATCAATAAGTGAAAATGATGTATCAGCTATTCTAGAGGGCACAAAACATACGGGGTTTAGTCCATAAGATAGTGGGCCCTCCAAAAACTGCAAAATATTTCTATCTATTCTATTCTGATCAGCAGATAGGAGTTTCATTAAATCAATATTAAAATCACCCATAACTAAATAAGGAGTATTAAGACTAGCTAATTTACCCAACATACTTTCAAAATAATTTTTAAATTCTATCTGGCTGGATGACGGAGTACGGTAAATATCTGCAATTAAAAACTTCCGATTATTTGGAAAAGAGCATTCAACTACACAAGATTCAAAAATCATTTCAATATTCATTGGCAAAAAATCAATCCTTATGCGTGCTGATATGCAATTTTTAATCAAAACACCTAGAACCCCTTGTTTTTGTCTTTTCCGACCGATGTGGAAAAATTGGTAATCTTTTACATGTATATTTTCAATTGAAAAATCATCTTAAAAAGTTTCACATAGGCCTAATATATCTATATCTGAATCCGACAAAAAAGTTTCAATCACATCCTGCGCAGTCTTCCAACCCCGGCAATTCCAAAACGACATCCTACTTGTATTTACATTTTTTCGTACCAGCTCATTCATAAATATATATTGATTTTTTGGGATATCAAAATTACTAGAAGTATCTTCATCATCACCAGCTACAATAGTTTGAAAAATTGACTGAAATGAAAGAGAATTCCGCTCAAATTCTTTTAACCTTGACGATGGAATTTCACGATTATCTCTATCCATTATCAAATATTAATCCTACGTTAAGAGAAACCACACCATGCCCCAAAAGACCAGCAAACCACAATAAAAAATAACAATTAAAAAAACAAAAAAAATAATCTCCATTCCAAGTCGTTTTCCCTCAGTACGACTAATCTGCGCAACTTTTAATTTAACCTCTATGTGGCTATAAACAAAAATAAAAAAGGAAAAAATAATAATAATAAAAAAATAATAATAATAATAATACACCTTATATAAACTAAACATAAAAAACACTTTCAATTTAAATGTTTTCATTCATATTACTTGGGCACATGAACTATTACTGCAACCCACGACATTACGACATTTGAACATCGACAGGGAATATAACAGGCACTTCCCTTCGGGCGATGGAAAAATTTTTATGAAAATCGTCAATCTCCGGTATGGCATCATTGAATGTGTATTTGGTAATCGAGCCGTCTGATCTTTTCACTAGCAGATTCGGCTGAAACCCCTTCGATATCCAGGCATCACATCCATGATCTTTTCGTAATTTGTCACGTTTCACTAGAAGCAGCTTTCGCAATTTAAGGATTTCAGTTGGGACATCATCACTGATGAACAGGTTGCTGTTGTTTCCAGGGAATGTCTTATCCTTAAGCTTGCTAGCGTTCTTCAATATGGCAAACTTATCGTCTTTTTTATTCAGTGTCACCTTCAAAAATTTACGGTTGCTATCATAATGAGTAACTGTGAAATTTACTTCGGGCATTTCCAGCCCGTGACGAACTACCTCTGTGAATAGAACTTGAGCGTGGTTATTATCCTTACAAGCTGCGTTCCATATGATGACATTATTTTCTAGCTTTGCAGCTTCCATTCTCACAATCCGAAACATATAATCTTCATTTTTCCTTCTTAATTCCATTATTTCATCCGTGCAAGTTTTTATTTGCATTTTGAGGCTAGAGGTTTCATTCTCAATCTTTCCAATTTTCGATTCCGTTTTGTTTATCTTATTCGTTTGTAGCGATTGTTCTTTTTCCAAGTTATCCACCCTTGCGGTAAGAGTTCCTAATTGATTGTTGATATTGTCCAACTTATTTCCATTTTCTTTCACAACATCAAGAATTTGCTTAAAATCCGCAGCTAGTATCGATATTTCCGGTTTCGAGCTAGAACTGAGTCCTGAGGTGTCAAATGAACTGTCCATGCCTTCATGCTTAGCATTTTTCCTTTTACGTCCCATCTAATCACAAATATATCAATAATCCTTGATATAATATTGTCACATAAATTCACGCCACACAGAGGTCTTAACTACATCTTATTCTGACGAGAGCATTGAATGATGAATAATAATCTTTATTATTGCCAAACTGGAATACCTCACTTGGGTATTGGGAAATCTAACTAACTTCACTGAGATTATAATTCAAGGAAAAAGCTTAACTGGTTTGACAATGATAATAAAATATCCAATTTATGAGAGGTCCGTTCACTTTGAACTCTGAATCAATACTGAACTCTGAATCAATACTGAACTCTGAATCAATACTGGTTACATGCTGATTTTTCTTTTCCTGAAACATGTATATTGATTTTTCTCTTTGTGAAACTTGTCTGTTGATTTTTCTCCTCCTAAAACTGATTTTCCTCATGTAACTTGTAGCGTGCTGTTTTGTATTCGTGGAATTTGTTGAGTGCTGATTTTTCCTCATAAAACTCGTCGCGTGTTGATTGTTTCTCTTCATGAAGCTCGTACATTGATTTTTCTCCTCGTGAAACTGATTTTACTCATGGAACTTATTGCATGCTGATTTTTTCTTCGTGGAAATTGTTGAATGCTGTTTATTTTTGCTCGTGTAACTTGTCGGATGTTTATTTTTCTCTTGGCGAGACTTGTACATTGATTGTTCTCCTCATGAAACTGATTTTATTCATGGAAATTGTTGCTTGCTGATTTATTTTTTGTTCGTGGAACTTGTTGCGTGCCGATTTTCGTTCGCAAAGCTTGTGGGATGTGGTTTTTGTTCTTCGTTAAATTTGTACATTGACTTTTTTCTCCTTGCAAAACTAATTTTGTTCATGGAACTGATTGCCTGCTAATTTTTGTTCATGGACCTTGTTGAGTGCTGATTTTTGTTCGTGAAACTTGTTGCATGTTTATTTTTCTCTTCGCGAAACACGTACATTAATTTTTCTCCTCGTGAAACTGATTTTGTTCACGGAACTTTTTGCCTGCTGATTTATGTTTGTGGAACTTGTTGAATGCTGGTTTTTGCTCGTGAAACATGTCGCATGTTGATTTTTTTTCTTCTGAAATCTCTTACATTGATTTTTCCCCTCACAAAACTGATTTTGTTCAAGAAAGTTGTTACTTGCCGTTTTATGTTTGTGGAAATTGTTGAGCGCTGAATTTGCTCATGAAACTTATTGCATGTTTATTTTTTCTCTTCATGAAACTTTTGCATTGATTTTTCTCCATGTGACACTGATTTTACTCAAGGAACTTATTTCATGCAGATTTTTTCTTTGTGGAACATGTAGCATGCTGATTAGTTTTTGCTCATAAAACTTGTCGCATGTTGATTTTTCTATTGGTGAAACTTATTCATTGATTGTTCTCCTTATGAAACTAATTTTGTTCATGAAACTTATTGCATGTTTATTTTTGTTCGTGGAACTTGTTGCTTGCTGATTTTTCTCTTGTTCGTTAAATTTGTTACGTGTTGTACTTGGAACTTGTTGCTTACTAATTTTTGTTTGTGAAACTTTTTGCATGTTGATTTTTCCTTTCGTGAAACCTGTGCATTGATTTTTCTTCTGATGAAACGGATTTTCTTCAAGCAAATCTTCGTCGTGAAACTGATTTTCTTCACAGAACTTGTTGCGAGGTGAGTTGTTTGTTTGTAGAACTTGTTGCATGCTGATTATCTGTTCGTGAAATTTGTCACATGTTGATTTTTTTCTTTGTGAAACTTGTTCATTGATTTTTCTCTTAGTAAAAGTTAAACGATGATTTTTGTCATCATGAGACTGATTTTCCTCATGGCACTTGTTGCGTGCTGACCTTCTGTTCGTGGAACGTGTTACATGATACTGATTATCGTTTTTGAAACTTGTTGCATGCTAATTTTTCTCATCATGGTATTTGAACATTGATTTTCCTCCTCACCTACACAAGATAAGTTAGGTTAGCTGACGACTCGTCTAACCTAACTTAACCTAACCTAGCCTGTGTAGTTCAGGTTAGGTTAACCTACTAGCATATCATCATAAATTTAGTTTCACGAACAGAAGTCACTACACAACAAGTTCCATGAAGAAAATCAGTTTCGTGAGGAGAAAAAGCAATGCACGAGTTTCACAAAGAGAAAATTTAGCATGCAACAAATTTTACAAACAAAAATCAGCGTGCAACGCGTTGCACGAAAACAAGATCAGCACGCAACAAATGCCGTGAAGAAATCAAGTCTCACTATGAAAAAAACAATCTATAATTTTTAAGAAGAGAAAAAGCATCATGCTACAAGTTCCATGAACAAAAATCAACATGCAACAAGTTCCATGAACATAATCAGATTCGTGAGGACAAAAAAAAAATCAAAGTAAAAGTTTGGCGAAGAGAAAAATTAGCATGTAACAAGTTTCACAAACGATAATCAGCATACAGAATATTCCAAAAACAAAATATTAGCACGCAACAAGTACCATGAAGAAAATAAGCTTCATGGTGAGAAAAATCATTGTATAACTTTTACAAAGGGAAAAAACCTATGCACATGTTTCACGAACGAAAAAAATAAACACGTGACAAGTTTCACGAAAAAAAAAATCAGCATGCAACAAGTACCACAAGCAAAAAAACAGCTCGCGACGAGTTCCATGAAGAAAATCAGTTCCACGACAAGGAAAATCAATGTACATGTTTCACGAAGAGAAAAATCAAAATGTAGCATGTTTCATGAACAAAAAGAAATCCTCTTGCAACATGTTCCACGAACAAAAATAAGGACGCAACAGCTTCCTTGAGCCAAATCAGTTTCATCAGGATTAAAATTCAATGTACAAACTTAACGAAGGGAAAAATCAGCATGCAACAAGTTTCACGAACAAAAATCAGTATGCAGCAATTTCCACGAACAAAAATAAGCATGCAATAAGTTCCGTGAATAAAATCAGTTTCACTAGGAGATTAATCAATGTATAAGTTTCACCAAGAGAAGAATCAGCATGCGAAATTTTTATGAGCAAAACAATCAACAAGCAACACATTCCAAGAAGACGAAAAAATCAGTATAAGATAAGTTCCATGAGTAAAAGTAGTTTCGCGAGGAGAAAAATCAATGTAGAAGTTTCATGAAGAGGAAAAATCGAAATGCAACAAGTTTCATGAGCAAAAGTCAGTGCTCAACAGATTCCACGAAAATAAATCAGCAGGCAACAAGTTCCATGAACTAACTCAGTTTTGTTAGGAGAAAAATCAACGTACGAGTGTCACGAATGGAAAAACCAACAAGTGACATGTTTTACGAGACGAAATCAGCACTCAACAAGTTCCAAGAACATAAATCAGCAGGCTACAAGTTCCGTGAATGAAATCAGTTTCCCAAGGGAGAAAAATCAATGTAGGAGTTTCACGAAGAGAAAAATCAACATGCAACAAGTTTCACGAAGAAAAATCAGCACTCCACAAGTTCTACGAACAAAAATCAGCAGGCAGCAAGTTCCATGGAGTAAATAAGTTTCACAATGAGAAAAATCAATGTACAAGTTTCACGAAGAAAAAAAAATCAACATGTGACAAGTTTCACGGACAAAAATCAGCATGCAACCAGTACCACGAAAAAAAAAATCCGCACACAACAAGTTCCATGAAGAATATCAGTTTCAGGAGGAGAAAAATCAATGTAAATGTTTCACAATGAGACAAAACAATGTACTTGTTTCACGAAGAAAAAAGTCAACACATAACACGTTTCACGAACAAAAAATCAGCATACAACATGTTCAACGAACAAAATCAGCTTACAACAACTTCCTTTAACAGAATCGCTTTCATCAGGAGAAAAAAGCGATTTATGAGTTTCACAAGGAAAAAAACATGCAACAAGTTTGGTGGAACATGTTTCGTGGAACATGTTACATGCAAAAAGTTTCGTGGAAAATAAGTTCCATGAGTAAAATCAGTTTCACGAGGAGAAAAATTAATGTAGGAGTTTCATGAAGAGGAAAAATCGAAATGCAACAACTGTCATGAGCATAAGTCAGCACTCAACAGATTCCACGAAAAAAAATAAGCAGGCAACAAGTTCCATGAACAAACTCAGTTTTCTTAGGAGAAAAATCAACGTACGAGTGTCGCAAATGGAAAAACCAACATGTGACATCTTTCACGAGACTAAATCAGCTCTCAAAATTTTCCACGAACATAAATCAGCAGGCGACAAGTTCCATGAATGAAATCAGTTTCCCGAGGAGGAAAATCAATGTACGAGTTTCACGAAGAGAAAAATCAACATGCAACAAGTTTCACGAACAAAAATCAGCAGGCAGCAAGTTCCAAGGAGTAAATAAGTTTCACAATGAGAAAAATCAATGTACAAGTTTCACGAAGAAGAAAAAAATCATCATGTGACAAGTTTCACGGACAAAAATCGGCAAAATCTTTTTCACAAGGAGAAAAATTAATGCACGCGTTTCACAAAGAAAAAAACCAATACGCGACAAGTTTCATGAGCAAAAATCAGCACTCAATAAGTTACAAAAGCATAAAACAGCACGCAACAAGTTTCATGAACAAAATCAATTTCACGAGGAGAAAACTTACTATACGAGTTTCACGAGGAGAAAAATCACTATGCGATAAGTTTCACGAGCAAAAAATCAGTACTCAACAAGTTCCACGAACACAAATCAGCACGTGACAAATCCCATGAAGAAAGTCAAATTCATGAGGAGAAAAATCAATATTCAAGTTCCAAGAAGAGAAGATCAACATGTAACAAGTTTTACGAACAAAATAAACCAGCACGTGACAAGTTCCATAAAGAAAATCAGTTTCAGGAGGAGAAAAATCAATGTACACGTTTCACAAAGAGACAAAACAATGTACATGTTTCACGAAGAAAAAAATCAACATGTAACACGTTTCACGAACAAAAAATCAGCGAGCAACATGTTCCACAAACAAAATCAGCACACAACAACTATCTTGAACAGAATCACTTTCATCAGGAGAAAAAAGCAATTTACGAGTTTCACAAGGGAAAATATACATGCAACAAGTTTCACGAACCCAATTCAGCACGCAACAAGTTCCACGAACAAAAATAAGCCTGCAATAAGTTCCAAGAATAAAATCAGTTTCATGAGGAGAACAATCAATGTACATATTTCACAAAGAGAAAAAGAAACAGCAAGTTTCACGGGAAAAAAATCAGAATGCAAAAAGTTCCACGAGCAAAAATCAGCAGGCAACAAGTATCATGAACGAAATCAGTTTCATGAGGAGAAAAGTAAGTTTCATGACGAGAATAAAATATTAATATACTTGTTTCACGAAGAGAAAAAATTTCACTTGCATGAAGTTTTACGAACAAAAATCAGCGGGTAACAAGTACCATGAACAAAATCAAATAATTTACAAATTTTAGGAAGAGAAAAAATAACATGCAACAAGTCTCGCGAACAAAAATTGTACGCAACCAGTTCCATGAATGAAATAAGTTTTATGAGGAGAAAAACAATGTACAAACTTCACAAAGAGTAAAAAAATCAATATGCAACAGGTTTCACGGA
Source organism: Artemia sinica (assembly GCA_027921565.1). Classification (NCBI taxonomy): domain Eukaryota; kingdom Metazoa; phylum Arthropoda; class Branchiopoda; order Anostraca; family Artemiidae; genus Artemia; species Artemia sinica. The sequence goes on from CM051269.1 coordinate 33,299,213, forward strand.
TAAAAATCAGCTCTCTTCAAGCTCCGCGAAAAAAATTTTTCGGGTAACAAGTGCCATGAACAAAATCAGTTGCTTGAGGAAAAAAAACAAAGTACAAATTTCAGGAAGAGAAAAAAAAACATGCAACAAGTCTCGCGAACAAAAATTGTACGCAACCAGTTCCATGAATGAAATAAGTTTTATGAGGAGAAAAACAATGTACAAACTTCACAAAGAGTAAAAAGGCAATATGCAACAAGTTTCACGGACAAAAATCAGAATGAAAAAAGTTCCACGAGCGAAAATCAGCAGGCAACAAGTTCCATGAACAAAATCAGTTTCACAGGGAGAAAAATCAATGTACTAGTTTTACAAAGAGAAAAATCAACATACAACGAGTTTCACGAACAAAAATTAGTAATCAACAAGTTCCATGAACAAAAATTAGCAAGCAGCAATTTCCGTGAAGAAAATCAGTTTCCCGAGGAGAACGATCAATGTGCAAGTCACATGAAGAGAAAAATCAGCATGTAACAAGTTTCACGAACACAAATCAACATGCAACAAATTCCACGAACAAAAAAATCAGCAAAAAACAAGTTTCTCAACAAAATCAGTTTCACGAGGAGACAAATCAATATACAATTTTCGCGAAGAAAAAATTAACGTGCAACAGGTTCCACGAAACAAAATATAAGCTTGCAATAAGTTCCATGAATAAAATCAGTTTCATAATGAGAATAAAAATCAATGTACATGTTTCAAAAACAGAAAAATAAACTTGCATGAAGTTTCACGAACAAAAATCAGCACGCAGCAAGTTCCACGAATAAAAATCAGCAGGCGACAAGCTGCACGAACAAAATAAGTTTCATGAGAAGAAAAATCAATGTACAAGTTCCACTAAGAGAAAAATCAACATGCGACAAGTTTTACGGACAATAATCAGTACTCAACAAATTCCACGGACAAAATATCAGCAGGTAAAAGCTGCCATTAACAAAATCAGTTTCACGAGGAGAAAAAAAAAACAATAAACTAACTTCACGAAGAAAAAAATAACATGCAACAAGGTTCGCGAACAAAGATTGGTGCGCAACAAGTTCAATGAATGAAACCAGTTTCAAGAGAAAAAAAAATCAATATACAAATTTTACAAAGAGTAAAAAAAAAACAATATGCAACAAGTTTCACGGACAAAAATCAGTTTTCAAAAAATTCAACGAACAAAAATCAGCAAACAACAGGTTTCTGGAACAAAATCAGTTTGACGAGGAGAAAAATCAATGTACGAGTTTCACGAAGAAAAATCAGCACTCAACAAGTTCCATGAACAAAAATTAGCACACAGCAAGTTCCGTGAAGAAAATCACTTTCCCGAGGAGAACAATTAATGTGCAACTTTCACAAAGAGAAAAATCAGCATATAACAAGTTTCACGGACAAAAATCAGTTTTCAAAAAATTCAACGAACAAAAATCAGCAAACAACAGGTTTCTGGAACAAAATCAGTTTGACGAGGAGAAAAATCAATGCACAAGTTTCACGAATAAAAAAATTAACATGCAACAGGTTCCACGAAACAAAATATAAGCATGTAATAAGTTCCCTGAACAAAAATTAGCAAGCAGCAAGTTCCATAAAAGAAATAAGTTTCCCGAGGAGAACAATCAATGTGCAAGTTTCATGAAGAGAAAAATCAGCAGGTAATAAGTTTCACGAACAAAAATCAGCATACAACAAACTTAACGAACAAAAAAATCAGCAAAAATAAGTTTCTTGAACAAAATCAGTTCCACGAGGAGAAAAATCAATGTACAAGTTTTGCGAAGAGAATAATTAACATGCAACAGGTTCCACAAAACAAAAATACAAGCATACAATAAGTTCCATGAATAAAATCAGCTTCATGACGAGAATAAAGATCAATACACATGTTTCACAAAGAGAAAAAATCAGTTTTACGAACAAAAATGAGCACGCAGCACGAATGAAAAGTTCCACGAATAAAAAACAGCAGGCGACAAGTTGCATGAACAAAACAACTTTAATGATGAGAAAAATCAATGTGCAAGTTTCACGAAGAGCTAAGTCAACATGCGTCAAGTTTTACGGACAAAAATCAGCACTCAACAGGTTCCACGAACAAAAAATAAGTGGGTAACAAGTTCCAGGAACAAAATCAGTTTCGCGAGGAGAAAAAAAAACAATGTACAAGTTTTATGAAGAAAAAAATCACATGCAACAGGTTTCGTGAACAATAATTGGTACGCAACAAGTTCCAAGAACAAAATTCAGCACACGGCAAGTTCCATGAACTAAATCAGTTTCACGAGGAGAAAAATCAATGTACGTGTTTTAGGAAGAGAAAAACCAACATGCAACGAGTTTCGCGAACAAGAATTAGCACTCAACAAGTTCTACGAGTTTCACGAACAAAAATTAGCACTCAACAAGTTCCACGAACATAAAACAGCACGCAACAAGTTCCATGAAGAAAATGAGTTTCGTGAGGAGAATGAATTTCACAAAGAAAACAATGAGCTTGAAAGAAATTCCATGAAAAAAATCAGCATGCAACAAGTTCTATGAATAAAAGCAGTTTCGCGAGGAGAAAAAATCAATGTACAAGTTTCACAAAGAGAAAAATCAGCATGCAACAAGTTTCATGAACAAAAAATTAGCATTTGACAAGTTCCACAAATAAAAACCAGCATGCTACAAATTCCATGAACAATGCTTTGGCCTCAGTCTAATTGCTTTCTAGGATCATCCAATAGTTGGGTTAGAGCCCTGCGTTGGAATTGTTCACTAGGCCCCCCCCCCACCGGTTGAATTGGATGCTTGGGTTCTGGTTGAATTGGTTGTTTGGGTCCCGGTTGAATTGATTACTTAGGTCCTCCGGCGGTTAGGTTAGGTGGGGGCCTTGTTGGAAATTCGAAATTCTCGCTAGGGACCCCTGGGTTGCATTGGATACTTGGGTCCCGGTTGAATTGGTTGCTGGGGCCCTCCAATAGTTAGGTTAGGGCCTTGAGATGGAATTCTAAGTGGCGTGAATTTTCATTGGACTATCACATTCCATTCCCGCTGTTCAAGAAAAACAGTGTTGAATTTTAGATTTACAATTTTTGGGGGGGGAGGTTAAAATTGTCCTAGGGCGTGACTAGGCTGGAGATGGGGGGTGTCATATAAAGCAGTAATAGTGTGGAACGGGTTGGGAGTTGTTGGAAAATAGTAAAAATAGAAAATATATCCGTTGGGGGTATTCAAGCGTTAGAATAACGCTTAAAATGTTAATGACGGGTGTCGCAGGGTTTAACCTTGCTGCCAATTTTTATAAAACCAGTGGAAATAAGGAGTAGGCTTGTTAAAGAAATGTTTTAAATTGTCTGTGGTGTGAATTGCCTTGGAGTATCACATTCTAGCAATGAAATGACAAGTATCCACTGTTCAAATAAAAAACAGTGTTTAATTTATATTTATAGCCTTATTTTTGGAGGAACAAGGTTGAAAATTTCCTAGGGGACGTTTAGGGGGGGGGTGAAAAATCCTGAAACGTCTTGAAGCGTTTTGAATCGTCTTGAAACGTCTTAGACAACGTCTTAAAGAGAAATGTCTCAAGAAACGTTTTGAAATGTCTCGAAACTTCTTAGGAAACGTCTTGAAGAAAAAGATCTTTAGAAACGTCTTGAAATGTCTTGAAAAGTCTTGAAATATCTTAGAAAACGTCTTGAAACGTCTTGAAGAAAAATGTCTTAAAATTACGTCTTGAAGAAAAATCATCTTGAAATGTCTTGAAACGTCTTGAAATGTCTTAGAAAGCGTCTAGGAGAAAAAAAGTCTTAAGAAACGTCTTTGGATGTCCTAAAACGTCTTTAAATGTCTTCGAAGACGTCTTGAAACTTCTTGAAAGAAAATGTAATCTAAAAGTATTATGTGACACTGTGACCCGTAAATCTACGGAAAAAATCGACGATCTGGGACAAAATTGCAATATAAATGATTTTACCACCATTTCGTAGAGAAAAATATTCTGTACAACATACCGAAAGTCCCCAAGAATCCGATTGGCGGAACAGGGTGAAAAACGGAGGGAAAGGGGAAAATCCAGGGGAAAACTGGAAAACCTACGACCGGCAGTTTTTGATGCTGCGAATGGCATTCTTGATGCTCTTCAGTCCAAGAAGATCGAATATGCGTTTTTTAATGCTTTGTAATAAGTCTTTCCCCCGTTTCCCCACTTACAGGGGGAAAAGAGGGGGTAAATAAAGATCCGGTACAACAGTCTGCCAAACTTGTTTTCTGGGAGTTTTCCAGTGCGAGAAGAATGAATATGTTACTTTGATTACTCTTTCATTAGCCTTTCCCGTCTTTTACAGTTACAAAGGAAAAAGAGGGGGAAATCAAGATATCCTCTAATAGGAAAAGATAGTCAGACGGCTATACAGAATTTGGAGAGGAGACAAAGGTCTATCAGCTCGGTTTTAAAACCCTCTAACATCGTATTTACGATAGTTTAATATCCTATTCCATGGTGCTTCTCGTTTTCAGTTTGCTGAAGATGCACTACCTCTGGTAGGTTCAATCGGTCAAGCAATAATACAGGTTTGCCGTCCCCGATCTTTGCTCGCTCCTTTCCAAGTATACCTTGGAGTCCGGCTGCACCAACAATCTGGTTTACGTTTTCTCATCTACCAGATGAATAGGCTAGGTTTTTCTACTTCTTAATCTGAAGTCCTTCGATTCGAGCGTTCTGCCACAGTAGCTAATAATAGAATTTCCAGGGATTACTTCTAAAACCTTTATCCAGTTCATTGGCGACATTGTCGACCACGACATTTTCACTATCGACGGAAAAGGTACTTTCCATGGGATGGGCGTGCTAGCTGCTGCCACACCAAGGCTACCCCAATTTCCAATCATAATTCAAAGAGCAGTTGTAAACTTTGAAGTACTCCAGCAGGTTGGAAAAGTGCCTTTTTTCTTCTACAACAGAATCCAACAGGAGAACAGTCTTGTCTACAAACCCATCCCGATCATCACCTTCGACGACAAGATCAATGGCATCGACCTACTATGGCATACAAGCTGGATGCATGACACGAAACGGGTCGGATGGAGTGTGTTTATGCAAGCAATTCACCCTGTTTCACACAAAGGCGCTTCGTGGATTGTTTTTCTGCCTATGATTGACTATAATCCCTCCGATCTTTCTTGTGTAAACACGACCTTACGTTTTATTTCCGATAAAGCACGCCAGCACGGAATGGTACCAGTTGTTACTTTCGACCAACCTTTGTACATGAAAGCAGTGAAGATCATCAATGCAGAGCCTGCTGATAGTCCTCTCAAGGCAGAAGTTCCAATGATCGGTGGTCTCCGTTGCCGTATGAGCTTTCTTGGAGCGATTGGGCACTTGATGACGGAAACAGGAATAAAAGAATTGCTCGAATACCTATATGCCGGTATCACCATTAAGCATATCCTTAGCGGTAAGGCTGTTTCAAGAACCATGAGAATGCACGAGCTTGTAGATTCAGCATTGCATATCATTCTCATTTGCAAATCGTATGATTTCGACCGCACAGATGATATACGTGCGAGTCATCAAGACTTTGCAGAGTTTTCGGCAATATGTATGACTCTACTGAATGAGGAAGTAGCCCTTGAAGACGCATCCAACGCAGACGTAGTGCGTCGAATACAAACACGAATAATGGAGTTCCAAGACACGCTGCAGAACAACAGGACTGCAAAATATGGCTTCAGTATTCAGAAATGTTCAGAGTGCTTAAGAAGGCCATCAGGGTAGAACGGACTGGAAACTTGGTGCAGTATCTTCTAGTACTCTTTGAGATCCTCCCTTACTTTGGTGCTGCAGGCCATAACCTGTATACGAAATCGGTGAGAATACTTCTTCAGCAAATGGAGGAGCTGAAAGAAAGTAACCAGAAGCTATATAAAGACATTGCACATGAAATGTTTGTCATTCGAGGAAGCGACAGGTTTGGGGCTGGGCTCTCTTCCGACTTAGTAATTGAGCAAGTACTGATGAGGTCACTGAAAACAAGCATGGGACTCAGGAGGGGAAATGGAACGAGTGAGGCGTAAAGGTTGATCTGGACAATGTCAATGTCAGTGCGAACTGAAATTAATGAGCTTATGCAGTCTCTCATCGGCGTTGAGTGCGTGTCATCTGACAAGCACGTTTCCACAATACCAGCTCAGATAGAAAGGACGTAAAGGCTTTAGTAGCTTTTTTTGCGCAGTCCTGTCCATAAGACAACTGCACTCAATTGCGCAATATATCGAATGGTGTGACAGCAGCAAGGGATGTCAACGCGGATGCAGCAAAGGCGATAGGAAAGGAAATTCATAAAGTCAATGGACGACGCCGATGCCTATCGCTACATCTTCAAGCGCAAAAGCAAAGCGATTACGATGGCCTATCAAGGCAACATTTCCGAAGCTGACGATGAAGACATAAAAATTGACGCAAGTCGTCTGTTTCAACGTTCTGCAGCAGCGGCAACTACAGCCGGAGGGGATATGGAAGAAACTCTCAGATTGGAGCTTTCCAGCTATCCTACTGTCCTTTTCGAATCGTCAAGCCTACCGTGACAGCCAGATAATGCAGAGCTAGTTAAAGCTATTTGGAAATTAGCAAAGGCAGAACCTGGGAACGTCCTATCAAAAGAGCCGTAAAAATATGTGATCGATGGTGGATGGCCGCTCCAGCATATTCAATGGAAAACAGGGAACACTTTCGAACAGATTTTCAACAGTTACGTTTCATTCGTGACACAGAAGTATTCAAATGCTTCTGTCGTCTTTGGTGGTTACATTTCAGGTCCGTCTACCAAAGATATCTCCTAGGTTAGACGAATGAAAGGTATCCAGTCTCCGACCGTCGATTTCACACTGAGTATGAAGCTGCAAAGGAAGGAGGAGGACTTCTTGCGGAATTCCAACAATAAGCAAAACATTATTCGAGCTATTCGTAAGAAGCTTGTCCAAGCCGGCCGCACTTTCCTTCATGGAGAGAGAGATGCGAGCGTTCTGATTGCATTTACAGGGGTTAATGCGGCCAAGGAAAGGATAACCGTAGTAGTTGGGAACGACACTGATTTATTAATCCTTCTCCTCCATCACCGGCCTCCGGAAGCCAGGGGTCTCTTCCTCGAAACCAGTTACAAGTCAAGAGTGCTGTCATCTAAATACTGGCACATCAACTTTATCAAAAGATCACTGGGACAGGTTTGTAACTATTCTTGTTGGCCACGCTTTTCTTGGTTACGACACGACGTCCATTTTGTTTGGGATAGGGTAGCCGGCTGTCCTGCCATTCCTGAAAAGGCATGAAGAATTTAGGAATAAATGTGAAGTATTCCTTAATTCGCGCTCTACGAAGGAAGAAGTCCAGTAAGACGGTGAAAATATTTTGCTGTTTCTGCAAGGCTAAGAAAGGGGAGAGTCTCAGCAAAGCTAAGTACAGGGTTTTTCTTGAAAAACTGAACAGCTAAAAGACATCAACTTTTGTGAACCAGAGAGACTTCCACCAACTCCACCGGCTGTTAAATTTCGTTCTGATAGAGTCTTCTATCAGGTAATGGAATGGCACAATACTGCGTCAGAACTCGATCCGAAAGACTGGATTGGCGATTACGTGACGGACGCCTCACTCCAGTCATGACAGACATGGGGCCTACTCCGCCTCATCTGCTAAATGTGATTCGGTGAAGCTGCAAGCGTTCCAACTGTGACAGTTCACGCTGTAGCTAAAAAAAATGGATTGCCTTGCAAACCTGCTTGCAAAGACTGCCAAGGGATTGCATGTTCCAATAAAGATGTTTTTGTTGATAACGATGAAGAAGATGATGTTTAGCACAAATCCTTGATCTTATCCTTTTTAGTTCAATAAAAGCCGTGATTATCTTTTGCTGTGATTACCGAAGTTACCTGATTTGTTTAATTTTTTACATTTAATGTTGTCTTATGTTTCTCTTATATAGTCGAAGTAAATATGCAAACGTACTCCGAAGACCCGATGCATTGTCTCCCCTACAGTGAAAACACTGCAGAAAAGTAAGATACGAATCTAATACCGTGTTTTTTGAAATCATCGAGTCAAAACACCTTGTGGGCAACATTTTGACCAGCCATATCGCACAACTCTCAAGGATACTGTTTTCCCCCTCCCCCTATCTCGCTAAAGGGGGAAATCGAGCCATGCCCAGTGATAAAACACCAGAACTTTCTTTTTTCGATTTCTCCGCGCATAAAAAGAGCAGACGTGAAATTCGAAAGCACAATAAATCTGCCCCTGAATTTTCCAATTTTCCCCTGTTTTTTATCCTGTTCCGTCAAAGGGATTTTCAGGGACTTTTGATATATTGTACAGAATTTTTTTCTCTACAAGATGGTGCAAAAATTTTCTGTATTGCAATTTTGTCCCAGAGTTTCGTAGATTTACTGGACTATGATGTGTGCCTTGCTATTAAGTTATTTCCGATAAATCCACGAAGTCACGCTTGAGTTCCAACTCAAATTACGTAGGTCAAAACCCCCTATGATATAATACCTGTTGAGTCACACAAGATTGCGTCATTTCTATTTCACAGCAACTGAATGTAAACATTGTCATTACACCTACATCTCTCAGTTTCCCCCTATAAGTTAACTAACACCTGACCATTTAAAACAGGCGCGTGTCTTCCCAATGTAAACATTGATGTAACGCCTGCTGGCTCCCATGGAAACAGGAGTTACGTTAAAACAAGGCATGCTGTAGAATCCAGGGGTGTGTGTCACAAGGCATGTTTTAGAATCCAGGGAGGGCATGTTGCAGAAACCATCTTGACCATATTACTGAGGGAAGTTTCCGGAGACTGAACGTTTCAAGGGTAATTTTACACTAGGGGAATTTGCCAGAATTCCTATAGGAAGTCCTTTTTATTAGTTTTACTTATTCTTTGCCGAATAAATTTTACGTGTGAAGATGTTAAGGGTAATTGCCTGGGGTAAATTTTCGCCGGCGTTTAAATTGTCTAAATGATCCTTACGTGGGGAGAGGAGGCTTTTCCGAGGAGGTGGATTTCCCGGTATTATTTAAAGAACCATCAGAAATTGAATATTTAAGAAAAACAGGTTTTTCAACTGAAAGTAAGGAGCAACGTTGAGACTTATATCAAACAAAAATCATTACATATATGAAGGGGGTTGCCCTAAGTTCTATTGTTGATCCTTACATCCAGTTGGAAAAACTTTTTTTTTATTTAATCCCGCAAAAGAGCAAGAACATTTAAACTTGTTGGGTTTTCTGTCATTATTATTTGAGAAGTAAAGTTGACCATAGGCATATCTAGTACCCACACCAGCTTTGTAAAACAAAGGTAAGCATGTTGTAGGCTCCTGTGTTTGACACCGATTCATGTAAGTACTTTTATTCAGTATATTGGACAAAAATGGATCCAAAGCCCTGCGAGGAGACCCCATCCCTGATACGGAGTAGTTCTTAAGCTTCTCCGAAAGATGTTTATGTTACACTTTTTTTTTTATCTAAAATGTGAAACAGAAATTTCAGTTTCTATAACGCGAGGCACAAGTGGGCCCATGGCTCCTCCAACAAACCAGTTTCTATCTTTTTATCCACCAACTTTTATTTCAAAAGTAGACATAGTGCACTTCCTTTGAAGTGTAATAGCAGGCAAAGTGGACCCCAGTGTATAAAAAAAAATTCGTTAGGCGTCACCCCACCCTTCCAAGAATAAGGCCCAAAATTGTACAGCCATCTCTTTTTCCTTTCATAAATCGTAGCCTGGTTAACGGAAAAACAAATTTTTGCTAGGAGGTGAAATACTGTCAAGTTGCACATAAAATCTTGGTGTCCTTGATCAGTTTAGAAATTGCGGCTCTAAGGTGCTGAGTCAATGTGGACTTGATCTGAAAAAAAAAAAAAAAAATAGCCCAAATTGGCTAAGAGAAATCGTAAAAAAATTGAAATCCGCAAGAAAAAGCCAAAAGCTTTTCTTTTTCTGACCGCAGATTTTAAAAACACAAAAGTACAGTATATTCAACAAAATTTATTTTCAATCCTTCCAAAATAACTTTGTTTAACATAAGTTTACTTCCTTCCAAAATACTACCAAATACTCTAAATTCTCCCAAATTAAAAAAATTGTTTTATGTCATTTTAAACAAATATACACTTAAAAATAAATAAAGGTTGAGACTTTATGGAGGGCAAATGCGGTTTGAATTTTGACTTGAGAAAAGTATTGAAGGGGAGCCAATATATCCGTCTTTATCATAGGTCCTTGGGCTGGGCAGATCCCTATGTACCAAACAATATTGAAAAACAAATTTGTTTTGTCTAATAACGATCCAGATTTGTATCTCATTAACCAGAAATCACAATACTTTTATTCTGCCTAGATTAAAATTGTTGATTCCCCCCCTCCCTACAAATATGCCTGACTTTTATTTTAGAGGTGTCAATTTCAATGTGTTTTTGCAACCAAGAGAATGATTTATAGTAACTATTTGAGAAATTAGAAACTTTAGGCTACTGGAGACCAGGATCCCTCCTTTGAAAGTGAGTGAACTAACTGTGGAAAACAGACAGTTGAGGTGGATTGGTCGCTTTGAGAGGGATACGGTCTAAATCTCAGTTGGATAAAAGCTCAACACGACACCCTTTTTCAAGGTTGCTACTTCTTTACTGATGTGTAGACACTTAACAATGCAATGGGACTTACCATTACGCTATATGATACTTCAGTACTCGCTATAAGCTAAATAACAACCGAAATGATCTTATAAATCCCATAGCATCAACAGGTCTCTATTATAGTCGATCATGTGCTAATTGCCCAACTACAACAGGGGGTTAGAATCAAGAGAAGAGACCAATGGAGCATACGCAAGAGGAAGAAGCAAGGTGGGAGTCTCCAAAGAGGATAGAATACAAACCTATTAAGGGACTAATTAGTATGCTACAGGATTTCTTACTTTGGGACTGATATACATAATGGGATGCTTTGAACTTGCTGAGTTCAATTAATCAAAGGAATTAATACAACCTATTAGCAAGCAATAAAAGACTAAGACTACATCAAAAAGAGTTAAAAGTAATTGTAAGAGCATGCTCATTTTTTTTTTTTTGAATAAGCCCATGTTGAGAATTAATGGTTGCGAGAGACGGCATAGCACCATTGGAAGTAAAACAACACATTTTTATTCTACTACTACTACTACTAACAACTCACCGCAGTACCAAGCCACCTGAGGCCAACACAGCTACGGACGCTCCTCCTCCATCCCAATTTATTCAAAGGCTCCGTTTTTAAAACCGCCCACGAAGTTCCCATCTCTTTTAAATCTTTCTTTATGACGTCCTCCCGCCCCAGACGAGGACGACCTGTTTTCCGTTTAGCCCTAGACGGTTGGCCAAAAAGAACAATCTTCGGCAATCTGTCATCCTTAATCCGCACAACGTGCCCTAGCCACCTCAACCTTTCTTTCATTATAGCCATAGAGAGTGGTATTGAACCACATTTTTTGTATAGCCTATTGTTTGAAATACGGTCAGTCAGCCGGGTACCCACAACAATCCTTAAGCAATTTCTCTGGAAAACATCTAGTAAATCTTCATCCACTTTTCGGAGCGCCCATGCTTCAGAGCCATATTTGACCACTGTCATCACTGTAGATTCTAATATTCTGATCTTGGTTTGCACACTTATCTTCCTATTCTTCCAAACTTTTTTTTAACTGTGGAATAACACTCTGAGCCTTGGCTATTCTACTTTTAACATCTTCACTGCTCCCACCATCTTTACTAATAATACTACCAAGTTAAGTGAAGCTGCTCACCTGATCAATCTTTTCATTACCCAACGTCACCTTTTCATCTTCACTTATTCCTAGCCTTAGTGACTTAGTCTTCTCAACATTAATTTTTAAACCTATTCTAGCACCCTGAACTCGCAAAACCTCTAAAACGTCATTCATTTTGCTCACACTTTCATCTAGGATGCTTAAATCATCAACATAATCTAAGTCCAGGAGACTTTTTCCTCCCCATTTGGTTCCGTGGTCTCCCATTGCCTTTCCTGTGCTTCTTAATACAAAAGTCCATCAAAATAATCCATATAAACGGGGATAGAACACAACCGTGCTTAACTCCTGATTTAATACAAAACCAGCTGCTAACCTCATTTCCTACCATTATCGTACATAGCACTAATCACTTTAATGTATTTGTCTGGTATTGGTATACCATACAAGGATAAAACCTTTACTAAAGCTCTTCCATCAACAGAATCGAACGCTTGCTCATAATTCGAAAACTTGCACAGTTTTATTCGATAACTTGATATACTTGTGATACTTTTCCTTTTCTTTCTTGTGCGTTTTAAATAAAAAAATTATTAAGGGCTATGTCTAAATTTCAAAGTAGACCTGAGCAAAAAGTAATGCTATATAAGATGCCAAAAAAAACGAGCAGAACTAACTCTGAATAAAATAAATTAAATTCAAAGCGAGAAGAATTACAGCAATTCGTAGCATGAATTGCTACAATATGGTGCTTTCTCCCTCAAAACCCCAGAAGGCCAATGTCATTTGCCCTTTTATGGAAAATGATATAAAAAAACAAGTTTTTTCAATTGAAAGTAAGGAGCAACATTAAAACAAAAAAAACGAACAGAAATTATTTCGTATATGAAGTTGCTTCCTCCTCAGTACCTTGTTCTTCACTGAAATTTTTTTTAGCACTTTTTAAAAAGCTCCCTATTCCAATTAAACGACCATTGTGCTTCAGGTATCCTTCTTAAGAAATTGGGACAAACAGTCAGACTTTAGCGTGCAGAACAGGGTATTGGGGAGGGGGCAACCCCTTCATATACGGAATAATTTCAGTTTGTTTTGGCTTTTAATCTTGATCATTACTTTCAGTTAAAAAAAAACTTTTTTTTTATTTAATTTCTTATTGTTTTTCAAATAATGCCGGCAAATCTGGCTTACGCTCCATGAACAATTGTCTCCCCACTCGGGAAACTCATCACCATAAATTTTCTCCCAAATAAAATACACCCCCACGTAAAATTCCTTCCGGACAATTACATAAAGAAAGAAAAACGAGCAAAAATGGGGTTTTTATAGGCCAAATGAAAATACTGAAAAAACACAACAAAGCGAATATTTCGAGAGGACAAACGCCTCTCTTCTTCAGCGCGAAACGAAATAATGTATCCAAGGAAATTGCCGAAGAGAAAAAAAAAACGCGGAAAGTCAATGTGAGAAGAACCAAAAAACCAAAGAAAAAACCAAAAACTTAAAAGACGAATAAAATTCAATAAAAGCCGAAAATTATAAGAATTAAATCCAAATCCTTAACAACCATAAAAGCGAGTTATTCGCCAATATCCGCGATTTGCACAAAATCCAAAAAATTATGAACTGCCATCGACGGATACTAGCGAACAACTGGGAAAGAAAAGAAAACAATTCATTCACTCAAAAACAAAACGAACCAGCAATTAAATAAGTTGGAGAACTATGTCATCTGATTTCAGATTTTAATTAATGCATTTCTTGCAGACGCCCTTTGAGACCTAAGGGGTCGTTCACGTGCACTGAAGAAGAGAGGCGTTTGTCCTCTTGAAATATTCGCTTTGTTGTGTTTTTTCAGTATTTTCATTTGGCCTATAAAAACCCAATTTTTGCTCGTTTTTCTTTCTTTATGTGATGTCAGGCCAATGTGGTTTAAGAAATTATCTTACGGACAATTCCTCCCTTGCTGGAACCCCCCCCCCCTACCCCAATAAAATTTGTTGCGTAGGATTCGGCCTGAAAAATTCTCCTTAGCATACTTTCATTTGAAAAAAACTTTAATTTCTAATGGTTTTTCTGATCACGCAGGAAAACCCTCCTTCCGTGAAATTTTTTTTTAGGGAATCCAAACCTGCTGAAAATTTCCCCGGACAATTTTCCAGGAACTTCTCTGCATACAAAATCGAGATGGTAAAGAGAAATTAAGACAAATAAAAATGATTTTGTACAGAAATTCTGTCAAATATTTCCCCCTTAGTGTAAAATTTCCCCTGGAAAGTTCACTCCAGCAAATTTCACCCAATACCAAATACTAAACGTAAATAAACAGTATACTTCTAAACACCAAATACTAAACGTAAACAGTCGTCAAGTTTCATAGCTAAATACCTATCCCCAGGGGCGGTCGGGGGTCATGCTATCTCCAAAGGCATAGTTGTTGGACCTTTCAACTATTTTAAACAAAATGACTATCTCAATATTTCGATAGGATGGGTAAAAAGGTGCTTGGGAAAGAGGCTAGTTACTCTCTAATCATTTTGCTCAATTAAATAGGGCACTATAACTTTTGATTTCCGCTCGAATGAGCCCTCTTCTGATATTCTAGGGCCTTTGGTTTGATACTAATTTCTGTTCGTTTTTGATTGACTTGGTCCCTTTCATGGAAAAAGAAAATAATATTTTATATAATTTTTTTTCTGTAAGAATTCATAGTTTAGCTTGCTATTTATACCTTGGAGAAACTTTTCTACAATTTTTAACAACATATACTCTTTTGAATTTAGAGACACAAATAGTATTATTTAATTTAGCTTTATACCTCCTCTAGTTGACTTGAAAAATAAAACTTAATACCATTCCCAAAAACTATATCTGTGCTCTTTGACAACCTGCATACACTTACACTCTTTTGATTTAGTTAAATTGTAAGCTTAATACCTTCAGTCGTTCGTGAGATATTGCTGAAATGTCTTATTTGCAACCAGCATACGCAAAGCTCCATTTGATTTATTTTTAAAGCATAATGGGCAAATTGCATAACCAAGGGGGATTGACATACCCAATATCCCTAGAGACATAGTTACTGGACCGTTCAACTGTGCTGAACAAAATGGTTGTCTCAAAATTTTTATTAGAAGTTTTTGGAAAATTATAGGCTAGGGAAGGGGGCTGCTTGCCCTCCATTTACTTTTTACTCTTAAAAAGGTCACTAGAACTTTTCATTTCCAATCGAATTAGCTACTTTAAAAGTTTGAATGACATTTAAGTTTTCAATGAAGTTGTGGTGGCAGTAGGAGAAGTAGTAGCAATACTATTGGTGCATTAGAAGTAGTAGTGTAAAAGTAGTAGCAGCAGTATTAATAACATTAGTAGCATGTAAATGTTGCCATTTTGTCAGTTGAACATCCCCCTCATGATGCCCCAGAAGTTTTACCTTGATACATTAAGTCGTTCCAAAAATATTGCTGATGTGTTCTTTTAACCCTCTTTTGACACCTTTTCAATCTGAATATTCTAAGCCTTACAAGTTGTTGTAATTACAGTAGTAGTTGAAGGACTTTAGTTGTAGTAGTTGTAGTAGTAGTAGTAATAGTAAAAGTAGCTTAAAAAGGGTACTATCCCTTTGAATTTCCAATCCAAAGAGCCCTTTTTCAAGTTTCTACGACAACGCTTTCCATAAAAACCTTCGACGCCCCCAGGGCATAACTTACGACCCTTACCCTGAGGGATATGGAGAGAGTGTCTTCCTCAAAGACATAATTTCAAGATCATTCAACTACGTTGAACAAAATAGTTATCTCAAAATTCTAATTGGATTTGTTTGGGGAAATGGTGGTTGTGAAAGGGGTGTTGGTTGCTTTCCAACAACTTTCGGCTATTTCAAAGTGCACAAGCCCTTCTAATTTCTAATCGAATGAGCCCTTTTCGAAGTTTCTACGACGACTCCTTCGACACGAAGTGCCCTGGTCTAATCCAAAAAAAAGAAACAAATAAATAATACATTGTACCAACATTGTTCTTTACTTAGGCAGCGCTATTGCACTGCCTATGAAAAAGGAAACTAAAAATTTCAATTTTCAAGAGGCAATGCTATAGCGTTGCCTATAGTAAAGGCCATACGGCTCTAATGTTTTATTATTATTTATTATTTATTTTTTCCCAGAGGCACTTCATATGGAAGGGGTCGTCGTAAAAACTTCAAAGGGGGCTCATTCGATTGGAAATCGGGAGTTCTAGTGCCATTTTTAATAGTCCAAAGTGATTGAAGGGCAACTAGCCCCCCCCTCCACACCCATCATTCCCCCAAGCACATCCAATCAAAATTTTGAGATAGCCATTTTGTTCAGCGTAGTTGATTTCCGAATAGAAAATATGTTTTTGAGTAGAACACTCCCCCAAAAACCTCAGGGCAAGGGTTTTAAGTTAAGCCCGGGGGATATATAAGAACTATGTTGGCACAATGTATTATTTATTATTTTTTCCTCTAGAGCAGGGCACTTCATATCGAAGAAGTTGTCGTAGAAACTTCGAAAAGAGCTCATTCAATTGGAAGTTGGGGTGGCATGTGCCCTATTTAATAGTCGAAAATGATTGGAAGGCAACTAACACCCCTTCCAGGCCCACCATTTCCCGAATCACATCCAATCAAAATTTTAAGATAGTCATTTTGTTCAGCGTAGTTGATTTCCAGATAGAAACTATGTTTTTGAGGAGGACATTCCCCCACAGCCTTCAGGGCAAGGGTTGTAAGCTATGCCCTGGGGGCATATAAGGTTTTTATAGCGGGCGCTGTCGTAGAAGCTTCAAATAAGGCTCATTCGATTGGAAATTCAAAGGGCTAGTGCCCTTTTTAATAGCTGAAAGTGATTGGAGGGCAACTAACCCCCCTCTCACGCCCACCTTTTCCCCAAACACATCCAATCCAAATTTTTAGATAGCTATTTTTTTCAACGTAGTTTTAAGTTCTGGAAATTAGGTCTTTGAGGATGACAACCCCCCCACAGCCCTCAGGGCAAGGGTTGTAAATTATCCCCTGGGGGCATATAAGGTTTTGTATAGACAGCGTTGTCGTATAAACTTCAGAAAGGGCTCATTCGATTGGAAATTTAAATGGCGAGTTCCCTTTTTAATAGTCGAAAGTAATTCTAAGGCAACTGACACCCCTTCCACGCCCACCATTTCCCCAAACACATCAAATCAAAATTTCGATATAGCCATTTTGTTCAACCTAGTTGAAAGTTCTGGAACCTATATATTTGAGCAGGACACTTCCCCCACAGTCTTCAGGGGCAAGGGTTATAAGTTATGCCCTGGGGGCATATATGGTTCTTATGGAAGGAATGCTCGTGTAAACTTCAGAGAGGGCTCATTTGATTAGAAATTGAAAGTTTTTGTTCACTTATTAAGCGTCAAAAGATATTGGAGGTTAACCAGGTTCCCCCCAAACCCTTTTTTCGCAAATGCATCCAATAAAAATTTTAAGATAGCTATTTTGTTAAAATTAGTTCAAAGATCATATTACAAAAATCACGGTGTCGATGCAACTCCCCAGGGCCCGGGGGCAGGCGTTGTAAGTGATGCCCTGGGGGCATATATGGGTCTTATGGGAGGGATGCTCGTATTAACTTCAATGAAGGCTCATTTGATTGGAAATTGAAAGTTCTAGTTCACTTTTTGAGAGTCAAAAGAGATTGGAGGCAACTTAGCCCCCCCTCGAAGCCCTTTTTTCCTTAAACCCACTGGATAAGAACTTTGAGATAGCTTTTTCTTAAAAATAGTTCAAAGACCGTATAACGAAAACTCCGGGGTCGACACAGCCCCCAGGGCCCGAGGACAGGTGTTGTAAGTTATGCCCTGGGGGAATATATGGTTCTTATTGAAGAGATGCTCGTAAAAACTTCACAGAAGGCTAATTTGATTGGAAATTGAAAGTTCTAGTTCAGTTTTTAGAGTCAAAAGAGATTGAAGGGCAACTAGCCCCCCCCACGCCCCTTCTTCCTCAAATGCATACAATAAAAATTTTGAGATAGCCCTTAAGCTAAAGGTTGCTCAAAAGTCAGATAACAAAAACTCAGGTTTCGTCACAACCCCCCAGGGCCCGGGGGCAGGCGTTGTAAGTTATGCCCTCAGGCATATATGGTTAGTATGAAAGGGATGCTCGTATAAACTTCAGACTTTTTCAAACTTAGACTTTTTGTTAAAAATAGTTCAAAGGTCGGATAAGAAAAAATAAGGTCTCACTACAACCCCCCTGGGCTCAGGGGAAGGTGTTTTAAGTTATGCCCTAAGGGCATGTATTGTTCATGTGAATGGGATGCTCGTATAAGCTTCATAGAGAGCTCATTTGATTGGAAATTGAAAGTTCTAGTTCACTTTTTGAGAGTCAAGAGAGCTAAATGCAACCCCCCCCCCTTCGACGCTAGTAGGGTAAGAGGTACCATTTTGCTCACGGGTATAGCAATTTCCATGTTATTTGCTTGCCTTATGTTCCTTCCTATGAATTGTGCAAGAAAAACCCACATTTTTTAATTGTTTGATTGACGTGTTTGGGGAGATTACGTTCCTTGGCACCTTTTCAGAGCATGTACTTATGGATACGATTCCAAGCAAGATGGTTAAGCATGCTTTTACAATCGGAAATGTTTGATTAACATTTGCAAAAAAGGGGTAATGAGATTTGCGAATTGGAGTGTAGGATATGGGGTCGACTTGCACGAGGGTTCAGTAGCACGAGGGTTCAGTTGTACGGGGTTTCGGTTATACAGGGGTTCAGTTACATGGGGGGTTCAGTTGCATGGGGGTTTAGTTAAATGGGGCTTGAGTTGCACGGGAGTTGAGTTGCATGAGGGATTCAGTTACATGGGGGGGTTCAGTTGCACGGGGGTTCAGTTACATGCGGATTTAGTTACACGGGGTTTAGTTAAATGTGGTTGAGTTGTATACATTTTTTAATTGTTTGATTGACGTGTTTGGGGAGATTACGTTCCTTGGCACCTTTTCAGAGCATGTACTTATGGATACCATTCCAAGCAAGATGGTTAAACATGCTTTTACAATCGGAAATGTTTGATTAACATTTGCAAAAAAGGGGTAATGAGATTTGCGAATTGGAGTGTAGGATATGGGGTCGACTTGAACGAGGGTTCAGTAGCACGAGGGTTCAGTTGTACGGGGTTTCGGTTATACAGGGGTTAAGTTACATGGGGGGGGGTTCAGTTGCATGGGGGTTTAGTTAAATGGGGCTTGAGTTGCACGGGAGTTGAGTTGCATGAGGGATTCAGTTACATGGGGGGGGGATCACTTGCACGAGAGTTCAGTTACATGCGGATTCGGTTACACGGGGTTTAGTTAAATGTGGTTGAGTTGCATACTCTCGTTGGAAAAAATTGGAGTTCATACTTAAACAGTTCTATTAAGAGCCATTGCTATGGAAATGGCACATTTTTGAATCGAAACTAGGCTTTTCTGACTGAAGATATACATTATAATCAGAGAAATTTGTTTTGATAGTATTTTCTATATTTTCGTTGGAAAAAATTGGAGTTCATACTTAAACAGTTCTATTAAGAGCTATTTTTATGGAAATGGTTTTATGAGGGCTGGCGTATCTGATGAAATAATTTAGGTCGTATGATCAATTTAATTTATTTTTTAATTCAGTAGTTTTTCAGTAAGGACACTCGATATCCTAAAAGTGTTTGATTCAAACTTTTACCTTGAGCATCTATGCTGTTAGCAGAATTTCAAAAAAGGAACGTTTATGAGTGCTGGCGTATCTGATGAAATAATTTAGGTCGTATGATCAATTTAATTTATTTTTTTAATTCAGTAGTTTTTCAGTAAGGACACTCGATATCCTAGAAGTGTTTGATTCAAACTTTTACCTTGAGCATCTATGTTGTTAGCAGAATTTCAAAAAGGATTTTATGAGGGCTGGCGTATCTGATGAAATAATTTAGGTCGTATGATCAATTTAATTTATTTTTTTAATTCAGTAGTTTTTCAGTAAGGACACTCGATATCCTAGAAGTGTTTGATTCAAACTTTTACCTTGAGCATCTATGCTGTTAGCAGAATTTCAAAAAAGGAACGTTTATGAGTGCTGGCGTATCTGATGAAATAATTTAGGTCGTATGATCAGTTTAATTTATTTTTTAATTCAGTAGTTTTTTTTCAGTAACGACACTCGATATCAGTAGAAAGGCCTATGAGGTCCAGGGGGGGCACCATATATGGGCATAGAGTCCCTAGGGAGAACACGTGGTTAATTTATTTTTTCCAAGGAGAATTGTTTCCGGAAGTTTATTAATATCTTTGGAGTTCGACCAGAATTGTTTCCGGGGCAAAGTTTAGATCACACTTGACAGATGATGTCATGGTTGATTGATTTGACACGAAAGGGGAATTAATTTGTTGTTTCTAAGGGGAATTATTGATTCAAGAAAGGGGAATTAATTTGTTGTTTCTAAGGGGAATTATTGATTCACGAAAGGGGAATTAATTTGTTGCTTCTAAGGGGAATTATTGATTCAAGAAAGGGGAATTAATTTGTTGTTTCTAAGGGGAAGGTGGGGAAGAGATATATTGATTGCGTAATCGAAGGGAGAGAATTCCCGAAAAATTGAGTACATAATCGGTAGAACCCTATCAGGAGCTCGTGACGGGAATCCATTTATGTGCATAGAATGACGTAATCAACTAGGACAAATGGATTTCTGAGAAATTGATTACATAATCGGTAGAACCCTATCAGAAGGTCATGACGGGAGTTCATATATGGGCATAGAACGACGTAATCGACTAGGACAGTTGGATTTCTGAGAAATTGATTACATAATCGGTAGAACCCTATCAGAAGGTCATGACGGAGGTCCATATATGGGCATAGAATGACGTAATCGACTAGGACAGTTGGATTTCTGAGAAATTGATTACATAATCGGTACAACCCTATCAGAAGGTCATGACGGGGGTCCATATATGGGCATAGAATGACGTAATCGACTAAGACAATTGGATTTCTGAGAAATTGATTACATAATCGGTAGAACCCTATCAGGAGGTCCTGACGGGAACAAGTTCCTATCTTAATGTCCATCCTAAACCCATTTTTCAACTTGAAGTACTTATCTTTTTCACCCACAACTATACTTTACAGCTTTTTGGATACCTCAACATCAAGAAATACTTTTCAAAGACCATTTCAGAGCAAGTTACTTTCTTAATGTCCCTCCTAAACCCATTTTCCAACTTGAAGTACTTATCTTTTTCATTCACAACTATACTTTACAGCTTTTTGGATACCTCAACACCAAGAAATATTTTTCAAAGACCATTTCAGAGCAAGTTACTTTCTTAATGTCCCTTCTAAACCTATTTTACAAGTTGAAGTACTTATCTTTTTCACCCACAACTATACTTTACAGCTTTTTGGTTACCTCAACACCAACAAATACTTTTCAAAGACCATTTCAGAGCAAGTTACTTTCTTAATGTCCATCCTAAACCCATTTTCCAACTTGAAGTACTTATCTTTTTCATTCACAACTATACTTTACAGCTTTTTGGATACCTCAACACAAAGAAATACTTTTCAAAGATCATTTCAGAGCAAGTTACTTTCTTAATGTCCCTTCTAAACCCATATTCCAACATGAAGTACTTATCTTTTTCATTCAAAACTATACTTTACAGCTTTTTGGATACCTCAACACCAAGAAATACTTTTCAAAGACCATTTCAGAGCAAGTTACTTTCTTAATGCCCCTCCTAAACCCATTTTCCAACTTGAAGTACTTATCTTTTTCACCCACAACTATACTTTACAGCTTTTTGGTTACATCAACACCAAGAAATACTTTTCAAAGACCATTTCAGAGCAAGTTACTTCCTTAATGTCCCTCCAAAACCCATTTTCCAACTTGAAGTACATATCTTTTTCACCCACAACTATACTTTACAGCTTTTTGGATACCTCAACACCAAGAAATACTTTTCAAAGACCATTTCAGAGCAAGTTACTTCCTTAATGTCCCTCCAAAACCCATTTTCCAACTTGAAGTACATATCTTTTTCACCCACAACTATACTTTACAGCTTTTTGGATACCTCAACACCAAGAAATACTTTTCAAAGACCATTTCAGAGCAAGTTACTTTCTCAATGTCCCTCCTAAACCCATTTTCCAACATGAAGCACTTATCTTTTTCACCCACAACTATACTTTACAGCTTTTTGGATACCTCAAAACCAAGAAATACTTTTCAAAGACCATTTCAGAGCAAGTTACTTTCTTAATGTCCCTCCTAAACCCATTTTAGAACATGAAGTACTTATCTTTTTCATTCACAACTATACTTTACAGCTTTTTTCATACCTCAACACCAAGAAATACTTTTCAAAGACCATTTCAGAGCAAGTTACTTTCTTAATGTCCCTTCTAAACCCATTTTCCAACTTGAAGTACTTATCTTTTTCACCCACAACTATACTTTACAGCTTTTTGGATACCTCAACACCAAGAAATACTTTTCAAAGACCATTTCAGAGCAAGTTACTTTCTTAATGTCCCTCCTAAACCCATTTTCCAACTTGAAGTACATATCTTTTTCACCCACAACTATACTTTACAGCTTTTTGGATACCTCAACACCAAGAAATACTTTTCAAAGACCATTTCAGAGCAAGTTACTTTCTTAATGTCCCTCCTAAACCCATTTTCCAACTTGAAGTACTTATCGTTTTCACACACAACTATACTTTACAGCTTTTTGGTTACCTCAACACCAAGAAATACTTTTCAAAGACCATGTCAGAGCAAGTTACTTTCTTAATGTCCCTCCTAAACCCATTTTCCAACTTGAAGTACTTATCTTTTTCACCCACAACTATACTTTACAGCTTTTTGGATACCTCAACACCAAGAAATACTTTTCAAAGACCATTTCAGAGCAAGTTACTTTCTTAATGTCCCTCCTAAACCCATTTTCCAACTTGAAGTACTTATCTTTTTCACCCACAACTATACTTTACAGCTTTTTGGATACCTCAACACCAAGAAATACTCTTCAAAGACCATTTCAGAGCAAGTTACTTTCTTAATGTCACTTCTAAAGCTATTTTCCAACTTGAAGAACTTATCTTTTTCACCACAACTATACTTTACAGCTTTTCGGATACCTCAACACCAAGAAATACTTTTCAAAGACCATTTCAGAGCAAGTTACTTTCTTAATGTCCCTCCTAAGCCCATTTTCCAACTTGAAGTACTTATCTTTTTCACCAACAACTATACTTTACAGCTTTTTGGATACCTCAACACCAAGAAATACTTTTCAAAGACCATTTCAGAGCAAGTTCCTTTCTTAATGTCCCTCCTAAACCCATTTTCAAACTTGAAGTACTTATCTTTTTCACCCACAACTATGCTTTACAGCTTTTTGGATACCTCAACACCAAGAAATACTTTTCAAAAGACATTTCAGAGCAAGGTACTTTCTCAATGTCCCTCCTAAACCCATTTTCCAACTTGAAGTACTTATCTTTTTCACCCACAACTATACTTTACAGCTTTTTGGATACCTCAACATCAAGAAATACTTTTCAAAGACCATTTCAGAGCAAGCTATTTTCTTAATGTCCCTCCTAAACCCATTTTCCAACTTGAAGTGCTTATCTTTTTCACCCACAACTATACTTTACAGCTTTTTGGATACCTCAACACCAAGAAAAACTTTTCAAAGACTATTTCAGAGCAAGTTACTTTCTTAATGTCCCTCCTAAACCCATTTTCCAACATGAAGTACTTATCTTTTTCACCCACAACTATACTTTACAGGTTTTTGGATACCTCAACACCAAGAAATACTTTTTAAAGACCATTTCAGAGCAAGTTACTTTCTTAATGTCCCTCCTAAACCCATTTTCCAACATGAAGTACTTATCTTTTTCATTCACAACTATACTTTACAGCTTTTTTGATACCTCAACACCAAGAAATACTTTTCAAAGACCATTTCAGAGCAAGTAACTTTCTTAATGTCCCTTCTAAACCCATTTTCAAACTTGAAGTACTTATCTTTTTCACCCACAACTATACTTTACAGCTTTTTGGTTACCTCAACACCAAGAAATACATTTCAAAGACCATTTCAGAGCAAGTTACTTTCTTAATGTCCCTCCTAAACCCATTTTTCAACTTGAAGTACTTATCTTTTTCATCCACAACTATACTTTACAGCTTTTTGGATACCTCAACACCAAGAAATACTTTTGAAAGACCATTTCAGAGCAAGTTACTTTCTTAATGTCCCTTCTAAATCCATTTTCCAACTTGAAGTACATATTTTTTTCACCTACAACTACACTTTACAGCTTTTTGGTTACCTCAACACCAAGAAATACTTTTTAAAGACCATTTCAGAGCAAGTTACTTTCTTAATGTCCCTCCTAAACCCATTTTCCAACATGAAGTACTTATCTTTTTCATTCACAACTATACTTTACAGCTTTTTTGATACCTCAACACCAAGAAATACTTTTCAAAGACCATTTCAGAGCAAGTTACTTTCTTAATGTCCATCCTAAAACCATTTTCAAACTTGAAGTACTTATCTTTTTCACCCACAACTATACTTTACAGCTTTTTGGTTACCTCAACACCAAGAAATACATTTCAAAGACCATTTCAGAGCAAGTTACTTTCTTAATGTCCCTCCTAAACCCATTTTTCAACTTGAAGTACTTATCTTTTTCACCCACAACTATACTTTACAGCTTTTTGGATACCTCAACACCAAGAAATACTTTTGAAAGACCATTTCAGAGCAAGTTACTTTCTTAATGTCCCTTCTAAATCCATTTTCCAACTTGAAGTACATATTTTTTTCACCCACAACTACACTTTACAGCTTTTTGGTTACCTCAACACCAAGAAATACTTTTCAAAGACCATTTCAGAGCAAGTTACTTTCTTAATGTCCCTCCTAAACCCATTTTACAAGTTGAAGTACTTATCTTTTTCACCAACAAGTATACTTTACAGCTTTTTGGATATCTCAACACCAAGAAATACTTTTCAAAGACCATTTCAGAGCAAGTTAATTTCTTAATTTCCCTCCTAAACCCATTTTCCAACTTGAAGTACTTATCTTTTTCACCCACAACTATACTTTACAGCTTTTTGGTTACCTCAACACCAAGAAATACTTTTCTCGGAAGAAGAAAAGGCCCAAGACATAAAAAATTTAAAGTTCACTTCTAAATTTTTCCGTAGAAGATAGGAAAAGCTATACCATGATTGTGATTATTTTCTATGAAGATAAAAAGTTTCACTTTAATTCTAAATTTTCTTAAATTCAGTTCCAACCTTTCTCAAAGAGATGAAAAAATTTAAAGTTCTGTTCCAAATATTTCCCCGGAAGAAGAAAAGTTCAACTTCGATTCTGAATTTTCTCAATGAAAATGAAATAAGTTATTGATTATTTCTATTTTCTCAAAATATTATAAAATTTTCCAATTCAATTCAGATTTTTCTCAAAGAGATGAAAAAATTTAAAATATTGTTCCAAATTTTTCTTAGAAGATAGAAAAGTTCAAGTTCTAATCTGAATTTTACCAAAGAACATAATTCAATTCTAATTTCTCCAGAGAAAATAAAAAGCTTCCACTTCAGTTTTAAGTTCACCAAGACATAAAAAATGTAAAGTTCAGTTTTAAATTTTTACATAGAAGATAGGAAAAGTTTTACTATGATTATGATTATTTTCAATGAAGATATAAAGTATCACTTTAATTCTAAATTTCCTTAAATTCAGTTCCGACTTTTCACATAGAGATGAAAAAATTTAAAGTTCTGTTCCAAATTTTTCTTAGAAGATAGAAAAGTTCAAGTTCTCTTCTGAATTTTACTAATGAACACAATTAAATTCTAATTTCACCAGAGAAAATAAAAAGCTTCCACTTCAGCTTTAAGTTCACCAAGACATAAAAAATTTAAAGTTCAGTTCTAAATTTTTCCGTAGAAGATAGGAAAAGTTATACCATGATTGTGATTATTTTCTATGAAGATAAAAAGTTTCACTTTAATTCTAAATTTTCTTAAATTCAATTCCGGCTTTTCTCAAAGAGATGAAAAAATTTAAAGTTCTGTTCCAAATATTTTCCCGGAATAAGAAAAGTTCAACTTCGATTCTGAATTTTCTTAATTAAAATGAAATAAGTTATTGATCATTTCTATTTTTCCAAATAATATAAAAAGTTTCCACTTCAGTTCAGATTTTTCTCAAAGAGATGAAAAAATTTAAAATACTGTTCCAAATTTTTCGTAGAAGATAGAAAAGTTCAAGTTCTCTTCTGAATTTTACCAAAGAACACAATTCAATTCTAATTTCACCAGAGAAAATAAAAAGCTTCCACTTCAGTTTTAAGTTCACCAGGACATAAAAAATTCAAAGTTCAGTTCTAAATTTTTCCGTAGAAGATAGGAAAAAGTTATTCAATGATTGTGATTATTTTCTATGAAGATAAAAAGTTTCACCTTAATTCTAAATTTTCTTAAATTCAGTTCCGACCTTTCTCAAAGAGATAAAAAAATTTAAAGTTCTGTTCCAAATATTTTCCCGGAAGAAGAAAAGTTCAACTTCGATTCTGAATTTTCTTAGTGAAAATGAAATAAGTTATTGATCAATTCTATTTTCCCAAAATAATATAAAAATTTTCCTCTTCAGTTCAGATTTTTCTCAAAGAGATGAAAAATTTAAAATACTTCCAAATTTTTCATAGATGATAGAAAAGTTCAAGTTCTCTTCTGAATTTTACCAACGAACACAATTCAATTCTAATTTCTCCAGAGAAAATAAAAAGCTTCCACTTCAGTATTAAGTTCACCAAGACATAAAAAATTTAAAGTTCTGTTCTAAATTTTTCCGTAGAAGATAGGAAAAGTTATACTATGATTGTGATTATTTTCCATGAAGATAAAAGTTTCACTTTAATTCAAATTTTCTTAAATTCAGTTCCGACTTTTCACGTAGAGATGAAAAAAATTTAAAGTTCTGTTCCAAATTTTTCATAGAAGATTGGAAAAGTTATACTTTGATCGTGAATATTCAAGTTCTCTTCTGAACTTTACCAAAGAACACAATTCAATTCTAATTTCTCCAGAGAAAATAAAAAGCTTCCACTTCAGTATTAAGTTCACCAAGACATAAAAAATTTAAAGTTCTGTTCTAAATTTTTCCGTAGAAGATAGGAAAAGTTATACTATGATTTTGATTATTTCCTATGAAGATTAAAAGTTTCACTTCAATTTTTTATTTTTCTCAAAGAAGTGAAGAAAAGTTCAACTTCGATTCTGAATTTTCTCAATGAAAATGAAATAAGTTATTGATCATTTCTATTTTCCCAAAATAATATAAAAATTTTCCACTTCAGTTCAGATTTTTCTCAAACAGATGAAAAAATTTCAAATACTGTTCTAAATATTTCTTAGAAGATAGAAAAGTTCAAGTTCTCTTCTGAATTCTACCAAAGAATATAATTCAATTCTAATTTCTCCAGAGAAAATAAAAAGCTTCCACATCAGTTTTAAGTTCACCAAGACATAAAAAATTTAAAGTTCAGTTCTAAATTTTTACATAGAAGATAGGAAAAGTTATATTATGATTGTGATTATTTTCCATGAAGATAAAAAGTTTCATTTTAATTCTAAATTTTCTTAAATTCGATTCCGACCTTTCTCAAAGAGATGAAAAAATTTAAAGTTCTGTTCCAAATATTTACCCGGAAAAGAAAAGTTCAACTTCGATTCTGAATTTTCTCAATGAAAATGAAATAAGTTATTGATCAATTCTATTTTCATAAAATAATATAAAATTTTCCACTTCAATTCATATTTTTCTCAAAGAGATGACAAAATTTAAAATATTGTTCCAAATTTTTCATAGAAGATAGAAAAAGTTATACTTTGATTGTGATTATTCTCCATGAAGATATGGAGCTCCACTTTAATTGTAAGTTTTCTCGAAGAAGTGCAAAATGTACAAGTTCTCTTCTGAATTTTCTTAGAGAGGAGAAATAAAGTTAGCTCAATTCTGAAATATACCAATGAAAATGAAAAAGCTTCCATTTCAGTTCATAATTTCTCAAAGACATAAAAATTTAAAGTTCAATTCTAAATTTTTCCATAGAAGATAGGAATGGCTATACTATGATTGTGAATATTTACCATGAAGATAAAAAGTTTCACTTTATTTGAAATTTTTCTTAAATTCACTTCATTCATCTAACCACCAAAAACAATAGGTTAAGTCAGGTATAAATAAATATTAATAAATAATTAGAAACATTTCTCCATGTTTAAGTTAGGCTAGGTTAGGTTAACTTATCATGAGCGCTCATGATAAGCTAACCTAACCTAACTTAAACATGGTAAAAAGATTAAATTAGGTTAGGTTAGGTTAGATTAAGTTAGGTCAGGTTAAGTTAGGTTAGGTTAGGTTAGCCTACGTACGCGCGCGTACGTAGGCTAACCTAACCTAACCTAACTTAACCTGACCTAACTTTGCGCGCACGTAACCTCGTCTAAATTAACCTTAAAAAATGAAATAAAGCTATGTCGATTTTGCATATTTTATTCAACATATCCGACAATTGATGCAGAAAAAGCATAGAGTTTGTCACTTACTTACTTACATTTTTTTCCCATAATTTCTTGAATTAAATTTCTGTATTGTGCATCCAAATGGGGAATTCAAGAAAGAGTTTGTTACTTACTTGCGAATTTTTCATAATTTCTTGAATAAAAGTAGTTTCAAAACGTGTTTAATCACGTGTAGAGGTCCCATAGAATGAAATTTCTGTATTGTGCATGCAAAGGGCGAATTCAAGAATGAGTTTTTTACTTACTTAGAATTTTGTCATAATTTCTTGAATGAAATGTCTTTTTTTTTGTATCCAAGAGGTGAAATCAATAAAGCGTTTGTTACTTACTTTCCCTTTTTTTATAATTTCTTGAATAAAATATCCGTATTGTGTATCCAAGAGGGAACTTCAAGAAAGACATTGTTACTTACCTGGAATTTTCTCATAATTTCTTGAATGAAATTTCCGTATCGTATTGCTTATCCAAGAGGGGACTTCAAGAAAGAGATTGTTACTTACTTAGAATTTTCTCATAATTTCTTGAATGAAATTTCCGTATTGGGTATTCAAGAGGTGTATTCAAGAAAGAGTTTGTTACTTACTTACAATTTTTCTAGAATTTCTTGAATGAAATATCTGTATTGTGCATCCAGCAGGAGAATTCAAGAAACAGTTTGCTACTTGCTTACAATTTTTTCATAATTTCTTGAGTGAAATTGCTGTATTGTCTGTCCAGGACGCGAGTTCAAGAAAGAGTTTGTTTGCAATGTTTTTCATAGTTTCCTGAATTAAATTTCTGTATTGTGCAACCCAATGGCGAATTTAAGAAAGGGTTTGTTACTTATTAAGAATTTTGTCATAATTTCTTGAAGGAAATGACTTTTTTGTTTATCCATGAGGCGAATTCAAGAAAGAATTTGTTACTTACTTACTTACAATTTTTTCATAGTTTCTTAAATGAAGTTTCTGCATTGTGTATCCAAGAGGTGACTTCAGGAAAGAGTTTATTACTTGCTTACAATTTCTTCATAATTTATTGAACGAAATTTCCGTATTGTATATCAAAGAGTGTGAAAACAATAAATGTTACTTACTTAGAATTTTGTCATAATTTCTTGAACAAAATGTCTTTTTGTTTATCCATCAGGTGAATTCAAGAAAGAATTTGCTACTTACTTACAATTTTTTTCATAATTTCTTTAATGAAATTTCTGTATTGTGTATCCAAGAGGTGACTTCAAGAAAGAATTTGTTACTTACTTACTTACTTACAATTTTTTCACCGGAGGGGGGCATTCCTGTCGACTTTTGGTAAGGAAACTCGATATCCTAAAAGTGTTTGATTCAAACTTTTACCTTGTTTTTGCAATGTGTAGAAACCAGTGGGGAATCACCGCTCGTTTGGAAAGGTACCAAGGAAAGGCAAGCAAATAGCATGTAGTTTCAAAACGTGTTTAATCACGTGTAGAGGTCCCATAGAATGAAATTTCTGTATTGTGCATGCAAACGGCGAATTCAAGAATGAGTTTTTTACTTACTTAGAATTTTGTCATAATTTCTTGAATGAAATGTCTTTTTTTTGTATCCAAGAGGGGACTTCAAGAAAGAGATTGTTACTTACCTGGAATTTTCTCATAATTTCTTGAATGAAATTTCCGTATCGTATTGCGTATCCAAGAGGGGACTTCAAGAAAGAGATTGTTACTTACTTAGAATTTTTTCATAATTTCTTGAATGAAATTTCCGTATTGGGTATCCAAGAGGTGTATTCAAGAAAGAGTTTGTTACTTACTTACAATTTTTTTATTATTTCTTGAATGAAATATCTGTATTGTGCATCCAGGAGGAGAATTCAAGAAACAGTTTGCTACTTACTTACAATTTTTTCATAATTTCTTGAGTGAAATTGCTGTATTGTCTGTCCAGGAAGCGAGTTCAAGAAAGAGTTTGTTTGCAATGTTTTTCATAGTTTCCTGAATTAAATTTCTGTATTGTGCAACCCAATGGCGAATTCAAGAAAGGGTTTGTTACTTATTTAGAATTTTGTCGTAATTTCTTGAATGAAATGACTTTTTTGTTTATCCAAGAGGCGAATTCAAGAAAGAATTTGTTACTTACTTACTTACAATTTTTTCATAGTTTCTTAAATGAAGTTTCTGCATTGTGTATCCAAGAGGTGACTTCAGGAAAGAATTTGTTACTTGCTTACAATTTTTTCATAATTTCTTAAATGAAATTTCTGCATTGTGTATCCAAGAGGTAACTTCAAGAAAGAGTTTGTTACTTACTTAGAATTTTGTCATAATTTCTTGAATGAAATGTCTTTTTTATTTATCCATGAGGCGAATTCAAGAAAGAATTTGCTACTTACTTACAATTTTTGATAATTTCTTAAATGAAATTTCCGCATTGTGTATCCAAGAGGTGACTTCAAGAAAGAGTTTGTTACTTACTTTCAATTTTTTTCATAATTTCCTTAATTAAATTTCTGTATTGTGTATCCAAGAGGTGACTTCAAGAAAGAATTTGTTACTTACTTACTTACAATTTTTTCATAGTTTCTTAAATGAAGTTTCTGCATTGTGTATCCAAGAGGTGACTTCAGGAAAGAGTTTGTTACTTGCTTACAATTTTTTCATAATTTATTGAACGAAATTTCCGTATTGTATATCCAAGAGTGTGAAAACAATAAATGTTACTTACTTAGAATTTTGTCATAATTTCTTGAACGAAATGTCTTTTTGTTTATCCAGCAGGTGAATTCAAGAAAGAATTTGCTACTTACTTACAATTTTTTTCATAATTTCTTTAATGAAATTTCTCTATTGTGTATCCAAGAGGTGACTTCAAGAAAGAATTTGTTACTTACTTACTTACAATTTTTTCATAGTTTCTTAAATGAAGTTTCTGCATTGTGTATCCAAGAGGTGACTTCAGGAAAGAATTTGTTACTTGCTTACAATTTTTTCATAATTTCTTAAATGAAATTTCTGCATTGTGTATCCAAGAGGTAACTTCAAGAAAGAGTTTGTTACTTACTTAGAATTTTGTCATAATTTCTTGAATGAAATGTCTTTTTTATTTATCCATGAGGCGAATTCAAGAAAGAATTTGCTACTTACTTACAATTTTTGATAATTTCTTAAATGAAATTTCCGCATTGTGTATCCAAGAGGTGACTTCAAGAAAGAGTTTGTTAGTTACTTTCAATTTTTTTCATAATTTCCTTAATTAAATTTCTGTATTGTGTATCCAAGAGGTGACTTCAAGAAAGAATTTGTTACTTACTTACTTACAATTTTTTCATAGTTTCTTAAATGAAGTTTCTGCATTGTGTATCCAAGAGGTGACTTCAGGAAAGAGTTTGTTACTTGCTTACAATTTTTTCATAATTTCTTAAATGAAATTTCTGCATTGTGTATCCAAGAGGTAGCTTCAAGAAAGAGTTTGTTACTTACTTAGAATTTTGTCATAATTTCTTGAATGAAATGTCTTTTTTATTTATCCATGAGGCGAATTCAAGAAAGAATTTGCTACTTACTTACAATTTTTGATAATTTCTTAAATGAAATTTCCGCATTGTGTATCCAAGAGGTGAATTCAAGAAAGAGTTTGTTACTTACTTACTTACAATTTTTTCATAATGACATATCCAATAACGGATGTTGATAAATAATTTATTCATTCTGATACCAAGATTTTGTCAATGTTATCCCATGTGTCTGACAATAGATGTATGCAAATTCCTTTTCTTACATCTCCGAAGTTTTATTAGACATTCTAAACGTTTGATATACTAGCTTACTCTAAAAATAATGAACACATAACAATGTAATGCATAATATATTTTTAATGAAATAATGCTATGTAGAATATTAATACAAAAAATATATTATGATACATTATTAATATCAATGATTAACTTTGGACATTTTGAATCTGTTCCATAAAACAGTTCACCATGTTCTCTCTTGATATTATAGCTATTGTCTTCTCTTAGTTCGTAATCAGTAGAATAATCATTATTCCATTTTGAGTCATACACAATTTTTACTGGTGTCTCATCAACAGGCTCAATATGCTTTTCATCCTTGGTATTATTTGGTTCATTGACTGTTTGATCGATGGTAGTAACGTTTGCTGGTGCTTTGTTTTTCATCGATTCATCTTTATATTCCATAGTGATATTTTCTGACAATGCCCTTTTTATTTTTCTGGCAATTTCACTGTCTATCATCACATTATTTTTACACAGGTAACAGTTTCGGCACGTAGACAAGATATGGTTTACGATATTAGTAGAAGAGTAGGCCTTTCTTTTATTGATCTTCCGTTGAATGCTAATACCCGAAAGGTGACGATTGGATGTATCAGTAGGTAATGTGTTACCTGCAACAGTAGCAAGGAGTTGTCCTCTATCATCAACGATTATTTTTATGTTGGTATTCTCTTTGAGTGCAATCATCTCTGGAGATCTCAATCTCGCATAAGCACCAACATAAGAGTTGAATTTTTTTGGTATTCCAAAGAAATTTAATTCCTTACTGTCCTGACAATTCATGCATACATTTCCAATAGTGCTTCCACTTGTACTTGTTTCATAGTTTAAATACTTATCCATGTTGGCATTCAATGCTACAATAACCTTGTTATGTGAACGCACTTTATTAAAATGCTCCATCTTCACTTTTTTAGAGATATTAGTTATGTGTTTATCGTTCCACTGTGTAAAAAATACTGATTTATTGCATGCAATAAACTAGGTAGTGTCGATAACCGACCATAGAGCAATAGTGGGAAAGCCACATCGTGTCTCTGGGCAAGCATAGAGTACAATTGTTAGAGTCATAAAAATATCTGTCGAGGAGGTATCATTATCAATAACCTACTTCTAATGAAGCATATCAAGTCACCTGTTTACCGGGTACTAAATAACTACCATTTTTACTCCCCCTAGTATTATATTGGCTTACACTGAAAATAATTGAACGGAAAAAATAAAAGCCCGATAAATATTTACAAGTTGGTGTGACAAACACAGCGCAACGTTTAGCTAGATAAGAAGAAGAAGAAGAAGAAGAATACGGAGAATTAATAGTCTTTTGTTCACCATTTTACATGAAAAAAAACTGATTTAGTCGAGGGAATAAAAGAATGAGGTAATTATATTGGCTTACACTGAAAATAATTGAACAGAAAAAATAATTGTGTGTTTTTTAAATTTTTGGCTCACTTGCCGGAGACTCTGGGCGGGTGGGCGCCCCCAAATATTGTCCTAAATTCCTCTCTCAATTTAGCACTTGTTCACTTATGCCCAGCGTCTCCAATCACTTTTCCAATAGTATCTATTCATTGTCTCAGCTCAGTTTCGAAAATCTGAGCCAATTTCCACGTTTTCAAATTTAGGGTCACTTGCCTGAGACTCTGGGCAGGTGAGGTGGGCACCTCCAAAAATTTGTCCCAACTTCCACTCTCGCCTTAGAACTTATTCACGGATACCTAAAACCGTCAACGGTTGGACTGTTACCCTAGCGGTAACCATGCCATGCTCTACACACATACCGACAATATATTTTTGTTTTTTGTTTTCCATTTTCACAATGGGGATCCCAATAGAGCTCATGTCCATCGCTTAGCATTCAGGCCTTGACAAATAAAGCCCAGATAGTCGGACCCCAACGCTCCAATCTGAACATCGACTAAGAACCCAATTCTGAGCTAGTGAATTTCAACCATTCAGGCTGGTGGAATAAGACACCAATTCTGAGCTAGTGAATTTCCTCCATTCAGGCTGGTGGACTAAGACCCCAATTCTGAGCTAGTGAATTTCAACCATTCAGGCTGGTGGACTAAGACCCCAATTCTGAGCCAGTGAATTTCAACCATTCAGGCTGGTGGACTAAGACCCCAATTCTGAGCTAGTGAATTTCCACCATTCAGGCTCGTGGACTAAGACCCCAATTCTGAGCTAGTGAATTTCAACCATTTAGGCTGGTGGACTAAGACCCCAATTCTGAGCTAGTGAATTTCAACCATTCAGGCTGGTGGACTAAGACCCCAATTCTGAGCTAGTGAATTTCCACCATTCAGGCTGGTGGACTAAGACGCCAATTCTGAGCTAGTAAATTTCAACCATTCAGGCTGGTGGACTAAGACCCCAATTCTGAGCTAGTGAATTTCAACCATTCAGGCTGGTGGACTAAGACCCCACTTCTGAGCTAGTGGATTTCAACCATTCTGGCTGGTGGACTGGGAGCCAACAACATCGATTCTCAAGGTAAAAGTTTGAATCAAACACTTTAGGATATCGAGTGTCCTTACTGAAAAAAAACTACTGAATTAAAAAATAAATTAAATTGATCATACGACCTAAATTATTTCATCAGATACGCTAGCACTCATAAACGATCCTTTTTGAAATTCTGCTAACAACATAGATGCTCAAGGTAAAAGTTTGAATCAAACACTTTTAGGATATCGAGTGTCCTTACTGAAAAACTACTGAATTAAAAAATAAATTAAATTGATCATACGACCTAAATTATTTCATCAGATACACCAGCACTCATAAACGATCCTTTTTTGAAATTCTGCTAGCAGCATAGATGCTCAAGGTAAAAGTTTGAATCAAACACTTTTAGGATATCGAGTGTCCTTACTGAAAAAAAACTACTGAATTAAAAAATAAATTAAATTGATCATACGACCTAAATTATTTCATCAGATACGCCAGCACTCATAAACGTTCCTTTTTTGAAATTCTGCTAACAGCATAGATGCTCAAGGTAAAAGTTTGAATCGAACACTTTTAGGATATCGAGTGTCCTTACTGAAAAACTACTGAATTAAAAAATAAATTAAATTGATCATACGACCTAAATTATTTCATCAGATACGCCAGCCCTCATAAAACCATTTCCATAAAAATAGCTCTTAATAGAACTGTTTAAGTATGAACTCCAATTTTTTCCAACAAAAATATAGAAAATACTATCAAAACACATTTCTCTGATAATAATGTATATCTTCAGTCAGAAAAGCCTAGTTTCGATTCAAAAATGTGCCATTTCCATAGCAATAGCTCTTAATAGAACTGTTTAAGTATGAACTCCAATTTTTTCCAACGAGAGTATGCAACTCAACCACATTTAACTAAACCCCGTGTAACCGAATCCGCATGTAACTAAACTCTCGTGCAACTGAGCCCCCCCCCATGTAACTGAATCCCTCATAGAACTCAACTCCCCTGCAACTCAAGCCCCATTTTAACTAAACTCCCATGCAACTGACCCCCCCCCATGTAACTGAACCCCTGTATAACCGAAACTCCGTACAACTGAACCCTCGTGCTACTGAACCCTCGTGCAAGTCGACCCCATATCCTACACTCCAATTCGCAAATCTCATTACCCCTTTTTTGCAAATGTTAATCAAACATTTCCGATTGTAAAAGCATGTTTAACCATCTTGCTTGGAATGGTATCCATAAGTATATGCTCTGAAAAGGTGCCAAGGAACGTAATCTCCCCAAACACGTCAATCAAACAATTAAAAAATGTGGGTTTTTCTTGCACAATTCATAGGAAGGAACATAAGGCAAGCAAATAACATGGAAATTGCTATACCCGTGAGCAAAATGGTACCTCTTACCCTACTGACGCTCTTTTTTCCCAAAACCCATCCGCAACAAATTTTGAGATAGGCAGTTTTTTGTAAATTGTTCAAAAATTAGATAACAAAACCTCCCCCAGGGCCCTATGGTTCTTATGAAAGGGATGATATGGTTCTCATGAAAGGGCGACTAGACCCCCCCCCCCCACACACATCCTTTTTCCCCAAGCCCATCTGATAAATTTTTTATAATAGCTGTTTCATTAAAAATAGCTCAAAGGTCAGATAAGAAAAATTCCTACGTCGAAGGAACCTGCCAGGGCCTGGAGGCAGGCGTTATGAGTAATGCTCTAGGGGCATATATAGTTCTTATGGAAGGGATGCTCGTATAAACTTTGGAGAGAGCTCATTTAATTGTAAATTGAAAGTTCTTGTTCACTTTTTAAAAGTCAAAAGAGATTGGAGGACAACTAGCCCTCCCCTCCTCCACGCCCTAAATGCATCAGATAAAAAGTTTGAGATAGACATTTTGTTGAAAATAGTTCAAAGTTCAGATAACAAAAAGCTCCGGTGTCGACACAGCCCCCAAGGGCCCGGGGGTAGGCGTTGTAAGTTATGCCCTGGGGGCGTATATGGCTGTTATGGAAGGGATGCTCGTATAAACTTCTTAGAGGGCTGATTTGATTGGAAATTGAAATTTTTAATTCACTTTTTAAGAGTCAAAAGTGATTGGAGGGCAGCTAACCTCTCCCCACACTCCACTTATTTTTTGCCAGAGGCATTTCATATAGAAAGAGTTGTCGTATAAACTTCATAGGGGGCCCATTCGATTGGAAAACAAGAGTTCTAGTAAAAAGTAACCAGAGTAAAAAGTGATTGAGTAATCGAGTGATTGAGTAAAAAGTTATCGGAGGGCAACTGGTCCCCCAAGCTCTTTTTCCCCTAATACATCTGATAAAAAATTTGAGGTAGCCATTTTGTTAAATAGTTCAAAGATCTTATACCAAAAACTCCTTTACGTATGGTCATTTCGTTAAAAATAGTTCAAAGGTCAGATAAGAAAAACTCCTGTATCAAGACACCCCCCCCCACCCGGGCCCGGGCAGGCGTTGTAAGTATTACTCTGGGGGCATATATGGTTCTTATGGAAGGTATGCTCGTATAAACTTCGGAGGGCTCATATGATTGGAAATTGAAAGTTCTCGTTCACTTTTTAAGATTCAAAAAAGATCGGAGGGCAACTAGCCCCCCCCCTCTCAAAGCCCTATTTTCCTCAGACCGATCCGATAAGAATTTTGAAAGAGCCATTTTTTCAAAATAGTTCAAGGGTCAGATAACAAAAACTCCGGTGTCGACACATCCCCCCAGGGCCTGGGGAGTAGGCATTGTAAGCTGTGTCCTGGGGTCGTACGTGGTTTTTATGAAAGGAGTTCTCGTATAAACTTCAAAGAGGGTTCATTTGAATGGAAATTAAAAATTGTAGTTCATTTTCTCAGAGTGAAAAATATCGGAGGGCAACTAGCCACTCCCGCCCTTCACACCTTTGGGTTTAACAGATGGATGAACCCATTCGATAAAAACTTGAGGTGACCATCTTGTTAAAAATAGTTTAATCATCAGGTATTAAAGCTCCAGGGTCGACACAAACCTCCAGGGCCCAGGAACAGGCATTGTAAGTTATACTCTGGGGATATATCTGGTTCTTATAGAAGGGATACTCGTATAAACTTCAGAGAGGCTCATTTGATTGAAAACAGAAAGTTCTAGTTCACTTTTAAAGAGTCAAAAGAGACCGAAGCTTAATTAGTCCCCCACGCCCTTTTTCCCAAAACCCATCCGATAAAAATTTTGAGATAGCAATTTTGTTAAATATAGTTCAAACATCATATAATAAAAACTCCGAGGTTAACACAAACCCATTTTCTCACTTTGATATTGTTACTTTGATACCAATTTTGATGAATATTTTATTTTTTTGAAGTTAGATTTTGAAATAAGGAATGTTTAAAAACTTGAAATTTTTTGCCACAAAAACGAAAAAAAATTAATTAAAAAAAAACTTTCCGAAAAATTAGTTTTTAAAAGAAAAGTAAAGGCCATTTTGAACTTAAGCTCAGCAGATACAAATACCTTTTAAAATTCAAACTCAAAACGACCAGAAATTACTATTAAAGAATAAATGAAACCCAAAACGAACAGAAATTAAATAAACAATCATAGCAAAAACATACAACAAGTAATAATATAAATGAATAAAAAGATCTTAAAGCGAGTAATGCTTAGATTGAATATGAAATTCAAGCTTAAAACGAAAAAAAAAATTCCTACTGAAGTGTAAATGAAACTTAAAACGAACAGAAATAAAATAAACAATACAATAGATATACAATAGATATTAATGTAAATTAATAACTAAATCTTAAAACGAGTGAAGCTTAAATTGAATATGCAAATCAAGCTTGAAACGAAAAAAATCAGTACAAGTAAGATTTTATGTATGACCTCCTTCTCTCACTGTAAAAGTCTAAAACCTACTGAGTCATTGGCGCTTTACTGAAAACTATATGCGTCTTGAACAGTCTTGGAAAGTATAAACAACATCAAATTGAATAATTGATGTTAAATGATATTAATTGTTGAAAGATCCATCAGTTCAAGAATTTATTTCACTGCAGTTGTATTTTTATTTTCAATGCTGTAAGAACTGGAAAAGAAAATATTTGCAATATAATTCGTTTTCAATTAAGCCCCAATGACGCAGTAGGCTTTTTTTTTATTAAATAAAAAAATCAAGTTTGTTTTAACTGAAAGTAAGGAACGACGTTAAAACTTAAAACGAACAGAAATTATTCCGTATATGAAAGGGGCTGTCCCCTCCTCAACGCCTCGCTCTTTACGCTAAAGTTTTTTATTGTTTAAAAAAATAGAGTTGTGAGAAAATCAAACTTTAGCGCAAAGAGTGAGTCGTTACAGGTTACAGGTTTTGATTATGGCTCCCAAAATTGCATACTAATTACACATTTGCATACTAATTTTACTTTTATTTGGTTAAATGGCTTTCTCGAAACTTGTTTAATTTTATTTGCGAATGTTTTTATTAGTAATAAATATACGTAACTTACGAATTAACTTACGTAACGAACTTGTATATTCATATATTTTTAATACGTATATTAGGGGGTTCGCCCCCTAGTCAATACCTTGCTCTTTAAGCTAAAATTCGAATTTTGTTCCAATTCTTTAAAAATATCCCTTAATCACAAAGGCCGTTAATTAGAATATATAGCTCTTATGAAAGTACTAAAAAATCTTTTGCTTAAAGAGCGAGGTATTGACTAGGGGGTGAACCCAATCACATACGTAATATTTTTTGTTCGTTTTAAGTTTTGATGTTGCTCCTTACTTTCAGTTGAAAAACTTGTTTTTTTTTTATTTAATTTCTGATATTTTTCTTTAATAATGATAGGAAATCCGGCGCCCCCTTCCTAGCAATGTCCCTTCCCCCATGAAAACTTCCTTCATGGAAAGATCCTCCTATATAACCCCCGGTCCCCCCAACCTACAAGAAAAAATCCCCCTGAAAATGTCTGTATACTTCCCAATAACCAATACTATATGTTAACATTGGGTAAAGTTCATAACTTTCAGTCCTCCCCTCGGGTACTTCGGGGATTAAGTCATCCTAAAAGACATAGTTATCATATTTTTGACCATACTGAACAAAATGGCTATCTCAAAATTTTGATTGGGTGGCTTTTGGGAAAAAATGAGTGTGGGAGGGAGCCTAGTTGCCCTTCATTTTTTTGGTCACTTAAAAGGGCACTAGAACTTTTTATTTTCGTTCCAATGAGCCCTCCCCCGTTATTCTAGGACCACTGGGTCATACGATCACCCCTGGGGAAGAAAAAAACAAAAAAACAAATAAACACGCATCTGTGATCTTTCTTCTGGCAAAAAATGCAAGATTCCACATTTTCGTAGATAGGTGCTTGAAACCTCTACAGTAGGGTTCTCTTATACGCTGAATGAATGGTGTGATTTTCATTAAGGTTCTATAACTTTTAGGGGGTCTTTTCCCCTTTTTTTCTAAAATCAGCCAAATTTTCTCAGGCGCGTAACTTTTGATGGGTAAGACTATATATTTTTGATGAAACTTATATATTTGAAATCAGCATTAAAATCTGATTCTTTTGGTGTATCTATTGGTATCAAAATTCCGTTTTTGAGAGTTTCGGTTACCATTGAGCCGGGTCGCTCCTTACATATAGTTTTTACCACGAACTGTTTGATCAAACAGTTCGTGGTAACGAACTGTAAGTAAGTAGTGACCCGGCTCAATGGTAACCAAAACTCTAGAAAACGATATATTGATACAAATAGATACATATAAAGAATTAGATTTTAATGCTGATTTCAAATATATAAGTTTCATCAAGTTTAGTCCTATTCATCAAAAGTTACGCGCCTGAGAAAATTTGGCTGATTTTCGAAAAAAGGGGGAAAGACCCCCTTAAAGTTGTTTAACCTTAATGAAAATCACACCATCATATTCAGCGTATCAGAGAACCCTACTGTAGAGGTTTCAAGCTCTTATCTACAAAAATGTGGAATTTTGCATTTTTGCCAGAAGAAAGATTACGGGTGCGTGTTTTTTTTGTGTTTTTTTTTTCCAGGGGTGATCGTATCCACCCAGTTGTCCTAGAATATCGTGGGAGGGCTCATTGGAATGGAAATTAAAAGTTCTAGTGCTCTTTTTAAGTGACCAAAAAATGGAGGGCAACTAGGCCCCCTCCCACGCTCATTTCTTCCCAAAGTTACCCGATCAAAATTTTGAGATAGCCATTTTGTTCAGCATGTTCGAAAATATTATAAGTATGTCTTTTAGGATGACTTAATACCCCAAAGTTCCCAGGGGAGGGCTGAAAGTTATGAACTTTACCCAATGTTAACATATAGTATTGGTTATTGGGAAGTATACAGACGTTTTCAGGGGAGATTTTTTCTGGTACTCGGGGGGGGGGGGGGTTGGCTGGGGGTTATGTGGGAGGATCTTTCCATGAAGGAAGTTTTCATCGGGGAAGGAACATTGCTATAAGGGGACGCCGGACTTCCCAGCATTGTTTAAAAAAGATCAGAAATTAAATATAAAAAAAACAAGTTTTTCAGCTGCAACAGCAGCAACATCAAAACTTTAAACGAACAGAAAATATTACATATATGATTGGGTTCACCCTCTTGTCAATACCTCGCTCTTTAAGCCAAAGATTTTTTAGTACTTTCAAAAGAGCTATTTATTCTAATTAACGGCCTTTTTGATTAAGCGGTCCTTTTGAAAGAATTAGAAAAAAATTCGAACTTTAGCTTAAAGGGATTCGAATTTTTTTTCTAATTCTTTAAAAAGGACCGCTTAATCAAAAAGGCCGTTAATTAGAATAAATAGCTCTTTTGAAAGTACTAAAAAATCTTTGGCTTAAAGAGCGAGGTATTGACAAGAGGGTGAACCCAATCATATATGTAATATTTTCTGTTCGTTTAAAGTTTTGATGTTGCTGCTGTTGCAGCTGAAAAACTTGTTTTTTTTATATTTAATTTCTGATCTTTTTTAAACAATGCTGGGAAGTCCGGATTCCCCTTCATAGCAATGTTCCTTCCCCGATGAAAACTTCCTTCATGGAAAGATCCTCCCACATAACCCCCAGCCAACCCCCCCCCCCCCGAGTACCAGAAAAAATCTCCCCTGAAAACGTCTGTATACTTCCCAATAACCAATACTATATGTTACATTGGGTAAAGTTCATAACTTTCAGCCCTCCCCCGGGAACTTCGGGGTATTAAGTCATCCTAAAAGACATACTTATAATATTTTCGAACATGCTGAACAAAATGGCTATCTCAAAATTTTGATCGGGTAACTTTGGGAAGAAATGAGCGTGGGAGGGGGCCTAGTTGCCCTCCATTTTTTGGTCACTTAAAAAGAGCACTAGAACTTTTAATTTCCATTCCAATGAGCCCTCCCACGATATTCTAGGACAACTGGGTGGATACGATCACCCCTGGAAAAAAAAAAAAAAAACACAAAAAAACACGCACCCGTAATCTTTCTTCTGGCAAAAATGCAAAATTCCACATTTTTGTAGATAAGAGCTTGAAACCTCTACAGTAGGGTTCTCTGATACGCTGAATATGATGGTGTGATTTTCATTAAGGTTAAATAACTTTAAGGGGGTCTTTCCCCCTTTTTTCGAAAATCAGCCAAATTTTCTCAGGCGCGTAACTTTTGATGAATAGGACTAAACTTGATGAAACTTATATATTTGAAATCAGCATTAAAATCTAATTCTTTATATGTATCTATTTGTATCAATATATCGTTTTCTAGAGTTTTGGTTACCATTGAGCCGGGTCACTACTTACTTACAGTTCGTTACCACGAACTGTTTGATCAAACAGTTCGTGGTAAAAACTATATGTAAGGAGCGACCCGGCTCAATGGTAACCGAAACTCTCAAAAACGGAATTTTGACACCAATAGATACACCAAAAGAATCAGATTTTAATGCTGATTTCAAATATGTAAGTTTCATCAAAAATATATAGTCTTACCCATCAAAAGTTACGCGCCTGAGAAAATTTGGCTGATTTTAGAAAAAAAGGGGAAAAGACCCCCTAAAAGTTATAGAACCTTAATGAAAATCACACCATTCATTCAGCGTATAAGAGAACCCTACTGTAGAGGTTTCAAGCACCTATCTACGAAAATGTGGAATCTTGCATTTTTTGCCAGAAGAAAGATCACAGATGCGTGTTTTTTTGTTTTTTTTGTTTTTTTCTTCCCCAGGGGTGATCGTATGACCCAGTGGTCCTAGAATAACATGGGAGGGCTCATTGGAACGAAAATAAAAAGTTCTAGTGCCCTTTTAAGTGACCAAAAAAATGGAGGGCAACTAGGCTCCCTCCCACACTCATTTTTCCCAAAAGCCACCCAATCAAAATTTTGAGATAGCCATTTTGTTCAGTATGGTCGAAAATATGATAACTATGTCTTTTAGGATGACTTAATCCCCCGAAGTACCCGAAAGGAGGACTGAAAGTAATGAACTTTACCCAATGTTAACATATAGTATTGGTTATTGGGAAGTATACAGACATTTTCAGGGGGATTTTTTCTTGTAGGTTGGGGGGACCGGGGGTTATATAGGAGGATCTTTCCATGAAGGAAGTTTTCATGGGGGAAGGGACATTGCTAGGAAGGGGGCGCCGGATTTCCTATCATTATTAAAGAAAAATATCAGAAATTAAATAACAACAAAACAAGTTTTTCAACTGAAAGTAAGGAGCAACATCAAAACTTAAAACGAACAAAAAATATTACGTATGTGATTGGGTTCACCCCCTAGTCAATACCTCGCTCTTTAAGCAAAAGATTTTTTAGTACTTTCATAAGAGCTATATATTCTAATTAACGGCCTTTGTCATTAAGGGATATTTTTAAAGAATTGGAACAAAATTCAAATTTTAGCTTAAAGAGCAAGGTATTGACTAGGGGGCGAACCCCCTAATATACTTATTAAAAATATATGAATATACAAGTTCGTTACGTAAGTTAATTCGTAAGTTACGTATATTTATTACTAATAAAAACATTCGCAAATAAAATTAAACAAGTTTCGAGAAAGCCATTTAACCAAATAAAAGTAAAATTAGTATGCAAATGTGTAATTAGTATGCAATTTTGGGAGCCATAATCAAAACCTGTAACATGTAACGACTCAC
The DNA here is from genome assembly GCA_027921565.1 of Artemia sinica. NCBI lineage: Eukaryota > Metazoa > Arthropoda > Branchiopoda > Anostraca > Artemiidae > Artemia > Artemia sinica. The sequence goes on from CM051269.1 coordinate 33,343,052, forward strand.
TCTTTGCGCTAAAGTTTGATTTTCTCACAACTCTATTTTTTTAAACAATAAAAAACTTTAGCGTAAAGAGCGAGGCGTTGAGGAGGGGACAGCCCCTTTCATATACGGAATAATTTCTGTTCGTTTTAAGTTTTAACGTCGTTCCTTACTTTCAGTTAAAACAAACTTGCTTTTTTTATTTAATAAAAAAAAAAGCCTACTGCGTCATTGGGGCTTAATTGAAAACGAATTATATTGCAAATATTTTCTTTTCCAGTTCTTACAGCATTGAAAATAAAAATACAACTGCAGTGAAATAAATTCTTGAACTGATGGATCTTTCAACAATTAATATCATTTAACATCAAATATTCAATTTGATGTTGTTTATACTTTCCAAGACTGTTCAAGACGCATATAGTTTTCAGTAAAGCGCCAATGACTCAGTAGGTTTTAGACTTTTACAGTGAGAGAAGGAGGTCATACATAAAATCTTACTTGTACTGATTTTTGTTCGTTTCAAGCTTGATTTGCATATTCAATTTAAGCTTCACTCGTTTTAAGATTTAGTTATTAATTTACATTAATATCTATTGTATATCTATTGTATTGTTTATTTTATTTCTGTTCGTTTTAAGTTTCATTTACACTTCAGTAGGAATTTTTTTTTTCGTTTTAAGCTTGAATTTCATATTCAATCTAAGCACTACTCGCTTTAAGATCTTTTTATTCATTTATATTATTAATTGTTGTATGTTTTTGCTATGATTGTTTATTTAATTCTGTTCGTTTTGGGTTTCATTTATTCTTTAATATTAATTTCTGGTCGTTTTGAGTTTGAATTTTAAAAGGTATTTGTATCTGCTGAGCTTAAGTTCAAAATGGCCTTTATTTTTCTTTTAAAAACTTATTTTTCGGAAAGTTTTTTTTTAATTAATTTTTTTTCGTTTTTGTGGCAAAAAATTTCAAGTTTTTAAACATTCCTTATTTCAAAATCTAACTTCAAAAAAATAAAATATTCATCAAAATTGGTATCAAAGTAACAATATCAAAGTGAGAAAATGGGTTTGTGTTAATCTCGGAGTTTTTATTATATGATGTTTGAACAATATTTAACAAAATTGCTATCTCAAAATTTTTATCGGATGGGTTGGGGGAAAAAGGGCGTGGGGGACTAATTAAGCTTCGGTCTCTTTTGACTCTTTAAAAGTGAACTAGAACTTTCTGTTTTCAATCAAATGAGCCTCTCTGAAGTTTATACGAGTATCCCTTCTATAAGAACCAGATATATCCCCAGAGTATAACTTACAACGCCTGTTCCTGGGCCCTGGAGGTTTGTGTCGACCCTGGAGCTTTAATATCTGATGATTAAACTATTTTTAACAAGATGGTCACCTCAAGTTTTTATCGAATGGGTTCATCCATCTGTTAAACCCAAAGGTGTGGAGGGCGGGAGGGGCTAGTTGCCCTCCGATATTTTTCACTCTGAGAAAATGAACTACAATTTTTAATTTCCATTCAAATGAACCCTCTTTGAAGTTTATACGAGAACTCCTTTCATAAAAACCACGTACGACCCCAGGACATAGCTTACAATGCTTACTCCCCAGGCCCTGGGGGGATAGGTCGACACCGGAGTTTTTGTTATCTGACCCTTGAACTATTTTGAAAAAATGGCTCTTTCAAAATTCTTATCGGATCGGTCTGAGGAAAATAGGGCTTTGAGAGGGGGGGGGGCTAGTTGCCCTCCGATCTTTTTTGAATCTTAAAAAGTGAACGAGAACTTTCAATTTCCAATCATATGAGCCCTCCGAAGTTTATACGAGCATACCTTCCATAAGAACCATATATGCCCCCAGAGTAATACTTACAACGCCTGCCCTGGGCCCGGGGGGGGGGGTGTCTTGATACAGGAGTTTTTCTTATCTGACCTTTGAACTATTTTTAACGAAATGACCATACGTAAAGGAGTTTTTGGTATAAGATCTTTGAACTATTTAACAAAATGGCTACCTCAAATTTTTTATCAGATGTATTAGGGGAAAAAGAGCTTGGGGGACCAGTTGCCCTCCGATAACTTTTTACTCAATCACTCGATTACTCAATCACTTTTTACTCTGATCACTTTTTACTAGAACTCTTGTTTTCCAATCGAATGGGCCCCCTATGAAGTTTATACGACAACTCTTTCTATATGAAATGCCTCTGGCAAAAAATAAGTGGAGTGTGGGGAGAGGTTAGCTGCCCTCCAATCACTTTTGACTCTTAAAAAGTGAATTACAAATTTCAATTTCCAATCAAATCAGCCCTCTAAGAAGTTTATACGAGCATCCCTTCCATAACGGCCATATACGCCCCCAGGGCATAACTTACAACGCCTACCCCCGGGCCCTTGGGGGCTGTGTCGACACCGGAGCTTTTTGTTATCTGAACTTTGAACTATTTTCAACAAAATGTCTATCTCAAACTTTTTATCTGATGCATTTAGGGCGTGGAGGAGGGGAGGGCTAGTTGTCCTCCAATCTCTTTTGACTCTTAAAAAGTGAACAAGAACTTTCAATTTACAATTAAATGAGCTCTCTCCAAAGTTTATACGAGCATCCCTTCCATAAGAACTATATATGCCCCTAGAGCATTACTCATAACGCCTGCCTCCAGGCCCTGGCAGGTTCCTTCGACGTAGGAATTTTTCTTATCTGACCTTTGAGCTATTTTTAATGAAACAGCTATTATAAAAAATTTATCAGATGGGCCTGGGGAAAAAAGGATGTGTGTGGGGGGGGTCTAGTCACCCTTTCATGAGAACCATAGCATCCCTTTCATAAGAACCATAGGGCCCTGGGGGAGGTTTTGTTATCTAATTTTTGAACAATTTACAAAAAACTGCCTATCTCAAAATTTGTTGCGGATGGGTTTTGGGAAAAAAGAGCGTCAGTAGGGTAAGAGGTACCATTTTGCTCACGGGTATAGCAATTTCCATGTTATTTGCTTGCCTTATGTTCCTTCCTATGAATTGTGCAAGAAAAACCCACATTTTTTAATTGTTTGATTGACGTGTTTGGGGAGATTACGTTCCTTGGCACCTTTTCAGAGCATGTACTTGTGGATACCATTCCAAGCAAGATGGTTAAACATACTTTTACAATCGGAAATGTTTGATTAACATTTGCAAAAAAGGGGTAATGAGATTTGCGAATTGGAGTGTAGGAAATGGGGTCGACTTGCACGAGGGTTCAGTAGCACGAGGGTTCAGTTGTACGGGGTTTCGGTTATACAGGGGTTCAGTTACATGGGGGGTTCAGTTGCACGGGGGTTTAGTTAAATGGGGCTTGAGTTGCAAGGGAGTTGAGTTGCACGAGGGATTCAGTTACATGGGGGGGGGGCTCAGTTGCACGAGAGTTCAGTTACATGCGGATTCGGTTACACGGGGTTTAGTTAAATGTGGTTGAGTTGCATACTCTCGTTGGAAAAAATTGGAGTTCATACTTAAACAGTTCTATTAAGAGCTATTGCTATGGAAATGGCACATTTTTGAATCGAAACTAGGCTTTTCTGACTGAAGATATACATTATAATCAGAGAAATGTGTTTTGATAGTATTTTCTATATTTTCGTTGGAAAAAATTGGAGTTCATACTTAAACAGTTCTATTAAGAGCTATTTTTATGGAAATGGTTTTATGAGGGCTGGCGTATCTGATGAAATAATTTAGGTCGTATATCAATTTAATTTATTTTTTAATTCAGTAGTTTTTCAGTAAGGACACTCGATATCCTAAAAGTGTTCGATTCAAACTTTTACCTTGAGCATCTATGCTGTTAGCAGAATTTCAAAAAAGGAACGTTTATGAGTGCTGGCGTATCTGATGAAATAATTTAGGTCGTATGATCAATTTAATTTATTTTTTAATTCAGTAGTTTTTTTTCAGTAAGGACACTCGATATCCTAAAAGTGTTTGATTCAAACTTTTACCTTGAGCATCTATGCTGCTAGCAGAATTTCAAAAAAGGATCGTTTATGAGTGCTGGTGTATCTGATGAAATAATTTCAAAATGTTACTATAATTTTTAATATCGTGGCTATGAGGTTAGAAATAAGTTACTGAAGATTATGAATATGATTTTTGAAAAAGGGGAAGTACCTAACGATTTTAGGAAAACCTTAATTAAGCCACTTTATAAGAAAGGTGATAAAAGTGAGTGTGGTAATTATCGAGGCATTAGTCTGGTCTCTCTAGGTAGTAAATTACTTAGTAGTATGATACTTTTTAGACTGAGAGATGCCGTAGACAAAGTTTTAAGAGAAGAACAGTGCGGGTTTAGAAAAGGTAGAGGATGCGTCGAGCAAATTTTCACTCTTAGGCTATTAATTGAGAAGTGCCTGAGTTTTCAAACACCTTTGGTCCTAAGTTTTATATATTATGAGCAAGCGTTCGATTCTGTTGGTAAAAAGATTTAGTAAAGGTTTTATCCTTGTATGGCATACCAGACAAATACATTAAAGTGATTAGTGCTATGGTCGAGAATAACACTGCTGTGGTTAAGGTAGGAAATGAGGTTAGCACCTGATTTTTTTTTTATTAAATCAGGAGTTAAGCGGGGTTGTGTTCTATCCCCCTTTATATAGATTATTTTGATGGAATTTGTTTTGAGGGGCACAGGAAAGGCAATGGGAGACCAAGGAATCAAATGGGAGGAAAAAGTCTCCTGGACTTCGATTATGCTGATGATTTAAGCTTCCTAGATGAAAGTGTGAGCAAAATGAATGAAGTTTTAGAGGTTTTGCGAGTTCAGGGTGCTAGAATTGGTTTGAAAATTAATGTTAGGAAGACTAAGTCACTAAGGCTAGGAAGAAGTGAAGATGAAAAGGTGACGTTGGGTAATGAAAAGATTGATCAGGTGGGCAGCTTCACTTACCTTGGTAGTATCATTAGTAAAGATGGTGGGAGCAGTGAAGATGTTAAAAGTAGAATACCCTGCTCAGGGTGTTTTTCCACAGTTAAAAAAAGTTTGGAAGAATAGGAAGATAAGTCTGCAAACCAAGATTAGAATATTAGAAGCTACAGTGATGACAGTGGTCAAATATGGCTCTGAAGCATGGACCCTCCGAAAAGCGAATGAAGATTTGCTAGATTTTTTCCAGAGAAATTGCTTAAGGATTGTTGTGGGTACCCGGCTGACTGACCGTATCTTAGGCAGCGCGCTAGCGCTGCCTAAGTAAAGAACGATGTGGGCACAATGTGTTTTTTTTCGGCATACCCGGGCACTTCGTATCGAAGGAGTTGTCGTAGAAACTTCGTAAAGGGCTCATTCGATTGGAAATTGGAGTGGTTAGTGCCCTTTTTAATAGTTGAAGCGACTGGAGGGCAACTAGCCACCCCCCCCCCCTCCCCACACCCATCATTCTCACAAACAAATCCAATCAAAATTTTGAGATAGCCATTTTGTTCAGCGTAGTTGATTTCCAGATAGAAAATATGTTTTTTAGGAGGACTGTCCCCGACAACCCTCATGGCAAGGGTTTTAAGATATGCCCTTGGGGAATATTAGGTTTTTATAGAAGACATTGTCTTGAAAACTTCTAAACAGGCTCATTCGATTGAAAATTCGATTGGAACCCTTTTTAATAGTCGAAAGTGATTGGAGGCACCTAGCCCCCCCCCCCACGCCCTTCATTCCCCCAAACACATACAATCAAAATTTTAAGATAGCCATTTTGTTCAGCGTAGTTGATTTCCAGATAGAAAATATGTTTTTGAGGAGGACTCTCCCCCACAACCCTCAGGGCAAGGGTTTTAAGTTATGCCCTGGGGGCATATAAGGTTTTTATAGAAGGCGTTGTTGTAGAAACTTCAAAAAATGCTCATTCAATCGGAAATTCAAAGAGCTAGTGCCCTTTTTAATATTCAAATGTGATTGGAGGGCAAGTAGCCCCCCCACGGCCATCATTACCCCAAACACATCCAATCAAAATTTGGAGATAGCCATTTTGTTCAGAGTAGTTGATTTTCAGATAGAAAACATATTTTTGAGGAAGACTCTCCCCCACAACCCTCAAGGCAACGATTATAAATTAATGCCCTGGTGGCATATAAGGTTTTTTTTTAAATCTTTGTCGTAGAAATTTGAAAAAGGGCTAATTCGATTTGAAATTCAAAGGGCTAGTACCCTTTTTAATAGTCGAAAGTGATTTGAGGGCAACTAACCCCCCTAACCTAACCTAACATAAACCAGAGGCGACACACACACAGAGACGACACACACATAGAGACGACACACACACAGAGACGAAAAACACACTGAGACGACACACACAGAGAGACGACAAACACACAAAGACGAAACACACACACAGACGACACACACACAGTGACAAAACACACACAGAGACGACACACACACACAGAGACGACACACACACAGAGACGACACACACACAGACACGACACACACACAGAGACGATAAACACACAGAGACGACACACACACAGAGACGACACACACATAGAGACGACGCATACACAGAGACGACAAACATAGAGATAATACTCATAGATACACATAGAGATAAGGTTCTTACTGAAATCTTTGTCGTAGAAACTTGAAAAAGGCTCATTCGATTTGAAATTCAAAGGGCTAGTACCCTTTTTAATAGTCGAAAGTGATTTGAGGGCAACTAACCCCCCTCTCCCGCCCACCTTTTCCTCAGACACTCCCCCCCCCTCCCACCCTCAGTGCAAAGATTATAAGTTAGGCCCTGGGGGCATATAAGGTTTTTATTGAAATCTTTGTCGTAGAAATTTGAAAAAGGGCTCATTCGATTTGAAATTCAAAGGGCTAGTACCCTTATTAATAGTCGAAAGTGATTTGAGGGCAACTACCCCCCTCTCACGCCCACCTTTTCCCCAAACAAATCCAATCAACTTTTTAGATAACCATTTTATTCACGTAGTTGTAAGTTTTGGAAATTAGGTCTTTAAGGATGACAACCCCTCCCCCCACAGCCCTCAGGGCAAGGGTCTTAAGTTATGCCCTGGGGGTATATAAAGTTTTTATTGAAAGCGTTGTCGTAGAAAATCCAAAAGGGCTCATTAAATTGGAAATTGAAAGGGCTAGTGCCTTTTTTAATAGTTGAAAGTGAATGGATAGTGACTAACGCCCTCTCACGCCTATCATTTTCCCAAACACATCCAATCAAAATTTTGAGATTTCCATGTTGTTCAACGTAGTTGAAAGTCCTGGAAATTAGGTCTTTTAGGACGATAGCCCCCTCAGAGCCCTCAGTGCAAGGGTTTTAAGTTATGCCCTGGGGGAATTAAAGTTTATATCGAAAGTTGTTATAGAAATTTCAAAAATGGCTTATTTGATTGGAAATGGAAATTGCCCTTTTTAATAGTCGAAAGTGAGTGGAGAGTAATGAATCCCATCTTACGCCCAAGCAGTGATAGTGTACACAGTTTCGCGATAGATGGTATAATGCGGCCAGGTTTAACGATAGATGGTATAAAGCGACCAATCCCTTTATATTATGGACCTATAAAGTGGTCAAACATGTTTTGTAAGCATGGTTGAGATTGTGTAATGCAATCAGAATGGTTTAGACACAGGTTTCTAAGCCAAAACTTTTGATCGTCACATTACGTATTCAAAAGGTTTATTGCGCCTTCTGAAAAAATACTGGTTTCATTCATAAGGGTATGAAAATTATGTTTTTGTATAAATAATGCTTTTTACTAAAGACACATACAAGCCGCGCTTGTTTCGGACTCCAAAATTGTCAAACAGTAATAAGCTCTAGGCTGAAGGTACCTTGCATCATATCTAGAATTGATTGGCATATGGCTTTATATAATTTTGCGTAAAAGCTAAATCTATTTGCGAAAAAGGGTATAGCATTTGCAAATTGGACTGTATGAACGATATTAATTTTGATTGAATAATAGGGATGTGAATGATCCTAATTAGTGATCAGATCGTAAGAAGGTGGAGAAAAAGGGTTAAACTGATTAGCAGTTAAGGTAACCCCTCGGGGTTGTTAACTCATAGCTTATTTATTATAAATTTGGAACACCATCAATCTATGAAAATGGTTAACAATGATAAAATGGTCTTGTGACTTGACCTAGCTAGCTTTGTGTTCTGTATAATGCACAAGTACCGTTTGAACAGTGTTGTCAATATAAAATAGGTTCTAACGTTATAGTATACTATAAAGTTGATACCAAGAGAATGTAAATGGCAAGAAAAGGATTTTAATAATGAAATTCAGAACAATCCATAGAAATCCTTACAAATCAAGTAGTGAGGTATATATGAGTACTAACCGTCAAGGATCCTAAGCACCAACGACCCATAACCACCAGGGACCTCAATCCCCAAAGGTTCCCTATCCTGAACCTCCAAGGGGGTCCTCTCCCCTCCAACTTTTTGGCCCCCTCCCCCCATTTTTTGAGTTTTTTTGAAGTCTTGTTTAACTTTTTTATTTTTTTTTTAACATGATATATTTTTTCAACTTTTTTTTACATCTCTTAGAATGACATGAAACATACTTAAAACATAAAAAATTTATATTTAATATTTTCCAACTTCAAAATGGGAATGATATAGATATGTGTGTCGCGACTTTTACTATTAGAGAAATGATGTTTGTAGTGACCTTTTTTTTACATTTTTTTTCAACTTTTTTTTACATCTCTAAATCATATCAGAAAATTAGACTGACACTTTTGATTTAAATTTTAAAACATATTCTTGTGCATACCCATACTCCTATTGATGAGGACTGATGGTTCTCATTCAATATTTTTTCATGAAAAACAAGCTATTTTTTTAACTAAATTTTTTTTGGACTTCGAAATTATTCAACTTTTTTTTCAACTTTTTTTTTACATCTCTAAATCATATCAAAAAAACAGAATGACACTTTTGATTTAAATTTTAAAATATATTCTTGTGCAAACCCATACTCCTATTGATGAGGACTGACGGTTCTCATTCAATATTTTTTCATGAAAAACAAACTATTTTTTTAACTAAATTTTTTGTGGACTTTGAAATTATTCAACATTTTTTTATTTTTTTTTTAACATGGTAATTTCTTCAACTTTTTTTTACATCTCTTAGAATGACATGAAACATACTTAAAACATATAAAATTCATATTTAATTGGAATAAGAAACACCCACCCAGACACACTGGCAAAACGAGTGAGAGAGACAAAAACACATACAAATACGTAGATTCAGACACACAAACCGAGAAAGACATGCATTGGAATAAACAAACACCCGCCCTGACACACAGGCAAAAAAGAGTGAGAGAGACAAAAACACATACAAATACGTAGATTCAGACACACAAACCTAGAAAGACATGCATTGGAATAAGCAAACACCCGCCCAGACACACAACCAAAAAGAGTGAGGGAGACAAAAACACATACAAATACGTAGATTCAGACACACAAACCGAGAATGACAGGCATTCAGTAGTGTTTTAGCGTGCTTTACCATGTCACTGTTACATTCTGAAGATATTTCGAAGTTCATTTAGGATTTTTTTTCGTTGAAATGCAAGAGTTGGAATATTTCAGTAGTGTTTTGTTGTGGTTTACCTTGTCACTGATACATTCTCTTGATGTTTCAAAGTTCATTTTGGATTTTTTTTTTTTTTACATTGAAATGTAAGAGTTGGAATATTTCAGTAGTGTTTGTCCTGGCTTACCTTGTCACTGTTACATTCTCTTGATATTTCAAAGTTCATTTTGGATTTCATTCGTTGAAATGTAAGAGTTGGAATATTTCAGTAGTGTTTCGTCCTGGTTTACCTTGTCACTATTACATTCTCTTTATGCTTCAAAGTTAATTTTGGATTTTTTTCGTTGAAATGTAACAGTTGGATTATTTCAGTAGTGTTTTGTCGTGGTTTACCTTGTCACTGTTACATTCTATTGATGTTTCAAAGTTCATTTGGGATTTCATTCGATGAAATGTAAGAGTTGGAATATTTCGATAGTGTTTTGTCGTGGTTTACCTTGTCACTATTACATTCTCTTGATGCATCAAAGTTCCTTTTGGATTTTTTCCGTTGAAGTGTAAGAGTTGGATTATTTCAGTAGTGTTTTTATCGTGGTTTACCTTGTCACTGTTACATTCTTACATTTCAACGAAAAAAAAAAAATCAAAAATGAACTTGGAAATTGAAAGTGCTAGTGCCCTTTTTAAAAGTTGAAAGTGTTTGTAGGGAAACTAATCCCCCTTCCACTCCCACCCTCCCATTTGCCGATTATGTTTGAAAACTAAATGTTGCCTTAACATTAAATTAAAATGCACTGTGACATTGTTAATTCCCAATAAGGCATCTCTGCAGTATCCCCAGAACGACTGAGGGTATTATGTTAAAACTTTCGGGGCTACTTCTGCTCTTGAAATTTAACCAAATCAAAATATCGTAAGTGTATCCAAGCTTAAGTGTACAAAGAAAGTAAACAGAACTTTTTGCGAATGGTATCAAGTTTTCTATTTCAGGTCAACTAGAGGAGGTATGAAACTAAATTAAACACTACTATTTGTGTCCAGATTTTTAAAAGGGTGGTTATTGTTAAAAATTGCTGAAAATTTTTCTCCAGCATACAAACAGCAGGCCAAACTATAAAGACCTAAAAAACGAAAAGATTTAAAGTATTATTTCTTTTTCCCTGAAAAGACTATGCCAATATAAAAGGAACAGGAACTCCTTTAAACAAAAAAAAGAGCAAAAATAAAATCAAATAATCTACCAAGCGTGAAACTACCACAAATCAGCATCGGTAAATAAATGAAGCCCAAAACGAACAGAAATTACAATAAATAACCGAGTCAGACTCAAAACAAGCAGAAATTAACATAAGTTGGGCATAAAACCCCTATGCCTTCCCAAGGCCAGAACAAAATTTGTACTTTACTGAAAAAAATACAAATGAATGTGCATTGTCAGTTTAATATACATATACTGATATTTAGTAATCAAAATGTTAATATTATTTGATTTATTAAAGTTATAAAAGTAAAAACATTTATATTTTTATATGTGCATATATTTTTACAATACAAATAAATGTGCATTGTCAGTTTAATATACATATACTGATATTTAGTAATCAAAATGTTAATATTATTTGATTTATTAAAGTTATAAAAGTAAAAACATTTATGTTTTTTTTTCAGTACAGTGTAAATTTTGTTCTGGCCTTGAGAAGGCATAGGGGTTTTGCGCCCAACTTATGTTAATTTCTGCTTGTTTTGAGTCTGTTTCTTTGAAAAACTTATTTTGTAGAAAAAGTTTTTTTTCAAACAATAGGCTATACGAAAAATGTTGTTCAATACCGCTCTCTAGGGCTATAATGAAAGAAAGGTTGAGGTGGCTAGGACACGTTGTGCAGATGAAGATGACAGATTGCCGAAGATTGTTCTTTTCGGCCAACCGTCTAGGGCTAAACGGAAAACAGGTCGTCCCCCTCTGGGGTGGGAGGACGTCGTAAAGAAAGATTTAAAGGAAATGGGAACTTCGTGAGGGTCTGTAAAGAGGGAGGCTTTGAATAGAATTGGGTGGAAGAGGAGCGTGCGTAGCTGTGTAAGGCCTCAGGCGGCTTGGTGCCGCGGTGAGTTGTTAGTAGTTAGTAGTAGTAGTTTATTTTCAATATTAAATACAAAAGAAAATATTTGTCATAAAATTGGTTTTCAGTAAAGTACCAATGACGCAGTAGGTTTTAGACTTTTAGAGTGAAAGAAGTTGGTCATACCCAAACTCTTGTTTGTAGTGATTTTTGTTCGTTTCAAGCTTGATTTGCATATTCAATTAAGGCTTCACTCAATTTAAGATTTATTTATTAATTTACATTAATATCTATTGTGTGTTTGTTTTCATTGATTACTTATTTAATTTCTGTTCGTTTAAGTTTCATTTATACTTCAATAGAAAAACACTTTTTTTTTTCGTTTTAAGCTTGATTTTGATATTCAATCTAAGCATTACTCGCTTTAAGATCTATTTATTCATTTACATTATTACTTGTTGTATGTTTTTGCTATGAATGTTTATTTAATTTCTGGTCGTTTTGAGTTTGAATTTTAAAAGGTATTTGTGTCTGCTGAGCTTAAGTTTAAAATGGCCTTTACTTTTCTTTGTGAAACTTATTTTTCGGAAAGTTTTTTTTTAATCAATTTAGTGTAGGTCGACCCCTCATTATGAATAAAGTCATTGTGGATTTTTATTATGGCTTAAATATGCCTGTCTACCTTTTTGCAAGTATATGAGACATCGGGACTAGGAAGATATCTTTGTTCAGGATCTCAATTCTTTTAAGTAACTGAATACGCTTTCATTTACTTGAATGCAGAGCTTCAAAAAATTAATACCGTGAAAAAAATTTTAATTGAATAAATTTAAAGCAAAATCTTAAGCAGTGATCATGTTAATCCAGTCGACAAAATATGAGACTTGAGTGTATACACCTGGGTATCCAGCATAAGCACAGCCATAGCCCCAAGAAACAACACCGATATGAACACCATCAGCACCGAAAAGTGGTCCACCAGAGTCACCTACAAACACAAAATATATTATTACGTTTCCTTATCGGCTCTGGGGGGCATAGTGGCTACAAATAAAAAAGAAACAGCTCTTTTTTTTAATTTCATGATCTACTGGGTGAGCAAAAGTATTTCCACTTGAATATATTCTACTTTAGTAAGTTTTACATGTATTTACTATTAATTTAAAAGCGAGGAGAAATAAGTTAGTTTTTGAAAAAATCCCCATGTTCACACAAAAGTTACATTACAAAAGTTGCTCCTCATAGTGTCTACCCCCTATTCTACAAAGATGCTTGAGCTTAGCTCTTACTGAATCTGATGGCATATCCTACAAGCCCTACAACTCTATAGCTCTACAACATGGCGTGCGCTTAAGTGTTGAAAGTGTTCTTAAGTTTATTAAGCTTGTCTTAAATTTTTTTTTTCTGGAGGGCTGGAAACTTGAAAAAAAGGGCGAATTGATGCCAACATTCTTTTCTGAGAGGTTTCGTTATTTCTAAGTAAACCAGGTAAAATTGAAGTAAAACGTAACTCCAATCTCTGCGAAAATTTGCGCAATCTCTGCATATACATTAAGACTTATGCAAATTTGGTGTTTCTTTTATTTTAGTGTGAAAATCGTCTTGCAATAAAAATGTTAAGTGTTGGACATTGTGGGACCAAAGAAATAAAACTATGAAAATGCTAAGTTAGATTTAATCAGCATTAAAGGGAATTATCTATCAAAACTGTCTTTGTAATTGACTTTTGTTCTAGATGCAAAATTTTGGCTTTTAATTAGCTATATATAAAAGTCAAAGAGAGAGAGAGAGAGTGAAAGAAGGAAAGATAGCAAGACATTGAAAGAGAGAAACAGAGAGGGAAAGAGGGAGAGAGGGAGAGAGGGAGAGAGGGAGAGAGGGAGAGAGAGAGAGAGAGAGAAGAGAGAGAGAGAGAGAGAGAGAGAGAGAGAGAGAGAGAGAGAGAGAGAGAGAGAGAGAGAGAGAGAGAGAGAGAGAGAGAGAGGACAGACAAGAATAAACCAAACGGTTCTACAGTACCCAGAAAGCAATTTAATTATCAACGAACGGGGGTTTTAACACATTTAACTATGTCAAAAATCTTAATAAAATGAGCTCTAGATATTAGAAAAGTAGGCTTACAAGTCATATCATCGACTGTGAATTTTTTTGAATGCCCATATTATTTAAGCTACCAGAAAACTTTTCCCTATCTCAGAAACTAAAGAAACTAGTGCTTGGAAATGGTCGGATGAGCTTATGAAATCCCACTCACCTTGACAAGAGTCAACACCTCCTTCTGGGACACCAGCACAGATCATGTGATCAGCAACATCAGATTCACCATAGGCAGCTCTGCAATATTCATCAGTTACAATGGGTACATTGACTGCGTGAAGAACTTGTGGAAGGCTTCCTGATCCGGAACTGAGAGTTCCCCATCCAGTAACAGTGGATGGAGTTTGGTCTTCGTACTCCTGCATTTGGGCAGGAAGTGGAAGTCCCTGGACCATATCGTTCATGGCAATAGGGGTTGCAAATTCCAAAAGACAAATGTCATTGTAGATGGTCCATGCATTGTAGTCTGGATGCATAATAATTTTATTTACTTCAACTTGCTGCTCATCTCCATCGTCAACAGAACGATCGTGTTCACCAGCAACAACAACAAAATCTCCAGGGCTTGATCTATAGATAGAATAAAAGGCTGTTTTTTTATTATGTAACAAAAATTGTTCAGTTACTAGAACCGAATTATAGCGGGAAATAAATGCATAGATTGTGTTTTTCTATGCAATGAGCAAAAAGAAGACAATGTGCATGTAAAAAACCAAACCCCCGTAAGTACCCATTTGAGAAACTGGTAGCAAGTTTGGACAGTTAAGCAAAACAAGTCACTTGACTCACGGGAGAGGGTCTTCTTTCAAGTTCAAGTTTGGATTTTAATTTTCAATAATCACAAATAAATATACAAAAGCCCCACCTTGGCGTTGGAGAAAAACAAATCAAAAGCAAACAAACTATGAGGGTTTGTGGTCACGCGAAAGTCCAAATGTGATTATGATTAAATTAAACAAATGTGATTGTGATTAAATGAAACAAACTATGAGGGTTTGTGGTCACGCGAAAGTCCAAATGTGATTGTGATTAAATTATATTTCGTAAAATATGGCAGTCAAACCTAAAACCAACTAATTACCCCAGATACTTTATAACATCTTTAACCTGTAACTTATTTATTTTAAGTGTTGCTATTTTATTAATTTTTAGACACTTTTATAATAGGCTAAAGGCAATTTTCGCATACGCTTTGTTAAAGTTATCTTAAAAAAATTTGCGGTTTCCACCACGTTTAGAGCTCTATTAGAAAAATTGAAATTGTGCATATACAAAAGTAAACTTGTCACCTGAATTTGAATATTTGATCTTATAATTTACAATAATAGTTTCTTATAGCTGTTTTTCTTAAGAAGCTTTTTCCACAGAAGATGAGAGACACTTGACAAAAGCAAATACTATGCTTAATACTTCGGCTTACACGGTACACTGCAAATGTCTCATAATACCCATAACTACAAATTTTCGACATTTGTAGTTTGTTAGAAATGTTTTAACATTAGGTTCCAAAAACTATACCAAGTTCTCTTTGTTGTTAAAAATTTGTTAAATAGTTAAAAACAAATTTTATTCTACATAAACTTTAGGTTTACTAAAACATAATACAGTCTGTGTTTAAACCAAGCATCAGCTTTGCTTGACTTGATGTTTTTCCAGAGTGTTTTGAAGACCAATATAAACCCTCTGGTTCTTTCTTCTCGTAGGTGTCCACACACAGGTTTAACTTCCTGTTTGTCTTTACACTGTATCGAACTAAGTTAAATTCCTACAAGAAAACTAAAATAAAAGTCAAGTGGCGAGCTTGACCGAAACATAACTTAGCAAATGCTTGTAGGCAAGCGTCGCAGAAAAGTACAGGTGAAATATCATAAGATAAAGTAAAAACTTTTCCTATGAAAATAATTTTAATACATGTTCATAAGTGTATCTTTCAATACGTATATACTTTTTTTTTATATTTAGCGCTTTAGATTTTGCTAGCAATACTAGTTGTGGGAATTTTTTTCTTTTGTGTTTAACTTCTTGTATTTTGAGCAGAAAATGTTAAGTGGCTTTTCAGCAACTAATTCCAACTTATTTTGACGGAACTAAATAAAAAATACCCAGTGGCAAGGCCGTATCCGCGGGGGAGTGGGTTTGACCCCCCCCCCATTTTGTGCGACTCGTAAAAATGTAACGAAAACAAATGAAAACAAATTTCTGATGCACTTTTTGAAGTTTTTTTTTGTTTATTCCCCCCCCCCCCCAAATAAGTTCTTTTGTGAAACCCACTCCCCAAAAAAAAACATCGATACGGCCCTGCCCAGAGGGAATACCTTTATTAACTATGCTTATATTCTCTTAAATTGACATACTACGTAGCTTAATTAAATTCTATTAAGGTTACTCACCCATCACAGCAGTGAGCAGCGGTGATACCCCATTTCTCATTAAGGACAGAGCCACCACAAAAATGGGAGAGTCCACCAAAATAACTGTCAGCAAGGGAAAGCTGGAAAGGAACTTCACCCTTCACGGTCTCTGCACCCCCAACGATGTATGGAATCATTCTGACATTACCCTTGAGCATAAGGTTCAATGGGAGACGGGGTAGAACCATCTGCGGAGCTGAAAAAACAAATGCTTGTGAGTCCAATGTCTGAGAAACCCACTCCTACATGAATAGCATCTATTGTTTAAGTTAGTTCGAGAAATATATTTTTAATATCTGATTGAAGTAATAGATACAACTTAATAAAGAGAGAACTATGGCCCAAAGTAACCAAGAAGTTCAAAATTTGTTCTCTAAGAAAATCTCAAGTGAGGATCCTACAATAAGGTTAATAATTTATGCGAAAGATAATGCATATATCTACGTGCTTTCAATAAATTCTTCGTGATGGCTCTATATTAAAGTGCCGTCTAACATTAAAATGACACTTTTTATTGTCATTTCCGGAGTGGAGAAGGAGAGCAAACATAAAAATTAAACCATTGTAATTACAGTTGTTGAAAACCCTTAATAAAAGGAAAATAGTCTCCCATTATAGTCTCCCTAACTTATTACGAGCTCTGGTTAAGAAAATTATTTATTTGGTATTTCGAAAAGAGCCCAGAACCTCTCAAATAGGGGGTGACCTTAAATGAAAATAAAAAGTTCACAACTGAAGTCACTATCGTCGTAATCCCTTTGATTGGAGATTTAATGCCCCCCTTTTTTCCTCATCCGTCATTTTTCATCCGCAATGTTTGTCCTTGTTCTATCAAGCTCTCTCTCATTAGATCCCTAGAAAATGTAATAGAAACACATTTTTTTTTCGAACAGCTTGTTGCTTGATGTACTATCAATCAAACGGGAACCCAGAACCATCCGTGGACAATTCCTTTGGAAACCATCTAACAAATCCTCTTCTGTCTCCCGAATCGCCCATGTTTCAGAGCTATATTTGACCACGGTCATGACTGTAGCCTCCAGTATTCTAATCTTGTTTTGCAGTTTTATCTAACTAGTCTAAGCGACTCAGTTTTCTAAGTCTTAATTTTCAAAACATATTCTTGCACCTTGACCTCTCAAACCCCCCTAAATATTCCGTCATTTTCTGAACTTATCAAGGGGAAGGGGTGACTGGGGCAGCTGCCTTAGGCGACGTGGCAGGGGCAACGGCTGGGGGGTTAAAAAATAACCCTGCTTAACTAGTGTTTTAATACCAAACCAGATACTAACCTCATTTCCTATCTTAATCGTATCGATATTGTTCTCATACATAAGGCTGATCAGTTTCGTGCATTTATTTGGTATACGACCTTTACCAATGCTCATCTATCGGATGGATCAATCGCCTATTCATAATCTAGAAAACTGAGGACTAAAGGGCTCAAGTGATTCAGTCATTTCTCAATTATTAATCTAATAGTGAAAATTTAGTCTGTGCATCCTCTCTCGTTTCTAAAACTACACTGTTCTTCTCTTAAAACTTTATGTATAAAGTTCTAGTTATAAAATGTGTCCTCGCTACTTGTCTGAAACACCTATCTCCTACTGTTTTTATTTTCGTGACACAGGTTTAAGTTACACTGCGTGTGCTGATGATTTCCTTTTAGTTAGTTTTTTTTTTGTCGACGGTTGTCTCAGAATTTCTGAAAATTGTCATCACCACTTAGCGATATTGGCCTATCTGCAAATATGGAAAAGTTGAGTTTACGTGCTTTGATAGTAGAATTTCTGTATCTCTACTAAACCTTGGTTAGATTTCATTACCATGTTCGCTTGAATTCAAATGGCTTGGTATTTTTTTTTGTCCGTCAATTTCTGAAACCTGCTTCAAGTTGGTTTCTAATAACCGTAACGGTCTAGCTCGGCTTTGCAATAGTTTTTGTTCTCCAGGAACAACTTTCCTATCTGGATTCCATCATCTACTGAGGGAAAAGGATTTACGGAGAATTAGATGTTGTTTTCTTAGATATTGCAAATATATGGTGTATTACCCGGCCGTTCCAAAATAGAAATATTTTGTCTCGTTATTGTGTTCTTGATCCTTGCCCGCGACTGGCCATTGTAGCATCCAATAGGATTGCGAATAATTAATAATGTTGTTTCAGTTACTGACCCCTTAGTCTGCTTTATCCTCCATGATACTGGTCAAATTGTTAATCGTTTTTGTTCTTAGTAATGATATTGTTGTTTTTGTTGTTGTGTGTTGTTTTGTTGTTATGTGCTGTGTTATATGGTTATGTCAGTTTTTTCTTTCATTTGTTTCATTACTGTACAGTGTTATTTTCAATGTTCATTTGTGGGTTATAAATAAGTATGTAAATATAAGAAAAACTACGAAATTACTATATCTATAAAACTTATGCAAATAAACTGACTGATTATATCTCCCTATGTTTGTAGGATTGTTCAAAATAAGTGCATTACTATAAACACAAAATATTATGGGATTGTTTGTAAAGTACAAAAATGAATCAACTTGGGGGATTTAAATGTATAAAAGGAATTTATTTTTATATCTTCTGCGTGGGCTTTTTTTTACGTCAGTAAAGCGCTAGTTTTGGCAGTTTTTTAGTTGGTTATGTTTCGTATGTTTTACAGACGAATTGTACATAAGCTGTGAAGTAATGATTTTTGGTCGTTTCAAAGCTAAACTTTGCCCTTGATTTTTGCATTTTACTACAAGACAAGCTTTTGGTTTTTTTTTATTTATTTTAATAGGACGCATTCGTCGTTAAAATGCTGAATAGTAATATTTTTTGGAAAAAAAAAAAAATGCGAACCTCTGTATAATACCACGAAATTTTTGTTGGCTTAGAAATATGATTAAGTTGCCCTAAAGTTCGCGCATCACTCAATATCGTGGCTGTTCTGATAAATTTCATAAACTAATTTCTGGAGCATCATTTCCTCATGCTGTCAAGTCAACTAACACTAATTTAGCTAAGTTTATTGAGAGCCCACAGGCATGAGGTGAAATTCAATTTTAAAGTGAGATGTAAATGAAAATAGATGAAAGCACTGGGACTTATCAGAGGGAGGAGACTAATTCTAAATCAGTCCTTTAACAGAATTAAATAGAAAAAAAACATTTTTTCAGCTTAAATTAAGGAGCATCATTAAAACTCAAAACGAACAGAAATTACTCGGTATATGATGGGGTTGCCCCCTTCCTCAATACCTTGCTCTTCACGCTAAAGTTTTTAGCACTTAAAAAAAAAATCTTCCTATTCTAATTAAACGGCCCTTGTGTCTCAGGAGTCGTGCTTAAGAAATTGGAACAAAAAGTCAAATCTTGGCTTAAAGAACAGGGTATTGGAGAGAGGGCAACCACTTCATATATAGAATAGTTTCAGTTTGTTCTTAGCTTTAATGTTTCTCCTTACTTTTCGTTGAAAACTTGTTGTTTTATTTACTTTCTAATATTTTTCAAACAATGAAGGTAAATCTGGTTTACCCTCCATGAAAAATTCCCTCCCCTCATGGGAAACTCCTCACTGAAAAGTTCCTCCCACGAGAAATACACCCCCCTTAATTCCTTTCAGACAGTTTATACCTCGCTGAAAATTTCCTCCCCCCCCCCGGTAAATTTTTTGCAAACGATTCACCCTGAGAAATTATCCTCAGCGCACTTTCATTTGAAAAAAAAGACTTTAAGCTCTAATGATAAATAAAAGTTCAATTACAGATAAAATTCTTTTAATAGACAGTGATAATTTTCACAAACAGTGATACAATTTCACAAAAAATACTAGATATTTCGGTCACTGCATATGTGACCGAAATATCTAGTATTTTTTGTGAAATTTTATCACTGTTTGTGAAAGTTATCACTGTCTATTAAAAGGATTTTACCCCTATTTGAACTTTTATTTATCGTCATGGAAAGGCAGTGTGAACTCCGAAATTATCAACGTCATATTTTAGCTCTAATCGTTTTTCCGGTGACTCCCCCTTGTACGGAATTTTTTTCCTGGGAATCAAAACACGCTGAAAATTTTCCCTGGAGCATTCTCACATGCAAAATTGAGTTGGCAAAGAGAAAGTAAGACAAAGAAAAAGAATTTCATGAAGTACTTCCGTCAAATCCTCCCAGTGTAAAAATTTTCCCTAGAAAGTTCCACCCCAGAAAAAATTGTTCCACTTAGAAAATAAAGAAGCAGCTTACCTGCCGCCGCCACGGCAACGCAAAAAGCAAGAACGATAGCCTTCATTTTGTTGACTGATTTTACAGCGATTTTTACAGTTTATATAGTCAAAATAAATTTCGATAAGCCTTGTGTTTTTTTGTTTTCATCTGTTGACACAAGGATTTTCTATGCTCTTTGTTTGACACGTGAAGACAGTACATGTTTTAAAAGGAGACTTTATCATCTTTACCCATGTTTATATAAGAAGAAACGAACAACAACCAGCGGGGAAAAAAAATATGAATTCAGTGAAAGATAAGTTGGAGCATGGTTTCTCAAACTGAGGGTCACAGTTGGTCTTAGTAACTGAAAACTCGGTTTACGAAAGAACTTTTTATTTATCAAACAGTTCGTGGTAACGAACTGTAAGTAAGGAACGACCCGGCTCAATGGTAACCAAAACTCTAGAAAACGGGTTTTTGATACCAATAGATATATCAAAAGAATCAAATTTCAATGCTGATTTCAAATATATAACTTTCATCAAGTTTAGTACTACCCATCAAAAGTTACGCGCCTGAGAAAATTTGGCTGATTTTCAAAAAAAGGGGGAAAGACCCCCTAAAAGCTATAGAACCTTAATGAAAATCACAGCATCATATTCAGCGTATCAGAGAACCCTACTGTAGAGGTTTCAAGCTCCTATCTACAAAAATGTGGAATTTTACATTTTTTGCCAGAAGAAAGATCACGGATGCGTGTTTATTTGTTTGTTTGTTTTTTTTGTTTTTTTTTTCCCAGGGGTGATCGTATCGACCCAGTGGTCCTAGAATATCGTAGGAGGGCTCATTGGAACGGAAATTAAAAGTTCTAGTGCCCTTTTTAAGTGACCAAAAAATGGAGGGCAACTAGGCCCCCTCCCACGCCTATTTTTTTCCCAAAGTCACCCGATCAAAATTTTGAGATAGCCATTTTGTTCAGCATGGTCGAAAATATGATAAATATGTCTTTTAGGATGACTTAATCCCCCGAAGTTCCCAGAGGGAGGGCTAAAAGTTATGAACTTTACCCAATGTTAACATATAGTATTGGTTATTGGAAAGTATACAGAAGTTTTCAGGAGGTTTTTTTTCTGGTAGTGGGAGGGAAGGGTGGGTCGGTGGTTATGTTGGAGGATCTGTTCATGAAGGAAGTTTTCATGGGGGAAGGGAAATTGCCATGAAGGGGCGCCGGACTTGCCAGCATTATTTATTGGTTATTGGGAAGTATACAACCACTTTCAGGAAGGATTTTTTCTGGAGGGGGGGGGGGCTAGACGAGGGGTTAATCTGGAGAATATTTACATGGAGGATGTTTCTTTGGGGTAAGGGACATTTCTATGAAGGGGGTGCCAGATTTCCAAGCATTATTTTAAAAACGATCAGAAATTAAATAAAAAAAACAAGTTTTTTCAACTGAAATGTAAGAAGGAATATTAGAACTTAAAACGAACAGAAATTATAACGTATGTGAGGGGGTTCTCCCCCAAGTCAATACCTCGCTCTTTACGCTACAGTTTTTTTTTAGTGCTTTCAAAAGAGCTATCTATTCTAATTAAACGGTCTTTGTGATTCAGGGGTTTGTGAATCAAAATTTTTTAACTTATAACGTAAAGAGCGTGGTATTGACTAAGGGGAGAACCCCCTCATATACGTAATAACATATACGTAATAAAAAAAAAAACAATAAAAAAACAAGCGATACGGCTCAATAGTAGTCGAAACTTTTAAAAACGGAATTTTGATGTCAATAAATATATCAAAAGAATGTGTTTATAATGCTGATTCTAAATATATAAATTTTATTAAGTTTAGTATTACTCATCAAAGGCTACGAGCCTGAGAAAATTTACTCGATTTTTTAAAGAGGGGGGAAACATCCCTTGCATTAACTAAAAAACGATCAGAAATTAAATAAAAAAAAACAAGTTTTTTAAACTGAAAGTAAGGAGCGACATTAAAACTTAAAACGAACAGAAATTATTCCGTATATGAAAGGGGCTGTCCCCTCCTCAACGCCTCGCTCTTTACGCTAAAGTTTTTTATTGTTTTAAAAAATAAAGTTGTGAGACAGAGGGGACAGTCCCTTTCATATACGGAATAATTTCTGTTCGTTTTAAGTTTTAATGTCGCTCCTTACTTTCAGTTAAAAAAACTTGTTTTTTTAATTTAATTACTTTACAAAGTTTAATTCAGTGTACATGCCAATGCATACAAACGTAAAATGAAAACTTAAAAAATGAGTAAGCACGCATCAGCCTATGAGATAGTTACTATATAAGTAATGAGAGTCCACTGATAAATTAAATCGAAAAATTGGAAATAGTAAAAGAGATGGAATTTCAAGAAAAGAGAAAGAGAAACAGAGGCATAAGAAAAGTGAGAGCGAGTGGGGGTATATGAGAGATAGAAAATGCAATTAAAAAAACCAAAACGAACAGGAATTAAATGAATACTCAGATCACTTTAAAAACAACAGATATTACTATAAGTTATTAAAAGTAACCTAAACTGAAAAGAAATTCTTGTGA
The DNA here is from genome assembly GCA_027921565.1 of Artemia sinica. NCBI lineage: Eukaryota > Metazoa > Arthropoda > Branchiopoda > Anostraca > Artemiidae > Artemia > Artemia sinica. The sequence continues at coordinate 33,365,890 of CM051269.1, forward strand.
TTAGTCGAAGGAAGCCCAAAAAAAAAGAAACAAAAACGAAAATTACTACAAATAATAGTCCTTAATTCTTCTAAAGAAAAAAATTCGAATTACTTGTCTTTTATTTTGTGATAATGTCAAAAATAACCAAAATAGGAAAAATGATAACGCTAATCAAGTTTAAAGGAAGGGAAAAAAGCCTTATAATCAATGCATATGTGATGCTCAGTTTATTTGTAGGATTTTAAAAGAGGTGCACCTTACGCTGCCAAGTTTCTGGAGCCGGATAAAGAGCAATGAGGGCCTTTTGGCCGTGACTTAGGGGTTATATTAGACGACCAAATAGTCCTTTGACTCTTATATTCAGACACATTATCAAAGACTATTTAATAAATGTGTACCTACTGTGTTTTAGTTTGGTCACTCATATTGTCATTTAAGGCCAATCCCAAAATAATATCGACTACCTAAATTAAATGTTATGTCTCTAAGCTTGTAAGGTTTTGGGGGAGGGATGGAGGAAACTTAGGCTGTAGTGCCTTGCAATTGCGTTTATCAAATATATGCATGGTCTTGGTATCAAAAAGGTAAAACGCGCCCCCGTCCTGCTAAAGTTTATCTATGAAGCCTTTCTCCTAAAAGTAATAAAGGGGACAAGGGTTCTTGACTGATTTCCCCACGTGGAAGATATTCTTCAATACATTCAGATAAAATATGCTTCTCCGGACACATTTTGCATCTTGACGGTAAGCTTTATTCACATTCGGATAAATTCTGGTCCGGTACAAGAATTAAGACATTTTCCTGTCACATGAAGATTATAGTTGCCCGACCGAGAATCCTTATCTGTTTAATAGATGGTTTTTAAATGCAAGCATCTTGGAATTTAGGATTTTTTCTTCCGAGGTTCCAAAAAAAATGTGATTCTGGAGAGGAATATTTAATAGTAAGATGATTAAATAAATTTCTCGTCTGTAGACTGGTTTCACCACCTGCTAATGACTCCTCGTCGTAGCATAAAGGGGAGCACAGCTTCACTTCCTCCTGCTCCACCCTCTACATACTCCCATGAATTTATATTTTGTTCATGTTTCTTCTCTCCCTCAAATTAACTTTAATTTTCTTTTAATTATAATCTTATCTTTCATTTTAAACCTAATTTTATCTTTAAAACCTTAATGTCAGCTCACCGTAGCAAGCACTTGAACTCTTTTTTTCACACATTATTTTATTTAATTTTTGTTCGTTTCAGAGGCAACGCCATAGCGTTGCCTTTAGTGAAAGCGATAAGGCTTCAATGTTTTATATTTGTTATTTTTTTTTCCCAGACACACTTCATATGGAAGGGGTGATCGTATAAACTTTGGAGAGAGCTCATTCGATTAGAAATCGGAAGATCTAGTACCTCTTTTAAAAGACAAAAGTGATTGGTGGGCAACTAGCCTCCACGCCCTTTTTTTCCAAATGCATCGGATCAAAATTTTGAGGAAGCGATATTGTTAAAAAAGGTTCAAAGGTCAGAAGAAAAAAACTTAGGGGTCGACACACCCCCCCCCCAAAGAGCCTGGGAGTAAGTGTTGTTAAATTATGCCCCGGGGATATACAAGGTTCTTATGGAACGGGTGGTCGTATAAACTTTAGAGGGTGCCCATTTGATTGGAAATTGAAAATCTTAGTTCCCTTTTTAAGAATAAAAGTTCCCCACCCCAACGCCGTTGTTTTCTCAAATGCAACCGATCGAATTATTTATGTAGCCATTTTGTTCAAAATAAACCAAGATCATGTAAGAAGAGCTCCGGTGTTGACAAAACCCCCTGGAGCCTAAAGTGTTGTAAGTTAGGCCCCTGGGTCAAATAAGGTTTTTATAGCAGGGGTCGACGGGTAAACTTCGGAGGGACTCATTTGATTAGAAATTGAAATTTCTAGTTCCATTTTAAGATTAAAAAGTAATTAGAGGGCAACTAGCCCCCCAAAGCCTTTTCCCCCAAATGAATCCGATAAAAATTTTGAGGTATTGTTTTTATTCAAAATAGTCCATGTATGATATAACAATGCCTCTGGTCAAGCCCCTCAGAGCCCGGAGTCTAGGGTTGTAAGTTATTCCCCCGGGGCATATAAGGTTTTACGGAAGGTGTAGTCGCATACACTATGGTGGAGGCTCATTTGATTGCAAATTGGAAGTTCTAGTTCTCTATTTTAAGAGTCAAAAGGAATCAGAGGGCAACAGACCCCCACGTCCTCTTTTCCCCATCTGTTCAAACAAAAAAAAAAAAAAAATATGCTAATGTAAGAAGTTCAAAAAGGCTTAAATCAAAGAAAGCCAAAAAGCAAGTTCAGTCCTAAACTCTAGAAGGGCCAGCACTCCTAAGACAGAGTCGTATAATCTTACCTGTTAGATCCAAAAAATGAGAAAAATATGCTAAGATGAAGAAAATGTTATGAACAAACGGAAGAAAAAAGAACCTAATTGAAATTAATTATCTGCTCTTAGCATGTGTTGACCTTTTAAACTTCTCAATGATAAAATTGTAATTTTTATGCCAGAAAATTACGAGAAAAGAGTGAAGTATGCTTACAAGATGTTGCGTTTCAGAAAACAATAGGAAGATAGACAGGGTTAAAAAATTGCCCGTGTTTAAACCAGGCAAATCAGCAAGAGGCCGGTAATATGATACACATATAAAGCTGAAAAACAGTCTCCTAGGCTGATTGATCACAGTATCTCTTAGAATTAGCTTCTTAAGGGTAAAGATTTTCTGAAAAGATATTTTAAAATGTCTGTATGGAGTAAGCTGAAATAACAGTCTGTTCGTATTCCCCCCAAAAATAAGATTTTACCGCGTAATCTGTTCAATTTTCCCATAGCTACAAGAAAAATGGGGTACTTTCCCATTATATGGGCCTTTCTAAAAGGTCAAGTTTGGTTAATGCTAATGAAATAAAATAAAATAGGATGAATATATAATAGTTTATAAAAAATTTGGGCTATATATTTGCACATTAGGGTAGGGGGGTGGTGGTGGGTAAAGCATTGCATAAATTAAATACGTAACCTAAACTAACCTAGGTACCTCCCCCCCCCCCTAAACCTCAAAAAACAACAGTTTAAATATCGTATACGCAATGAAAACCACGCTATGCGTTCCATTACTCTATAGCGGTGTCTTGAACTAACCCGTCAAAAACGGGTTTTTCGTGACTGGTCTCCTTGTAAAGACCCATTTAATGGGAAAGTACCTAAAATGGCATATAGTGCCCCTTTGAAACAGCAAAAAAAGACTTTCGTAGACACTAGCAACACTAGTGACATGAACATCCCTAGCGGCAGGTTTTGAGACTAAAATTCCTGGTATATACTACTAAAGCATATTCTACTCCCATAGGAGCTTATAATGCAAACTATTTTGGTCGAACAGAGGAAAAAATTGAGCTGCTTCCTGTACCCCTAACACAAAAATTGAAGTTTATTGCCCTACCCTTACCCTTCATTTCCTCAACAGTGCCTAAGATTTTCCGCTTCTTCCCAAAAGTCACTCGCAACATTGACCCCCTCCTCAGGACTTACTAGAAGTTTCAACTCGATCCTCTAAGCCTTTCCTGATATATTGCAGATAATTTTAAAACTCGGGTACACACAGCGTCGTCTTCTGACCTACTCAGATATGTGTTTCGCTTCTGACATATGCCCTCGAGAAACTCTAAAAATCCTTGCCTGACTCATTATCTCTAAAAGCTCCTGGCTTGCCCGACAATCAACATCAAACTTTTTTTCTAAAACCGATCTATAAGCAATGGGTAGCTAACATTAAATAGGACCATTGCCACAAAGTGCTGAGGGTTGGCGTTGACCCCAGAGCCATACCTACTAGAGTTTTTTAACGTTTCAGAACGAAGGAACTACCTCAAAATTTGGATCATCAGAGAATAGGGGGAGAGGGCCTCTAAAAAGGGTACTAGGGCCTTGTAACCCCTATATTCACTTTCGACTCTTAAAAAGGGTGCTAGAAATTTCGATGTTCAATCGGATAAGCCCACTCCGAAGCTTTTACGACCGCTCCCTCCCCATTAACTGTCCTGGTAAAAAAATGAATAATGCGTAGAGCCCACTTCGCGCTTTACTTAGGCAGCGCCTTTGAGCTGCCTATGATTCCAAATTAGACAGTGCTAATCCGCTTCACATGATTTCAATTATGTAAAATCCATTAAGCACAGCTTTACGTACCAATAGTTCTGCGCCTAAGAAAATTTTCCGATATTGTGGGGGTTAGGCGGGGCCGGCCAGACGGGAAAAAGCACGAGAGGGAGAATGGTCACCCACCAATCATTTTCGTCCTTTAAAATAGACTCTAAAACTTTTAATTTCCAATCTAATGGAACTCCTACCAAATTTTTACAACCATCTCATTCATGCAGAATGGCCGGAAAAAAAAGCTTTTTGGTCTTTTTCTTGCCTTCTGTTGGACCTTGTTAAGGGGAAAAACATGTTTTCTATTGACTTTATGCATTTTGGGCTCTGTTACTCCAAGGATTTAAGGATATAAGTTTATACAATTCGATAAAAATATGTTTTGGCCCTTGTTTAGGCCAAACATTTTTGGGAAGGGAACGTTGCCGGGAAAAATCTGTAACTCATTAGTGTCCTCTGGGCCCAAGGACTTATGGCTGCAAGTTTAAAATTGATCGGAAATAAAAGGTTTTTGGCTCATTTCTGAGCCCCCTAACCCTTTTCCTCTTTCAAAACCGAGTGTTCAAACTTTTGAACTGATCGTGCACCCAAAATCAAATAGGCCACCTTTTATACAATACCTTCAGATATCACAATTGATCTTCGCCTTTGTTTCTTGGCTCTTCGCTCGGACTGTGCGTCGTTAAAAAATAAAAAACATTTGCTGCCACATTTCTCCTATCATGAGGTCACGCCTCCAGTTGTTTTATTTTTTAGTACTCAGTATATATTTCTTTTGGATTCTATAAGCGTTTGTTCTCCTTGCAGCTTGTTCACTCTGACTTGTTGACTCTGAGCGTTTGTTCACTCTGACTCTGTTCTCCTTGTAAAATTGATTTTTAGCTTCCATAATTTATAGTTAACTTCGGCAAAAAGACTAACAGACACATTTGCGCGCTTTTGATTATAGACATGCTCTAAGTAAAAATTGGTAAAGGGTTCAATTTATTTATGGTCGTTTGTTTGTTATTGGCAAGGCCACTTCGTACTGAAGGGGTGACCGAAGGGGCTCATTAGATCGGAAATTAAAAGTTCTAGTAACCTTTTTAAGACTCGAGATTTATTAAGCGGCAATTAGCCCGCCTCTCATGTCCTATTTAGCTAGTCACTTAAACATTAACTCCCAAAGACACAATCAAAATTGTTAGGTAGCTATTAGTCAGAATAGTCGAAAGATCCAATAAATATGCTTCCAGGAATGATATGACCCCAAATATACTTGGGCACAAAACATAAATTATGCAAGGTGCCCTCTGTCTAGATAAAGGTTTTAATAGAAAAGGAGGGCACGTTTGATCGCGCCTTTCCAAAGAGGTGAAAGTTTCAAAGGATGTTGAGGAAGATGTTGAACTAAAAAATCTGTTTCACAATAAACTTTTACTATTAGAATTAGCAGAAATAGAGCAATCCTTTTAGAATCAATTCTAAATAGCAACCCTTACTTATATGAGAGTTTAATTTCAAAATTCCCTTTCAAACTGCCACTTACTAGGGGCAATTGGTCAGAAGATTCAAAAACACTTAAAAACTAACTTTGGTATAAATCAATACAATATTACACAGATTGAAAATCTTTACGTGACTTAGATTCCTATAACATTTGACAAAACTACCATTTGTATGTCTGCGTCAGCCTCAAATTTGTAATGAGCATTCACATAGAACATTGTAGTTAATGTCGATCGAATTCAAACACCATTTTTAAGACGTGTCTTTGAGTGTTTTGATTTAGAACAGTCATAATATGATTTAGTGACTTTTATTTGTTGACTTTTAATCAATCCGTATATAACACGTATATAACGTATATAACACACACAGGGAAAACCCCCCTGGTTTTTCTTAGTGGAAACTTAGTAAAGAACGAACCACAGGGAATCACAGGGCGTCTGATGCCGCAACAATTGCTATTAATCGATTAGTTAATCAATTTATTCAACCAATGAATTTATAATAAAACACTTCAACGATTTAGCTTGTATGTATTATTTTATATCATTAAGCAGATATGAAAGACCCGTCTTTCTTTCTAATTTTACAATTAAGATTAATCGAAATACTAGTCACCATTCCTGAATCAGCTCAAGCTGCTGTTCTTCCTACCCAGACTCATCTATTTTTTTAAACCACGTTTTTAAATTTGCAGCTATTATGGGCTATAGTTCGTTTTTTGCTAGGTTGTAGTGGATGCTAGTAGTAATCTATATTGCTATCTGACCAGTGATTGCATAACAAGCCTTACCACGGGCAGGTAACTAGTACTACAGAAGGGACATGCCTTACCAGAGAGCTTTCTGCGTCTCCAAACATTTTTTTGGACCGAACAGAGACATGGAATACGGACGGTACTTAATATACAGTGCAGTTTCAACGGTACATGCCTTACCACGGGCAGGTATCTAGTACTACAGACGGTACATGCCTTACCAGACAGGTTTCTGTGTCAACACACATTTTCTAAACCAATCAGAGAGAGCGGATGCAGAGGGTACTTAATGTTTCTGAGGCAACATCCATTTTCTAGACCAAGGTTTTTTTTTTTTACTATAAAATAATGTTTCTACTAGCGATGCAGCCAAGTCGAACATGTTTATGAGTCAAACTTGTCAAAGAGATTGATAACCTTTAGCTTAAAGGCATCTTGCATCTCATAAGGTTTGTTTATGAATGCATCATGGGTAATAACAGAACGATTAATGGTATGGTATAGTCATAATTGTTTCAACTTGAAAGTTATATCATTTGCGTAAAAGCTAACTCAATTTGCGAAAAAGGTATTCCATTGGTTAAGACTGCGTCATGGGTAATTACACAACGATGAATGGTATGGTTCAGTCATAATTGTTTCAACTTGAAAGTTGTACCATTTGCGTAAAACTAACTCAATTTGTGAAAAAAGGTATTCCATTGGCATAACTCAGCTCTGTATGATCTTAATTGGTGATTGAATAATAGGGGTGAAACAGAGCTCAAGATTTATTTTAATTGGATTGTATGAAAGTGGTAAAAAAGGCTTAAAGTGCTTACCAGTTTAGGTAAGCCTGAAGGGGGTGGTAATTCTTAGGCAATTTAATATAAGTTTGGAATAACATCGTTGGCATCAATCTATGGAAATGGATAACGATGACAAGGTGATCATGGGACTTGACTTAGCTTTACTTCTTGGCTGTGTTCTGTATAATACACAAATACCATTTGAACAGTGTTGCCAATATAAAATATGGTTTAGCATGGGGTATGCTGAAAGTTGAAACTAATAGGGTGATAGGCGCTAAGATGACCTTATGCCTTGACCTAGCTTTAATCCTCGAGTGTGTTCTGTATAATACACAAGTACCATTTGAGTAGTGTTATCAGTATAAAATATGCCTAAGGATTGGAGTATACTAAAAAGTTAAAAATAATAAAGATGTGGATGCCTAAAAAAGAATTTTAATAGAGAAATTCAGAAGAATCCTTAGAAATCCTTAGAAATCCCCTAGTGAGATGATTATGGGTTTGAGCCATCAAGGACCACAACCACCAACGACCCTAACCACCAAGGACATCAAACTCCCAGGGCCCTTTACCCCCAACCTCCAAGGGACCCCCTCCCTCCAAATTTTTGAGCCCCCTCTCCCCATTTTTCTAATACTCTTTTTGAAGTTTTTTTTCGATCTTTTTTTTTAGATGGAATTTTTTAAAACTTTTTTTTACATGTCTTAGAATGACATGAAACTTACTTAAAACATAAAAAATTCATATTTAATATTTTACAAATTTAAAATGAGAATGATATAGAAATGTTAGTCGTGACTTTTACAATTAGAAAAATATTGTTTGTAGTAGAACTATTTTTTTGGACTGAATTTTTGTTGGACTTAGAAATTATTCAACTTTTTTTTCTTCTTTTTTTACTTAACACACTCAAATTTCTCTAAGAAGTAACAGGTATTTTCTTAACAGTAACAAATTTTTTCTAATAGCACCAAGTTTTCCGTCAAAGATAACAAATTTCTGATAGAAGTACTAATTTTTCGTCACTGATAACAAGTTACCTGTTAGAAGTAACAAGTTTTCTGTCAAAGATATCTTATTTTTCTTACAAGTAACAATTTTGTCGTTATGGTAACAAGTTTTCTGTCAAAAATACCTTATTTTTCTTACAAGTAACAATTTTTTCGTTATGATAACAAGTTTTCTGTAAGAAGTAGCAAGTTTTCCTTATCACTAGCCAATTTTCTCCATCGAAGTAACAACTTATTCCTTAATACTAATAAACTTTTATTTAACACACTTATATTTCCCTTAGTAACAGTTTTTTCTTAGCAGTAACAAATTTCTTCTAATAGGACCAAGTTTGCCATCAAAGATAACAAATTTCTATTAAAAGTGACAATTTTTGTCAATGATAGCAACTTTTCTGTTTGAAGTAGAAGGTTATTCTCAAAGATATCAAAGAAAGTATCATTTCCAGAGATGATTACACTCAAAGAGAATGCCAACAAAAATAATAGTTGATGAAGAGGGGCATCTCTTTGCTAATGGTTATGCTAACATGCTACCTATTGATAGATCCTATCGTAATCTTTTAGGTATTAGCATTCGAACGAAAGCAAAGGGGAAAAGAAAGGCCTACTCTTCTACTAAAATCATAAACCATATCTTTTCTACATGCCGGAACTTTTACCTGTGTAAAAATAATGTTGTAATAGACAGTGAAATTGCCGGAAAAATAAAAAGGGCATTGGTAGAAAATATCACTAAGGAATATAAAGATGAATCGATGAAAAACAAAGTGCCAGCAAACAGTACTACCATCATTGATCAAACAGTCAATGAACCAAATAATACCAAAGACAAAACGCATGTTGAACCTGTCGGTGACACATCAATAAAAATTGTGTATGACTCGAAATCGAATAATGATTATTCTACTGATTACGAACTGCGGGAAGACAATAGCTACAATATCAAGAGAGAACATGGTGAACTATTTTATGGAACAGATCAAAATGTCCAAAGTTGACAATTGATATTCATAATGTATAATAATATATCTTATATATTAATATTCTACATGGCAATATTTTATTAAAAATATATTATGCATTACATTGTTATGTTTTCATTATTTTTAGAGTATGCTAGCATATAAAACGTTTAGAATGTCTATTAAAACGTCCGAGATGTAAGAAAAGGCATTTGTATACATCAGATTTCGGATAGATAGGTTAACATGGAGAAAATCTAAGCATCAGAACGAATAAATTCTTTATCAACACCTTTTTTCGGATAGGCCAGGATAAAATTAATAAAATCAAAGTATCAGAGCGAATAGATTCTTTATCAACATCCTTTGCCGGATATGTAACATTATCAAAACCTAAGTATCCGAGTGATGAAATTATATATCAACATCTATTGTCAGACACATGAGATAACATTGACAAAATCTAAGTATCAGAGTGAATAAATTTTTTCTACCAACATCTTTGTCAGATACATCGGATAAAATTGACTAATTCCAATTATCACATTGAATAAGTTCTTTATCAACATCCTTTGTCGGATACGTTGGATAACGTTGTCAAAATCTATGTATTAGAGTGAATAAATTCTTTGTCAACTTTCTTTGACTGATACATCAGATAACATTCCATAATCTAAGCATCGGAGTGAATAAATCCTTAATCATCGTCTTTAGTCAGATATGCTTGATAAAATTGAGAAAATCTAAGTATCAGATAAAATTCTTTATCAATGTGCTTTGACAGATACGTTTGATAACACTACCCAAATCTAAGTATCATAGTGAATAAATTCTTTATCAACTTATTTTGTCCGATACATCAGATAACATTCACGAAATCTAAGTATCAGAGTGAATAGATTCTTTATCATCGTACTTTGTCAGATATGCCTGATAAAAATGAGAAGATCCAAGTATCAGAGTGAATAAATTCTGTATCAATGTCTTTTGACATATACTTTTGGTAACACTGATAAATTCAAGTATCAGAGTGAACAAATTCTTTATTAACATTCTTTATCGATATCATTTGTTGAAGACATCGGATAAGATTGACAAAATCTGTGTACTAGAATGAATATTTTCTTTATCAACATCTTTTTTCGGATAGGTTGGGATAAAATTGATAAAAATCTAAGTATCAGAGCGAATAGATTCTTTATCAACATCCTTTGCCGGAAATGTCAGTTAATATTATCAAAACCTAAGTGTCAGAGTGATTAAATTCTGTATCAACATCTATTGTCAGATACATGGGATAACATTGACAAGATATAAGTATCAGAGTAAATAAATTTTTTCTATCAGCGTCTTTGTCGGATAAATCGGATAAAATTGACAAAATCTAAGTATCGGATTGAATAAATTCTTTATCAACATCTTTTGTCAGATACGTCAGATAACATTGTCAAAATCTAAGTATCAGAGTGAATGAATTCTTTATCAACTTCTTTTGTCTGTTACATCAGATAAAATTCACAAAATCTAAGTATCAGAGTGAATAAATTCTATATCAACATCCTTTGCCGGATATGTAGGTTAACATTATCAAAACCTAATTGTCAGAGTGATGAAATTCTGTATCAACATCTATTGTCAGATACATGGGATAACATTGATAAAATCTAACTATCAGAGTGAACAAATTTTTTCTATCAAAATCTCTGTCAGATACATTGGAAAAAATTGACTAAATCTAAGTATCAGAGACTCATTTGTCAGATACATCGGATAAAATTGACAAAATGTATGCATCAGGTTGAATAAATTCTTTATCAACATCTTTTGTCGGATAGGTCGGGATAAAGTTGACAAAATCTAAGTATCAGAGCGAATAGATACTTTATCAGCATCCTTTGCCGGAAATGTCAGTTAACATCATCATAATCTAAGTGTCAGAGTGAATATGTTCTTTATCAACATCTTTTTTCAGATGTATCGGATAAAATTGACAAAATCTAAGTATGAGATTGAATAAATTCTTTATCAACATCCTTTCTCGGATACATTGGATAACATTAACAAAATCTAAGAGTGAATAATTTTTATCATCATCTTATTTGTCAAATACATCGGATAAAATTAATAAAAATAACCACCAGATTGAATAAATTCTTTATCAACATCCTTTGTTGGTTACGTTGGATAACATTGACAAAATCTAGGTATCAGAGTGTATCAGAGTGATAAAATTCTTTATCAACATGTATTGACTGACACATAGGATAACATTGAGAAAATATAAGTATCAGAATGAATAAATGCTTTATCAGCATCTTTTGTCAGATATGTCAGATAACATTGTCAAAATCTAAGTATCAGAGTGAACAAATTCTTTATCATCATCATATGCCGGATCCATCGATTATTCGGATACAATTGACAAAATCTAAGTATCAGATTGAATAAATTCTTTATCAGCATCTTTTGTCAGATATGTCAGATAACATTGTCAAAATCTAAGTATCAGAGTGAATAAATTCTTTAGCAGCTTCTTTTGTTGGATACATCGGATAACAATCACACACTCTAAGTATTAGAGCGAATAAATCCATTATCATCATTTGTCAGATATGCTTGATAAAATTGAGAAAATCCAAATATCAGAGTGAATAAGTTCGTTATCAATTTCTTTTGACAGATATGTTTAATAACATTGACAAAATCTAAGTATTAGAGCGAATGAATTCTTTATTAACATTTTATTTATCGACATCATTTGTCGGATACGTTGGATAGCATTGACAAAATCTATGTATTATAATGAATAAATTCTTTATCAACATTCTTTGTCGGATACGTCGGATAAAATTGACAAAATCTAAGTATCAGGGTGAACAAATTCTTTATCAACATCCTATGCTGGATACGTCATATAACATTATCCAAATTTTAAGTATCAGAGTGATTAAATTCTATATCAGCATCCTTTGTCGGATACATAGGATAAAATTGACAAAATATAAGTGTCAGAGTGAATAATTTTTTTATCAACATCTTTTGTCAGATACATTGGATAAAATTGACAAAATCTAAGTGTCAGAATGAATAAATTCATTATCAACATCCTTTTCTTGATACGTCTGATAACATTATCAAAATCTAAGTATCAGAGTGATTAAATTCTACATCAACATCCTTTGTCGGATACATAGGATAAAATTGACAAAATATAAGTGTCAGAGTGAATAATTTTTTTATCAACATCTTTTGTCAGATACATCGGATAAAATTAACAAAATCTAAGTATTAGACTGAATAAATTCGTTATCAACGTCTTTATCAGATACATCAGATAACATTCATAAAATCTAAGTTTTATTAATTTTGACTTTATGCATCGTTGCGTTGAATTTAGGTTAGACTGGTTATAGATGGTAGAATACCCACTCAGACACACAATCATAGTGAGAGAGATATACAAAAAGTTAGGTTAATAATTTTAGGTACACTTAGAGAGGCGTACTCTAAAGTCCAAAAAAAATTCAGTCCAAAAAAAAGTGCTACTACAAACAATATTTTTTCGAATAGTAAAAGTTACGACTAACAGTTCTATATCATTCTCATTTTGAATCTGTAAAATATTAAATGTGAATTGTTTATGTTTTAAGTATGTTTCATGTCATTCTAACACATGTAAAAAAAGTTGAAAAATACTATGTTAAAAAAAAAGTAAAAAAGTTCGAAAAAAAACTTCAAAAAAAGTATAAGAAAAATGAGGGGAGGGGGCCCGACAAGTTGGAGGGAGGGAGCTCCTTGGAGGTTGGGGATAGGGGGCCCTTGGAGGTTGAGGTCCTTGGTGGTTAGGATCATTGGTGGTTGTGGTCCTTGATGGTTCAAACCCATAATCATCTCACTAGTTGATTTCTAAGGATTTCTAAGGATTGTTCTGAATTTCTCTATTAAAATTCTTTTCTAGGCATCAACATCTTTATTAGTTTCAACTTTTTAGTATACCCCAATGCTAAGGCATATTTTATATTGATAACACTACTCAAATGGTACTTGTGTATTATACAGAACACACTCGAGGATTAAAGCTAGGTCAAGGCATAAGGTCATCTTAGCGCCTATCACCCTATTAGTTTCAACTTTCAGCATACCCTCATGCTAAACCATATTTTATATCGGCAACACTGTTCAAATGGTATTTGTGTATTATACAGAACACACTCGAGGAGTAAAGCTAGGTGAAGGCATAAGGTCATCTTGGCACCTATGTCTATTAGTTTCAAATTTTTATCATACCCCAATGCTAAACCATATTTTATATTGGCAACACTGTTCAAATGGTATTTGTGCATTATACAGAATACAGCCAAGATGTGAAGCTAATTCAAGTCCCATGATCACCTTTTCATCGTTAACTGTTACCATAGATTGATGCCAACGATGTTATACCAAATTTACAATAAATTGCCTAAGAGTTACTACCCCCTTCGGGCTTACCTTAACGGGTAAGCACTTTAACCCTTTTTTACCACTTTCATACAATCCAATTAAAATAAATCTTGAGCTCTGTTTCACCCCTATTATTCAATCACCAATTAATATCATACAGAGCTGAGTTTTGCCAATGGAATTGCTTTTTTCGCAAAGTGAGTTAGTTTTACATAAATGATACAACTTTCAAGTTGAAACAATTATGACTGTACCACACCATTCATCATTCTGTAATTACCCATGATGCATTCTTAACCAATAGAATACCTTTTTCGCAAATTGAGTTAGCTTTTACACAAATGAGACAACTTTCAAGTTGAAACAATTTTGACTATACCATACCATTCATCGTTCTGTAATTACCCATGATGCATTCTTAACCAAACCTGATGAGATGCAAGATGCCTTTAAGCTAAAGGTTGTCAATCTCTTTGACAAGTTTTGACTCATAAACATGTTCGACTTGGCTGTATCGCTAGTAGAAGCATTATTTTATAGTAAAAAAAATCTTGGTCCAGAAAATTGATGTTGCCTCAGAAACATTAAGTACCCTATGTATCCATTCTCTCTGATTGGTCCAGAAAATGCATGTACAGTCTGTAGCACTAGATACCTTCCCGTGGTAAGGCATTTACCGTTGAAACTGCACTGTATATTAAGTACCGTCCGTATTCCATGTCTCTGATTGGTCTATAAATGTGTGTTGACACAGAAAACTGTCTGGTAAGGCGTGCCTCTTCTATAGTACTAGATACCTGCCCTTGGTAAGGCATATTATGCAATCACTGGTTGAATAGCAATATAGATTACTACTGATGCTACCAAGATAATCTTACGCAGGGCGCTGATTAAAGTACAAAGCGTTTTTTTAACTTGTACGTTACCATGAAACGTTACCATGATACCATGTCAGTATTGGCACTCCTAAGGAAACGAAGTTGGCGCTCCCCGCCATATTTTTTCTCACGGAAATCTTAATATGTACAATAAAGTTTAAGAAAAACTCTAGGATTTCAGGTAACAACATTTTATTGGTGACTCCATGCACATAGAACTTAGATTTTACACAATCAATTTTATCCTGCAGATTAAAACTAAACATACATGTTTCATATTATCTTGTCATAAGATAGATGTGCTGTATCATCTGTAAATGAAGATACAGTTCTTATCAAGAACTGTACTTTTTTAATATTAGGTTTGTTAGTTATAAAAAACAACGAATATATACAAATTAGATTTCAAATGAGCCCTTAAACATCTCTCTATGATGCTCCAATGCCCTACTATTGGCTACGAAAATCAGAAGAAAAAAGGAGACGTTGCAAAAAGTGAATTTCCTTGTTACTAAAGATTGGGGACTATAACTCTTCTAAATGGGGTTTTCACATTATCATTTAAGTGAGTAGTGTTACAGGGGCTCCTGGGGTGATGGGGTCCAGACTCTATCTTGAAACTCCCTTAAATTTGTTTTCGCAGCAAACCTTGGCCATTAAGAATAATCGAAATAATAGGTATCATTTTTGAATCAGCTTCATATGGCAATTCTTCTTTACTTTACAGTGATTTTTTTTTCAAAGCATATTTTTAAGTTTTTGGTTACTTTAGGGGTTGACTTAGTTTTTTTACAAGGGTCGTGGTGGAATAACCATGAAAAAACCTATGTGCCAAAAAAATAGCGTTTTGCGTTATTCATAGACCCATGATAATGTGAGGGTCCTGTTATCTCCGAATTATATCTGTTGGACCTTCCAATAATTAGGAACTAAAAGTCTAACTCAAATTTTCATCGGATGTCTGGGAGGGTAACAGAGGACTAGGTAGCAAAAAGGGCACAGCGGTTGGCTGAGTTTTCCTTGGCCATTTTTGTCTCCCAAAAAGGGCACTAAAACTTTTAATTTACAATCGAATGAGCCCTATTCACATTTTTTTCAATTGCCCCTTCGCTATAAAGTGGCCAGGAAAGAAAAAGAACACTGATCATGAGCTAAGTATTTTTTCTTTTTTTAATCTGGGCTTATTTTTTTTTGTACAAGAGTTTTCATATTAATAGTACAATACTAAAAACAATTAAGAACATTTTTATTAGATTATTATATTCTTCGTCTGTTATTGATTCGCGGGACAAATTTAATAATATTTCTCAAAGAGATTTATAACCATGAAGCATGAATATTCACAAAATAGAGAAATTAAATTTGAAATGTAATATCAAGTCTAAGCACAAGTTTTACTTTGAATTATTTTCAAGCCATTGGACATACTGAGATACTTGTGTATAAACGCCAGGATACCCAGGGTATGCGCAACCAGCACTCCAAGAGACAATTCCAACAAGCTTTTGGGAGCTTCCGATGTACAAGGGTCCTCCAGTGTCACCCTACGGAAGTAAAACAAAATGTGAATATTTTCATGACAACGCAGACTGTAGATGACAAGCAATATATTTTAATTATAACCAAGATAAAATAAAGCCATCAAAATAAAAATAAGCTCTCTTGGAAGAAAATATCGGCCCTACCCCTAGGGACCTTCCTCAACAAAAAGCAAAAAGTTAAATAAAACAAAAGATTCATAAAAATAAATTTCATAAATGAAGATTAAGCCTACAGTCATTTTCAAGTATGTATTTGTTTTTCTGGACCTTTGTGATTTTCTAAGTACTATATGGAAATTATTATAGAGGGCTTTTTTTTAGTTCTTCTTATATTCAACTTAAACTTTTTATTGAACAAATAAAGTCTACAAGACAAAAACTTTTAGCAAAGGTAGACACACTGGTTGAACTCGATAGGACTGTTTTATAACGAAAAAGACGGAAAATGCATACTTCTCAAAAAAAGAAAAAGAAGAAGAAAAAAATTAATTGAAGACAACCTCAAATGATTTAAAACCTCATAATAGTAGAAAACCTCAAATGATTTAAAATTTATTAGAATAGCCCACTACTGTAAGTTGCAAGAACCATCTTCATTGAACTCCATTTAAATTTGAGAAACAATGGCGATTTACTTATTAATTCTGTTCGCAATGAGAACAGATCTGTAAAGATCATAAGCTTATATTTTTTCACATTGAGAGGAAGTTGATTATTTTAAGGCTCGCGGAGAGTTACAAAATTTCGGCACTCTAAAGCTAGAGAAGTGTGATGAGTCCTGGCCCTAATTATCAGATAGATGTCCTTTTCTTAGCTTAATTCTATCCCTAAAGATATTACTCGCTATCAATTAGATATATATTTTTTTATTACTCTAGAATAAGCATTAATTTAAGCTCGTTTCTTCGTTTGCCATATAAATGTGTCAGAAAAAGTGATTTACTGATATAAGGGTAAAATCCGACTAGACAGTGACTCATCGAGACAGCTGAGACTCTTATAAGTTACGTCTTTGGCTGAAGTCCAGTATCAATGAGAAATTCCCTGATTCTTGGACTTACGCAATTCAGACCATGAGTGAATCGTGACCATCCCTCAGGACCTCAAAGAAAAGCCACCCCAGAGACAATTTGTGTTATGTCGTGTTCTATTTTCGGCAGTGTCTTTGATATACAGTTCTCGCATAGGTTATAGATTCTGAGAAGTCTAAACAAGTTCAGTATGGGAAGTACTTTCTGTGCTATTGAGTTATCTTCTACGAGAGAAGATATTTTTGAAAGACGACTCAAAGGTCTGACCCAGCTCGTTGAGTCTATACAAGATCACCACTTATTGATACTGGAAAGTTTTCTCCAGACCTGACCGCGGGGATCTGAAGTGGCGTGATAGGAGAGACGTTCAAGAGAGATCCTCAAGAGAGGTTCTTCCCTCACTAGAGAGTGTTTTGCTGGTTATATGAACATAACTTTGCCAGACGTAATCTGTTTAGGATTTCTTACTTAGAAAGTGAAAGAGAAGCCACATGTACCACTCTAACTCTTTTTCCTGCCTCTAATGCTGGTAGCAGTGTACCAGAACACTGCGAACCTCCAATACGGGTGGCATCCGAGTAGTGACACTGCCAGCCTCTAATACTGGCTGCGACTTAAACACGTGTTTCTGAAAATATCGGCAAATTTAGCCTATAGTTGCAGCCTATGTAAAGTCTATACGTGCCCACAAAATTAAATACAATCTTAATAATTTAAAATATTGAGGTCTTAGCAAAACCTGGGAAACACCATTATGACAACTACAGTGTTATTTACCAAAAAAGAAGAATTTACAGGCGTAACCAAAAAAAGGATCGCTGTAAATAAACATGCAGTTCATCTACGTGTGTTAAGATTAAAAAATAGAGAGAAAGAGAAAAGCCGGCTATTGGATAGGATTTTCATATTGGAGATTATTTTGGCGCAACGAAATTACACAACATACGAAGAAAATACGACGAAAGTGTTCAATTATATGCCTTTCTTTCAGGAATGCTTAGTCTTGACTCAAAGAAATGAGCCTTCTGCCTGATTAGCTGATAGAATAGTGTTTAATATGACTTTCCACTGTGTTTGGCAACCAAAATAAACAAAAAATGGTGAGAAATTCAATTCATGACTTAAATACGTGCCTTTCAATCAAGAATGTCCTGGTTTGTGACTCAAGGAAATGAGGCTTTTCTCAAAATAGTTCATAAAATAGTGCTTAATGTGATTTTTCACTGTGTTTTGTAACGAAATTATACAAGATACCAAGAAAAATACGACGAGAATGTTCAAATATATGCCTTTCAATTAGGAATGCTTAGCCTTGACTCAATAAATGAGCCTTCATTCAACATAAGACACATGGATCCAACAGATGAAAAAACTTTTTTACAGATGCTGACACCTTCTCACTTTGAGAGACATGCAAAATTTGGTTCAGTTAAGCTCACTTAGTTCGGGCGCTAAGTGAGTTTCAATGAACCTAACTTTTTGCATGTCTCTCTCACTATACCCGTGTGTCTGAGTGGGTGTGCTGCCAAATAAAACTACAGGTGAAAAGATGGCAGCAGTTGAGGTAGTGAAAAGGTGTCGTCATCTATAAAAAGTTTTTTCATCTCTTGGATCCATGTATCTTATGTTTAATCCTACTTAAAAATTATGATTTTCTATGATTCTTCTTTATATTTGGAAGTTGTGCTAGTGAGGACATGAAATTAAGTAGTTTTTTGTCTCTTGGATCCATTTGCCTTAGATAAAATTAAGATTCTTCATTATATTTAGAAATTCTGATAGCAATGACATGAAATTAACATATTTTTCGTCTCTTGGATCAATGTGTCTTATATCGAATTAAGACTTTTTCCTTATGTTTGGGTGTTTTGGTATCAATTTCATGAAATTAAAACGTTTTTTTTCAATTCTTGGAACAATGTACCTTAGGTTGGATTGATATTTTTTCTTTATATTTTGGAAGTTTTGCTACCAATGAATTGAAATTAAAAAGTTTTTTTGTCTCTTGGAGTCATGTGCCTTAGTTGGAATTAAGATTTTTCTTTATATTTGGAAGTTTTGGTATCAAGGATATGAAATTAAAAGGCTTTTTCTTCTTTTGGACCGATGTGCCTTAGCTGGAATTAAGAAGTTTCTTTACATTAAGAAGTTTTGATACTAATGACGAGAAATTAAAACGTTTTTCGTCTCTTAGGCCCAATTAAGATTTTTCTCTATATTTGGATGTTTTACTACCAAGGACTTGAAATTAGAATTTTTCGTCAATTGAATCCATGTGTCTCAGGTCGAACTATGATTTTTCCTTATATTTGGAAGTGATAGTATCAATGACATGAGATTATAAAATAATTTTTCATCTCTTGGATCCATGTACCTTATGTTCAATTAAAAATTATCTTTGTATTTGGGAGTTTTGCTATCAATGACATGAAATTAAAATGATTTTTCATCTCTCGGATCCATGTGTCATAGTTTGAATTAAGATTTTTCCTTATATTTGGAAGTTTTGGTATCATGAACATGAAATTAAAATGTTTTCTCGTCTCTTGGATCCATGTGCCTTAGGTTGAATTAAGATTTTTCTTTATATTTGGAAGTTTTGGTACCATTATCATGAAATTAAAAAAGTTCTTCGTCTCTTGTATCAATAAGACTTAAGTTCAATTAATGGCATAAGTGCTTTTTCTTTTTTTTATTAATTTAATATACTCACTTGCCAATTAAAAGACTTCGAATTTACCTGGTAGTTGAGTTTGTTCTATGCAAAAGTTTTTTCTTACTATTTTTTGGTTACTCAATCATCAATTAAAAGACTTTTAATTCAAGTTCTCTTCTGAATTTTCTCAATGAAGAGAAACAAGTTACAGTTCAATCCTGAATTTTTCAGACAAAAAGTTCCACTTTAGTTCGGAATTTTCTTAAAGAAGAGGAAGAAAATTTCATGTTCTGTTCTGAATTTTTCCGTAGAAGATATAAAAGTTATACTTCGATTCGGAATTCCCCCCCCCAACAATAGAAAAAGTTCAATTTTTATTCTGAGTTTTCTCAAAGAAGTGAAGAAAATTTCAGGCTCTGTTCTGAATTTTCTCAAAGGAGAGACAAATATTACTGTTCAATTCTAAATTTTTCCCCCAAGAAGAGAAAATGTTCCACTTTAATTCTGAATTTTCCCCAAGAAGAGAAGCGTCCCACTTTTATTTCAGAGTTTTCTCAAGGAAGTGAAGAAAAGTTGAAGTTCACTTCTGAATTTTCTTAAAGAAAAGAAACAAGAGTTATAGTTGAATTCTAAATTTTTCCAAGGAGAGAAAAACAGTTCCACTTCATTTCTGAATTTTCATAAAGAAGAGGAAAAATGTCACGTTCTGTTCTGAGTTTTTCCGTATAAGACACAAAAAGCCATAATTCGATTCTAAATTTTTCCTCAAGAAGAAAAAAAACAATTTCCATTTTAATTCTGAGTTTTCTCACAGAAGTGACAAAAGTTCTAGTTCTCTTCTCAATATTTTTCCCAAAAAACAGAAGCAGTTCCACTTTTAATTATGAGTTTTCTCAAAGAAGTGAAGAAAATAAATAAAAGTTCAAATAGGGATAAAATCCTTTTAATAGACATTGATGATGATAGCAGTGATAGAAATTCACAAAAATACCAGATATTTCGGTCACATATACAGTGACCGTCATCAGTAGTAAAACTCATCAGTTTTACCACTGATGACGGTCAATGTATATGTGACCGAAATATCTGGTATTTTTGTGAATTTCTATCACTGTTTTCATCATCACTGTCTATTAAAAGGATTTTATCCCTATTTGAACTGTTATTTATCGTCATGGAAAGGCAGTGTGGTCTCCGAAATTATCCAAGTGAAGAAAAGTTCAAGTTCACTTCTGAATTTTCTTAAAGAAAAGAAGAAAAGTTAGAGTTCAATTCAAAATTTTTTCAAGAAGAGAAAACAGTTCCACTTCTGTTCTGAATTTTTCCGTAGAAGATAGAAAAGGTTCCACTTCAGTTCTGAATTTTTCCCTAAGAAGGGAAAAAAAGTTCATTTTAATTCTGAGTTTTCTCAATGAAGTGAAGAAAAGTTAAAGTTCTTTTCTGAATATTTCCCAAAGAAGAGAAAACGTTCCACTTTAATTCTGAGTTTTCTCAAAGAAGTGACGAAAAGTTCAAGGTTTCTTCTGAATTTTCTCAAAGAAGGGAAAAAAGCTACTGTTCAATTCTAAATTTTTCCAAAGAAGAAAAAAGTTCCACTTTAGTTCTGAATCTATGTATTTGATGCGTTTTTGTCTCTCTCACTCTCTTTGCCTGTATGTCTGAGGGGGTGTTTGCATGTCCCAGTGCCTGTCTTTGTCGGTTTACATGTCTGAATCTATGTGTTTCTATTTGTTTTTTTTGTCTCTCTCTCCCTCTCTAAGCCTGTGTGTCTTAGCGGGTGCTTGCATGTCCCAGTGCCTGTATTTTTCGGCTTTTATGTCTGGATCTCTGTATTTGTATATGTTTTTTGTGTCTCTCACTCTATTTGCCTGTGTGTCTGGGCGGGTGTCTGCCTGTCCCAGTGCTTTTCTTTTTCGGTTTGTAAAAAGTACCGCTTAGCATAGGGGTATGCATAAAGTTAAAATTAATAAAGTATATCTGTTCTAAGGGATGATATGACAGTCCCATGAGGGAAATGATTGAATAATCTCTTTTGAAAAAGTACTGCTTAGTATTGGTGTAGGCCTATGCATAAAGTCAAAATTAATAAAGTAATGTCTATTCTAAGTTATGATATCACAGCCCTATGAGAGAAATGATAAGATAATGTCTTTTGATAACAATTGCTTAGTATTGGGATATGCATAAAGTCAAAATTAATAATTAATATCTATTCTATGTGATGATATGGCAAGCCTATGAGGGAAATGATAGAATAATGTCTTTTAAAAAGTATTACTTAGTATTGGGGTACGTCTAAAGTAAAAATTAATAAAGTTATGTCTATTCTAAGTTATGATATGACAGCCCTATGATAGAATAATGTCTTTTGAAAAATATTGCTTAGTATTGGTATTCCTAATTGAAAGGCATGTATTAACATATTTTCGTAGTATTTTTCTTCGTATCTTGTATAATTTCCTAGCAAAACACAGTGAAAAATTACATTAAACAATATTTTATAAGAAATGTAGGGAAAAGGTTCATTTCCTTGAGTCAAGACAGGGACTCTTGATTGAAAGGCTGGTATTTGAATCATGAATCATATTTTTCATCATTTCTTGTTTAATTTGGTTGAAAAACACAGTGGAAAGTCATATTAAGCCGTATTTTATCAGCTATTCAGGCAGAAGACTCCCCTTTTGAGTTAAGACTAGGAATTCTTGACTAAAAGGTACTTATTTGAGTATTTTCGTTGTATTTTTCTTTGTATCTTGAATAATTATGTTGCAAAACAGAGTAAAAAGTCATATTAAGCACTATTTTATCTGCTATTCAGGGAGAAGTTAGGTTTCTTTGAGTCAAGACTAAGCATTCCTAATAGAAATTCATATATTGGATTATTTTTGTCATATTTTCCTTCGTATCTTGTGTAATTTCGTTGCAAAACACTGTGAAAAATCACATTAACCACTATTTTATGAGCTATTTAGGGAAAAGGGTCATTTCCTTGAGTCACAAGACAAGGCATTCTTGATTGAAACGCACGTATTTGAATCATGAATCAAATTTATCCTCATTTCTTGTTTAGTTTGGTTGCAAATCACAGTGAAAAGTCATATTAAACACTAATTTATCAGTTATTCAGGGCAGAAGGCTCATTTCTTTGAGTCAAAACTAAGCATTCCTAATTGAAAGGCATGAATTTGAATATTTTCGTCGTATTTTTCTTCGTATGTTGAGCAATTTCGTTGCAAAAAACAGTGAAAAGACATATTAAGCACTATTTTATGAGCTATTCAGGGAAAAGGCTCATTTCCTTGAGTCGGAAGACTAAGCATTTCTAATTGAAAGGCATATATTTGAATATTTTCATCGTATTTTTCTTCCTATCTTTCGTAATTTCGTTGCAAAACCCAGTGAAAAATCATATTAAGCAATATTTTATGAACTATTTGGGGGAAAAGGCTCATTACCCTGAGTCACAAGACAGGGCATTCTTGATTAAAAGGCAAGTATTTAAATCTTGAATCGAATTTCTCATCATTTCTTGTTTAGTTTCGTTGCAAAACAGGTGAAAAGTCATATCAAACACTATTAAATGAATCGAATTTCTCATCATTTCTTGTTTAGTTTCGTTGCAAAACAGGTGAAAAGTCATATCAAACACATATTTCTCATCATTTATCGTTTAGTTTGGTTGCAAAACACAGTGGAAAGTAATATTAAACACTATTTTATCAGCTATTCAGGCAGAAGGCTCATTTCATTGAGTCAAGACTAAGCATTCCTAATTGAAAGGCATACATTGGAATATATTCGTCGTATTTTTCTTCGTATGTTGTGTAATTTTGTTGCAATAAACCGAGATAGAATTGCAGGAAAAGATATAGAGAAAAATGAAAAAGTTTGTGAAGCCTTGGATGGGAAAGAAGATTGTTTTGTGAGGAGGAATTAGCAACAGTACTAAAAGGATTAGAAAATAATAAGGCTCCAGGTGCTGATAGGGTGGTAAATGATTTTTTTAAATATGGTGGCTCTGAGGTTAGAAATAAGTTGCTGAAGATTATGAATATGATTTTTGGAAAAGGGGAAGTACCTAACGATTTTAGGAAAACCTTAATTAACCCAATTTATAAGAAAGGTGATAAAAGTGAGTGTGGTAATTATCACGGCATTAGTCTGGTCTCTGTAGGTAGTAAATTGCTTAGTAATATGATAGTTTTTAGGCTGAGAGATGCCGTAGATAAAGTTTTAAGAGAAGAACAGTGCGGTTTTAGAAAAAGTAGAGGATGTGTCGACCAAATTTTCACTCTTAGGCTAATAATTAAGAAGTGCCTCAGTTTTCAAACACCTTTGGTCCTAAGTTTTATAGATTATGAGCAAGCATTCGATTCTGTTGATAGAAGAGCTTTAGTAAAGGTTTTATCCTTGTATGGTATACCAGACAAATACATTAAAGTGATAAGTGCTATGTAAGAGAATGACACTACTGCGTTTAAGGTAGGAAATGAAGTTAGCAGCTGGTTTTGTATGAAATCAGGAGTTAAGCAGGGTTGTGTTCTATCCCCCTTTATATGGATTATTTTGATGGACTTTGTTCTAAGGAGCACAGGAAAGGCAATGGGAGGCCACGGAATCAAACGGGGAGGAAAAAGTCTCCTGGACTTGGATTATGCTGAGGATTTAAGCATCCTAGATAAAAGTGTAAGCAAAATGAATGAAGTTTTAGAGGTTTTGCGAGTTCAGGGTGCTAGAATTTGTTTGAAAATTAATGTTAGGAAGACTAAGTCACTAAGGCTAGGAATAAGTGAAGATGAAAAGATGACGTTGGGTAATGAAAAGATTGATCAGGTGGGCAGCTTCACTTACCTTTATAGTATTATTAGTAAAGATGGTGGGAGCAGTGAAGATGTTAAAAGTAGAATAGCCAAGGCTCAGGGTGTTTTCTCACAGTTAAAAATAAGTTTGTAAGAATAGGAAGATAAGTCTGCAAATCAAGATTAGAATATTAGAAGCTACAGTGATGACAGTGGTCAAATATGGCTCTGAAGCATGGACACTCCGAAAAGCGGATGAAAATTTACTAAATGTTTTCCAGAGAAATTGCTTAAGGATCGTTCTGGAAGTAGCAACAGTACTAAAAGGATTAAAGAATAATAAGGCTCCAGGTGCCGATAGGGCGGTAAATGAGTTTCTTAAATATGGTGGCTCTGAGGTTAGAAATAAGTTACTGAAGATTATGAATATGATTTTCGAAAAAGGGGAAGTACCTAACGATTTTAGGAAAACCTTAATTAAGCCACTTTATAAGAAAGGTGATAAAAGTGAGTGTGGTAATTATCGAGGCATTAGTCTGGTCTCTGTATGTAGTAAATTACTTAGTAATATGATACTTTTTAGACTGAGAGATGCTGTAGACAAAGTTTTAAGAGAAGAGCAGTGCGGTTTTAGAAAAGGTAGAGGATGTGTCGACCAAATTTTCACTCTTAGGCTAATAATTGAGAAGTGCCTGAGTTTTCAAACACCTTTGGTCCTCAGTTTTATAGATTATGAGCAAGCGTTCGATTCTGTTGATAGAAGAGCTTTAGTAAAGGTTTTATCCTTGTATGGTATACCAGAAAAATACATTAAAGTGATTAGTGCTATGTACGAGAATAACACTGCTGCGGTTAAGGTAGGCAATGAGGTTAGCAGCTGGTTTTGTATTAAATCAGGAGTTAAGCAGGGTTGTTTTCTATCTCCCTTTGTATGGATTATTTTGATGGACTTTGTTTTAAGGAGCAAAGGAAAGGCAATGGGATACCACGGAATCAAATGGGGAGGAAAAAGTCTCCTGGACTTGGATTATGCTGATGATTTAAGCATCCTAGATGAAAATGTGAGCAAAATGAATGGAGTTTTAGAGGTTTTGCGAGAGGGTGCTAGAATTGGTTTGAAAATTAACGTTAGGAAGACTTAGTCACTAAGGCTAGGAATAAGTGAAGATGAAAAGATGACGTTGGGTAATGAAAAGATTGATCAGGTGGGCAGCTTCACTTACCTTGGTAGTATTATTAGTAAAGATGGTGGGAGCAGTGAAGATGTTAAATATAGAATAGCCAAGGCTCAGGGTGTTTTTTCACAGTTAAAAAAATTCTGGAAGAAAAGCAAGATAAGTCTGCAAGCCAAGATTAGAATATTAGAAGCTACAGTGATGACATTGGTCAAATATGGCTCTGAAGCATGGACGCTCCGAAAAGCGGATGAAGATTTGCTAGATATTTTCCAGAGAAATTGCTTAAGGATTGTTCTGGGTACCCGGCTGACTGACCGTATTTCAAACAATAGGCTATGCGAAAAATGTGGTTCAATACCGCTCTCTAGGGCTATAATGAAAGAAAGGTTGAGGTGGCTAGGGCACGTTCTGCGGATGAAGGATGACAGATTGCCGAAGATTGTCCTTTTCGGCCAACCATCTAGGGCTAAACGGAAAGCAGGTCGTCCCCGTCTGGGGTGGGAGAACGTCATAAAGAAAGATTTAAAGGAAATGGGAACTTCGTGGGCGGGTGTAAAAGGGGGGTGGGTTTAGCTGTGTTGGCCTCAGGCGGCTTGGTGCTGCGGTGAGTTGTTAGTAGTAGTAGTAGTAGTAGTAGTATTCTGGGAAAAAGCTAATTTCTTTGAGTCACAAGACCAAGAATTCCTAATTGAATGGCATATATTTGAATATTTTCGTCGTATTTTTCTTCGTATTTTGTGTAATTTTATTGCAAAATACAGTGAAAAATCACATTATGAAATATTTTATGAACTATTTAGGGAAAAGGCTCATTTCCCTAAGTCACAAGACATGGCATTCTTGATTGAAAGGGATGTATTTGAAGTATAAATTGAATCATTTCTTGTTTAGTTTGGTTGCAAAAGAAGTGAAAAGTCATACTAAACACTATTTTATCAGCTATTCAGGCAGAAGGCTCATTCCTTTGAGTCAAGATTAAGTATTTGTAACTGAAATGCATATGTTTGAATATTTTCATCGTATTTTTCTTCGTATCTTGTATAATTCTTTTGCAAAACACAGTGAAAAATCACATAAAACACTATTTTCTGAACTATTTAGGGAATAGGCTCATTTTCTTGAGTCACAAGACAGGGCATTCTTGATTGAAAGGTACGTATTTGAATCATGAATCATATTTTTCATCATTTGTTGTTTAGTTTGGTTGCAAAACACAATGAAAATTCATATTAAACAATATTTTATCAGCTATTCAGCCACAAGGCTCCTTTTTGGAGCCAAGACTAGGAAATCTTGATTAAAAAGCACTTATATGAATCATGAATCGAATTTTTTTTCGTATCTTGTATAATTCTGCAGCAAAACACAATTCTGCAGAAAAGTCATTTTAAGCACTATTTTATGAGCTATTCAGGGAGAATTTTTTTGATTGAGCCCTATTCAGCCCTATTCAACCCTATTCAATGAGCCCTATTCAGGGCTCATTTTTTTGAGTCAAGACTAAACATTCCTAATTGAAAGGCATATATTTGAATATTTTCGTCTGACTTCACAATGGTATGTAATCTATTAATTTTTTACGGTTAAATTCAACTGGTTTGTTCAATCGACACAAAATTAAATAGCATTTTAAACAGACTCATATGCCGAGAAAAAAAGTTTCTTAGTCCAGTTCATTGTTGTAGGCAAGGGGAGGACTATTCATGCTCTCATATCAATTTCAATCTTTCCTAAATTGTTACTAATTCTAAAAAGAAATTACTGCTACGCCCTTTCTCTCCTCCCCTTCTCTTAAAAAAACCTGTAGTCTTATACTACTTTTAAAAGAATCAATGAAATGTTGTCAACAATTCATTTAAGCATAACTCTTTAATCAATAGCCACAGTGGTATTTAATCTATTAATTTTTTACCATTAAATTCAACTGGTTCATTCAATCGACAAAAAATTAAACAGCATTCTATACAGACTCATATACCGAGGAAAAACGTTTCATTGTCCAGTTCATTCTTGAATTTAAGGGGAGGGCTATTCATGTTCTCCAACCAATTTTAATCTTTCCTGAATTGTTACTGATTTCATAAGGGGATTCCTGCTTCACCCCTTTTCTCCTTCCCTCCTCTTAAAAAAAATGATTTGCTATTTATTTTCAATAAGTAAAACATGACATTTTATTTACTTCGCTATTTCTTGATATTTTCAGTTTTCATTACTCGAGATTAAAAACAGTTCAAATTCCGATGTCCTGAAAAATACAATAGTCTAAACGGAATTAAATTAGCAAGCCAAAGTTGTGTCAACGTTTTACGGACGTATTCAAGTGACTTGGACAGTCAGCCTTGTTCAATGTATATCTAGATCCTATTTTTAAGTGATATTTTAAAAGAAATAACACTGTATTACGCTGGAATTGTATAGAAGAAATTTTGCCTATAAGTGAAACATGAAAAGAGAGGAAGAAAGAGTGGAGGTAGGTACTTCAAAATACTTTCCTGGGACATACTAGAGCCTATAGACACATCTTCAAAAATGTAATTTTCAAAACATAACCCCTTTTTCAAGATAGCTAGAAAAAGGTAAAGTAGAATTTTTACTAATAATTTGGGTAATTTGTCTGTTTAGGTCATGGAAATGTTTAAATGATAACATTCTACATTACCATATTTGATATTTTTAAGCAAAAAAGTGTCAAAATCGAGTGTTTAATTCGC
Source organism: Artemia sinica (assembly GCA_027921565.1). Lineage (NCBI taxonomy): Eukaryota > Metazoa > Arthropoda > Branchiopoda > Anostraca > Artemiidae > Artemia > Artemia sinica. Next base: position 33,394,300 of record CM051269.1, read on the forward strand.
TTGCCCATCCAAGTCTCAATAGATGGGATCTGCGGATTTTTAGTATTTTTTTCTTACATTTATATCATGAGCGTGGGAGTAGTCATTCCCTCAAACATACCTTTAGTTTGTAAACAATTTTAACCCTTTGTTCTCATCGGAAATAAAAAAAATTAACCAACTCTTCGCAACATGTTTCCCCAACCCCCTCAGCTTTATCGGCTAAGTAGATATTAGTGGTTCTGTTTTTACATGGCAGTGTTGCATTATATTCTTATCTATAAAGTAGCTCAAATTCCAGCGTCACAGGTTGTCATTACATCTAACACTTTAGAATGGATTACTCTTAGTGACTCCTTATTTGGAGTCCCGTTATATTATCATCATTGTTTATTTTTAGATGTAGTTTCGGATAAGAAGTTCTTATACTACTTGTGTACGCAGGAATTTCTTTTGCGGGAATGGGTAGCATTTTGGGTGGCATAGTCTCTAAAAAAAAAAAACTTTTGAGTTTACAAGGAAAATAGAAATGTAATAATAGAACATTTAAGGGTAAATGAAAGTTACAAGTAAATGCAGGATAAATAGAATTAATTTCCAAATTTTCTCGATTCTATAATCCAAAGATTAGAGAATCTACTAGTGTCATTATAAAAACTTGCATATAGGTAACGGAGATCATTTTAAACGACAAAGTCTTACCTGACAAAAGCCTGACGAATCACCACCAGCACATATCATCGAATCTACAATTTCACTGCTACTGTAAGCTTGTCGGCATGTTGTGTCACTCAATATTGGTAGCTGTGTCTATAAGAATAACATAGTTCAAATCATTTGATTTTTTTAAGTTTCAATTTTACGAATCTGCTTACGTTATTATAACTAAAATTGTCATTGAAGGTGAAGGGACACCCAAAAGTCATGACTATCATTGAACATTAACCACTATTATAAATAAATTCTAATATTCTTAACGCATTCTAAACGCATATTTTTGGTAATTTCTGCTGTTTGTTAGTTTGATTTTACTATTTGTTTCAATTTTGGTTCGGTTTAGGTTTCATTTATTTATTCAGAGTGGTTCCTGTTCGCCTTGAGTTTGAAAGACTTTAGGACTATGTTCAAATTTTTATATTGCTTTTGTTTTACCATGCACAACTTTTTTGAAGAATACACACACACACACACACACACACACACACACACACACACAC